>OX579639.1:1287349-2487349 GCA_951230915.1 Antitrichia curtipendula | reverse complement strand
TGCCACTGGCTAACCTCGGTATGTGCAATTGGGTCAACCCCTTGGCTTCTCGTCACGTCTTCATGTTTCTGTTCTACACTTCCACTAGATATCTTCTTTCTTTGAAATGGATTTTTTCAAGAGTTCAAGAATGAACGGTTGGGACCCCTAATTGACCCCTAATTTGTCGCTGGTTGTTGAATTGACACTGTGCATTTGTCTGGTTTGGGCAGAGCAGTAGGCTTTCATCTCGTGGAGGCTGCTGTTGTCCATCCTGTGAGCTTCTCTCCCTTTCATCAAACTCAAGGTTTATAAGGGTTTAGGTTGCAATTGTTCTGCAAACCAGAGTTTTAAACATATGCTAATTGAAAAGCACCCTTTTTGCCCTAGAAATTTTAAAAGCAGGAAGTAGACTGGAGGTCGATGAAGTCTGTCTTTTCTTGTTAATTTCCTTATCCAGTTGAGACTAAAAGAATGATAACTCTTGCTCTAAGACCAGCGTGAATGATGAGTCTGCTGGAGGTAGTTTTACTAAACTATATCACGACGTGGGACGATTGCTATGGTAGGCGGATGAGGCGCTCTTCAACTTCGTTCTCGGGTGGATGCTCCTCTTTGCCCCACTTCTCTTCACAGATCGGAAGCGGGACCGCTTCACTGGATCACTTGATGTGTTCTGGATGGCATCCATGCTTCTCACCAGCAGTAAGTGGATTTCTCCTATTCTCCTTTTTTTTTCCTTTTTAGCATCATTTCATCCTTGAAGTTTGTCATCATTCACTTCTGCTTTTGAATCTACTGGAGCAAAACTGCTTGTCAATTTCCTTTGTTGGCTTTGGGCCGATGAGGAGTATTCCAATTGTATCAACACTGCTACAGTACATCTAGATGAAAGTGAGAAAGTTTGAGTAGGTTCTTATGTGCAATGTTGTTGCTTCTTGAAAACTGAGCGCCAACCTCTAACATGATCATCTACATTTATATTGCAGCTACACAATGAAACATGCTGTACTGCCTCCCATAGCTTTTGCATCTGCACTCTAGAAGGGACAACATGTTCCATGTTCCATGTGGTGTTTGTTTCACTTTCTAATGCTTCCATGCTAAGTTAAATGTAGATTTTGGACTTCGAATCAACCAAATGGGAGAAGTCCAAGTAATACAAACTAGATCTACAATGGAGTGACAATGTTTGAGTAGATTCATATGTATAATGTTTGCTGCTACTCGAATAATATGCCCTAGTCTTTAACAGGACACAAACTTCATCTTTATTACATCTACACTATGAACTGAGCTCTAGAGACTTTCGTAGCTTCTGAACTGTTTGTTTGGATAGCGTCTCAAAACCCGTCCTGCCTTCTTGTGTGCTTGTTGTTTTGCAGCTTTTCTCATCCCTTACATGGGAATTCGGTTGAATAAAAGTCCTAAAACTCGGCAACCGCAGGAGCCAAGTGGACTGCAACGAGCTTTCACGAATGGTGCACGTGTAGTTGCTGTGACTGGAGCTGCCGTTGGCCTGTTATCCATTGTGTGGTTTATCATTGGAAGGCCTGCAGGCGGGTACGGAGACTTGGCAGAGCGGTGGAGCTATTGGATTGATACACTTTCGAAAGATCGACCCACGTATGCTTTCATTTGGGACTTGTGTTGCTTCACGGTGTTTCAGCCATGGTTGATTGGAGAGAATCTTCACAACATTCGGAAAGAGAGGAAGGAGCTTGTTGGGAAATTGAGGTTCCTGCCGTATGTGGGTTTGGTTGCTTACTGCTGGGGTCTTGATAGAAAAGAAGATGCTAAGCTGCAGTAGTGTGGGGACATGCTCTCATTATGGACTAGATACTGATTGAGAGCCTGGAGCTTCGTTACTAACTGGAAACAGAGGTACAAATGCAACGAATTCAGAAGTACTGATAGTGATTGTGATTCAATGGGTAAAAGACAGGTCGAGTGTTATGGTAAAACTTGTGATTGCAAGTGCAGCGTTGGCTTAGTCGAATGCCTATAACTATGGTCATTTTTCAAAACGCCTAAAATTGAGAAATTTAAGTGCACAGTTCAAAAAATCAAGTCTAAAGAATCAGACGGAGAATAAAGGTTGTAACGGACATCTGAAATTATGCCATTTCCTTAAACTTTCGCCATTTTATCAAACATGAACGTCAATTCTGTGGAAATTGGCGGAATTCCATGGGTTCGATATTTTTCAGGAAGCGTGGGCGGAATTCCTACCTTTAAGGGCTTTGTGCAGACAAATGTAACATGGGCGCCCAGAATCGAGCGAATTTAGCAAAGATGACCATATCGGAATGTCTTTCTGCACATCTTGTTATAATTCCAATTCATTATTAGATCACCTAGAAATGTTATGGTCAAGCTTTAAAAACACTGGAAAATTTATGGTCATATTTGTTAGAATGTTTAATTAAGAGCTCCAAAATTAAGACATCCAAGTGCACAAACCTCTAAAAATTGGGACTTGTATTCATCTGAGGCTCCAGGCGAGCAGCTGAAAATAAAAAAAACGTTATGTGGTCACTTGTGGGAATTCTCAGAAATGGACACTTTCGACATCGTTTTATGGTCACTTTCAAAAACGTTTTGTTTTTGAAAGTGTCCCATTAGTTCTTACCAGATTTGCTCACTTGGGTGGGTCTTATGCCGTGGAACTTGGGACGCTAGTCATTGTGCCCGATGGCCCATCAACTCCAATTGTTTTGACACCTACATGTTTCAATGCTGTTGTCAATGGAATGTTTAGCTATTCATTTCCACAATCACTATTCATGAGTAAACATTCAAGTTCACTAATTGCTTCAATAATAGCTCCATGATTATGATTACATTCTCAGCTTTGAAGGATTCACGAGAAGTATTCATAAAACAGACGGTTCCAAACTTCAAACCAAATTCCAAAATTTGCTCCACATTTTTCTTTTTATCACAGATGAGGTGATAGTTGTCTTTGGGTGTCGCGCTACAAGCGCAACACTTGAATTCAGTACCAGGAAGAAAAGCAGAGTGACGTTTCCATAAATTGTATTGCACCTGACAAAATTTCAAGGCCGGAAGTTACAAAACCGACCACGAGTTTCAGGAGCTACAGATGCTAAATGACGCCAGACGAATGGCTTCTAAATCTACCTATGGTAGAATCACCCATTGTCAACCACTTAAGCAATTTTGCATATGTTTTGGAGCAGTAGAAGGCAATGTGAATTTACAACCCTGTAGGAAGATAGAATTGCCAAGTCTTCATGATTTTTTTCCTTAAATTGAATTTACTATGAATTTTTGGAAGCCAAAGTTGGCCTCAACCTATACCCAAGATATAGAGTCTTCCAATTTCAACCATTCCATAACTACTTTCCCACTCACTGCTTCCTACTTTTCTTGCTCACTAAATCAGGACATGTGTCATGACTTTATAGTGCCAACCTTGCAAAAGAGAGAAAATCACTTTCCAAACTATGGTTGAAATCTGTACCAGCCTTGGTTGGAAATAGGTGCACCCTACACGTTGGTTATTGATGGCCGGTTGGTAATGGGTGGTTCTACCATAATTGGGACCGGACTGGTAACACAAATTCCAAAGACAGAGGTCACCTCCACAAGCTTACGCATATAAGCCCTTTGGCATCGACGAGCTCATAGGTAGCATCCAAAAACCATCCAAGTATCGTCACCATCAGCATTTCCAGTTGTGCATCCAACCTGCTGTGAATCCAAATCAAGCTCCAACTAGCCTTGAACCGCGCTCCTGCACCTGTGATAATCTCTGACAGTTTCTTGGGATCTTGCAGAAATATCGTTCTGGAGACTTCTTTTCTCAGGTTGTGGCGTATCATAAGAAAAGCATTCATATCCAGTAAATGTACACCACGAAACTCTTCGGAAGAATATTCTCGTGATACACAGCCTCAGTCCAATCGAATAAACCACCTCACTGAAAGAGTATCGACAACACCATTAATCTCGTATCCTCAATCAGGATGAGGAATGCAGACGTGAGTTATAAATGTGGGCGACTTAGGCACATGGTCATTCCGATGGCTAAAGAATACTGACTTGCACGCCTGCAAGTAAATACCAGTCTTAATAACTTTCGAGGAATATGGCTCACAACCAATTACAGTAATCAATTACAGTAAGGGATGCGCACCTATAATCATCAGTAGTACTAATTGAGCATAGTTACTACTATTAAGCATAAATTATTTTTTATTGGATTCTATTAAAAGAGGATTCCGATGCACTATAGCATGCATCATTTGGACACCATATGAAAAAGTTATGAATTCTCAGGAACCTGTCTCTTGGTGTGCCAAAAACCAACACTAGGCTCTCCTAGTCTCTCAAAACAATTAATTTCCAGGGTTTTTTACACTTTTCAAATGCAGGAATCGCATTTAGGGCAGTGTTGAATATGGGTGTACATACGGGTGATAAAGAATGCTTCCGGTGGCTAAAATTTAGTCAGAAACCAAGATTTGATCACGCCAGCAGCGTCTCTCCATCCCACATCTAGCATCACGTCATGTGCCACGCCAGCCACGATCACTTCCTTCGTGCCGAGAAAACTAGCCGTCTCTTCAATCCCTTGCTTGTCCAGGATGAAGTCATTTTCAGCCCCAAGAACTAAAACCGGGGGAGCATTCTTCACAGGTGGAGGCACAGGAAGAGAAGCGTTCAACTTCCGAAGGTCGAACAGCGGCACTTTGGAGCTTTCCTTCATCAGTGTCTGGTACCGGGTGACGTCTTCCTCCGGCATACTCGGCGAGAAGAAAGTCTCTCGACACAAGGGCACCGAGGTGGCGAACATCTTCGCAGCCAGGCTCAGCGTCACCTTGATGGAGGCAATCGGCTTCGACAGAAGAAAACGCTTCACAACCGCCGTGTTGCCAGTGGGAGGGACGGAGCAAGCCAACACGGCACCGGCAATGGGGGGGTACGGCTCGCCCCAACCATTAGAGGAAACACCTGTTCCCAACACTGCAGCTGTTACCAATTTGGGTGAAATCTAAGATAATCTGAAGTTCTATGATATAGAAATGCATTACTTGTGTGTCCGTGATTATAAAGTTCTGTGATTTAGAAATGCACCACTTGTGTGTACAAGGTATCCTATCCTGATCCCACCATTTTATGAGAAAAAAAAGTTAGATCAATGCACTAACAACAGAAAGAGAATCATAATGCAAGTCGTTTGGACTTTTTCCAATACTCCAATAATACTCCGATAATATTCTGCACGCTTTCACAATGGAAATCATAGGGAACAGCATGCTGACACTAGACTACTCTTATTTGGACTACTTTTAAGTGAGATCAATGCACTAACAATTGTGAAAGAATCATAGTGCAAGTCGTTTGGTACTTCTCCAATACTCGAATTATACTCTACAGGCTTTCACAGTTGAAATCATAGGGAACATAATGTGAAACTAGACTACTCGCAATTGGACATCCTTGATCTATAAAATGCTTCGGAAGCTTGGGACAATTTTGGAGACTATTTGCTTTCCTTTCCTTTCCTTGCAAAATCTAGTTATTGAATTTCGAGTCATATTTGAATTTCTGTTATGTATACTGACCTAATTTGAACTTCAAATTTCGGGTAGAATGTGGAATCGGGAACCCACACACACACACCTTGCAGTATACTCAGGCACCCCTACATGTCTCCGATTCGAGATGTCTGTTTTCGACACATCTTGCAGCGGAGGTTCCCGATTCAACATCTGTCCCCAAATTTCCATAAGGAAATCATTCATTCTTCGAATCTTGATTCTAAATTCATCGTTTCAACACACCATTCCACTCAAAACACTCGCACGTAACAACGGAAATGTCCCCCACGGGTGTGCCGAATTTCTTAAAAGTGTTGCAATCAAGCGCACTCACCTCCACTGGAGACCTGCGAGAGATAGTACTGCACAATCAGCCCCCCGAACGAATGTCCCACCAACACCGCCTTCCTCTCCCCACACCTCTCCTTCACGAAATGCGCAACGTCCCTCGCATGGCTCACGATCGTCCCTGGCTCCACAGGCGCATCACTACCCCCTTGCCCTAAAAGACTCACCGCGTAGCAATCATATCCCAGGGCAGCAAAGTAGGGCAACCAATGCACACCCCAGCACCAAGCAGCGTGGTAGCTCCCGTGCACAAACACTAACGGCGGCTTCACTCCCCTATCCCCATCGCCATTGCCATCGAGAGACAAGACCTCGAGTCGTAGTCCTGAGGGTAAAGAATGCCACGACTGCTGTGGCTTCACGTCTTGTACGACTGGCGCTTCGACGTCCGCTTGTGCGCTTGGTCTTGCGATGGCGTGGTAGCGTCGATTGCAGGGTGTAAATTGCCAGACTTTGGGTGATGGAAGGACAGAGAGATGGTTAACAAGTGTAGTACCTGTGTCGAAAGATGTGGCAGAGAGTCTGGGAATGGTACGATGGGTAGCACTTGTTGGTGTAGGGTTTCTGCCATGGATACTGATGAATGGAGCTCCACAACGGAGGAGCATGGTGGCGATGCTGCAACTCTAATTTGGAAACGGGAAATGCACGGGGATCGAGAGTGGAGAGAGTGGTTACAAGCGAATTTGACCGATTTTAGCTCACAGGGGGAGAGAGAGACGAAGATAGATTATGAATGCTGTCGGTAGGAATCTGTTCCCTGCATTCAACGAAACAGAGTAAATGTGGGTTGCAGCGATAGATTTCCACAACATTCTTCAGCAAGACAAAAAGGCTTCCAGGATGATGAGAAGCTGGGTACTGTATCGCAAGCTGAAAAGTAACGCAAACTTGCGAACTGGTCGGAGAAGATGAGGATCTATGGAGAAGAGCATTTGCAAATGGTTTCATTCATAGCCCTGGCTTTTATCACTCCAGGGAAGATTGATTTCTGCATTGCCAAAAATAATTGAAATAAAACACCATAAATGATTGGTATTCTTTTGTGCTCACTAAGAACCTCTATACTTAACTACTTCCTTCTAAGGTATGTGCACCCAAAACCGTCATTACCCAAAATGCAATATTTACACTTGGACCAGAAAGCATTGCTGAAACTCTAGATGTTGATGACACGAGGTGTACACTATCAAAACATTTATTTATTACCATGATATCGTGAAGTGTGCAAAACTACGCAGTTTAGTGCGATTTCATCCTTTGCATAATTTCTTAACTATACTTTGTCCTCCCGATAGTTTGTTGGGGGAGATTTGAACATGACTCATTAGTAAGAGCATCCCCACCAAGGGGCTCCCGTCCGTATTCCTATTTGGATGAGGTTCATCCGGATAGGAAAAAAAGAAACACCAACAACATTCTCTATTCCTAAAAAAGTTTAGGAAGAAAGGGTCCAAATTCCCCATATGGGATGATAGATAGGAAACTCAAATCGGGAGTAATCCCTAAACCTCTTTTCACCCTTCCAACATGAGTTGTGCTTCATTGATTTGTGGGAGTATTATTTATTTGGCCTTGTTATTATTTCTATAGTTTTGTTTTGACTTCTCCTTGCATGTATTCAACAATAAGTTGAAAATGTAGGGAAGAACTAATTTCCCTTCATCCAGATGGAGATAGATATAGGGAAGCCATTGGTGGGGATGCCCTAATTGTCCAATGCCTTTCAACAAACCATAAAGTAGAATCAATAATATCCTAAACCATAATACTTTGTTTATAGAACAAGGTGCCAAGGTGGAATATCCACTTGTTTCCATGCAAATACAAAATATTGAAAGTTTATTACCACCAAATTGTTAGTAAGCTGGTTGTAACATAGTTTGCTTTTCAGAGAAGCTAAACTCCTTGAAAAAAAATTCAGAAAAAAATTGTATGAAGAAAATGGAATTGGCATCTAACCCAACTTGTTTCATATTTTTTGGACCTTTATGGAATTAGTTACAAACGAAACTTGTAGTAAATTATCATTGTCAATATTGTCAAAACATTGGCAATTTTTTTAAGATCAATGTAAATTTGGCAATTTTCAACTTTTTGATGATATTAACAATGATAATTTACTATTAGGGGTTGACAAAATTATGTGTATCATGAACTCTAGTCTTGCGACAAAAGAATTCAACTTAAAGAAGCATTATATAGTTGTGAAATATAAACAGAACCAATTGCCCAAAGATCAACAAATATTTCAAATGCAAGGGCATTAAGATGTAATAATGGTCCATATTGCAACCTATACTCTCTCTACAATGTTTAATGCTATCCCATGCTCTTAATTCCAAAATAAACTCAAATATTGTCAGAACAAACATCAATTGCATGTTTGTCAAATTATTGATGTTTCAAATTCTATAAATGTCAATTTCTTTCAATTTTTGTGTAAAACAATCTGAAATGATGTATACCAACATGCCAAGGCACAAAAAGCTTTTTTTGGAGTTCTAAGAAAAATTGGCAAAAGATAAAATAGTTTCAAATCATGTTGAGTTTTAGGCATGGCTAACTTTGATGTTTTCGATATGGTTGTTTGAATGAAAACATTTCAAAGTTCACTCAAATTCGTTCATCACTGTAGACATCAAAATTGAGATCAATATTTAGATTGCACATAAATAGAGACACCATGATTTGTGTTTTGAATGCTCTTAGTCAAAGTGTGTACAAAAAAAGGCATGTAGGATGCAACAATACAAGAAAACAAGAAAAAACTTAACGTGTTCAGTCCTTGCTGTGCTTAAAAATATTCTATGAGGTACCAAACTAATCCCAAATTCCCAATATCCTGAGAATCAAACGAACTCTCACAAAATGTATCATATGTTTCTACCATCGTCTCTACTATTGTCAAGTGCCACAAGGAATCGAGGCTTCACTAAGTAGCCCGCATCCTTCGATCCTCACGAGCCGAGTTTGACTTGTACCTTGTATCACGTCAGGATAATCAGCAATGTTTCCATAAATATTAACTGCGAAAAATTGTTGTCCACTCTGGGAATCGAAACGAGAACGTCATTATTGACATGCCTCTCAACCGAAATAAAGCTTTTCCTAAACCGTACAACCCGGAGAGGATATGAAATAACCTTGTAAGCTATGTCTCATGTAAAGTTACAAATATAAAGAAGCCGCAAAAACAATATCTCTCTTAATCCTAGTTGAAACCTCTTGAAATTTAGCTTCAAGGTCCAGTTCACCAATTGCCCGAGCAGCCAGTAGGAGTTGCTGGACGACCTCCTCCAATCGCCTGAGAGCTCGAATTAGACTGCCTTCAAAGACTTGGGCGAGCTTCATGACCTCAACAAACTTCGCACCTTTGGCCCAAGCATAGACCACCTCCATAATATCGGGTCTGAAGGAGTTCACATATTCTTCAACGTCTAGATCGATCTGCCAAAGGAACATGCAACTTTTTAGTTAATGAAGTACACATCAACTAGGATAAAAAAAAAAAAAAAAAAAAAGTATTTAGTTCTCAGATATAGAATATGATAAATTCAGACTTCACTTTTAAAACTTTACATACAATTGACCGAAAAGCTGCACGGAAGCATAGTGAAGACTCCAAGGAGTAATGACTCCCAACACCCAACCCCGACTGTTTGAGAGCTTCAAAATTTTGTCACCTTGCATTCAACTTGAACCTTGCCAACTCGACGGGCAACCTCCCGGAGTTGAGAATAGATCCCTGCTAGCTCCTCTGGTAGTTTTGCCATCGTCTGGAGTTTTTCCTGCCATACCAGGCAAGAAAGTAGCGCCGCAACTTGCTCCACAGTGCTATCGTTGAAGATTCCACCAAACACAAGTTCTGATAAGACAAGATCATCAGCGCTGGTAATCTCACATGCCACTCTCCCCTTCAGCTCCACCACCTCTTCGGCCGTTGCGAACCTGTGCTCCAAATTCACACCGCAATTAGCTGTCAGAATTAATGGAAATACATACAACTCACCAAAAACATGGGAAACAGTCTTGCAACTAATCAGCCTGTGGCCACTATTTATACTTGTCACAAGGAACCACGTCCTGCTCCATTTCAATGGTCCAAGTTACCCATGCAGAGCTACAGTTAGTGTGCATACTTACCCTAAGCGCCTCAGCACGCGGCGCCTTGCCTTCAACTCATCCTTGAAAACTAATGTAGTTGCGGCTCGGACATCTTTGCGAGCTATTCGAATTTGGGATGTCAGAGCTTCCTTTTGTTCTAAAGCACGTAACCTCGGTTCTAATGTAGCTGAATCGGTCAATGGATGCTTTTCCAACAAAGCTTCAACCGCCTCTACCCTCCGAACTGCCTTCTTGAAAGAAGAACTTTTCACCTACAGAACCAAAAGATTATTACACTTATTATTCATACGTAAAGGACGATTATATAGCAAACATCACCAGTGGGAGTAAGTAAACCCATCAAACAAGTACAATGCTGTCAGTGCCAGATATCATACAGTGTCTAAACTCATAGAGAGTCGTAGCCAAAAAGATCCATTTCCCATTTAGACGCTTCCCTACATAATAAATACTTCACCAAATATTACAACTATACATTCTAAAAGCTATTCTAAAAGCTATGAAAAAAGACAAAAGGTATTAAATTCTGAGGCATACCGAACAAAGAGATGTAATAGTAAAAATTTAGAAATACTAAATTAAAATCACAATTAGAAGGATTAGAAGGCTCCAATAGTTGTTTTAAATCAACAACCAATCCACCACTAATTTACTACTAATCCATTCTCAATCTTTGAGATGCTTGCTTGATTTGAGACACTTTCAAGCTCCAAAGAGTGGTCTAGAGCCAAAACAGTGTGGTTGGATGTTTATGAGCATGGCACATTCCTTGAGAATTTTAGGAGAAAAATTTGCATGGCAAGGGTAAAAGGAAGGTAGGGCAATTGCCTACATCTCAAATTCTAATACATTCTTTCCCCCTTTCTCAGCTTTCAGAATATGTAGTTTGTTCTAAATTTGGTGGAGAATTGACTCAGTGGGAAAGGTCCAAGTGAGGAATGGACTTTTCTGTCACATCTATAAGAAAGATATACCTGTTTGTGCATGTAAGACAAATACAGAAACTGCATACATGATATTCAAAAATCGAAATTTACATGCTCGAGAAAATACCTCCATATCATCTTCGGGATCCAGCAATTGCGGTCCTTCTGGGAAGCGCCGGAGCACCTCCATGACCGTTCTCAAACATTTTTCACGGGCTTCAACGGGTCGAAGGTCCTTGGGTATAAATATCCGGATAACACTTAGGTGCTCCATCTGCACGACGACGTAAGAATAATTTGAGAAGCGACTTCCATTGCTATCCACCTATTAAACTGATAGTTACAAAAATTTGTGAAAATTTGGATCCATGAATTCCAGATACTGACACAGGCGAAGGCAAGTAACCATGACAGCCCAAATTGGCGGGTAAAGTTCACGCAAACCTGATTCAGGGTGAGAGAAACAACTGCAGGTTCTCCTGTTTCATCGAGAGATACAGGTCGCACTATTTTTGTTCGACCTTCATCCTCAGCTGTTTGACAGTTCACTAGTATATCTACCTTGAACTTAGTGTCATTTTCCCCTTGACTCTCTCCATCAAAAGACTCTTTGGCCGCTGTTTGGACCTTCTCAAAGTTGATAATGACACCCCATACTGGGGCAATCTTTTTTGGAGGAGTTGTGAGGTCACCCTCTCTCGTGGCTGGCACTATTTGAATCAAGCGACCTGGTTGCAAGTAGCGGCAGTTAGAGACGTAAACATTTATCGAAGGTTCTCCAATGTTTCAACGAATACACCCAAGGAAAAAGGAAAAAACATATGCCACTCTCGAACTTTTCTGATTCAAAAGATTCAAAAATCAAACACTGTGAATCTAGGCAAGCTAATTCCAGAAAGCATGAGTGCCACTCGCAAAGGGAATAGAAAAGGATATATCTGTGAAAGTAACTTGAGCAAGGAGCAGGAAGCTAGATAACCTGGTTGTAAATAGGGCAGGCTGAAACGTGGAGCAAAAGCAATGCTTCGAATTTCTGCTCTCAAACCATGCAATTGCTGCAATAAATTGCGATAATCTTTAACTTGGTCCTCCTCTTCAATCACTATGCTTTGGCGCTCTTCATCCATATCTTTCACCCGTTTCTGCTCTATAAATAAACACAACCCATCAGTTATCCCAACCCTCAGCCCTGTATACCTCACTAAGTATCAACTCATTCCTACATTCGGACCCACAGCGATGAGAGATGCAACCCAAGTCCATGTAGCTGTACAGAAGGAACAAGCAGCACAGAAAAGAAAGGAGAGAAAATTTGCCTGAAGATTTGGTAAAGCTCGGTCACACTGATATTGGTGAAAAGATTGTCGTAGAAGATCTTCAGGATTACTGTCTTCACTCCGCATCTGGTTCAGCAGCATGTTGTAGTTCAAATGGAATGCACTGTCATGTTATACATTATTAGTGCTAGGGACACCTATACATAGTTCAATGGACGAGGAGAAGGTGGTAATCAAGAAACTCCAACAAATGGTCCATGAACGCATCCCCTACGTTCAAGTTTAACTAAGAAGGAAAAACAAACGAATAAGAAAGCAGCCCGTAGGAAAGTAAGAACGGAAAAAATGAACTTACCTATTTAATGGGTCCGCAGATCCTTTGATCATGTCCTTAGCAATGGCAGGCTCTAACTTTTCATCAAGCATGAGAATGCAGATTCCCCGATCATCCAGCCCACGACGTCCAGCGCGGCCACTCATCTGAATATACTCTCCACTAGACAGCCATCGAAATTTGTCTCCATCAAACTTACGGACATTTGTAAATACGACGGTTTTGGCTGGCATATTCAAGCCAATGCTGAATGTTTCTGTTGCAAATAAGCACTGCCCACCGAAACCCAAAGTCAATTGCTAGAATCTCTGCTTGGACATCACATACCTGATTTAAGTTCCATCAGGAATATTCAAATCTTTCATGATCAAACAATGGTTACAAAGTTGTTAACATTAACTGCAACACTAGCTTACGGCTGGAGAAACAGAACACCTCGTGGCAAAATCCAAAGAGTGTCCTGTGAGATGGTAAGAAGAAAAAGGTGTAAGCAATCACCTTGATAAGACCTTCTTGAAATAGAATCTCAATAACTTCTTTAAGAATTGGTAGCAGACCGGAGTGATGTACGCCAATTCCACGCTTCAGTAATGGAAGTGCAGCAGTTACCTGAGTCAGGTGAATAATCCTGTTACCAAAGCAAACTTAACGTGGACATGGTTTCTAACAGACAAATTTTACTGCTAAGCTCAGACTATCTATTTAATAAGCATGTAGAAATACTACCTGTCATTATACTGCCAAAGAACTTAGTTCCCAGAAAAAAATATTGGTAAGGTTTTAGAACAACAGCAAAACAATATCAACAATCAGATACAGAACAAATTTCGAAGCAATAACTAGAAGAAATGTCAAAAACTTATCAACTATGGTTGCATATGAAACCATGTGGCATGAAAAGCCTTTTAAGTATAAACTCACAAATCAAGGGGATCCAAAACCGCGAAGAGAGCTTGATCCAAGTACAATATGCACTAGCCGTTCAAAGAAGAATTCCAACTTCCTATGCCATGAATCCAGTCAGCCTTGAGAAGGCCAGCAAAGAAGAAAATATACCTGAGGAAGTTTTTTGTCATCCTCTGACAAGGAATCCATGGCACTCCAATATACACCATCCACCAACTTTTTCTCATTCTCATCGTTAAGATCCAATTTTGCCATCTGCACAAGGAAACACATTAACGTGACGAAAAAGATGAATTCAACTAACCGAATAAGAAGTATATAGATTGCACAAGTACACACGAGATCAAAGAGAGAAAATATGGAGTAATCATTAAATAAACCCTAACTTAGTGAGAAATCCAAGATGAGATTCAAAGGAGGTAGTCGATGAAATGAAAAAAGTACAAACCTGACCAGCATTCTCTTCACAATTACGTTTACTGAAACTGAAAACAATAACAGGGTCAAACTGTCGTTGCATGATCATCTTGACAATCTTGAACATGTCACTAGGTTCCGCAGATACTCCGCCCTTTCCGCCTTTCTGCGTTTTTCCATTTTTCGAAGCATCACCTCCCGGTTTAGACGAAAGAGCATTGACAGCTTTCTGAAAGCTGGAATCTCGAAAGATAGCCTTTTCATCAACAACCATGTACAAGCCATCACCCCCAGCTGGATAAACATAATGTTGAAGCGGAGTGGGACGGTAATCAGTGTACACAATATGACAGGGCTGCTTGTGTACCTGCCAGCCATGAACAACGATTTTTCAAAATACAAAAGAGGAAATATTTACAGGAATATTAGATTGATAATAAAAGATCCTGTATAGGTATATGCACAATTACTATTACGAGCATGAGTAAAGCGATGTTTTGACGAGCTTCATTCGTTGTCTTTGCAAACCCTAAACTACTAAAAAAAATTTAATAATACAAAACTCTACAGAATGTCCTATACGCTAACAGCTCGCAACAATTGTACATGTCTTATAAGAAAACGTCGGGATAAAAATAAGGGGTGAACGAATAACAGACCTTGGCTACCCATTCTGCAAATTCCTTAGCGTTTGGTACAGTGGCAGAAAGGAAAACAAAGCGTGCATTCTTGGGTGCCATTACAATGCTCTCCTCCCACACAACACCCCTCTCCCGATCTCGCATGTAATGCACTTCATCAAAGATAATCCATGCCACTTCTCGATTCACCTCTGAACCTCTGTATTGCATGCTTCGCAGAATCTCGGTAGTCATCACCTGAGAACATACAAGCTCAATCTTAGTCATTAGTTTGCAGCTCTGGATCAAACGCAGTTCGAGAATTAAGTAACAATTACTATAAAATAGGCGGCATATGCACACATATATTGTCTAACTTTCCCTCTCTTTCAACATATTAGAAAAATGCCAAGAAGCCTCCCTGAAAAAAAACATAAAAATCACAGAACTTACCAAGCAAGAGGCATTTGGATTAATCGTAACATCTCCAGTCATAAGGCCCACATCGTGAAACTCCTCACACATCTCCCTATATTTCTGATTGCTCAAAGCCTTGATAGGGGAAGTATAGACCACCCTCTGGTTGTCACGAAGTGCCATAGCAATGGCATACTCTGCAACAACTGTTTTGCCCGCAGACGTGTGTGCAGATACCTGAAATACAGAAAAAACATAAGATAGGCTTTTCTTGAAATGGAAATGGAAAAAACAAAGCAGCTGACATGTGGCCGGAGTAGAGAATAACAACGAGGGCAAAACAACGTGTGCCAGAAAAAATTCATACGGAAAGAATAAAAATACAGCATAGTCACTGAAAACCACTTTACAAGCCTACTTAATAGCGCAGGACCAGCCCAGCCAACTGCAGGATTCGCGATTGAAGAAAAACTAGAACTGCGAGTAAAAAGTACATCTACGAATCTCAACTACCTTAAATTGACGAAAATCGAACAATTACACCGGATACAGAGAAATTACATACTCTAGCACAATGAGGTTTGGACAGAACTTGGAACACACCAAACTACTGGAGAATTCCGACGAAGGAAGCGAACAATTCGTCAACACGTAACTAGATCATGAAATATCTGTGAAAACAAAGACAAAACCTCGCAATTGATAAGGACTGAAAATAGAGTGGAGTCACTTGAAAATCTCCTGAAAGGGTACTTGTTTACGCAGCACAAGTCCAGCTAGCGACAGAACTAGACGACGATTACAATTGCAGGAAAATTCAAATCGCGAGTACAATGCAAGTCTCGGCTACTCCAAATTGTTACCTACCGTCGAAAAAATCGAACAATTAAACCAAAGACAAGAAGTGAGCTACATTCCGATAATAATTATTTCGACAATCAAAACTGCAGGAGAATTCCAACACAATTCATCAACCAAAAGCTCAAAATCATCAAGAATGAGGTAGCTTACCAGAACAGACTCGCCGACTTCAAGACACCGGACGGCTTCTTTCTGGAAAGGATCAAGCGTAAACGGATACTCCTTCGCCGGCTTCCCACTAGACGGAACCGTTCTCGTCATGGCATGATCATACCCCTCAGGGTAGAAAACGTCGTGCAAACACGCGACATATCCCGACTTCTCACTACTGCCTGCTTCGGTCTCCTCTTCTTCTTCCATGAGATCGTCGGCCTCAACGGATCGCGCTTGCTTCGCATCAGCGTCATCGCGCCCCTCGGCGTCCTCCGCCTTCCGCTTGGGCGTCGCCATGGCTGCACTGAGCAGTCGCAGCTTGCAAAATTTCAGTAACAACCTACATCGCCAGGATGATTCAGCAAGAACGAGAAGGAAGGCGATATTAGGGTTTCGGGTTCAGGGTTTAACCCCTAAATGCCCAAGGCCTGTTTGGAGCTGCTTGGAATTTGCTCTAAATTGAACAAAATGCCAACATTTTGATAAGTTGTATCAATTTTTTTTGAATTGTAACCGTACAAATTCAAAATAGACATATTAGAGATCTCATAGGAAAAGAAAACACAACAATATCATTTATAGAGTGAAAGATTATAATGTTTGACCATAAAGGTGTTAAAACTGCACAAATCTTTCAATCCTCTTTTCACAAGTCAAATCTAAAAAATCGTGGACCAAAAAAATATGATGTTAAAGGGCCTAACATGTATACCCCCAATCAATTTATGGCTTCTTAAAATTTACTCTATAATTTTTTTAAATGAATTTTGAATGTGATTTTTTCTCCAAGATCTAGTGTATTTGAGGCTCATTTCCAAGAGCTCTCAACACTACGGGAAGTCAAGATTGCAATGGGTACCCTTGCACAAAATCTTGAGTAGAAAAATCACTATCATTTATTTTCAAGATCGGATTTTTAATGCTAAAACTAGACTTCAAGAAGAACTTTCCAAAAATATAAACTACTAAAAATAGCAGCTTTGTTAGGTTTTATTTAACTTCAAAGTTTTGCAAACACTAGATTTGGGTGCCTTGGGCATTTAGGGGTTAAGCAAAGCCTGAAAAATTGAGTGTGAAAATGTCTTTTCTTCTTCCCCTTTGGTGTTTTCCAGCTAGATTTCGTGTGAAAGGGGGTTTTATTCACTGTATTGTTTCAGAGCATGGCGGCTACGGTATTCAGAGCATCAACACCGTTATACGCTAATAGAGTATTCATTTGATCAATATCACAATAGTGGATCATCAAGTAAATATATACACAAGGGGGTAGTCATGACATACTTTGAACTTTGGAGGTGATTTCGCAAGATGTCCCTATTTTATTGTTGTTCAAAATGATATTTAATTTCAATATTTCAATTCTCCAAAGTGCACCAATATTGTAGCTCCAAATTCTAACCCTAATTGTGAATGATAATCGAAAGTGTTTTACACCAATATTTAAAGCAAATAACTTCTCAGTTCCAAAGTAATGCTTCAATCTTTAAAAAACTAAAAATTCTTTGCAACCAATTTGGTGAAATTGAGTTGAATTATATACAAAGAAAGAATCAAATTATATAAATTTCAAAAATAGGTTGTGGCATAAAATCATTAAAAAGGTATTGTATACAATCAATACAAGAGTGATAATGTCACAAGATGATGCATATAAATGACAAAATATATAATTTCAACAAGTTTGAGAAAGATTGTATATCACCTTTACAACTCCACCCTCTGACAAGCCCTTCTTTTATGTCTTTTTTTGCATGCAACACCATTGAAGGATAGTTTATACTTTATGAACAGAAATAGAAGCAAAATCGTTTATTTTACTTTAGAATCTGCTCAGTTTGCTCATACTCGCTCATCTTTAGTTTCATACGCACTCACAATAAGAGCCTTGTAACGGGGGGGTATTTTTTTTTGACATCTACTTGTTTTCATTTTAACAATAACATCAAATGTAACACCAATAATGTCAAATGTAATACATGAATCTTACTATTGCAATAAGCCCTTGATGTTACATTTGACAATATTTTTAACATGAAAACATGTGGATGTCCAAAAAAAACTGTCAAAAAATAAATGAGGTTCTTCTAGGACTAGATAGCTCTTTTTATTTGCATTCCAATGACTTTGAAGGTAAATGGTAATGCTCTATGGTAACTTAGTTTATTTTATACCAATATAACTTTTCTTAGTGCATGGTGCCAAGACTCTGCACTAATTAAGAGAGTTTTATGCATTTAGAGAGGTGTAGTAACATTAGATGATTTTTAGTCCCTAAGGAGGGCTGCAAGTTCTATAGGGTTCCCAGACCCCAGAATTGTGTTGCAGCAGCTGCCTGACGTGGCATAGTGATTGCCACGTCATTGTAAAAAAAAATTAAAAAAAAAATTCATTTTTTTTCATTTTTTTTTTCATTTTAAGATTAAATTTTTCTTTTTCTTTTTCTTTTTTTTCAAAAATAAATAAATTCTCACAGCGGTGTTCTTTAACTGCTAGGGAAATAACGTTGGGAACGAGCTTGAAACGGCCCTCCTAGCTCTCCAAATCTCATCTAATGTGGCCATCTAATAGATGTTAGCTCTAACTACACTACTTTTCAGAAAAAGTGCTTGAAATTAGACCCACCTACTAACTCAATAAGTGACAATTATGCATTAAGAGAGGATGTTCTAAGAAAAGTTCTACCTATATTGCTATTGCATCATGATTAATGAATAAGCTAACATTTGCAAATTCAAATGGTTTGACTATACTACTAATAAAAAAGAACTAATTAAAAGAAACATTATAAATGTATAGTGTTTTATTTTCGTCTAACTAAAAAAAATGTAGTTTGAAATCATTTTTCATTACACAATTCAATAATTCCTTGTTCCAAAATGATCTTCTAAAAGTTCTAATTGGACAAAATGTTTGGGATTTTTTGCTAAAAATAATATCATTTCAACCCGTATCAAATTATAAGTAAAGTTTGGTATAGTCCTATCAACCTTAAACTTTGAGTTTTGGAGACCTTTTCAAAGTGTAGTATTAAGCTTGTTGCAATAAAATTAAAGGGAACCAAAAGATCATTTTAGGACAAAGGAAGTATATTTTCTGCAAAAAAATATAACGATATTTTTCTTTACATCTTAATCCTTGGAGGTCCATGCATCAAGAAGTGCATGCACATCCTAGTCAACCTTAATTACAACTTTCAAAATAACTATTTTTGGTTTTTGATTTAAACTAAAAAAATGAAGCTAGACAAAACCTCTTTCTACTTCATTTAACCCCTAAAGTTTCCTTGACTATGTTTGCACCGAAAACGTTCCGAAACTGCCCTTCTAAGTACTTGAATTGATTTTCAGAAAATTTTCAATTTGGGACACATGTAGCTGTTGGATCTTGTTGAAAAAATTTCAGAGGTTTTCACCGTGTAGATTGAGAAATATTATTGAGAGAACCATTTTTGGGGTCTGTGCAAAAATCGGGCAGCTGCACTTCAGGTGGTCATTTCTTTAGGTAAAAAAACGAAAACGGTGGTACTTCTGTGGATTCAGTTGGAAACCAAGGTAATTACTATTAGCCACCCCCAAAGTTGATAGGGGGTAGGCAGTGACTGCCTCTTTTGGGTGCATTGTCAATGGAAGTTGAGTACATGCTGCAAAAATTTCAGAGTGTTTGGAATAGTAAAACATTTAAAAAAAAATCGCTATGCCTTGACAATAACGTTTAGGGAAAAGGGGAACATGGGCATTTCTTTTAAACTTTTTAAGTATAGGGCAATGCTCGAGGAGGAGGAATTTCGCCAAATAATCGGCCAACAAGGAGCGCGGAGCCCGACGAGGAGGGCCAATTATTTGGCAAAATTCCCGACAATGAGGATATTGCCCGGCGTAAACCGCAGGCAGGAAATTCTCCATGGAAAGATTTCTTTCCGGTGTTTTCTTTCCGTTGTTAGTTAGCATGAGACCAGCGACCAGTTCCGTCAAGCCAACACGTCTACCAAGTGGTCACGGACCAGTCGCAATGCTGCTTGTTGGAGGCATGTGTATTGTGGCAAGGCTTCAAGTTCACTTTGCATGATAAAGAATCGGCGTCGTTAAGAGATGATAAAGATGAAAAACTAACAGAATCAAACGATCTAAGATGAACAGAAAAAAATTGGATGAAAAATCCGTAATCCCCGATTACGCAGGCAAACCCGCGTAATCGGGCATTACGGTGCAGAAACTTCCCCGCAGAATGAACAGGACATTCCCCACTAGTGATTTACGTTTTTCAAAGAAACTTCAAATTGAAATCTGAACGGAGGACACTCAGCCAAACATGTCTTCTACGAGCCAATTTTTTTAGTACAAACCCCTAAAATCTGAGCATTAGGGAGGCTAGATTGAAGGAAAATCCAAGCAATGTGCTGCGCGCTGGGACTGTGGTGACTTCCTGGAGCACAGTGATGGTAATAGGTACGTTTCTTTTTAATTTTTTAATTTTCTTTTTTTTGGGGTGGGGGTGGGGTTATGCGGGGGAAAACTTTTAGCCAGATAAGATAACTGCACCTAAAATGGCACGGTACTTAAAATGGCACAATGGACATCCTTGCCTAAAATATACTCTCACTATTCATGAGAGTCTATGATTGCTTTTAAGAACACCTATTTTTTGCACTTCAAAAATTCGTAATTCATTCATATGGTGTCCAAAAAATGTATTCTAAGAGAATCTAGAATTTCTTTTTTACTACCAACACAAACACACATAAAGTTTTCTAATATAATAATGAAAACATGTTGAATTGTTTATTTGTGCAATTTTAGGTGTGGTTGCTTTAGGACGTATACATGCATGCATGATCTCTATAGAGATCAGAAATGGAGTAATACATATGTAATGATTCAAAATGGTTGAATTTAGAATTCATTTAGTTGGTGTCAACTTCCTTTATAGAAAACAAATTTGAAGGAAGATTTAGGATATAGGACAAGGTATTGTCAATTGCTTCAATGACGTTGGCATTTGTCCTACTCCCACCAGCACGATTTGATGGACCATGGTAAATCTGCTCAAAGCATCTACAATTCAAACAAAGATATGCCTTGTTATGAGCACGGCAATAAAAATGACAAGACATGTCACTACAAATCAAACACGCACGGCGTATGCAAGTCTAGGTCGGAAGGTGCCTATGTAGTTCGTCCTCCTCTAGTACCTCCACATCTATTCCCCTCCAATTTATGAGCAAAGCATCACAGAAATTTGTCTTGAACTGTAGGTGTGTCATAGGTTGTTTGCCACGATTATACACTTGTTGAAGGTCTTTGTACATTAGGTGCACATGGACAATGGTGGTATCAAGAAGAAATGAAAACACTTGATGCCACCGCTTATGTGATCTTGTTTGACAAGTATAAGAGGCCCTCAGTTAATCTGCTATCTCAACGCCCCTCATATGCGTGGTATATTCTAAATGTATTGGAGAAGTAGGAACTATGTCTCGAACAATTCCATTTCTGCAAAGAACCATAGGCATTGGAATGCATGGAAAATCTACAGGTAACGCATGTGTCGATATTAGTAGTACAAGCCATTTGTCCTTCCAAAAGACGCAACAATTGGTTCGACTGTCATGCATTTTTCAACCTATCGATCCTTATACACTATTGTTCCAATTCTTGACTGTTTTCAAATCCAATAGTAATCCTATGTGATTTGACCGTATCGTCCCCGTAGCATAAATGTCTTTTCTACCAATTCCAAGAACAAACCAATATTGGAGAAGAAATTGTCAGTTACTAGCACATGCCCCTTGCCCTCCAGTCTTTCAACTAATCTCATAACCACAGACGAGGTTGTCCATGATGTACTATTGGAACTCTGTTTTGTACCACATTAGAGTGTGCTCCACAATAAATGTCAAATGTATAAACATATTTTGACTTTGAATTCACCAGATACCAAAATTTGATGCCCCACTTCTGCGGTTTCTTTAGCATGTACTGTCTAGTAGGGCAATACAAGCTTTTAGATTTGATCATTATCTCATCAACTATAAGATATTTTCCTAGTTTCCAATTTATCTTGAAACTATCCCTTATGTCGTTTACCAACCACTGCACTTGCCCCATTTTATCATATCCCGATAATTCTCTCTCTATTACATATGTAGCCTGATTTATGATATGCAAGCATCTAGTGATGCTTTGGAATTGAGCACAAGAAAATGCTTGTGACATTTGCGGACAATTGAAAAAAGATCGTCTTTTGGTCCAATATGTTTTCACACTTGGTTGCCTCTTCAATCCCATAAACATTGACACTACCACATATGCTTTCAATTCTGCTACAGTGAATCGCACCCATATTGTTTCACCCGGATATATGTTGTCCTCGTTTGGTGTTGTACTATAACGATTAGTTTCCATGACGATTTTGCAGAAAAGTGGGTAAGACCAAAATAAAGCAAATAATTGGAGAAAAGATGGCATGCGGCAGAAATCGGTATTAGCACTAGTGCAATCAACAAATTCCCTTGGTGTTGGTAAACATGTGTGATTACATTCTGACCAAGTACTTTCTCTGTAAATATGCTTCACAATATTGGGGTCAACTACATCCCCATACTGCCCTATTTCTACTTCTTTGTCTACTTCTTCATTTTTGGAGTCAACATACTCATTCAGTTCACTAGACATAAGTGAGTCTAGGAAATCAGAGTTCCATTTGAAATTATCAAGACTTCCTTCAAGTATTTCATAGTTTTCATAATCTCCTTGGACTAATGCATCAAATAAAAACAATGGTGATTGAGAATGTACCTCAATAGTATGTAAGGCGTCGAGTCTTTGAACAGAAAGGTCTACCAATATAGCCGTTTTCCTCTCCAAGTCCTATGCCCCACTAGTTTGACAATTATGGACGTCAACATTAGGACCGGCTGCAACAAACGTGTGCCAGCTATTTGTAATTGACGTACCCATGTGAAAGTCACCTTCGTCAAGCCTTGGATCATGTTTGAAGGGGTTGTTGTTCCATTACCCATCTTCGAGTTCCTTGTACTAGCAAAGACTTTTGTTACATTAGTTTGATTTGCCATTAAGAAGATGATGATTACAATGTACCCCAAAGCGGCATCCTAGCCCTTTGCCCAATAACCTTTGTTGCCAAAAAAAACCCAAGCTGTTGATGATTTAAAAAATAAATAAAATCCCCTTAAAGCACCGTTGATTTGATTTTAAAAGGTGTTGCAGATGGCGGTGAACCTGGGTCATCAATGGTGGTTGAAAAATGTGAAAGGTTGTTACAACTGTCAAAGTAGCGCCGCTAGAACAAAAAACATGGACCGTCAATCAGAAACCATAGATTTGGCAATAGGATTTGGCTCTTGTGTGAGTTTATACTGTCTTCACAAGTTTGGATGTGTCTATTCTAAAGTTCAGTGGGTCTGTTCCACGTGAGAGTTTAGTTGTGACAACACTAGTTTGGATGTGTCTATTCTAAAGTTCAGTGGATCTATTCCACGTGAGAGTTCAGTTGTGACAACACTAGTTTGGACGTCGAAAGTGGGAGATTTGGATTTTGGTCTACTTAAGACGTTCAATTGTTTTGGAGTTATGTACTTTATTGAAGCATGTGGAGGTCTCACTACGGATTTTGCCGGCAACTTCTTTTCTTTGTTGGAGCTACAACAAGGAAGGAATAGTCTTAGAGCTTAGAGTTTGTCTCAGTTGAAAACAATGGAAAATTGTAGTTTTATTTTAGACTGCTTTAGGAATGCTTTAGGGTGGCTTTAGTTTCTACAATTCTTCATTGAGTTTTCAAATGATTTTGAATACATCTAGCTTTTAGCTTTTGACTCTGAAGCTAGCTAATTGTAGGATTTTCAAGATGATTGGTCCCCTCCGACTATATCACAAAATGTTCATGTTGATTCAGTTCAAAATTTCAAGTATTTCTCGATTTTGAATTATGTTTTTCTCAACTGCGCATGAATGTCCAAATCTTGCGATGAATATTTCTCTACATGCTCACATTTTGAATTATGGTTGTGTTCTTGCATCTTGTTAGCTTAACTTAAGCTGGCAAGATGCAAGAATACAACCATAATTCAAAATCCATACTTGATCCATACTATTATTCCATGGTGAAGTTGGTGATGATAATGTTGGTTTTCAATGGCTTGTGTTTTATAATGCGGATTGTGAAGCTAATCTCCAAGAAAATGGCATTGCAATTGTTGGAGTGGTGATGTCAATCCAACAGTTGCATTGGAATTGCTGCTAAAAGGCCATATTCGTTATATTGAGACTTTTGTAGATTTTGAGACAGAATGCTAGTTATTGGAAATTCATTTAAAAAAATAGTAATTGAAACCAAAAATAAATAATGCTAAAATAGTGATTCTATAATGAAACTCTAAAAGTTGGTGTTGCTACCTATTTATAAAAAAATACTAATAAAGAGATAAAGTGGTTTTTCCTTGAGTCGAGGATAAAAATGAGACTGCAAAAAGTCTCAATATAACAAATATAACCTTCTAATAGCCAATTGTGAGGTGCATTTGTTGTGGCACATTGTTGCCTTCAATTTCAGAGACCATGCAAGGAACCAACGCTCTCATAGATGCAAGCATTGCAATGGATTTGCGAGGAATCTTTGTTGTAATTGTTGGATTAATGGAGAAGGTTACAAATTTAGGTGGTTCAGATTTTGGCGTCATTGTTCGAGGATCTTTTTTGAGCTCATTGACCTCCTCTTAGATTCTAGGATTTTAGTTCATTGCGACAAGATCAACCAATTGGCAATTGAAGAGGTTGTGCGGGTTCCACGAAAATTATGTAGACAGAGGTTTAGGGTTTAAATGTTTTGTGATCTGGAAACTAAGAGTTGTGTAACCAATAGAAAAATAACCAACTTTTTTGTAAGAAGCTTTACAACCAATATGATAATGACATGTGTACCTCTTTTGTTATTCATGTTTGTTTTTCATGAAAAACAACAATTTGTCACAATGTATCCAAAGTGACAGTAACCGCCATACACAACTTTCATTCTTATTCTACCTTCTTCTTTGTTGAGTTGCAAGTTGAGGTTGGATATCAGGCATTAAGGTGCTTTGGGCTATCACTTCATATCTTCATATCTTCTTTCCACATCTCAAAATGATTTGAAAAGAATTATACACCAAAATCATGATAATATATACCCGTGGAAAAAAAATTAGAATTTTTGGAGCACTTTTGAGCATTCCGATTTCAACATTCCGATTTTAGTGTATGTACAAAGTATTGCCTAAACCAAACATCTTTCATCAATCTTGTCAACATTGACATTTTTTCAAAGGTTGTGGGATTTAATAGGAAATCTACACAAGTCTTCTTTCATTTCAACATGGCAATCATCAAAATTATTCTAATCGAATGAGGAATTATGCTTGTTGCAAGAGTTACCGTAGTCAAGAAAACAAGAGCTATGCTTGAGCACCTCTAGTACTTTAGGGGTTAACTTAAAGACAAGACAATCTTTCTAACCCTAAACTTTTCCAAAGTTTGGTCACTTTCTTCATCCTTGTTTGCGTTACATCTCTTGTTTTGGGAAACCAGTTTACTGATAGAGTTGCCATTCTCTGCGAAATATTTCTTGCCAAGTGTCATCCTCATGGTATCATTATGGGAATAATTCTTGTGTTAAAGACGTCAGGTCTATGCATAACAAAGATTGAGGTATGAGGCCTTCTAGAGGACCAACTCATTATTGCAGGACTTAAATATGTCATTCTTTACCATGAAAACATTTGATCCCGACTTAACATGTGATCTAAACTCAAAGGTTCGACTCTCCATGATTCAACTCCGAAGCAATCTTCTGATTATCAAGTCGTGCATTCACTGTATAGTGTATACATCATGACCACTTTAGATTGCACAAGCGAAACAGCAAGCCTGACACAACAAGCTTAGTATTCAGTGAACCCAACTGATCATGTGCAATCAAGGGTGAGACTAGAGTCAAATATATAACCCTTTGCTTTCATGACATCCGCTCATTACGCTCTTGAGGCAGCAAACATTCAATCCTCTTCAAAGAGGTACCTTGAAACCTCGGCAAGTCGTTCCCTTGAGAATATTTTAGAGGAGCCATGTTAACATCATGCTCATTCTTGTTGGTTGCACCTGCACTAGTGCAAAGTAGACATTCAACAAGATAATGTAACTTACACAAATGAAAACTGATTTTTAAACCAATTTGGGTGCAGGATTTCAAGCTAGTTCGACCTGTGCAATCTGTTGCTAACCCTTCTTCTGTGTCCATGCCCACCACGGTAGCCGATGGAAACGAGAGTACGCTTCCGTATTCACTTGCCATGTTCAACTAGTGGGACGGATTTGTCGGTGAGTATGCTTCTAAACTATCATGAGTTTGTGCACACAGATAATTTCATGCACATGCTATCGATCTGCTTTGTCGAGGAAGATTGGATGTTGTCAAACTATCGGTCGGCTATATAGATTAGTCTCAAATGCCTATATTATATTACAATGAGTGATTCCACTTGCGAATTTTCAGAATCCAGATGCTCGATACCAAAAAATCTCTACTTTCTGCGTGGCAATGCATGTGTGTCACCGTCTTTAGGTAGTGAATGATGAAGTCTGGAACCGACGGACCGATCGATGTGTCTCGATCAAAAGTGCTTGAACAAACGTGTCATGCAGTGAACACTCCAGCTAGGGTCTAGAGGTTTTACTCATGCGAATGAAAGCGGATTGAACTATCCATGGTGGGTTCCAATTGGGTTCCACGCGTTTCACAACCGACTTCACCTTGAGAATCGATTTGGCATCGCTCAAGCGGCTTAAGTTTCGAAGAAACTATGGACCGAGTTTTTATCGTAGCAAAACTTTAGAAAACAAAATCTATGGAGCAGGCTGCTCCCAGTTCAGTTGGTAACTGATACTCAATGCCGGACAGGGTTTCACTGAAATCTTCACCAACATTTTTCTTGTGGGTCATATGGTAAGCTTAAACTGGCCTGGAAGAATGTTGCAGAATCAATGAAAAGGTATCAGGATAGGGTGGCACTTGCTACCTACGCCATGTGGCATTGTTAGTCGAACCACTGCAGCCGACAGGCTCTTTATTCACGTGATTTGGAACCTCTAAGGTAGAGATACCTGTACGGTAGGAGGCTCATAAAGCGACCGGCTCTTTTAAGGGCTGGTCGACCTTTCTGATGTGTTTCAGAAGACCGAAATTTTTTTCCCTTATTTTTCATTTGACTAATAAAAATTGATGTGGAATCTAAGTGGTTTCATATTTTTCGGAGCATTTATGAATTACTTGTGAATTTCCAAAGAATTCTGCAATAGTCACCTAATCTTGATTATAGGCCTTGCAAAAAACCCGCATGTGCAATCTGAAAAAAGATATGGCTTGACCAAAAACAAGCACTACGGCATTCAAAAAGGAATACACAAGGTTCCTAAATGCGGTGACTCATATCCTAAATGGACCCTACATTCTTCTAACATTTGTAAGAAGGTAATTGGGCAATCAATTCCCATTTAGAAAAACTAAGTGGAGACACACTAACTTTGAAATGCACTCAGCCTCCCTAACTCATATTCCCTTCATTGGTGAAGTATAAACCAACATTTGACAACCCTTAATTATGCTCTAACATTGTTGGCAGTCCATTTCAAAGCTCCCTACTAATGATTGTTTGAAGAAGAGGGTCGTATTAGGAGCCTCCTACCTTAACGGATAACTTAACCCTTAAATGATGCTAAAGACGCTTTTTGCTTGATAGATGGCAAAGAATCTTTCTATATAGAACACTATATTCATTAAAATGGGAGTTTTCCATTGAAATGAGAGGTTATTCAAAAAAAACTCAACGAAAAGTTTTATATCAATTCAACTAAAACTGAAAGGTTTTCTTGTCAATTTAAGTCTATTCGAGTTAAATTGATAGAAAACCTTTCAGATTTGACCTAATATTGAAAGGTTTTATGTCAATTTACATCAAAACTCTCATTTTAATGAAAATTGTTGATTTAAGTCGAGATCAGCATGATTATTTTGGGAGGTCCTCAATCTCCCAAACTAATGAATATGATCCTATTAGGATAGAAGTGCAATTGTTTATCTTTTGAATTTTGTACAAAAATGAGAGATAGTTTGACCTCTAATGAATTCTTTTGTTTTTTTTAAGTAGATGATGTCATGCACTACCAAAAGAGATGATTTCCACAGTCATTAGTGATGTCCATTGTATAAGGGTTAAGCATTTCAGCTTGTAAGGTTTGAAAAATTTGTTGAGATATTGAGCTCAACGTGTAAAGAAATAAGGATGAGGAAAGAAATAATGATGAGAACTAAACTTTAATCAAAGAAGGAAGAGTGATAAGTGGATGAGAATGTAGAAAAAGAAAAAGAAATTCAATGAGCAATACATTCAATTGTTGTCCAATAGGACACCTATGAAGTCATCACAAGGGATTGACTTTTGTAGGTATCTCTATCTTATAGTAAGTACCCCTTCTTCAAATTATAATTCTATTGGTAAATACACCTACGAAGATATATCTTTGTCAATCATCTATAAAGACACTACTTTATACTACATTGTCAAATGTACAATGCAAGACAAATTTGATTCTACAATTTGTGATTCTCACAAGTTTTCATACACTTCAAAAATTGCCATAATTACTTGAGAAAATAGATTTTTTTTCAACAAGTTTTGGACATGGTGAAGTTAAAGTAAGACACTTGCATGAAATGATTTTTCAAAAAAATTTGAATAATTTTTTACTTCATAAGAATTTTATAAAATTTATTAGTGAAGTTTTTCTTTTTAATACAGGTAAATTTTTTTCAAGATTCTTTACTAAGTAGAATGACATTTCTTTCGGAAACTTTTTGGTAAAAATTTCACAAATTTTGAAATTTTATTGAGTGAAATATTACTGACTATAATATGATACCAAATCATTAGATGAGATTTCAAGGTTCTAAAGGGTTGCAAGTTCCCAAACTGTTGGCAACGCAAGAACTACACCAAATCATCCCCAATCAACAATATGATGTAGCAGAATTATTGCCACATCAAATAATAATACTTTAATAATTAATTTTTTTTTTTAAATTTTTTTAATTTAATATTTTAAATTCTAAACAACAATAGTTGGTTTCCAACATGGGAAACAGGCCCAAAACACCCCTCCAATGGAACTGAAAAACATTTAATGAGTTATGTTTTTCTAAACTATCATTCCAGAAATCTTCCCAAAACATAAAATATATATATATATATAAAATAAAAAGATTTTTTTTTAAATATAAAAAAATTCTAATATTTATTTTATATTTATATTAATATATTAATATATTAACATTCTTTTCAAATTTCAAATATATTTTTTGGTGTTTTTTGGAATAATTTATAAAAATTATTAATATTTGGAGTCACATTTTAGTCAACAATTTTTCACTCAATAAAAGTTCAAAGTTCATGAAATTTTTGCCAAAAAAATTCTAAAAAGAATTGTCATTCCACTTTATTAAAGAATCTTGAAAAAAATTCTTTTACTAAAAGTTTTTTTTAATAATACGATTGATTAAATTTTTTGAAAGTTTATTTCATGAAAATATGTTATTTGTACTACAATATGTCCAGTTTTTGTTGAAAATCTCTAATTACTCAATTAGCTATGTCAATTTTAATAAGTGTACAAAATATTTTGAAAGTTATTATATGTTGTTAGAGGTCCAATTTTGAATGATTAGTTCTTTCCAAGATTTAAGGTAAACAAGTCTATTACCAAGCAGATTTGCTATCTAATTACCTTAAAGAAGCTATTTGTCAACTCACATATTTTTTTAAATTGAGAAGTTTGAAAAAAGCCCTTTACAAATAGATCCAAGACATTCTTGGGACAACAAGAAATGAGTTTTTTTGTGAATTTCCAATGTTTGTTGGAACTAAATTAGTATAGAGTGGGTAAACCTATATTAAACCACATGATAATGTGTCTTCTCCCTAAGTGCATTGTCATGATTCTAAAATGTTGCTAAGATAATAGTTATAGGTGGATGATTCAAGTACCTAAATGAAAAGGTTCAATAGATGTTTGAGTTGGGTGATTGATGGCATTGGGTTGTTCTACCTCAAAACACATCATTCCATTGGGGCCTAGAGCTTCTTAGCTAGATCCACCTTTTGCTTTCCATTAGGGGTGTTCAAAGCTCCATCTAACCCTTCAAGATCCCCTCTAGCCTTAATTTTCTCTTTTGCAGAGTAAGAGGGCTTGGAAACATAGTTAGAAGGGATAAAATTCATTAAATAAACAGAGGAAGCTTTATAGCTCCCTCAAATATGCTTGTGCACATTGAAGAATCCAAAATTTGTTTTTTCTTTATTTTGATGACCTACTTTTTGATTCCGTTGCTCTAATTCTCTTTACCCCTTTGTCACCTTTCTATTAGACCTCACCCCCCATTGACCAATGGAGTCTAGTTGTATTCAATTGAGAACCTCCAAGTCTCCAAAGTGTGGGTTTCTATTGGGCCTTCGGAGCTCATGAATTGGAAAGGTCTGCGCGTTTCCATTGAACACTATTTAACTTTTGAGCCTCCATCCCTAGATTTTCTATAATGCAAACCTGGAGGACTTGGACCTTGGGCCAGAAGGATTCAAAATTATAAAGAAGACATGATCAATATTATAGTTTCTTGAAATTATGTTGTTGTAATGGGAAATCATTCAATTTTCAATGGAAAGAGCAACTAGATGGTGATTTACTATTGTCAAAAGTATACTTAATCATATAGATGTGAACTCCGTGGTGATTTTAATAAAGTTTCTACTAAACAAGTTGATTTCAAGAGAGCTCAAGATTCACTTCTAAATGCAATGAAAGCCTTTTCACCTAGACATGCTAGACATGCTAGAGAGCTTCTATTTCCCCCCCTCTAATTATGGATCCTCTGAAGGTCCAATAGGAACAATAGGAATAGACTTTTAAAAGGGAGTGAGGTCATTAAAAGCAAGTCCACTGGAAACAACAGGAGTGTCAAACCTCCTACCAACCAAGGATTTTTTTGAGTGAATTTTTGCCAAAAAGCGATGAAATTTTTTTAGATGTAATATTTGGTGAGACATTCTTCCTTTTTAGTGGATGAAATTGCTAAATTGCTAGCAAATCTTAGAACAGGATAGCTCTATTTCATATGAATGTACACTATTTTGGATGAATACATGAATTTTCATCCACACATTGTAGGTTTCATCCATTTCCATGGATGTAAATTGCTTTGTCGCTCTAGTGAAGATCACTTTTTGCATTGCCCAGAATAAGGTAGGAGGCTTATAAATTGTCCATCTAAGGAAAAATGAACCTTTGTAGGAAAATTAGTGGAGCATAACATTTTTCTCATATTTTAGGTGAAAAGAGAGAAGAGAAACACTGCAGTGGCAATTTTAATCGTAAATCTCTAATTCAGAATGTATTAACTAAGATTTTTTAAAGTGAATGGTGCGTAGATAATTATTGATACTCATAAATTGCACCAATCATCAATCAAATTTAGCCTTTGAATAGAGCATGTCAACCCAAAAAATAATGAATAAAGAACTTAAAATGTTCATTTCAGTCCTTCATGCGCCCAATTCATGCAGAAAATGAAACACATGACTCCCAAATCAATTTCTCCATATTTTGGCAGTTTGAGAATGATCCAGAACCCGCTTTCATTTAATACTACCTAACAAGAATCTTCATTTTTAAGTAGAGGGAATTAAGAAAACAACTATGAGCAAAAAGCACACTCAACAATAGCCCCCTTGTCACTTGGTTAGTATCTTAAGATTACGCACCTGGACGACAATTTCTCACTACACAAACTATGATCCATTTTTAAAACTATCTACAATCTTTTGGGGCAATATTTTAGGCAGTTGTATAGGGGCACTTCTAATTGCCTGGGTAGACTTCAAGCCTCCTACCGTAAATAGAAACCCCCCCCACTAAGGTGGGTGCACCCAAAACCGCCACTTTTTGCTATTGAGCCTATTTACTATTATTAGATTGGTCAAATTTTCATATGTTCTTGTAGGCAAGTGAAAGGAGGTTCCAACGCACCAAAGAACATGGCATTTGGATATTGTATGCAAAAGTTATTAAGGAACAAAGTTTGGTTCTAAAAGCGTTTCTTCCTTATAGGTACAGAACTAATTTTGGAGATGTACACAGAGTATAGATGGCGGTTTAAGGTCAGTGGCACATTTGGGTGTACCTACCTTAAAAGAACCTGCTACCAACTCCCCTCGAGTTCCTGGCCCTCCAGGCGCCCAATGGAAACAGGGTTTAGGGTTTGTATTATTCCACAGTAGGTTGGCACTTGGCAGCCTGAATCTTGAAGGAATTACCGACACTGATTCTCATCTATGCATCTCCCTTTTGCTCGGCAATTTACCATTCTCAAAGGACGGAAACCGGACTTTGAGTACTGTACGTTACCGCGTATCCTCTTCCTTCCCCCCTCTTTCCAAGCAATTGAGAAGCGCATTCCTCGCGAAATGGAAACGCTTAATTTTAGTCCCAGCTCTCTACTGTACTGTAGTGAACGAAATTCTGTATTTAACACCGCACCCAGCTGTCGTCCTCGCAATTTTTATATTCAGGGTGTATCGTGGATTTAGTATTGGGTCTAAGGATCTCACCTACGCTGTTCCAGAGATTCTGCTCCGTCTCTCACGCATTCATAAGAGTGAAAAATGAGGAATCTGTCGTATCTATGGGAAGATTCATGGTCCGGATTATGTGCAACTAATATGTAATGTAATGTACTCCAGATGAAGTACGGTATTATTAATGACAATATGACAGGCGACTGACTTGTATCTACAGGTAGCGCGGGTACCAGTAAACAGTTCAAGGTACCATTACAATTAAGTTACAATTTGCTCATTGACTGCCGAGCAATGGGCTTCTCTCAAAATTTTGAATTTTGAATCCAATTCTGCTCATTTGCAAGGTGAACAACTGAAATTAGCGAAGGTATGTAATTGCTCAATAAACAGTCGTTACTGCAGGTTGCAGTGCATGACGCGTGTATAAAAATGCCCGTTTGACCTGGAATACGAAATGGGGGTGCGTCCGGACAGGTAACGACTGGAGTAGTGAGTGGCAATCGAAGGCGGTGCCAAGTGGGGACGTAACTTTGTCAAAGCAGCGGAAAGATCACTGGAAGCTAAAACCCTACTTTGCGAATTTCGATATGGTTTCTGTAATGCGCGTGCTAAACGCTCTAATTTAAGCCTTTACTTGTTGGTATTGAGTCCCTCGGGTCCGTTTGAAGCTCGATCTTGGATTATGAAGATTGCGGTGTGTCATTCGTTGTCTCTCGGATAAGACATTCTCTATCTGTATGTGCATTTTTGGAATTTCAGTCACTGCAAGTGATTGTTGGGAAGGATTTTGGGAGTGTTTCGAAGCTTGTAGCCACGGCACCTGCTTTTTTTGTTGTGCTAATCTCCGACGGAAGGTGCTCAATTGAAGAGGAAGCGTGCACGGACGTAGTGAGTATTGGGTTTCCGGTTCCTTTCCAAATTCTCGTCTGTTGTACCGAGATGTGCGTTTACTGAACTAACTTTGTCGGTGAGGTTTCGTTTGGAAACAGAAGGAGTTTGTAAGGGCATCCTCTGAGGGGAATTTCAAACGCAGTGACAGCAAAACAATTTGCGTAGTGTAATCTGTACTGAGGGTCTTTAGTAGCGCAAAATTTTGCATAGTTGTTAAGGTGAAAGTGAAGGGTAGGCCCACTACTTCAAGTTTGTCGGTTGAAGGATAGCCATTCGCAACGAAAACCCTGTGTCTAAATCTGAGCTGCATGCTTTTCTTAGTAATCGAGAGTCTCGCTAGCTCTGAGCTTGGAAGAGAATTAAACATTCGTCTGTCACTAACCTCGGAAGTGTATCGTCAGCTTCTTGCGCCTTCCTTGACTTACAAGTGTCTTCAGCATTAGGGTTTAGTGAGGCACTTGAAATTTTCTCGGGGAGTTTATCGCAAATTGTAGCCATTTGAGAAGGAGTTTTAGAGAATTTCTGTGTCTTGTTCTGGTCTTTTGAAATGCTCCCTTGACTTTGATGTTCTTTCTTCTCCAAATGGGGGACAGTGACTTGAAATCTTAAGAATGTTTCTTGGATGTGACAGAGAATCTCATTTTGCCGGTGGTAAAGATTACTGAGGTTGCTGGTAAAGATTACTGAGGATGGAGACTGATTCGTTGCCTGATTTGAAGCTTGGGGAACTGTTCATAAACCATTGGACTGATTGGATTTTTATCATCATTCTCATCGTCCTCTGGGGTGTTTGTCAAATAGTCACACCTTTCCAGCGCTACGTTGGAGCTGCTAATTTTGTGACACAGGCGATTAAGTACCCTTACAAACACAACACCATTCCAGCTGAAATCGTACCGGTATGCTCTTACTTCTCTTTGGATGTATGGTGTTTTTTAATCCGCTGTTCTTCAATAGTAGGAATTATCGTAAGAATTATTAAGACCTCAGATATTTGTTAATGCGATTGTTTTTGAGTATTTTACCTGCAATGGACGTAATTTTCTTGGTGTTCCTTGGACTTAAGATTTGATTTTGCCATGAACAGGTTATCGCTCTGGTGATTCCCTTGGTTTTCATTTTCGGCTATTTCAGCTACAAAAGAAAAGTCCACGATTTGCATCACGCATTTTTAGGTGATTCTTCGATTGCTTTTCAACTGCACTGTCTGGCCATTAAATTCGTGTTGTTGTTTTTTATCAATTTCGCAGCTTCATTGAGGGTATCTTAATTTCCGTTGTTGTCGTTTCTGTTATTGGCTTCCCACACGTCGGTTTTTTATCCCCATTCTCACCATAGAAGTGGCCATCCTTTTCCAGGTCTACTTACCACCATTGCTCTAACAGCTCTCATTACTGACGCGATCAAAATTGGAATTGGGCGACCTCGCCCTCACTTCTACGCCCGTTGCTTCGGAAGTACTACTGCCAATGCTGTAAGCTGGATGCCAGTTCATATCAATGCATTTGGAACTAGGTCTGCATTGCGTTATGCTCAAATCAACTGTGGACAGAAGCTTGAGTAAGATACCCTAAGTAATGGTTGGGTTCGAAATGCTGAACATCAGGTTGAGTCCCCAGCATTGGCACATCTGTAGAAGTAACGAGTTGTTCAATTGTGACTATGATGGCAGACTTATGACGCTATCGGGAACGTCGTCTGCGTGACAGCTTCAGACCTCATGAAAGAAGCATACAAGAGCTTCCCAAGCGGGCATACCTCATGTAAGCGTCCCCCCTTCGAGTCTCAACTCGTCTCATCACAGCTCATAATAGGGTTTTCGGTAAGATTAGACTGTTTCAGGAACTTTTGGCACATCGTAGAGAGAATCTTTCCCTGAATTCATGAAGAGTTCTCCCTTTGGCCACAGTGATCATACAGTCTCAATTTTACTGAAAGCGGACCTCCGCAGGCTAATTTTAATGAGAATCTTGTTCATAGCTACGATGTCTTTATCTTTTGAATGTGAATTTTGAGGGTGCCTGCCCTTGAATGTGATCATGGATATGATTACTGTGATCAGAAATTCGTTTGTAGCGAAGATGTTTTCGTATTTATGTGCATTTTGAGGGAGATTGTGACCGTCGTCCTAAACATTCGAGAGCTCTGCGTCTGCAGGGTCTTTCGCGGGGTTGGGTTACTTGGCGATGTATTTGGCTGGCAAGATTGGTATCTTCGATCAAAGAGGCCACTCGTGGAAGATGTTCCCTGTGGTTCTGCCAATTCTAGGGGCCACTTTTGTCGCGATCACCCGAGTTGACGACTATTGGCATCACTGGACCGATGTGTGCGCTGGAGCGGCAATCGGTGAGTGACATAAAACCTCGTCAAGTACATTTAGAATCACCGAGGGAAAATTGTTAAACCCTAATCTTGACATCCATCTGTATTTAAGAATACAACGTCCTGTGATGTTTTCTGCAGCAGGGATGTTGAGAAATTTCATACCCGAGTTGGGTTTACTTGACCTGCAACATCAGAGTAGTCGTACAACAGTGATTGTTGCATAGAAGGGTTCCAAGCATACTATGGATCCAGGCCCGATGCCTTGAAGACTCTCCTAATTGATGACCATTGATCCCGGCTTAAGGATTCTCTTTATAGAGCTTCATAAATTACAAACACTATGCAGCGGAGCAAGTAGTTGTGATAAGTCTGGATTTGCTTTTAGGTTGTGCAGGCCATCCCACTCAGGGTTTAACAGTTTTCGTATGAATTGGGATCCCCGAGGAGTTAATGTCGTCGACGTTAAGCTTTCTTAGTACATTTATACTTCGGCTTGCTTCGTTGTGTGCCATACCCTATCTGCCATTTGGGTCCTCTTAATACTACTTCTGTCCGGTCGTGCATCCTCATTTGTGAGTTGATCACATGACTGAAGACTGGGTTTCTCTTGTTTCAGGACTTCTTTCGGCGTACTTCTGCTACCGGCAACACTTCCCCAGCTTGTTTGACGACAATCGTAAGCTCCCTCTCTCCATTTCCCACTTGTACTGATTATTTCAATTGCGCTACACGGATCTATCCCTTAGTTGGGATTCTCATGGGGATTCCAGATTTTCGTAGCATGCATTTCCAGGACACAATATGCCAAAACGACGAAGATGAAATACGAATCTTCAAAGTGTGCAAAATTAAACCCTACGTTCTCATGAATAGATTGTATACATTGCAAGCAAGGATCTGTAGGAACCGATGTTAGAAACATGTCACAATGCGGTGCAGTTTCATTAAAAAGACAAGCTCCTGAAGGCCATTGGATTGTCAACTAATAATCATTTTCCTTCGTGTTTTTTTGTTTTTTTGTGTGTGTGTGTGCAGCCAACACTCCGTACCCATCCTTTCCACGAAGAAATTCGACCCAGTCCTCGCAATCAGACACACAGCAAGACACACAGCAAGAGAATTACGAAGAAAGGCGTATTGACTTGGAGCGAGGAGGGTCACAGATCCCCATGTTATAAGTGCAAAATCTGTGTTTATCAGACACTCCCAAGCTGCGAGTTTGAGATAAGCTCCACAGCATGTGGAAGAAGCTGCTCTGAGTTTGCTTGTCGAATCTCTCTCCCTGTGTAGAGTTTTTTTTTTAAAGTGTTACCAATATGACCTTAGATTGTTACTGTGGAATGTCTTTAATTTTAAATGTCATGGCATAACATGGTTGTAAAAGTAATAGAGGCTTTAGCAAATGCTTTTTGAGTCTTTTTTGAAGACGATCCAAGAGTGCACCTATATGATACTTTTTGACATTTTCAAGTCTTGACTTCTGACATTTTATAGAAATTACAATAATCTCCCCAAAGCCAAACTTTTATTTTGATGTTTGTTTTTGTAAACAAGTGAAAAAAACAAACTAATTGTAATTTTGACTATGCACATGAGTGAATTCAGGTAGTTTTCCACCTTTTGTTGTTTTTGAAATTGTTTGTTTTTGCTTGGGGTCCATTTTTTGTGAGAAATATTGGTAGTTCATTTGCAATATTAGCGCATAGTAATCTAATGCAAACTAGAGTCCCTTGTGTCGTTGCTAGTCAAAAGTAATTTTTTTAATTCTTTAAACTCATAAAAATCTTCAAAATTCTATATCTTTTATGCCGAAGATCCAAACACCACGAATCAAAGCTTGTGTGCACTCTTCCTCGCAAAGAGCTTTTTGATGGTACCAAGAACGTGATTGGGGGATACATGATCTAAGAGATCTCACCATAACAAACCAACAAAATTAAATAAATAAATAGTTTAACTTAAGGTATCGATTGGTCCCAAACTTCAAACTTTTGGCCTATTAAATAATGATTTTTGGTTTGGTCTTAGACTTGATTATAAAATCTTAGGATCTATTCAATTCATGAAGTCAAAGAGGAGAACTCAGTTGTTGACAAAATTTGTACTTCATCAATCAAGTCAATTGATTGATCACAATGTTTCTACCAAGTCAATATTTCTACAAAGTTATATTTTGATCATGTGCATTTTGTGTTTGAGCTATATTTTTGGATGAGAAAGTTTACTTCTAGAGGTGCCACAAAGTTAAGTTTGGTTGCTTTGGTCTAGGATCGTTGTTAATAAGAATGTTCAAAATTACTCATTTATGTGGATTGGCCGAAGTGCAAAGGATTTATAAACATCATCCAAATGCTTAATTTGTACAGAATGAAATACAATGAAATTCTATTGCAATAAAAGATGCTTCAATGAGATATATGTTTCATTGAATTTATTTTGGTTGCAATCACAACCATACGTGTGTTTTTTAAATACAAATTAAACTTTTAAATCCAATATTATTTATAAAAAAAATTGATTTCTAATATTTGTGATTTATGAAAAAGATGGAATAGATGGAATAGATTCTAGCTGTTGAAACTGGAGATAAACTTGGTGGTATGATGGTTTATTAAAATTAGTGTGCATTTAGTGATGCACTTTGCAACAATTTTTTTTTTATTGCCAAGCATACAATTGGCATATTTGTGTATTTTCTTGTCAACTCTTCATATTCAAAAATATATAAAATTGAAAGTAATTTTTTATTCTAGTGAGTCAAGTTTGGATGTGATTTTGAAACATTATAACCTTTTCAATGACACTTTGAAAGTTTAAGTGTAATTTTTTTGTTCTTTATTAAATTCCAAAGTTAAAAATGCAATTTGTATAATTACGATTTAAAGTGTATAGTGGGACACTTCACTACAAAGGGCTTCTTGTCATGTGATTGAGGGCCCTGCCTCGAAGTCAAGGGCAAAAGTTTGGGGACGGAGAGGCCCATTTAGTAAAGCATCCCACTGCATTAAGCACGCCATGCCCAAACTTTTTGCAACTATTGTAGTGCCTAACACTATAACCAATGCCTAGCATTATCACAGACACATTACGCTTTACAATTTGGGAGAATTGTTAAAGGACCCTAGGTGTATAGTGTTTAATATAGACTACAGACACTTGTAATATTGAGTCATATACTTATTACATGATCAAAAAGTCAATCATTTTTATAATTGAACATCAAGTTCATATTAATATCTAGCAACGAACCTACAATTCTATTGTGTATACAATACAAATATACATATTAATGAATTATTGTATATTTCAACACCTTATAATATTTAAGCATATAATTATCTAATTACTAGTTGGCAAATTGTGGAATTTGAATTCTATTTACAACTATAAAATAATTATTTAGTAAGCCAAATTCAATTTTTATAACCAACTCAAGTTGCTAAAAGCATTGTTCGAAGTGCTAAAATATTGAATTCAACATTAGAATTTTTTTGTTTTTTTGCTTTAAATTTATAAATTTAACCAAGTTTGTGAATATTAGTCTTATCTAGTGTTATTTAGCTAAATTTTTATTATTTAAAAAATGCTAAATAACATAACATTTTCTTCTTAACGTCACACTTATTTTTATCTATAGTGGTTGCTTTACCACCTTTCATTTAGTTTAAAACAACATCATTGGTCACTAATTTGACTTAATTCATACTTTTGCAAGAAGAACCTTTTAGCTAAGACCTTTAAAACAAAATACTATGATATCCTTCGTAATAATAGAAACAACTTAAATGAAACCATTAGGAGTAGATTGGACCCATGGGAGGGTCGTTTCAACTTGGTTTCCATTCCCACTCTTCTCACCAATTCCAGAAGTTCCACTTACTAATTTCTTCTTGGAAAGTTCATTAGTGCTTCTCTAGAACATCGATGCCATAGGTGGGCAGATGACATCATTAATTCATTAATTCCTTTTTTGAAGGTCTATTGACTACATCAATTTCTTGCAACTATAGACACTTCCAAAGTTAGGCTAATATAAACATTTTGTAAACTCACGATCTTCCAATGACCTCATTAATTTTCTAATGCTAAGCCATGGAAATTGGAAAGGATTGCCTTCCTCATACTACCAAGGGTGGACTTCCGTTCATATAAAATTGGTCAAATCTTATTGAAAAGACAAAATAATTCTTTAATTTAATTTGCATAGAAGTGTGCAATAGTTGCAAGAAGAGGATTGGCATTGTTGTTTAGTAAAAAATTTGGGGAGACTTGTGAAAGTGGTGTAGGCAAGTTTTCTATGCTCCAAAAACTATTCTTGATATTGAACTTGAATTTTAGTTTGATAACAAACCCTAAAATGAAGTTTCTTCATACTCACATAAATGTATAAGCCCAAATTTTTTCTATTTAATTCTTGAAGGACTCTAGGGCTGAAAAGTGGCCAATGGATGACTTGACTCTTCACTACATAAACAAAGAATGCACCTATTGATCCAATAATCCAAGCATTTTGGTGACTACTTTGGCCATGGGGGCACGTCCTTTAACCCCTAAATGCTCAAGGCACCAAATTTGGGTGCCAAAAATACTTTGATTTAAACAAATTAAACCTAACTAAGTTGCTATTTTTAGTAGTCTGTATTTAAAAATAAATAAATGTGAAGTCTAGTTTGAACATCCAAAATCTGATTTAAAAAATAATTGATTATAATTTTTCTATTCAAGATATTGTGCAAGGGTATCCATTGCAATCTTGACTTTCTATAGTGTTCATGATTCTTGGAAGTGAGCCTCAAATACACTAGATCTTGGAGAAAAAATCACATTAGAAATTCATTTAAAAAAAATTGTAATGTAGATTTTGAGAAGCCATAAATTAATTGGGGTTATGCATGTGAGGCCCTTTATTCTCATATTTTTTTAGTAACCAAATTTTTAGATTTGACATGTGCAAAGAGGATTGAAAGATTTCAAATTATTTTGTAGTTTTAACACCTCATGATCCATAAGTGATACTGTTGTGTTTTCCTTTTCTTATATGATCTCTGACATGTCTACTTTGAATTTGTATTGTTACAATTCAAAAAAATTGATACAACTTATCAACATGTTGGCTTTTGTTCAATTTAGAGCAAATTCCTATAAATTCAAAAAAGGCCTTCGGCATTTAGGGGTTAAGGATTAATTATTTTGGATAGTGCAGATAGCAATTTTTGCAAGAGTGATGAAGTTTTTGAAATCTATGTAATTGGATGAAACATGAAAAAATGTGAATAAACTTAAGTTATCCATCCACTAAAGTATACATTTAATTCATCTCCTAAAAAATGATAATTGTCCAAAGGAGACTACAATATATGTAGCAATTCAATGATTTCATCCACTCAAAACAAGAGAATATACAGTGACAAACGAAATTGAGTACAAAGCTTAAACATTTTCATTCAAACAACCATACTATAAGCATCAAAGGACAAAGTCCAAAAGCACACATGAAAGTTGTAGTTTACAATGTGCTACACACTACCGTGGAAGGTTGAAAAAAAATTAGTTGTGATTTGAAAGAAAATCAATTTCAAAGTTAGCTGTGTCTGAAACTCCGTGTTGTTCAACTTGATTTGGAATTATTTTATCTTTTGCTAGTTTTTTCTAAAAATCCAAAAAAACTTTTTGTGCCTTAGCATGTTGGTGTTCATCATTTCAGATTGTTTTACACAAAAATTGAATTAAATTAACATTTGTAGAATTCAAAATATCAACAATTTAACAAATATGCAAATGATATTGGTTCTCACAGTACTTGAATTTTTTTTTTAATTGAGAACATGGGATAGCTTTAGCTATTATAGAGAGAGTACATATTGCAATATAAACCATTTTTACATCTCAATGCCCTTGCATTTGAAATATTTATTGAATTGGGCAATACGTTTAATTTATATTTCATAATTGTACAATGCATTTTTAGGTTCAATTCTTTTGTCCAAAGACTAGAATTTACGGTGTATATAATTGATCCAACAAATCCAAAAATAAAGAAATGATCAATGTCAATATCTTCAAAAAATTGAAAAGCTTATAAAAGTCAGTGTAAGATTTGGCACTTTCAACTTTTGTATATCTACTTTGGACCTTTGTTTGTTGATGCTTGTGGTATGGTTATTTGAATGAAAATGTTTCAACTTTGTACTCAATTTTGTTCATCACTGTATCGCCTAATATATTCTCTAAAAAAATTATATTACTTTCCAGATTCTATATGGAAGTTCCACATTAGGAACTTCAAGGGATGTGAATATGGTACCATCATAGAGCATTGAAATGCCATCAAGATAATTTGGTGCTAACTCAATATCAAAGTGATTGAATAAAATGACACTAAAATGACCTTTGCTACCAAAAATATGGCCTTTGGTATAAAAATGGCACCAAAACAATCTGGCACAATTTTTTTGATGCACCGCCTTTAGTTACAACAACATTCATGATTTGGGGGTGGAAGCTTCAAAACAAAGCATCAGTGGAGACTAAGACTTCAAATTTTCAAAGATTCATTTTTTCATTCAATCTTGGGCCTAAACCTACTTAATAATTTTTTAAAGAATGAAAATCAAGTGTATTTTTCTTGAAATTCTTTTAGACTTTCAACTCAATTCTTCAAAACCATTTAAAAAAAATTCAAAGTCTATAGTGTAAATTTTTTCTACAAATGGCAATCAAAGTAATTTAAAATTGCAAACAAGTGTTCAAGAAAATAATTTTCTTCAACTTTGAATGCTAGTATCTTCCAACATGTATAGTCAAACTTTATGAAATTTTCACCACACAATTTATGGCAAGTGAAGTACAAGATCCTATAGTTAGATTTAATTATTTATTTTTAAAATTTTTCTTAAATGAACGCAATAGTACTAATAGTTTTGAGTGGTGTTGTCTTCTAAAAATTGAGGGATAACTCATGAAAGTGGTGTTTGTAATGTTAAAAAAACTATTTTTGACAATTGGACTTGAATTTTTGGTTGCTTTAAGTTTGACAATAAGTCCTAACGTGTAGTTTCTTCCTACTTACGTGGAAGTGTGAACCCAATTTTTTTTTGTTTAATCCTTTTTAAAGACGTTGAGGGCGAAAAGTGGCCAATGCATGACTTGACTATTCAATGTAGAAATAAAGATTGCACTTATTGATCCAATAATCCAAGCATTTGGGTGACTACCTTGGTCATAGAGGGTTGTGTCCTTTAACCCCTAATGGTGGTGCTTCTTGGGATTCAATTTTCAAGGCAAGTTGGCTTGTACATGCTTGAAAATTTTCAAATCATTTGGAAATTGTACAACATATAGGGAAAAATAGTAAGTAGAAAGAAGTAAAGAATGATCCAAATACTAAATTGTAAAGAATTTAGTTATGGAATTGAAAAATACCAATCTGAAAAGGTTGTAATGTTGTAATAAACAATCTATATCCTACGATTTTTTTTTTTTCCAAAAAATATTAAAAATTGAATTAAATAAAGGACTTTAAAGTTTATTTTAGAGTAGAGTTTCCATAACTTAACAAATAACATTTTGCATCATATTAACTTTTCACTTGTATACTCAAATGAAATGAATTTAGCACTCATGGAAGATATTCCTTGTCAATCACACCTTGTAAAAAATATTTCAGCCTACATAAGTCCAATCTCTATACACATGCACCTACCCCCAAAAGTTATGTTGCCAAAAACACAAGGCTAGTCCGTTAGGGGTTAAGGGTTAATTTATTTTGGATAGTAGAGACAATGATTTTTGCTAGAGTGATGAAATTATTTAATCTTTCTATGTAAATGGATGAAACATGCAAAATGTGGATGAAATCTACAATATCCATCCAACAAAATTTTAAATCCATCCTCAAAAGAGTAAAATTGTTCCAAATATGGGAGGCAACCCATTCTTGATCACCCCCCCATTCTAGCCATGTAGGCTATTCCCTTTCCGTCTAGGAAGTATTGTACAGTGATAAATGATGGCACAGTTTCCAGTGCACTTGTGGCACATTATAATTAGCTACAAGACTCTCAATAGTGCAACCAATCCTTGTTGGATTTTGCAGCTAGTCCTTGATCGGAAATTGGAAAGCCTATATGACTCATATGGGTGGAACAAAATCTTCACTAAAATTTTGAGAAATAAAAATCTAGAAAATTATGGAAACCTTCCGAACTCTATCAAGCGATGGCGGAAACGCTTCGGATCGATGCTGGGACTGCGATGAATCAGGCCAAGTGGAGGGCCAGTGCTTGTGGCTACTTGGCAGTTCGGGATGCGAGGGAGAGCTCCTATACTGCCATAATCTCGATTAGAGGCAATGCTTTGGAGCGTTCGTGGATCTTGCGCTTGGCAACAGAAGCACTGACGTTCTTCGAATGCGTCAGTGATCTGTAGTTCCAAGGGGGATTGTATGTAAGAGGGCAGATCGAAGTCGAAGAAGGACAGGGAATGCATTACTAGAAAACTTGCAGTGCACTGGACTGGGGGTTGTGTGGAGATTGTACATTGTGTGGATTGTGGATGTGAGACCTGCTCTACTTATTCGGGAATTGGTGTTCTGGTATGATTCTTCACCTCTTTGTGTATTGTTGCTGAGTGTTGGATATGGCGATGATCTTAAGAGTAGAGTGCAGTGGGTTTAGGGTTTGGATTTTAAAGTTTGTCAACGCACCAGAGCTGCTTGACTCGAGGTCCAATGCAGTTTCTGAAGCATGTGTTCGTAATGCCATGTTTTAGGCATTGTGCAATTGTTCGTTGTTGTGACGGCCCGTTCACGAGTTAGGGTGTGAGAGGAAGAGCCTTGGCTGGAAATTCTTTGTTGTTTGCCATATCCTACGATCAAGCCTGCTCGACTTTCCGAAATTGCATTTGCAGCATCCTCCATGTTGTAGTCTCTACCGAGCTCGACTTTGGGAGACTTGAGGGTCAGGGTTCTTATTTGGGGCTCATGGTGGAAGAAGTATTTTAACGTATGTAGGAGTGTGATTTTTGGGAGATCGCTTGGGATATAAGCGCCAAATCTGTTGAGATCAAGTTGTCATCATGATGTCTGAATTTCTTATGCAATTCAAAGTTCTGGACTGTAAATCTTACTGCTAAGTCAGGCTGACACCACTTGCTGCTTGGTCTGGACTTCTGAGTGTATGAATAGTTGGGCTTGCTGTTGGTAACAAGGGTCAATCAATAGGAGACGGTATCTGTTCCCGACTAATCATTTAGTATTCTCAACCTTAATTAAGCTGCGCAGTGACCAAATTGGATGACTGATCATGTGTTCGTGATATGGTAGTTCTTACGAAGGGGTTGAGGTCACCAAGAGATGGCTGACGTGCCGAATTACCTTGAGGTAGCTCGAGTGTTACAAGGCAGGTTGCGTGATCGGACTGCAAGCGAGTCTGACACCAAATGGCGAGAGTTATTCGAATTTGCAGCTGCAGAGTTTCATGTTCTGAAGGGCAAGTCTGTCCGCAGTAGGAAACGAAGCAAAACAGCAGGGAGAGAGGAAGACGAAAGGACTGTCGGAGGGGAGGAGCAAGTCTGTGGACACGTGTGCTGTGAACACGAAGAAGTAACGAAGCCAGGTCTTGGGGGTACTCTACCCCATGAGTTGCATGTTGCAGCTCACGTTTGCTCGCCTTCCAGTGAATAAGATACTCGATTTGCAATGCCTCTCCAAACATTGGAGAGAAAGCTTGGGTGCAAGGGAAGACTCTGGCTTTTTAAGGGCATGTGATGAGGCACATCCGAAGATGTTTGCTCTCATTAGTAAGGTGAACGAACGTGAAGGGCCTGGGAATTTGTTTCTGGTGCGGGTGTTTGATACCAAATTGAATGCATGGCATGCCTTTCAACTTTCCGTTGGCGTTCCAGAGATGGATTGGCCAGTGAGGCATCTGCAGCCTCAATGGAGACACATGAGTTGTGAAGATGGAGGGTTGCTGCTTTTTGACACGGAAGCACATCGGGTGCCGAAGAGAAAAGAATCATTTCGCTCCTTCTTCTTTAAGGTAATGAATCCATTGACAAGATATGAATGTGATTTGCCCCCTATCCTGGATGTGCAACATGTCCACTTGAAATGCAACCTTGTGGATCGTGAAACAAATCGTTACAAGGTGCTCATTACGGTGAATAGGGGAGGCACAGATACAGACCATACTCAGGACAACATTCAGGTCTTTCACCCTGAGACAGGGAGGTGGTCCCAACCAAGTGAGGCAGCAACTGTCATGTTTGGGAATCAATCAGCATATGATTTTGTGATGGGAAGAGTTGGTGAACATGGTGTTGAGCAAAGCCCGTGGTACAAGGAGAAGGTACTATCTCTTGCATTCCTCAAGAATCATTTGTTTGTGTTGCTCAAGGATACCATTCCCCTTGCTGGTAGTGAGGTGCCTAGAAATCGACCTCGAGAAACATATCGAATCAAGGAATATATTGTGGGCTATCATCCTCAAAACCCGATCACTTTTTTGGAAGTGGATGTTCACAAGTGTGTCCCTTTTGAGAACACTCCGAAGAGCAATAGTTACAAGGTGATATTGCTTTCTTCAAATGGCTTCTTGGTAGTGTTTGTGACCTTGACTGAGTTGAAGCCTTGGCACAGTGACAGAGGATGGCTTTATGATTTGTCTACAAGAACTTGGCGTGACCTCCCAAAATTACCAGGTGATGAACATGTGTGGCTGAACCGTACCTGTGAGATTCGATGGAACGTGCATCCGCAAGGCAGGTGAGTTTTTTTGATGTGTACAGAAACTACTCGGATATGAAATTAGTCAAGATTTATGATGTCTTTCTAGCAGTTGGAAAGAGAATAGGCGACTAAGTATGTACTAGGTGCACAATGATGTTGTTTGGCATCAACTCAAGTGAGCCAAGGTTGGAAACTTACCAATCAAACTTCCTCTACATCGGTTGTAAATTGCATCAACACTTAGATTTAGCACAATTTTGCATACATCCTAGATGGTGGAGGTTATAAAAGTAATCAATCTTGTGACTCATTTAATTCACTTCGTTCTTGATTTTGTGCTATTCAATAGCACTCTCTGCTCGAGTAATACAAACAAGGAGCTTTTTGAGAAAATCCATCGGTAGCTAGAGAATGGTTGATCATGGTGTATTATAGGTCTACAAAAGATTGCATCATACACTAATAAAATAAACACTGTCAGGCCCTGATCCATTCATAAAGATCATGTCATAGAAAAATTTAAAATGGTGGCAAGATCAATGTTTCTTTCTCCCTGATTTCTTACATTAATCCCTTACTGCGGTATTGCACAGAATGTTCTCCAGGATTGATGATTTGAGAAAATTCATTATGAAGTACTTTTTGGAAGAATGTTTTGGGATTGATATAGAATTAAAAGTTGTAGATTTTGAGTTTTAGCTTTCATCCACACGGTTAGATTCACCAATGCTATCACTAATATTTTTTTTTTATAAATGGAAATTTCAAAAGAATTCAAAATTCAATTTTTTTTATTTTTATAAATGGAAATGGAAATTTCAAAATTCCTTCAAAATTTGATTACAATCAAAGTATTATCATGTTTTGAGTACAATATATTGGAATGCATTTGAAATGAGGTTCTTTTGACATAGTGATTTTTTGAAAATTTTGTGTTTTTTATATTTATGAACTCATTTTTGTAAATCCAATTTAGAACTAGAGTCAATGCAATTTTGATTTAGTCAACCACTTGACATACTTCTACATTTGAAATTTTAGAAAATTAAAGTATGTACTCTAGTAATACCAAATCTAACCATTAGATAGGAAAACAATTTGATAAAGTATTTGTGCAAATTAGGATGATTTTCATCCAAGTAGTAATAAGAAAGAAACTTGAGTGTCAATCTAGTCATCGTTTATAAACTAATGTCAAAGTGCTAAGGGGTTAAAGCACATTAATAGAAATTTACCCATATGAGCAATGCAATTAGTAGTGAACGAAGCTTGTGGAAGGAAGAAAAAATACTATATTACTTATTTCTTAAAAAATCATTTGTTTGTGATATTTAAAGAAACCAATATTGATGGAAATGAGGTACCAACAAAATTAGTCACATAAAATGTATTGTATTAAAGAGTACAATAAAAATAACCAAAATCAACAATATATATATTATTATTGTATATTTGATATTCCTACATGTAGGATTTAGGTATATAGCGGCAAATATCTTATTTGGTTGATTTGGGGTTTATTTACCTTGTGTTGTGGAGTATCATTTCAAGATCCATCCACATGGTTGGAAGTAGAAGTTTACAAATGTGTTCCTTTTGTGCCCACTCCAAATCAATCATGTAACAAATGCATGGTTGACAAAATCAATCCTATAACAAGTGTACTCAACATCTCCAAAAGATTCAATTTTTAATTGCATATTTTTTGTGCATCTTCAAAGTAGGTCATATTGGATACCTATCTATTGTAATAGTAGAACGAGGTCAATGAAACATAATAAATTATGTAGAACAAATATATTGAATTTTTTTCTATTTTAAGCATCTATTGAACCTTATTTTTTCAAAAAAATAAATTTGGCAAAGAATTGCTAACCTTGCTCTACACTTAAGTAATTAGATATATTCAAAGTGGACCTAAAAAAAAGATAGTAATTGAAATCATATTTTTCTAACAAGCTATAGATTTTTTAATATTTTTTAAAGCATGTTGCACAAATAGTCTATAAGTTAAGGCCGATAAATATCCAACTTCAACACTATTCCCCCAAAACACTCAGTATGAAGTGCATCCATAATAGTCATGTACTTAAAATATTTATTGTATTTTTCTAAAACAAATATTATTCATTGCATTAAAATATTTATTTCTTGTAATAGTTATACATCTAAAAGATAGAAGTTTCCATTGTGGTCACTTACTGTAAGATAGGAATAGGAACTTTAGGAATTTAGGGTGAAAATTTAGAAATACAATTAGGAGAAAGTAATGGGAAAAATCTAAGGAAAAGAATAAGAATTTAAAACTAAAAAGACTTTAAGCAGGATTTTGTAAAGTAACCAAATTAGGCAAATGGAAAAAATGTTTAGAAAATGAAAACAAAATTCTAAATATAGAAAATGATATTAGAAAAAACAAAAAAAATTATCAAGTATAAAAAATATAAAAATGAAAACCAAAAAATAGAAAGTACAAAAATATAAACTGAAAATAAAAACCAAAATACTACAAGCAGGAAATAAAGCTTAAAGTAAAATGAAAACCACAAAAAATAATAAATACGAAAAAACACAAAACAAGTTAGTGAACTTAAAACTACTACTAGAATGCTAGAATAGTGTTAGAAAAACTAAAATAGAATAAAAACAGTAAAATTGGAAAAAATACAGTAATTTAGGGGGGGTTGCACTAAATTGGCACAGTCTACACCAAAGTAGTGCAATTTTTACTAATTTAGCGCATTTTATAATAAATTAACGATTTTAATAATAAACTAGTGTGGGATGAATGTGATTAGGGAAATTAGTTGTTAGGATGTTGGATCATTACAAAAAATATGAGGCCTCCGGAAGGCCGTTAAGCCTGGACCCCGTAGTGATACTACGGAGTTTTTTTCCAAAAAAAAAATTCAGAAACTGAAATTCTGACGTGGTCGAAGTTCCACGCCAGCGCTGACGTCAGCGCCACGTCAGCGTGACGTCACTTTTTAATTTTTTTTTCGGGAAAAAAAATTAAAAAAAGTTATTTTTTTTCAAAAAAGAAAAGATTTTTTTTTTTTTTTTTTCCGTAATATCACCCGCGGGTCCCGAAAATCAGCACTCACGGCCTTGTTGAGGCTTCATATTTTTTGTAATGATAGGCAAAACTAGGGTTCCAAGCTCTCTCTCTCAACTTGTGTGTGCATGTGTTTTGGGAGCTTGGTAGAAAATGGGTGTGGAAAATGAACAAAAAGTATTAGGAGATTAGAAAAATGACTTAAAAACAATGTTAGAACCAATTTGTCAAAGTAGGTCTACTTGTTTGGTGAAAAATGAGGGAAAAAAAATGAGTTTAGTTAGGTCAGATGGGAAATTGGATTGGAAAAGGGAAGAGAATTATGATTTCTTGAAATTGGAAGAGAACCTCCAACTTTGACGGGAGATTGCGGAGGATTGACAAGGCGGATGGAGCTGAAATTTGAAGGGGTGGTGCGCCTTGAAGTCAACTTTCTATCAACACTAGGCTTGTTTCATGTGGAGCAAGGAAGAAGAAATGGTAGCCGTTTTTGTGGAAGGAGGTCAATTGCCACCTTCAAGTGGAACAACCAACTTTGACGAGCTGCCACGGACAATTGACTTTGAATTAGGAGCTGAAATTTGAAGGGGAGCTGTGCCTTCAAGCCAGTTTTCGATGAAGACCAATGTCATCCAATTTGGAGCTCAAACATGGTGTTGGTGATCAATTTTGTGGCGGGAGGTTTGCTGTCGTAGGGCTTTTGTGCTGCAACTTTGGACATCGACTACGGCAAATTGATGAAGCGCAAGGAGCTGAATTTTGGAGGAAAGCAAGATGAAGAGGGTAACTTTTCAAAGGGACCGTTCTTGCACCATTTTGAACTTAGATGAATTCACGGCAAACATTTTTCCAGTATAAGGTCTGCTGCCTTAAGAAGAAGCCCAATTTGAGTTTTTTGATGGAACTTTGTCCAATTCTTATTGAATGCTTGCAATTTTCTTTGCAATGAATTATGAAAAGAGTTTGTGAACGCATGTGTTGCTAAATTGGATGTTGAAAGATGCATGGGAGTGAATTTTAGGGTTTGGGGCACATGTGGAAGAGCTGCCTTAATTGAATCAAAATTAGAGTTTGAGGGATCAATTGATTGACATGAAAAACACATTTTGAAGGTTAGAGAAGAAAATTCCTTAACATTGCATGAAAAACACTAAATGGAAGGGATAAATGCAATGGTATGTGTGAGAAATGGAGTGTTGATCTATTGAGGTGTGCTGGAATTGTTGGGTAGAGGCCAATTTAGGCCATATTTGAACTCCAATTGTGAAATTTAGGTAGATTTTGGCCATGATATATTATTTAAGTATTTAAGTGTACAATTTGATCATTGCATGATAAATATTGCATGTGTTGTGATGATGATTTGTATTGGAATTCTCTTTTAGGGTTCAAATTAGTCCATTTTGGAAGCCCTAATTGAGAATTTAGTAGTGACTTTAGCTATAGGAGTCCATTGTTTGGAGGCGTGTAGATTAGGGTCCCATACACTTCCCCTCGGCCAATTCTAGGGGTGGTTTTCCTTCACGCGGGAAAACCACTCACACTTACTCTCTCTAATACTAGCACACAAATCTTGATTGTAACTACTAACCATCTTATTGTAGCTCAAATCACAATCATTACCTACTTTAGATTAAATGAATGATTGTTGTGGTTCTATTTCTAGTTGTTTGGGATGGGCAAAATGTGTGAAAAAGCCTTCTTACCTGAAAGTAATGTCAAAGATTAGTCTATGTGTTTTGCAATTACCAAGAACTCCAAAATTTAATTTGCAAAATATAATATAGATGAAACTATTTGTGTTATTTTAAGTATTGTAATTAAAATGTAAGAATGTGATTTGGAAGAGATTAGAAAAGAATTTAGAAGACAAACTTTGGATGCAAGAGTCAAACTTTCTTTAGATAAAATTTTCATCACTATTAAAGTTATTCTAAAGAGTCTTGATCTAATTGGTCCCTAGTTTACTTCTAATCCCAAATTGCATTGGAGTTTTTATTAGATTTTTATTTTTTAATGACAATAGAGCATGATTGCATGCAATCTAACCGCATAGGATTATCTTCTTCCTTGAGGTTTAGGTCCCCTTCTTACAAAAATAAAGGATGAAAAGTTCTTATACTCCACTTGGGGGGTGAAAGCATGCTATGGCCTACTTGTATGGCACATTCAATAAAAAAATGTAAATTTTTTTTTTAACACTTTGGATATTTGGTGGTGAAAGCTAACAAGATTCTACAGGTGGGCCAAATTTTTATATTGTTAATTTTGTCTTGAAGTTAATTTTTTAAGAATTTTGTTTGTTTTTATTTATTATATTGTTTAACTCATTTTAATGTTTAATTCCACAATATATCTTGTAGAAGGAATTAAATAATAATAAAATTAGGCCCACTTGTAAAAAATTGCTATTTTTTTCTTCCAACCAATTCAAATATTAAAATTTATATTTAAAATAAAAACTAAAAACTAAAACATGTATATCAGTGAATAAAACTAGATATTGAGTACAAATTGAAAAATGCACTTGGACCCTAGAATACATTCGTAATGTCAATCATCACACCAAATTTATGCATGTAATCTCCTCATTTATGTACACTTAAAATTAATTAGTTCCTCAAATGTGACACCATGACATCAAAAGTAATAGGCCGTAGCATGCTTTCCCCCTAGGTACTAATTTGTATTTGAAACTTTTTTTTTGCATGGGTGGAAGTTAAACCTCAATTTAAGAAGATGACAATCTTATGTGATTAGATTACATGCAATCATGTTTTATTGTCATTCCCAAAAATTAAAAATTCAATAAGAATTTAAATGCAACCTAGAATTAAAAATAGACTAAAAACCAAAAAAATAAAGACTTTCAAGACTTTTAGGATAGCTCTATTATATAGAAATTTCTCAAACAATTTCAAAGTTAAGGTTGTTGACCATAAATTGACTAAATAAATAAATTCTATTCTAACAAAGTCATATTAAATTTCATACCAACTAGCTTGTTCAATATTCTTCTTCCAATCACAAGAAAGACTTGGAAAGACTCCAATACCTTAGGAATGCTTTTGAAATTGAATATGTGTTTGAATTCTACAGGCAATCCAAAAGGATATGTTTCACTTAGTTCTCATCCAACTTTCAAAGTTGGATGAACTCATAATCAATTTCTAACAATCATATTTCATGTTCTATATTTCCAATATTTTTGATGAAAAAATTGAATCTATTGGATTCAATTACTTTAAAAAAGTGGGATGTACTCTATTGACTACTAAATACCCTTACTTATATACTAGTGTGCCATGTGCCATTGCCACAACAAAAATATAAATAGATGTAATTTTCTAATTTTCTAATTTACAATAACTTTGAAATTCAATAACTTTCACACAGGAGGCCAAAACGTCACAAAACAAAGCCCATGCACCCCTCCTCGCCAAGAGCTTTCCAAACAAAACAAAACAACCTATCTTAATGGATGGATTAATGGATGGATAGGAGGTCAAAAGAAAAAAAAAATGAAATTTGAGGTAAACTCAAGGATATCTCTATTGTTTCAACGCAGTTCTCTCATACTCCTATTATACTCCTATGGAAACTGGACCCCAGCTGAAATTATTTTGTCACAGTCGTATGCAAGTTTCAAATGAATTGTTCAACGGGCAAATACAAAACATGCTCTAGCGTATTGTTAGAACGAGCATTCGACGAAAAAAAATTTAACTACCCTTTCAGTTCACTATTTTAACTCAAAGAAGGACCAAGATCTTCAAAACCAAGTTTTACTTCTCTGCCAAGAAAATTAAATAATCTACAACGGAATGCTCATCTCTGATATACAACATTACAGTCCGGTAATGTCTATTGTTCACCGATATTGGATGAAAATGGGGTTGTCTACTGTCTCTTTTACGTGATCTTCAACCTCCCACTTTGAAGCTGCATAAGAAATTCATACGTAAGTGACAAAATTTTGGTCTCAACAGATTTGGCTCTTGTACCCGAACTGATTTCTCCATAGCTCCATACATCTCCCGAAATTCACATTCGTACATATGTGAAAATGCTTAAAATGACGCAAATAGTATCCTCTACCTTAAATGTTCGCTAAACAACGACAATAATTCTCATGTGCGGATTGCCAGTGCAAAACATGAACCTCTAAGCTAGCATATTCACCCCAAAACAACAGCGGGAAGAAAGAAATACCTGAAATAGAACTGCACTCTTGTCTTGCACCCAACGTGCCAAAGCATGATGACCAGTCATTAAGGAACTTCCTTCAACTCAAACTCATTTCAAGGCCAAACGATGCTTCATATTTTGCAGAGCCCTGCCAAAGTTTCCATTCAGTTACTCTTGTCAGAACAGGTCTAAACTGATACCAATTGCAATAAAGCATGCATATACATTCCTTGCTGATAGAGATGAGTGTAGAGAACATCACAATAGTTGAATCGATTAAAGTTTCAATCATGAGAACTGTGAAGCAAATATTCCTTTGAAGTTTCACTGCGTGTGAATAGGTAGGCATGAAGATAGAATAGTAAACTGAAGGAGTGCTAAGGACTGGGAAATAATCACAATTTTAAAATTAAATTTATTCTCAAGAAGTCAAACCTAGTTGACACGCCAGGCAGGGACTCAGCAATCTTCATAAGTAGATCCACCTCGTCAACAGGATTCTCTTTCTTCTCACCTGCTTCACCTGCAGTATACAAGAAGAAATCATGCCAAGCCACCCAAGCCAAGCGCACAAAATTTCCAGAAATTATATGTAATCCTTTGGTGTTAACCCCTGAAATAAACCAAGGAGACTAATAATCTTTTAAAAGTTTTGAGTAGGTCATATGGAAAGTTTCTATAAATCAAATTTATTTAATTTTTGACCAAAACATGCAAATGTTCATCACAGGTTCTCGTGATATAAAATTTGGCCTATTCTACACAATGAGATGAAGCATAAACCATTTTAGAACCATGAATCCCTGTTCCTTGAGGGTTAAAGAGGAGACTTTGGAGATGGTGTGGAGTACCTTGTTCTGCAACTCCATGAAAACCACCTTGTAAATACTTTTGTATATATTGCGGTAATGGTGATGCTTTCGGTGGTAGAAGCCCTTCCAAAGCCCGCCCCAGGAGGGCATAGCACAGCGTTCCAGCTTCATCAGCTGCAGTCCGAACAGCTACATCTTCCACAAAATCTGCCTCATCTGGTACACCAGAGATCTTAAAATCTTCTTCGACATTTACGGCCACAGTCAGAGGTCTCCTTCCGGCTTCCTCCTTTTCTCTAACTATCTGCTCCAAGTGGCTGCTAATCTGAAGCACAGCCTCTACCTCTTCACCATTCCTTTCCCCTTGCTGCCACATTGACCTCTTGGATACCCTATCAGGCTTTTTAGGTTGTTTTTGATGCTTCTTAGACTTTTCAGGTGACATTTCCAGCTGAGCAACCTCAGTTGCTATGGTATCTATAATGGTCTGAATAGGTGCTGGTACTTCAGGATCATCACACCTTAGAAGAAAATCCAATAAAATCCGTCGAAAGTGTGAACGTAAATACGTTGGATGCTCCTTACAAAACGATTGTACAGCGCCCTTGTGCACTAAACTTGAAAGTGAGTTAAGGCTGTGAAACCCAAGCTTCTTCAGCTGCGAGAGGGCCAACAGTAGCTTGTTGTGAACTGCTTCAACATCAGGTAGTGGAGGTCCAATTATGGACATCAAGTTCACATCATTCCCATCCAATTCCTTTGCCGATAAACTCATGGCACGCAAGGCTCTCGTGAGAGGCTCCGGCAAGGGGTCATCTTCCTCGAGACCCTCTGTCAAGCTGTCAGCTTTCTTCCTTAGAGACTTCGCAAGACGGGCTCTGTTTCCTCCAGTTACAGACGCCTCTAACCTGACCGTTTCTACCTCTTTCTCATGGATCAGGTCAAACATGGCATGTAAAGTTCGCAGAGGTAAACTTTCCACCTGATCAAGAGCTGATTGAACGGCGAGGATTGAACAGGAAGGGAGCTCAAATAGATTGCCAGAGGACATCGTCTTACGTGCTGATTTCTCGTCCCGAATAATCTCTATCGCTTGCATTACAGCGTCTGGTAGAGTGCCTCTGCATTCATCGACGTAGTCATTGACCGCCAGCACTACCCGCTCCTCCAACCAACTCCTGTTCAAGACTCTAGTGTCGAAACCAGTAAGTACTGAGAGGATGGACTGCAAAGCGTTGATGTGCAATGTGTCCAAGACACAAGGCAATGACGTCACGATTTCCGCCTCGTCAATCTTCTGCAGATCGAAGAAACGTTTTGGCGGTACCCACTTTTGACTCTTGTGATACACCTTCTCCTTGACCAAATCGTCAGACTCGCTAGCACCATCTGCTGTTCTCAAGAGACCCTCCTTAACAACCGTAGTATGAGTATCAATATCATCCGACTGACCTGTACCGTCAGTGATTCTCAAGAGACCCTCCTTCGTTGCCGTAGAATCCAAAATCATGAGAGTGTCACCGCTTTTTCGTTTCTTTACAGTCCTCTTTCGTAAAATTTTGTTTTTCAGTAAAGTGTCAAGACTTTTTCCGACGAAGGTATTGACGCTTCTCAAGGACTGCAAACAAATAAATCTGTATTAAGTATCTGTCTTCGTTAAAACTACACAACTACAAGAACTCATCAGAGGAAAAGCACAGAGAGGCGAATAGTAAAACAAACATATTTTGACATAATTAACTGGATGGAGTGAGAACTAAAATCTCGTTAAAGTTCACTACTAAAGTCGCTACGGTTTCGGACTACGAGGCAACCGTCGCTCTTAAAGTGTCGATAAATGCACTCATCGTATAATTCTCAGTAAAACAGTGAAAAGACCAAGAGATCCTCTCATCAACTTTTGCATTCAACGAGTAGATTAGTTTCAAAGCGTCGGACAAAATATAAACTCAGCAGAAAATCAGTGCAGATAGGTGAGAACGTTTTCTTACCGGTTCCTCTTTTCCCCGTTGAAGTAACTCAGGTATACACCTGTAACAGAAAATTGCACTTCAATAAATTTACCGTTGATATCAGGAATGACAAAACAACGTCGGTAACATGTGTCTTTGCCGTATACTATCCAATCAACGACATGATTCAGTTTCCAGAATAAAAACGTCACTAGTTAATTGAAACGTACTCCGTTGAGCTTATGTGAATTATTTTGTCCCTACGACCGCTGGGTTCTGGCCAGTTTCTCAAAATCCACCTGCATTTCCAAACAGCAAACAACACTTAGTAAACCCTCAGCATAACAAGCAGCCAGGTCTTCCAAGCCAATCCATTCCCGAGTAAGAGTCAGTCATGAACAAGAGATACCTCCAGAAAACTCGAATTTAAGTATTTCTAAATCAGTGACTAAAAATAATGCAACTCACAGGGCATCAACGAAACCGCCTAACCTAAATTGTCAATAAAGAAAGGCAGCAAGCAACGAAAATGACTCAAAAATGGTTTGACAACCTCTTTAAGACCTCAATACAGATCAAAATCACAATTTTGACTCTTAAATGACAATTGAAGCGATTTTTGAACATTCAGGCACGGATAGACAGCCCATCAATGTTCAAGATTCAATCAAATAATCCAGAAATCCCAGAACTTCAATTCGACTTCAAAAATCTTCTCTTTCTCTTCAAAAGATAAACAAAATCCTGATTAGGCTCTAGATCGAGAGAAGAGAGTGCAACCTCCGTTTCACATTTTGTTGCTTGCTGTCGTGCTCCAAATATTCTAGCACACGCTTGGCTGCCCGCCGCTCCTGCTCCCAATCCACCACCTCTTCCATAGCTTTCATTCGGGATAGCACGTATGAAGAGTTCGTAGTTCCAATGAACTGGACGTCCTGTTCAATTCCACCGTCAAAAATGGAAACCCTAAACCCTAGACGCCAGAACATGGTTTCAAGGAATTTAGAAACTCATCGTCGAATCTCAGTGCCGTATTTCAATACCAAGAATTCTAACGCTTCATCGCTTCGAGATCATCACCATAATTGCCTTTCTCGTAAAAAACTGGAAGATTCGTAACCCACAAGCAATTAAACCTAAAACCTAAAACCTTAAATTTTAAACCCTCCCATCCCATTCTGCCCAGTGCTTCGTTCAAATCCTCTTCTAATTGCTTCACCATACACACGGCAGTGCTATTAATTCATCGAATCCCTCTCAAGTGCCAGTCACTTGCAACAACCCTCCAAAACCCCAAAACCCCATACTTTTGTTTTAAACTCAATCCCCAAAACAAAAATTAACAGAAGTCCAGCTTCGAGACCATTCGACACTGAATTGTACAAAAGCGACTGCAATTGCAATGCTTCTCCCAGACATACTCCCAACCTTTCCGCATTGCCCAAAATTAACTGAGAAAGTGAAACCAAATACCCATTGCAGCAAAGCAAAAGCAACGACGGATCCAACAATTGCGAAAATTGCACGCACCTTTCATTTGAGGGAGTCGTGAGGGAGCCGAAGAGAGCGAGCGAGCAAATGGATCACGAATGGTCGGAGGCAGAGGACGAGAATTGATTCGAAGATGACTCCCGTGAAGCCGGGCGTCCCAACCAAGCCGGTATGTGCGACCCACGCGCTATGTCAGAAATACGAAAGCAGTTACACTTGACTTGCACACAGCGTGACAGTCTGGGCAACCGTTGCGGTCCTAACCCCAATACAGAAATTAGGATCTGCCTACTGCGCCGGTTGATTTCGGCCGCTCTGCAGCCGCCGCGGCCGCCGCGAGGTTCTTTTTCTGCCGACGGCCGCCTGGTTTCGCCCGCCGCTTTTTCTTTTTTCTTTTTTTAACAAATGAAACGGAATTTCATTGCAGAGAGAGGTAAAGTACATTGTGAGCAACATCCTAAGCAACATCCCAAGGATCGGGGTGGATTGACCTCCTCGCTCAGCCTTACCAGGGGTGCATGTAAAAATAAAAAAAACTATTTTGGGCCGTTCTAGGGTATATTTTTGACTTATTTTACCAATTTTGGGGGCTCTAATTGCAAATATGAATTCAAAATTTGCAAAAAAAAATCATGTACAAAAAACAGGGTTTGCCCACACGGCCGAGCAAGGGGGTCAATGCACCCCGGCCATCCCAAGCTAGCTAGGGCTGACGGCTAGGGAGGATTGACCCTTGTATTGTCCCATGTTTTATCCCTGCAGAAAACATTGGAATTTTTCATTTGCCGCATATGATAAAATTTGAAAATTCTGAATTCATATTTGCAATCAGAGGCCCCAAATTAGTTGGGGGTGAAATGACATGAAAATTTTAAGTGGCACAAAATAGGGGACAAATTTTACATTTATAGGGCAATATAGGGGTCAATCCTCCCTGAGACCCTATGACCAGGGACCCTAACGGATTACTCGAATTGGTTCTCTCTGACCCGGATACAGTGACCCCAGAGAAAGGACTAGGGAGATTGATGGGCCCTTAGGGGAATCCCTGTTTTTTGCAAATTTTGAATTCATATTTGTGATCAAAAACCCCCAATTTGTTGAATGAAGTCAAGAATATCCCCTGGAATGACCCAAAATACGGGGCTTTTTTTTACATGCACCCCTGGTAAGGGCGAGACGTTAAGTACCCCCCACGAGCTTTCCGGGGGGGGACGTGCTCTGCTGGTGGGCCAGGAGAACCCGCTCCTTGGCCCGGATGTCGCTCTTGGCCTGGCCGTCACTCCCTGCTCCCTTCCTTGACTCTGTAGAAACGCAAGCTGTTAAGAGTTTGCTTCATTATTATTATTTTTTTCTTCTGCGTTTTGTAATGCTACAAAATACAAAAGAAACAAACCAATGTACCAAACTTGTAGCTTGCTTTTGTACAGAAACAATAGTAATTTGAATTTTTATGGAAAAAGAAAACTATATATATACACATGGGGTGGTAGGAGGCAGAACAACCATGTGGGACAAATAAATTAGAATTTGTAGTTTCTCAAGTACTTCTAGTTAAGTCAAAAGTAGGAATTGTGTTTAAGGTGAAATTTCAGACCTCACTTAAGCATAGTAGAATAACTTTTTTCAAAAAACTTTGAACTAAGGAAAGTTGGTACATGAACATAAGTTTCACCTCCAAAAATCCGTTTGGGATTTTGAATCTCCTTTAAAAAGTTATGGACAAGTTTTAGAGATATGAACAAAAAGATTTATATTTATTTTTCAACTTAGATGAAATCATATGTCTACTACTAATCATGAAAATTTCAAATTGTTGTGAATTTTTTAAGAAAAAAATGAAAATTTTTTATATCAAATACCAAATATAGTTTGAAAAATCTAAGATTTTCACCATCAATGTATATTATGTGGAGCAATGTACAACACCATGGTATAAATCAATATTACCGTGTCATTATAAATTTAAAAAAATCAACAAACCATGGTTATAGGTCCAAAGTTTATATTGCTATAAAATACTGAAATTTGCAAATTTCTCATCATTTATAATTTAAGTAAAAATTGCATTTGATTCAATTTTTTTTAAATCATTTTAATGGCTAAAATTCACCTCAAGAATAAATAACAAGAAATATCCAAAATATACTATATTGGTGATTTGTAGATTAAGCATCTATTTTCTTAGCAAAATTAATAATATCATATTGAGGGAATTTGCAATAATTATACTATTCAATAAAAGTGTATGCAAGTAACTTCTAAAACAAATATTGGATGCAAATACAATTTTAATAAAGAGAGGATGCAACTGATGCTTTTAATTAGAAAAAACATTTGGCTTCTTCTACAATAAAAAGGGAAATTACTAGGGCAACTTCGAAGACTTCCTAAACCATGAGACCTCCCATTTTTGCATAAAATTCTAAGGAACATATGCACTTTTTTTTTTAATAGAATGATCATGTATGGCTACTTTTTAACCTACGTGTCGCCACAAGGTTAACTTTGAAAGGACTAACCTTTTGATCATGTGGTCAAATTTCAATATCTTTGAATCTATATAATTCATTTTGTGATTAAATTTAAATAAAAAATTCAGAGATTTAATCACATATCTTCCACAAGTTATAAAAATTTAAATATTTTTGGTGAATATTTGAAATTATCATGAATTTTTTGAAGAAAATATAGAATAAAATCATCTCTACTACAAAATAAGCTTTAAAATCTGAATTTTTTTCCATGGGAGTACAATCAAGTCCACTAATCTTACAAAGTATGTTCCAAGGCATATTCGACCAAAAAATCATGAACTTCAAATAGCTCCAACATACTTAAAAATGGACAAATTTCCAAACCACAAATTGTGCTGGAATTGCAACGACGCTAGCGTGCGAGCCTAGAGCGGCGAGCTTGTGAGCTGCGAGCGTGGAGCTTGTGAGCCTAGAGCCCTCCAACCAAAAAATAAAAATAAAAATTCCTTCAAAATATTTTTTCTAATATTTTTTTCAAAAATAAATGAAAACTTACTATTTATAGTAAGTTTTGTGACCTATGACCGCTATACCCTATTACCGTGGTTTTAGATAATTGTTTTTCTGACTCGGCCAAATATCATTTTCAATGGAAAGAGACCTTCAAACTTGAGTGCATGTTTAACCCCTAAATGCCCAAGGCACCAAATTTTGGTGTTGATAGTACTTTGAAGTTAAATAAAACCTAACCAATTTGTTTTTTTCATTAGTTAATTTTTTGGAAACTTATTTTTGAAATTCTGTTTTAGCAGCAAAAAACCGATTAAGGAAACAAATTATTATTATTTCTCTATCCATGATTTTGTACAAGGGTGTCCATTGCAATCTTGACTTACCATAGTATTGAGGACTCTCGGAAATGAGCTTGAAATACACCACATCTTGTAGAGAACTTCACATTACAGATTCATTAAAAAATTTGTAGATAAGATTTTGAGAAGTTGTAAATTCATTGGGGCTATGCATATTAGGCCCTTAACCTCATATTTTAGAGGTGACCAACTTTTTAGATTTGACATGTAAAAAGAGGATTGAAAGACTTCAAATCACTTTCGCAATTTTAACACCCTCATGATCAAACATTATAATCTTTCAATCCGTAAGAGATATTGTTGTGTCCTCTTTTCCTATGTGTGATCTCAAATATACTCCAACCAGAACGATTGAGCACTCCTAAGAATAAAAATATAAAATGTTGAAGACGTCTGTAAAATTAAAAATAAATTAATAAAATAAAAATGGTGAAAAAAAAAAAAGAAGAGAATTCGGAAAAAAGAAAAACAACAGTAAAAACACAATGAAAGAAAATGTAAAAAAATAGAAAAAAATGGAAAATGAAGGAAAAAAAATGAAAAAAAAAATGGAAAAAAAAATTGGAACTTCAAGGACAGAATTTTTTTTTCTTATTCATATGTGCATTATTTGATTAGGGAATCCAATTGTAATTGTTGCCCATTTGTACCTTCGTCATTCGAATCATTTGGCCAACGAGACATACTCTCATATTTCAAGAATGCACAGACGTTTGCATTCTATAAATTTAAAATCATTTCAATCGCAACAAATGTAAATTAATACAATACGAATGAAGTACATAGAAGATTTTGGCCATGCCTATTCCAAAATAGTAATGATCCCTGCTCGAACTAGAAGAAGCTTCAACTCGTTGAAGCTATAACTGGGTGCATGAATGAACTTGTCATCATGTATGTCCATCTTGCAGAAGTAACGTTACAAATAGTACAAGTGCTTGCAATTCACGTACTTCTGACGACCTCCAATCGTAGAGACAACCATGCTTACAAAGTCCGGACATGTGCACGCAGGGAACATACTCATTGTAATTCGATACACATTTCTTGTATTGTCTGCCCCAATTTCAAGTGACACAATTGCACCAAGCCCGGGAAGAGGAAGCAACGTCACTCCCAGAATTTGTCCCTTGATGTTGCCTGCACTCTCCCACTTGTTCCGTTGTTCTGCAATTGACGCATTTGGAATCCGGCATATGTTGCGGTTGTTCCTCACTGTTGGATACACATCCGGATTTGATGGCGGCGGCTGATCATACAAGACGCTCTTGAAAATCTTTGACATACTGAACAGACGACGTGGAGACAATGTAGGTTACTCTTGAAGACAAAAGCCAGCATGTTGTAGCAGTAATATTTCTTCTCGATTGAGGTTGGTTCCACTCAAAACCGGCCATACTTCTGGTACCTCGGGCCAATCTATAACCTACTTGCGCTTGGTTCCCTTCACACATCTTTCAATGTCATCTCCACAGAACCAAAAGTTAGCCACGACCTCTCGTTTACTCCCGTATTCTTCCTTTCTACCACGATACGTTGGAGCTGGGATTCCCTTCTGTCCCCTTGCAATTCTTGCAGTGCACTTCAAATTTGAGCCCCGTTGTTGAGCTTGACATTTTGCATTAGATTTATGACTGATCCTTGCAATATGCCACTTCAATATGTCACAATCATTTTCAAATGCAACAGCAACATGATGAGAGGTATTTGCCTCAGGCTGTTTACCTTTCCCTTCTAAAGATTCCACAGTAGTCGCAGTAGACCTCGTCCGTACACGAGGTTGAGAGAAATTGACCTTGTCTGGTCGATGTGAGTCTCCCGCATCGCCAATGGGAACGTCCAACTTCCTCTTTGTGCTTCCAAAAAACTCTTCTCCTTCCAAATGTGGTATACGAGTTCCAATCCCTTCTGCTCCAGGTAGTGTATTCAACGCCTCTGCCATCTTTTTAGGATCTCCGCTTCGTCTAGCCGCTCTCAACTTCAATTCACCCTTTGATGGACCAGATCCTGATGAATGTCCTTTAAAAAAAGAACGGTAGTTTGTCATTTGCATCCATGCACGGATACTGTCATTGCAAGTCGCGTCAAAGAGATTGTTTCCTCGATTTCTAGACATCTGGAGCCACTTGTTATGAACTGTTTCGGACAAATTGCATGAAGGCATGTCCGCCAGCTCCTCCAAACTCAATTTCTATACATCCATTCCCCCCCCCAAAATATGACTTCAGACAAGTTATTTTATAAATCATAACCAACAGTCACTGAAAACTGGAACCATTTAATCAACGTATAGATTATAATACATGGAAGACATTTCTATACAATAACATCTTAAAATATCTTACTCCTTCACAAAGAGATTCTATTTAATTATTGGACTTCACAAAAAAAATAATCCCAGTTGTATTTCAAATTATTGATTTCTTCCCTATCCAAAACCAAAAAGTGGGGCACCGCAAAGAAGCCCAAAAACATTAGTCAGGTCCTACTTTTTGGTTGTTGATTCAATTGTTTACAAATTCCAGAGGCAAAATGACAATTACTCAAAAATTAAAGAACTCAGGTTTGCGTACGTTTGAACACAAATCAATACAACTTAATCTCACAATAAATTTTTGCAAGAAAAAATGAAATTTAAAAAATTTAATTATGAATGCACTTACCAGTTGCATGAAGCCTCCCCATTGCCGATACCTGAAATGCCAAAATGCAAGCCAATGGTCTAAATGATGAAGTGCATCTTCACTGGCCGCTCTAGATGATAACCACCACGAACAAATTGCAAGGTACCGCGTCTCTGCCTCTTCCATATTCTTAGAGTCTTTGTACTGCTTGCATAGTACAGTGTGCTGTTGTTGTAAGTTTTCTTTGATGTGCTTCTGCATGTGCTTTTGAAGAAAAATACTCCAATGCAACAAGCACGTCCTCTCACGATTCTCCATTTTGTCCTTCTCAGAGCTAGTGCCGTAAACAATTTGAACCGTGTTCCAGTTGGCCATGGCGCTGTCTGCCATGAATCCTTTGAAGTTCGGATGATCTATTCCATGTCGTGACATCACAGCATTCAAGCATCTCCAGAATTGTACCTGAATCTCGGTATCCTCGGATTGCATATCGCATGTCAAAATGGTCATTACCTTCTTATATTCTGGATCATATACGTGGCAAGCCATGGTTGTCCACTCCTTCACACGCTTCACGTGGTCAAACATCATCCAGGCATTCTGAAGATTCCCCCTTGGCTGCATGCGTCTCACTAGGTCCACTCCACTTCCAGGTCCTTTGGTGAGCATCTTGAAAATGTATACTTTTTCTTTTCCTTGCCCAGGGAAAACACTGTCATGTATGAATTCGAACTTCGACTCCTTCTTCATGGTCATAATATTATCGATGACACCTCCTCGGTTGTTTGAGCGAAATGAAGAAATTACATTTCGTATATTTGGACTACTTAAGTACTGGAAGCAATCCATGACCTCCTCTAGTTCTTCTCCTCTCAACATCTCTTTCTCTCCCTCTCTATTGTGAAACAAATAGTTCGTAAGGAAATCCTTGCTAGCAGAAAGAGCTATTGCAGAGTTGGTGTCTGTTGGTGTTTTGGCCACCTGCTCCGCAATGAGTTCACAAATTTTCTTTGCAGAATCTCTATACATGCCCTTCGCAACAGGGTGAGCATGATTTCCGAGGTGAATGGCAGCCCTATTCATTTTTGGATTCTCACTATATGAATAATACATTCTAACATCACATGTGTTCAAGCATGTAGGTGACATCATGCAAACTTTGCACACTACAGTACAATCTTTGGGAGGACTATTTCCAACTGCAAAAGGGAAGGTTGTGTAACTAGCCCACTCTATCTCGTTCCTTGTGGAAGTTCTCCTCATATATTCACACTCAGGATTTTCACAAACTAGATGACCAACGCAATATGACTTACGGAACTTTAGATTGTCCGAGTTGTGAATATTTGTTGTCACTAGCTTGCACCAAGCGTGTCCGTCGTACCGCTTGTCCATCCCATCCAAGTTCCGGGCTGCCGACGAAGATGACGAAGAGCAACATGGAGGCAACTCGAAGATGACATCCCCGTTGAAGATTGATGGAAGAAATTGGACACGGTGGTGCTTCAAAGAATTCAGATCCATTGTTGAAAGTCCGTTCCGAGAGTGATGCATTTGGGAAAGTCTCCTCAAACAATCTATTATGCTAACTCGGTCAACTATATTTGGATGCAGCGGAGGACGTGACTGTGAAGATTGGGCAGGACTATTGGACGGGGTGCTGGACACTAAATTCAAAATAACAATCTCTTCTGATGCATCTTGGAGAGAAGATGGTTGCTTACGGAGTGTCAAGTCCGGGGACTCTCCCTCTGATTCGCTAGACAATTCTATGATAGGATCTAATTTCTCGATTTTCACTGCGCGGAGAAGTACAGAATTGCGAAGGACTGGAAAAACGTCACGGGATGGACTAGGTGAAACGAGGCATATGACGTACGACATATCCACTGTTGACGTATCTGAATGTCGACTTAGAATCTCAGTAGATGCAACAAGCATAGACAGTGGAAGCCCGTAAGCTCTATAGTTTCCGGCAGCAAGGTACCAGCAATGTCCCTCCTCTTGCACTGACTTCACAACAGGCACAGATTGTTGTAAATCACCAGATTCTGACTTCCTTTCCTCTTCGACATAGATAGAAGACTCTACAAATCTGAATCGAACATGGAGCAGGTAACTGAGAACCCGAGCACGATCTTCTTCATCAACCGGGAATACAAGGGGAACTTCATGATCGTCGACTTGAATGCAAGCCATGGTGATAGTACTTGACAAAGGAAAATACAGAGAATGATAGTGTAAACTTGTAATGCAGTGAAGCAGAATTTATCTTTGTCAAGTAGTACATCATTCTCGTTACCTTTACCGTGAATTCTGTTGGAAGACGCCATAATAGAAGTAGGTGGCTTACCATTTACAAAGGATGTACTGAACTACAGTGAAGCCGCCATTCTTAATCCACTTGAACACCTTCATTTAGAACACCACTAAATGCTAACCGTTGGTTGTGTCAGGTACGAACTAAGTGGACGCTATTTAAGTACTGACACATGCAACATATTTTCAAGTTAGTTGTGGCAATAATTCAGAAGCTATCAGTCCGAGCATTATTTAGATTAGGCGGTGCTCATTCATAAATATTGACGGCTCTTTGAAGTACCTGCCAAGCTTTAGAGTTGTAAATGGATACGGCGGTGACTGACAGGCACCTAGTAATCTACAGTGTCGCATTGTAGACTGCCTGACTAGTGCTCTTCTGTGTATAAGTACTTGGCACTTCCATAGTGAAGAACCTCTCTAATGTTATCTTTGGCCATCAGCGCTTGCTTATGTGACTGAAAGAGTAGATGCTCTCTTCTATCACCTCATGCTTGTAGTCGAGAGTAGGCGAGTAGCACTCCGTTTACTATTTCCGAGAAGAGAAAAAAGTGTAGAAAGCGTTGTTCACTGTATTTCTCATCCTCTAGAGCTCTCAAGAAATCAAGGATGACGAGGGGAAAGAAAGTAGTTTCAAAGACTGGGCAGTCAACACCAAGCGACCTGTGGAAATTTCTTCATTTTGGAGGAGGAAGTCAGAGTAGAGAGGAAGATGCGGAAGGACACAACCTGGAGTCATTGGTGGAAATCGACGAGGATACTACTCGCGCACAGTCTGAGTTGTCAAAGGACATCATTACCGCTGTAAGTTTATATGGTACAACATTACTTTCTCAAAGTTTCCTGGGGTTGTACGAAGGTTATTTGACTTATTTCTTTTAATGCATAGTTAAAAAAAAGATGAGATAGCGGGGAAGATAGATGTATTTGGAAATGGTTAGTTAAGTAGAGTCAATAGTGTATCGGAGTGATTCATTATTTTGAGGTGCTTGTCATTTTAGATATTCAATCTAAGTAGAGGAAGCCGAGCATATAGATTTTCAACCCTTGTCTAAGTAAGGTGATGTTCTGAAATGATAGCACTGCTTAGAATGTAATACAAGTCCAATCGCAGCTGATGTTAAACGGCTCTGTCTTATTCCAGCTTCAATATGAATACTGGGATATCGCAATGCAAAGTACATTTCATTTGAACAGAGTAGTAGAATCTCTTGAAGTATTGGACACTTTAGTAGTGCCAACAATACTCTATCACATTGTTTGCACACAGTAGAAATCCATATGTTTTGCATGATCTATCAATTTGTACAATTTGAAGTTTAGATGTTCTTTTAGAGTGTTTTACTTGATTCAATTCCGCTCAAGAGAGCAGCAAGGTATCTTGCACTTAAAGTATCACTTCCGTCATTACCAATCCTCTAATTTGCTACGGAATCAATTTGGCTTGGTTTAGATATTGATTACATTTGCAATAGTATAGATCTAGGAAGAAGGACTTGTGCTTGCATGTGCTAATCATTCTCCTCGGCTTCCTTACACTTCTGTGTAAGTTGTTTTTGGTTGAATCTTGAGAGACTTGAGCGCATAGGTCAGAATGTCCTAGTATATGTAAAACCACTTGGAAATTCTTAACTATTTCCACAAAGTATTAAACATTATGAAATTGCCTACTCATGACACCATTTTAAATTTCTCTCATAAGAAATAGATATTATAGAAGGTCAAACGTTTTCTTAGCTTTGCAATCAACTCCTAAGTCCTAAGTGGTCAAATGATATTTGGGTTGTAATATAGTCTCCAATGAATACTACCACAGCACTTGAATGACTATAAGGTAAGTGGCTGTAAAAGCGACACTTGTCACAAAATGCGACACTTGTCAAAAATGAAATTGACAACTAAACAAGGTCAACTAGAAATTTTTGAACCTTTGTGGAATTCGTTACAAATTGTTTGAGTTCAAGTGCAATTTTCTATATAAACGACTCCTTCACAAGATGTACACTATTAGTACTAACAATGAAGAAAGATAAATGTACCCTTGTGTTAGATACAGATCACTCCTTCAGCCATATACCATACTTAATAGAAAAGTTCCAAAGTCATTCAGTTTTGGATCAGATCAGCCTATGCCATTTGTGGAAAAGCTATAAATGAACCTCAGAATAAATCGCATAAGTAATTTTTTGAACTTTTTGGTTTCACCGAGGACTGCCTTAACGTCCAGAAGTACTGTTCAAAAATAGACTGATCTGTGCATGATCAGGAATTAACATCCCGCCGAATCATTCTCGGAATTTTCCTTCTCTTAATTCCTGATCATTGAACATCCTCGGAGCTCTTGCATGAGCTGGCAGATGTGGCCGCTGAACTTGTGTTCCTAAAATATAAGCTCGCAATGATCTTCAATAAGTATCGTAGATGTAAGTTTTCAAAATTATTTCAGTTGCTTCAATCGCGCTTTGATTTCCAGATGTCCAGTTTGAAAATAGAAAAATCAGTCCATGATCTGAAATTCACATCTCGCCGTCATATTTTTGGAAATTGAATTCTCAGAATTTCTATGCATTCTACATCCTCGAAGCTCTTGCATGAGCTGGCAGCCACCGCTAAAGAATTCTCTAAAAATACAAGTGAGTGACGGCCCAATAGACAAGGAGTGAATGACGGCCCAATGGAATGACGGCCCAATTTTGAGAGTGAATGACGGCCCAATGGGCAAGGAATCGGCGCCGAATCGGTCCACAGAAATAGGATTTGCTACCTTCGCGCCAAACCAGCTTCTTGGACTTCCTCCACCGAATCATCTCGTGCTCACTTATTAAAATTGAAATGACATGCGCATTGTTTAGTGTGAGCAGTGCAAGTCATTGAATTTTGTTGGTGAGGTGCAGCCGCCGCGAGGATCGCAAATGACGAGAACCAGCAAACAACGCATCCGAGATGAAGAGCAAGAGAGCAGGGAGCAGCGAAACAAGGGAGAGGTAGAAGCTCAGCAGCCGGAAGAACCAGCCTATGGTCCCGAGGTCAGTGCAAATCCGACACTCATTTTTTTGCTTGGTGTGAGAGCTGGAGAAGCTGTCGCTGTGAACTGCGTGATGCACCTGCATTGACTCGGCAACGACAAGCTCCAGCACATCACTGGCGGGTTGCGGTGTTTGCATCCCTAGTGAAGCAGGAAGCAAGAAGCGAACCAGAACTCGGCGTCTCAGTTTGATCGGTTCGATGACCAAATCGTCTCAGTTTGTCTCAGTTCGATGACCGAATTGGGGGTAGCACGAGCCACCCGCAGAACCACAGTCGGTTCCGACGGTGGTTGTGAGGGTGGCTTGCGCTACCCCCAGATTCGGTCATCAAGATTGATCAAACTGAGACGAGTTTTTATTTTTGCTTGATTATGAGTTGTTCGTCAAGTTTTAATGTAGATTTCTTAAAATGATTTGAATCCCGAGGCCAGCGAGGGATCTGCGACGGGAACCACACCGATAATGGTGTATAATATCCGGACATTGGAGATTTAGTATTGCTGGGGTATTCTTGAGCTTCGCCTGCAACTGCGACGATATGTTAGTTTCTTCAAGCCAGCCCTTCCGAATCTGTCTACTGTAGTAAGTGCTAGTAATTCAAATGTCGGACTAGCTTTAGCGACTCCGGAGCTCAACCGCCTCTCGATATTTTTGCTGCAAAAAAAACCCCAAAATGAGGGGTAGCGCGAGCTACCCCAAGAACCACCGTCGGACCCGACTATGGTTCTCGGGGTAGCTCGCGCTACCCCTCATTTTGGTTATGATTCTTGTGATTTCAAGAACCATTGCTGTTTGACACTGGAATTTCCTACGTTTGCGGCGCAATTAACCCGTTTGCCAAAATGGTTAGTCGGCTTGGGTGCTAAAATGGGTTTGAGTTCTCTCAATTTCTATCTTGCTGAAAAGTCATGAACTTCTGCCTCGCGGGACATGAACTGATTGGTTTCAGAAGCATCATGAATTGCTCGAAGTAGCAATGCTGGAATACAAACGCCGCTTTGTTAGTTGAATTTTCAGGTTTAGTAAATGCCAGCCGATTAGAAAGTATCTTTCCTGCTTAGTACGGCAAGGCCTAGGCTAGGCAGATTCGGGTGGAATTTCGTTCCCGGCGGTCGCTGTATAAGAGTTCTTCGCTTCTCAAGTAAAACGCAGGAGGACGCACCAAATGATCATGATGCACGCTATTGGTCGCACCTTGGACAAACGCTGGCAGGGTTCCGAAACAAGGGGTAGCGCAAGCTACCCCTTGAAACACCGTCGAGTCCAACGGCTATCCATGGGGTAGCTCGCGCTACCCTTGGTTTCAATTTGATTTTTGAGAGATGCCCGTTGTCGCTGCCTCGTGGTGCACCGTCGGCTCGAATTATAGACCTTTGTGCACCCCAAATCTCTGAGGCTTTGTCTGAGGAACATTTCATTTGGTTAGATGTATATCGTTTATTTCCAATGTGGGTAATTGCTCTGGAACTTTAATTTTGTAGAATTCAGCAAAATCCTTCTACAAATCTGATCAATAATGCAAATTCAATCCACAAGTATGACCAATTACGTATGGATTTATTTTTCTTTTCAGATTATAATAATCCTGCTTAAAGCTTGAAGTATTCTTGTTTGTATGGCTTTTGAAGATTATTAAATATTAATGAATGCATTTATTCTAATTATTCATTTATCTTTAATAAGATTTTATTTGCAAACTCAGACTGAGACATTGGTCGTTGGCTAATGTATGAAGTTGCAATATGAAATGATTATAAAATTGTTTGGATGTATTTGTTTACCCAATCAACTATGTTTTCTAGCCTTGCGCGAGTATTTGATACTAATGTATGGATGATGTCTTGACATATTATTTTCTTATGAGTCTTATTCAACTATTTCCTCAAAGGTTTTGCAGAATCTCTGCTGAGTTGCATTTTTATATTCTAGTGCATTGATTGTAATGTTTTATATGTAACATGTTACATGTGCAGGTGGCAAGAAATGATGATCCCACTAAGGACATGCCTTTATCCATTGCGGAAATTACTACTTCAGAAGTGGGTTGTCCTTTGGAGCCTATGACTCCAAAGGATAAGGACTCCCAAATTGTGAATCAGTCATTACCACGTGACGAGATTGACTTGGTAAGCCTCGCAGACATCCTCAATGCATGCAACCGCGCGTGTGATTATGTCGAACAGCCGCATGCAAGTAGATTCAGTGACCGAAGAGGGCATAAACGGAAGCAACCCGTTTTCTCCTCCGAATGCTCCGAGACTGAGTACACTAGTAGTGGGCAATCATCAGTTTCCATTTCTAGTCCATTGTTTGAGGAGACATGCGATTGTGCATGTAGTGCTAGTGTGGGCAGGCACGAGGTGGTTCTTGTCCTTCTGAGTTCCGGCACGGAAGAAGATGTTGACTTTGAAACCATTTGATTGGAATTTTTATCTAATCTGAGTTCCTAAATGTTTCATTTCAAGTATTCCTATCACTACAACAAAATCAGTGTTTTATGACTGCAAAATATGACTGCAATGAGTCGTAAAATCAAAAAATATGACTGGCCGCAGAAATCACTGTAGATGACTGCAACATGACTGACATGAGTCATTATTGACGAGTCGCTTCAGACATGAGTCATATTGGCAGTCATATTTTTTGGGGGGTATAATTATCCATAATTAGACGTATTTTTTGCCAATAAGGCGTATACTTTGACTATCTTTGAGGGCTTGACTTTTTTTTGAGTTGCCCGGACAAACAAAAATAAATCCTACGTGGCATGTAACTCCATGTAGTCATTTTTTTGGCTGACGTGGAATATGATTGCGGTCAGTCATATTTTGGCTGACGTGGAATATAACTGCGGTCAATCATATTTTGACTGACGTGAAATATGACTGCGGTCAATCATATTTTGGCTAATGTGGCACATGACTACGGTCAGTCATATTTTGGCTAACGTGGAATATGATTGCGGTTAGTCATATTTTAGGTAGTATGGCACATGACTTTGTACAGTCATGTTTTTCGTAGATGTGGAATATAACTCTTGTTAGTCATATTTTTGAATGATGTGGAATATGACTCTTGTGAGTCATATTTTACTAATGTGAAATATAACTCTTATGAGTCATATTTTGGTTGATGTGGTAGTTCATATGGATGTCATTGGTAGTTTATAACTAGTTGCAATCATATTTTGAAAAATACAAAGTCATATTTTGGAAAAGACTCCATGTAGTTAAAAATGAATATATATGATTTTAGAGATATACAAGAGATAATCATATTGGAAAGGGAGAATGTAAAAAGGAAAGCAACTCTCTTCATTGACATTATTAGTCACCAATACAAAACATATATACCATAATGAATCATTTCACAAAATCCAATAAGGCCTATATTTCTTACAATATTGTGAAGATGGCTCTATTGGGTTGCAAGTAGCCTCTAATGACTTTGTTTCAACTTTTGGTGCCTGCATAAACAATTAAAGAAATGGGAGGTTAATTTTTAGTGAATGAACAACAAAGTTCAACCTTCAAAGGCTTACAACAACACAAAATATGTAGCTCAAGTTTAGAGTAGGAAAAATAAGAATGGTGATGGAAAAAACAAGAAGAAAAATAAACAAGTACTAAGAAAAAAAACCAAGCAAGAGTTAAAATGCAACAAGAAATAAGAAACAACAACTAAGACACAATAAAAAATAAGAAGCAACAATTAGGACACAACAAGAAATAAGAAGCAACAACTAAGATACAACAAGAAACAAGAAGCAATATCTAAGACACAACAAGAAACAAGAAGCAACAACTAAGACACAATAAGAAATAAGAAGCAACAACTAAGACACAACAAGAAACAAGAAGCAACAATTAAGACACAACAAGAAACAAGAGTTAAGATGCAACAAAAAAAATAAGAAGCAAGAATTGAAAAGTAACAAGAAGAAACAAAAAACAAGAACTAAGAAGAAGAAAGAGTTAAAATGTTAGAGAAAGAAAGAGTTTAGATGCAACAACAAGAAATAAGAAGTATGATTAGAACTAAGAAGCAACAAGAAAGAAGAGTTAAGATGCAATAAAAGACAACAACTAAGAAGCAAGAAATAAGAAGCAATAACAAGTATGAACTAAGAGACAATAAAAGGCAAGGAAGAAGGGCCCAAAGAAGTGGCGGCTAGGGTTTCAAAACCCTAAAAAGTGGCGGCTAGGGTTTCAAAATCCTAAAAAAGTGGCGGCTAGGGTTTCAAAACCCTAAAAAAGTGGTGACTAGGTTTTTAAATCCCCCCAAAATAGGTGAGTAGGATTTCAAAATCTTAAACAATGGCTTGTCCAATTTTTTTTTGAATTGCCCGTATTTTTTTTGAGTTGCCCAAAACAAAAAAAGTGACACTACCATGGAAATATGACTGACAATATGACTTAGCGTTCCCCAAACATGTTCCCTACGTTCCCTATGAAGTACTTTGATGTTTCTAATGGTCGTATAGTGCATACTTGTGAAGTAGAAGGCCCAAAAATGACTGACAGTCATATTTTGCAGTCATATTTTTCCTCAAGGTGTTGGCTTTCAAGAATATGACTACAACTAGTCGTCAGTCATCCTCAGTCATATTTTTGCAGTCATAAAATACGTGTTTTCTTGTAGTGTATGGCTTTTCAGTTGTTTGTTTTATTTGTCTTATGAAAGCCTTGTAATATGGTGCATTAGATTTTAAAGTATATAAGTTGCTAATTTCATACTCGAAATTTCAGTCTGTAAGGTGGTCCTTCACAATTTGTGCTTTGCTTTGTTTTTTGCAGATGGCCGAGTCACCTCTTTCACTTACACAAGCAGAGCAAGCTATAGTTACTCCAGCGACCGATGAATCAACACAACCAGAGATTGGCATCCACGAAGAGGAGGACTTTGACATGGAACACGTTGCTGATGATGAGGAGAAGAAATTGTTGGAAGATGAGCTTCGTCGATGGCAGAAGGTGGACTTTGTGGCTACCATAGCAAGTTTAAGAATGAAGCCCGAAAAGCACTCTAGACTGCGCATTCCCCTTTGCAGACTCGTGGCGATGCCAATGGTAAGGCCTACCCTCTCATGTGACCTCGTGAAGCTGGAACAAGAGTTTGTTCACGGGTATCGTGAAGGTGTGGCAGTGTTCTATGTCTCTACTACAAATGAAGCTGGCGAGAGTTTTGACTTCACGGATGACGAGATGAGTGCGTGGGATTCATTGTGGAAGAAAGAGAACAATGATTTTAGAGATTATGTTGAGTCCGTGCCTGAATTGAAGTATATGAAGAACTTGAAGTTCTTTGTATGCGACGGGAATCATCGTCGATTGGCTTGGATGAATCACATATCCAGATTGCATCCGGTGGATCCAAATTGGCATATTACAGTGGATTCCATTGTTCTGGACACAAAGGGCAGAATCGAATTGGTCATGCAAGTCATGCATGACATCAACAAGTGAATTACTCTGAGACATATGATCATTAATTCTTATTCTTTTAGTTTCTTAAAATTCTATGTACTCTATTTCACATGTTTTTAAATTGATAAATGTCCTGAATGATTTGTAGATCAACTGAGGATTCGCATGTGAAGACCAACTTGGTGCATACCTTGTACCAAGTGCAGAAATACGGGCTTCTTCCTCTTGAGCGATTCAATGAAATGCTCAGACCCTCTGAGAAGAAGCGATGTTTTGTACAGACTGTGAGGAAGCATTGGTATTCAATGCCTCTTGAAGTGTTCACAGCATTTGTCTTCAAGGTGAGAATTTTGTTTTGTAATATAGCAAATAATTATTTCTTGTCAACATATCGTTTTAGGTTTTTTGATTACATATTTGAAGTGATTAATAATTGATATTCTGTTGAACTTTTTGCAGCAAGAGATAGCACATGCAGCGGATGCTGCAATTCAAAAATACAACGAGGTAACTCCTTTTGAGGAGAAGAGTAACGAAGGGGTTGCAAATGCCATGCGACTTGGAGCCAAAGAACGGGCGCAAAAGCTGACTATGAAGATGGGGAAATTGTTGGCGGTTGCAAATCCTGCTCACGGTCCTAGATTCTTGGAGGAGGTGCGTTTTATGTTGAAATGTAGAATTGCTTATGCTTATATTTTGTCTTTATATGAAATTGATTGTAACAATGTTTTTATTTTTTTTTTAGGTTGAGAAACACTGGACCACAAACGAGGTCCCGGAGATGACCCTGGAGAAACTGCAAATGATTGCAATATGCAACACTTTGCTTGCTCATAAGATCAAGTTCTTGAAGTGGCGGAACTCCTCTACGCCATCCCGTGATGCTCGGCGGTTTTGCAGCGAGACCTATTTCCAAGGAGAAGCTCTGGCCTTTCCTCAACAAATGCATCTGGTGGGCAGGGGTAGGTCCTGCGATGTCTTATTGTATGTGTAGTTTGAAAATCCTATAGGTTGTTTTTATTTTGAGGAACTCCACATTTTTAGTTTCTTTATTTCACTTTGTCTCCGAACTAATTCAAAGTAATATTATGTGGTCTTCATGAAGATTGAGGAAGCAACTGTGGAGTACTTTGATAATGTGAAGCAAAAGGACAACCTGGAGATCAATATGGCAACCCCGCTTCAGCCAGAGTATCTCTCAGAGTATATTGAGGGATGGAGGAGGAGGATCTGGGAATCTGGGATCAAGCTTTTGGCCCTGCATTGAAGGGAGCCAACTATTTCAAGAAGTCCGACATTTTCAGCACTTATGATGGATCAGACAAAGCCGTTAGAAGAGTTCTGTTCCGGTTTGATTTTTAACTTTGGAATTTTTTACTTGCTGCGTTTATGTTAGTGTAATGCATTTGCATTTATTGTTCATGTCTGCTTCCGCTTTCATAGAATGAAGTTTCTGTATTTTTAAGTAATATGACCAGAATGTGGGGTACTGAGAAGTATCGCCAATACATCAGTCGGGTCCGACTGATGTTTCTAGAGCAATTGGTAATACCACAACTTCTGGTTTTGTCATGAATTTGGTTTACTTTTGAATTCTGTTTTGTGAATAATTATTCGTATGAGTGGTGTTGCTTTACATCTTCTTTTCATAGGTCAATCTCGTGGTTTCTATATTTCTAGCACTTTCTTGTCCATCATAATAGTAATATGTGATCAGTGCGATTGTATTTAGGTTGCAAATTTGACTGATATGTCTCCATCTTCTGTCGCAACTATTTCAAGCATGAGCTTCTAGCAAAAAACGCCATTGCTCGAGAAAATCTTCCTCCATTTCTGTCAACTTGGCTGGACCGTAGTTTGGCAGAGTGCATGTACACTCCGAGCCAACTTCGGACGTTCACAACAGCTCATCTTACTGGCGGAGGGTGGTATTTGGATTGTCCAATGACATTCACTCATCCGTCGGAGACGGAGCTCCGAAAGTCTTTTGATGGCCTTAGTGTTATTGATTTGGAGGTTCCTGAATTTGCAGGCTACAATGACACATTGACACCCAGAAGAAGAGGGCCATCGCTAGGAGGATGGTGGCTGACAAGAAAAAAGAAGGTCGAGAGATTGAGATTCGGGAAACAAAAGAAAAGAAAGAGGCGGAGCGCTTGGTGAAGCAAGCGGAGAAGGAGGGAATGGGAAAGGGCAAAGGGAAGAAGATAGTGGAAGGAAGTGGCCAGGTTCTAACCTCTTCTATGGTAGACCAAGGCTCTCAGATGAAAATCGGATCTTTTAGTGGATTGAAGAGGAAGGTTGTGCTTCCGGAGCTTACAGAAGACATGGTTACACATGGGACACAGGTGATTGTGATTGGTGATGATGACGAGGTCACTTTGGAGGAGTTAATCCTGAATGTTTCCATTGTGGACCTCATGGACAACATCAACACCGAGGCGCCAACATGCTACACAGAGGCAATGGAGTTTTGAAGAAGGTAAATTTATGTAATGTTTGATTTGCAAACTGATAATTAAGTTCAACAATTTGAGCTTTGTAAATAGTAAATATTGATTGTTTTGTTCTTTAATTGTTTGTAGATGGCGATTGGGAAGGCTCGCACGTATAACGGAAAAGTGACCCATCAGCCGGGAGTGGACCTCATATTTTTTGACTGCCACGAAAATTTGCCCGTCCTTGGGGTGTCTTCTCTGGCCACTGCAGTGCCAGCATGGAACGCTGATTTGGAGTATGAGGCTATTCAATCGGCGTTTCTTTTTGCTGATACACATTTGCAAGATCATGGTTGCATATTAGTGTTCCATTCATGGAGTGCCAACTCGAGGGGCGTCATTGCTGGTTTGTGTGAGGTTTATCCCATGGTGGTCAAGACAGAGTGGTTGGGCATCAACCGTGTGCACTTAACCTTAGCCTTAGATCCTACTACCACGGTATGATTCTCTAAGGGTTTGTATTTCGATAGCACTTAGAAGTTCCTTGTTTTTATTTTATTTTTCATGAAATTTTTGTGGCAATGCTTGCAGACTCTGAAGTTTGGGATCACCTTGCTAGTGAAGAACCTCGGCAAGAGATTGAAATCAAAATTCTCTTTCAAGTTCACTCAGTCCATGAAGAAGGCAAAAGTAGATATTGCAAAGGACGACACGTTGCTTAACTATACCACCGAGGAGACCATGCTGATGCATGAGGCAATACCATGGCGGGGGCCTCGCGAAAAGGATGCCCACTTCTTCCAAATGCTCATTGAAGGAACAACCACTGAAGGAGATTTGGTTTTGGATTGCACAGCTTCTACGGGTGAGTAAGTGAGTTTAGACTTCAATTATTGCTTACTCGAATTTTAGTTCATGTTATGAATATCAAAGTAATGTTTTCAATATTGTTTGTCACAGGTGCATCAATCACAGCATGCCGCGGCACAGGGCGCCACATTCTGGCTTTAGAGGAGGACGACGACATTTTCAACGCCCTCCTTCTGCCCATGAGGAAGACCACTTTGGAAAAGGAGATGACACACGTTGCAGAACTGGCATCGGCAGTTCTGGCCACACAAGATCCAGACGCCATGACCGTGGTGCCTCGCAAGTTCTCTCGAAAGAATATACCTAGTAAGTAAGTTTTCGCATTTCTAAATTCTTTGTGTGCACGGTATTTCTTAGGTTTTGTAAGTCTAACATTGCATTACTTGTGTTTGTAGGCGTCAAGGATTGATGTCATCAGATGCATTGATGAAGAAGCAAAGACTTCTCTTTAGTCCAGAGAATTCTTTCATGCTTCCAGTGTATGCCGAGTAGATGGCATCAACATTTGTGGAGTTTGGTTGCTCAAAACCAAAACCCCGTAAACATAAATATGCTCTTAATGTTTTAGACTTTATAGATGGATCAACATCCGAGGGTAGAGAAACTTTAGTGTCTTCCTCGATTGAGGATTCTGCGACAAAGTCCACTGCGACTTAGACTTATGAGATTTACATATCTCTTGAGTCAAACTATTCTGTATTGATTTTCATTATGATTGACTTTGTGTGTTTTATGGCTACATCTTGGACGTGATCTCTTTCTCTTTTCAATCATGAATTGCGTGATTCCTTTGAAAACTCAGTAAAGTTGGTGATCCTCAAAAAAAACTTGAGAACATTCTGTAAGTGACATAAATGTTCGAAGAATGAACTCACATTTCTAATATATCTGAATTTCATACACCCACGGTCATAGGTCCCTTAGCCCTTTTTTTCAAAATAAAACTTCCCGCTCATAGGCTCACGGGCTCACAGGCTCGCCTGCTAGCAACCCTGGCTGGAATTGTAGTGAAGAGTAATTGATCATCATAACAAATATATACATTTGAAGTTCAAAACCATATAAAAATCTGGATCCTTTCTATACACTATCTACCACCTTTTTGCTGAAATTACAATTTGCATTATATAAGGCATGTTGACTAATACAAGTATATGATTTTTTGTCCAAAAATGTCCCAAAAAATGTCCATTCCAATTTCTCTCTAAAATTTGTCCATAACTTTTTAACGGAGATTCAAAATCCCAAACGGATTTTTGGAGGTGAAACTTATGTTCATGTACCAACTTTCCTTAGTTCAAAATTTTTTGAGAAAAGTTATTCTACTATGCTTAAGTGAGGTCTGAAATTTCACCTTAAACACAATTCCTACTTTTGACTTAACTAGAAGTGCTTGAGAAACTACAAATTCTAATTTATTTGTCCCACATGGTTGTTCTGCCTCCTACCACCCCATGTGTATATATATAGTTTTCTTTTTCCATGAAAATTCAAATTACTATTGTTTCTGTACAAAAGCAAGCTACAAGTTTGGTACATTGGTTTGTTTCTTTTGTATTTTGTAACATTACAAAACGCATAAGAAAAAAAGAATAATGAAGCAAACTCTTAACAGCTTGCGTTTCTACAGAGTCAAGGAAGGGAGCAGGGAGTGACGGCCAGGCCAAGAGCGGCATCCCAGCGGGTTCTCCTGGCCCACCAGCAGGCCACGTCCCCCCCCCCCGGAAAGCTCGTGGGGGGTACTTAACGTAAGGCCGAGCGAGGGGGTCAATCCACCCCAATCAGATAAAGCTTATCTGGAGGACGCCAGCTCAGTAAACTCCAGCTCAGCAACGCCGGAGCATGGATAGGCTTGTCCAACTAGCTGACTCCGCATAAAGAACCCGCAGAGTCACGGATCAGTCCCAGTGGCGCTTCCAATGATAACTTACAAGTGTCAAAACGATCGCACCATGCACACAAATCCCAACTACTTTACCAGTACTGCCGCATTTCGATCAGTCGGTGCCCATCAAATCAAGCTCACAACCCAATTCCTCTCTTTTGCTCGAAATTGCTTCATCAAAATCATGAGTGTGTGGACTGTTTTTCTGAGCTAGCAATTTAATTGGCGAAACTTTTGCTCAAGATCGCTTGATGTCCGTGCCTTGGATATGGTACAAAGATTGGGAGCTCGAGGTGGAGGAGCGCAGCGTTTGTATTTCCTCTGGTCTTCTGTACAGTGCAGTGGCTGCAAGTTTGTGAATCAAGATCAAATCGTTGAGGCCAATTTCGAGGATTGATTTTCTGGTTTGAAGTGGTTCACGGAGCTCTTGTGGCGGTTTTCAGCTCGTGAGTTTGTAAGTGAGACAGCTGCGTTCCTGTGTTGTTTTGCTGCCTTGCTGTGTTGTCTTGCCGAGATTGCTGAGATTTGGTTGAACTTCGTGGGTTCTTGGTTTTTGAATCAGTCAATTCTAGGTTTGAATTCGTGTGGGATATGTTTGGATTGTGCGGTTGTGTAGTCTTAGCGATTCCTTTCTGGGTTTTTCTTGTATAGGGCAAGGAGATCGCAAGTAATCCAGTTGCGATCCTGTCTTATTTGGGTGGGGTGGGGTGGGGGGGGAGGGTGCCTGTATGGAATCAATGACTCTTGCCGAGATTGCAAAGACTTTAGGGTGTTTCGTGGTTTCTATCCATTTCTAGGTTGGAATGTCTCTGCTGCTTATGCGCTTTGTGTGTATGAGGTCTGTTGTTTTCGGTTTGTTTCGTTCAGTTGGGGTCCGTCGTGCGTAGTATAGTGTATGACAGGGTTTTAGACCAACAATTTAGGGCTAGCATACACGCAAGAATCAGTGCGCGGATTCTCGATAAGCATGTAGAATCGGGAACCTCCCCTGCAGTAAACACAGGCACCCTCATGAAGGATGTTTCTACTAGGGAAATTCTACAGCGGAATTCTCCACTGTAGTATTCTCCATGTGTCCCATCTTCTGCAGTCATGTTCTCACCCTCATTGTCACGAATCCTGTTCCAAATCACGTCTTTCTGATCCCAATATGTGCTTCCAGATGATGGCCTACACTTCCAACGACGCCACTTTAAACCCCTCCTTGTGGTCTTCCTTTCCCCCAGAGCTTCTGGACCTCATTCTCTCCTTCCTCCCATTCCCTTACCTCTTCCGCCTCCGCACCGTCTGCCGCCACTGGAACGCCCTCCCCCACTCCCCTTACTTCCACCACATCTCCCCTTCCTGGTCCCCCTTCCTCCCCGTCCTCTTCTCCCAAGTCTCCCCTTCCGAAGACTCCGACTCCAAGGGATGGAACTCCGACTCCTGGTCCGCTTTCAACACATTTTCTCACCGTTGGCTCCGCTTGCCCCCTCTCACACATTCCAAGTCCCTCGTGGTGGGCTCTGGGGGCTTGCTCTGCATAGGCGACTTCGACAGCACGGCCAATCTCGTGGTGTGCAACCCTGTGACACGAGCCTTCCGGGAGCTTCCGCCGACGTTGGGGGAATGGACGGAGCCTGAGTTAACATCGATGGTTATTACTGGAAAGGAGGAGGGCTACAAGCTGGTTTTAGCTGGGAACAGGGGGTTTAATGCTGAGGAAGTGGAGTACAGGAGAACCGAGGTTTATGACTCGGAATTGAGAGTGTGGAAGATTGCGGAGGAGATTCCGAAGAATTTGGAGCTGCATAGCCAAGAAGGAGCGCTGTGTGGGAACGTGTTGTATTGCTTAGCGAGGGATCCAAGACAGGGCGCGTGGAATGCGCTGGCTGGTTTTGACGTTGGAAAGAGGACGTGGAGAGTTGTGTCGCAGACTGTTCCTCATGGGTCAAGGACGCCGCATGTCGTTGCGTGCCTGGGCCGGATACTCGCCATCGCCGAGCAGGACGGGGTTGGCTCACAGGTAAGAGCTTGTAAAACCCAACGGTTTGTTCAGGAATGCACGTATGTTTATTGGCTCTGGACTGGAGGAAGCTTTGCATTGACATAAGCTACGTTTGTAGTGTATGTGAGGAAGTTTGAGTAGGATCTTACTCGAAAGCTAGTTGACGCTACAGCATCTCAGAGTGTAGTCGCTTGCGTTTTGCAACCAAACTCAGTTGAACCCAATCTCAAGTGGTAACCCTTGATGTATCACGAACTAGCGTTTCTTAACTGATTTCCTTAATTGGTGGAGAGTTTATGGTTAGGTAGTCAAAATATGTACACTTGAACCTCTTTTATACGACCAGCAAATCTTCCGTCATAATGGTCATAGTATGGAGTTGTTACAATGTGGTGTCCGTAACAATTTATGGTCATCGTAATCGCGTTGAAGTCAATGTGTCAATTCGTGTTACAGTACTGCGAATTTAATCGCGTTGAACACTACGTCACTCATGCTTCTGTGCACATATTTCGTTGTATTCGTGAGGGAGAAAGATTAGAGGTGGAGTTTTGAACTTAGGACGTCTGTCACAGTGTGAGAATTGTTATAATCATCATGTAGTGCAATGTACACTAAGTCTGCGAGTGCACAGTTTCTTGTGCCGCGATAAATTCTTTTACCTCCTCACTATGTGCTCATTTGCCTGTGTGCGTGCATGACCAGGACGACTCCCCGTGTGCCATTCTTTATGAATTGAACCTCGTTTCGAAGAAGTGGCGTGAGCTCTCGCGGCTGCCGAGTGAGATGTATGTCGCCATCGGCAACCGCGTCGTTGCATGTACAGTTGACGGTGATTACATCTGCATCACGGGATGTAGGGCAAAACGGTGGTACTCTGTCATGTGTAGATCGTCGGAGAGTAAGTGGCAACAGGTACCAGCGTTTCCATTTGAGGATTCCAAAGGCAGTGAGCTTCTCCTCTCTAGCTCGCCGTTTCGCCCAAGCTTGGAGCCAGTGTAGCATACTCTTTCCCTGAACCCTGAACCCTGAACCCTGAACCCTAACAACCTTAAACCCTAAATCCCCAAACCCCTCATGTAACCTCTCATGTAACCCCTCACGTAAATTTGAGAGCTGTAATTAGGAAGTTATGCAGAGTCTTTGCTATGTGAATTTTTTTGTGAACTAGGTTGACGTGGAAACAGCGGTCCTTGATTTGTAATTTGGAACCCTGTCCGGAATAATTCTTGTGTAAAATTTTTATATACTAGGTTATGATAGATACTGCAATGCTCGATGTTGAGCGCCGAGATTGTTCGGGGATGTGCTCTCCATGTATTCTACGTTTTTGTACAGATAGAGACTGCAATGGATGTTGCAGAATGATGAACCGCGCTGCGTAGCGGCCATGGATTGAAGATCTTCCACGGTCATGTGGTGGATTGGCTCAGTACCTCAACTGAATTTGCCACGAATTGAGTCACTCGGTTTGCCTTCTCCTTCTTTTTATACTGAAAGTTGAATGCATGTCGATGTCAGTTGTTGCTTTTCTAGGTTTATGACTAGGTTGCCTGTCTGTGTCGCTGGGTGCTCTGAGTGGTGTGAGAATGTTCAGGCAATCCTTGCCTTTGTTGGGTGAGAATCTTCATCCGGGCCAAGCATGATATTATCATGGAAGCAGTTGCATCACTTTCAACTGTGTTTTCATTGCTGCTCTTTCCGTCTAGATCGTTGTTATTTGCAAGTTCTGAGTCAATCCAGGTCCAGAATTCTTTGTGGCAACGTATTCTTCATGTGCAGTTCATGGGAATGCTTCGAATAAAAGGTTGTGAATACAGTACGTGGCTTCCACGGTCGGATACAATCAGTTCATCGACTTGACTGTTAAAATGTAAGTTATTCTCCATGGACACATTGGCAGCAGTTATGACTACCGTAGAATATCTGCAGGGCAGGACGTTAAATCCGTCCCACGAAGTGGGCCTGGCCCCTCGTGCGTGGCCGATGGTGTCAGCAGCGGACCCGGCCTGACACGCCACGCGACGCGAGACGTCATGTAACCCCCCTCGAGAATCCACTCTCTGGCTGGGCTGCCGCACCCTTGCCGGGCTGCTGCCTCAAAGTATTATTGGTTTTGTATGAATGCAAGCTAAATGTTTGCTTCATTATTTTATTTTTATTTTTTGTGCGTTTTGTAATGTTACAAAATACTAAAAAATACTAAAAAAAACATACATACAATGAACCAAACATTTGGCTTGCATTCATACAAAACCAATTGTACTTTGAATTTCTAAGGGAAGGGAAAAAAAAAAAAAAAAAAAAAAAATATATATATATATATACATGGGGTAGTAGTAGGTAGAACAACCATGTGGGATAAATAAATTAGAATTTGTAGTTTCTCAAGCACTCATATTTAACTCCTCACCACCCAAGGCCTAACCATGTCAAAAAAAACTTGCTTTTCAAGTGTTATAAGCCTAAATGTGAGTAAAATATGAAAATCTCCTACATGAAAATCTCTTATGAAAATCAACCATATGATCTTGTAGTGTGCATTTGTAGATGGCGTAAATCAAATTTGGGTTCATTTGACCACACAGATTGAAAGATTATAATGTTCTAGTGATGAAAAAAGATGCTGAAATTTTCTTAAAACCACATTTGAAGGTGAAATTCGATTTCTAAACCTACTCAAATGAGAAAACTTTAAGCTACAAAGTGATTCAAAACCAAATGAAAAACACTTTGGTGGAAAAGATAATCATTCAATTGACTCATTGCATTTGCAAAATTGTTTTGAAATGTCAAAAAACAGTGAAAAAAGTAGCAAATGAACACATCTATGGCTGAACCTACCTCCTAATAAAATGCTTCTCAGTCAATCATAATTTATTGGATTGATATGAAATTTTTACTACAAAAACTAGACTAGTCTGCAAAACTTTTACAACAAAAATTATTGATAACAAACCCTGTTTGAAAAAGTTATAAGCCGCCGAAGTTCACTGTACTGCAAAAATGTCTGGATTTTGAACTTTGAATTGCTCCCAATCATTCAAAACAACTTGGATTGACATGAAAATTTTATCACAATAATTAGACTTTATGGGGAACAAAAAACAACAAATTTTTATTGAAAACTAACATTTGATGAAAAAGATACAAGCCCCCAAAGTTGCAGCCATCTCAATGCAGTGTGGTGAACTCAAATTGAACCTGCGAACTTCGAATGGCTTTCAAAAACTCAGTACATCTTATATAGATCTGAAAATTTCAACAACAAAAATAGACTAGTATGCGCAACTTTAACAACAAGTTTTATTGAATTTGGGCATTGGATGCAAAAGTTACAGCACATTGAAGTTGACTACTAGAGTGTGTGAGGACACTTTTGGTTCCCTTGGACGGTGAGGGGTCAAGTCAAAAGTAGGAATTATGTCTAAGGTGAAATTTAAGACCGCATTTAGGCATAATAGAGTTATTCGTAAAGTCATCCCTAGTTTGGTATCCAATTTTAAACAAGCTCTTATACAAACTGGTGAAAGGAGGTAAAACAACTCATATGGGATATGTAAATGGTTGGAGTTGTAAGTAACTTGTAAGAGCTTGGAGGAGCTCAATCTTAAAATAAACCCATATCCTTTGAGAGTTCATAAAGAACAGTGGATTTCATTATAAAAACAACCTCTCCACTCTCCATTCTCACAAATTGTCAATGTACAATTTCTGTGACAAGTAAACTTAGGTCCAAACTTTTTTAGGCACCATTTCGATGCGAAAGAAAGTTTGGTCCCAAGTTTTGTTTTGCTAGTGTTGATTGCGCGAGCTTTTTACTTTTTCACCTGCTTTTTTACATAAAGCAGGGGTTCAAACCCTAGTTTTACCTCTAAACTCGGGTTTACTTTACGAATAACTCTAATAGAATATATTTTTTCAAAAAAAATTTAACTAAAAATGAAGATAAGTTTCACCTCCAAAAATCCGTTTGGGATTTTGAATCTCCAATTAAAAGTTATGGACAAATTTCAAAGTGGGGTTGGAATGGACATTTTCTTTAACATTTTTAAAAATCCTTGGTTTCAACGCCAACCTATGGAGTATTTCACCACTTAACACCATATTCATTAAAATGAGAGATTGGAGACCTCTCAAAATAATCATGCTGATCTCGACCTAAATCAACAGTTTCCATTAAAATGAGAGTTTTGATTTGAATTGATATAAAACCTTTCAATATTAGGTCAAATCTGAAAGGTTTTCTATTAATGTAACTCTAATCGAGTTAAATTGACATAAACCTTTCAATTTTAACTGAATTGGCATAAAACCTTTAGTTGATTTTTTTTAAATAACCTCTCATTTCAAAATTTGGGAAGAAATACATTATGGTGAAACATATGTCCCACCTAATGTAGGTCAACAAAGTTATTTAGATCGAGTAGGAGTGCAAAGGGAGGACATGAGAAGGTAATAATGTCCCTACCTATGTCCAATCTAATTATGTTAATATCGGACCTATGGCACCAATTCAAGTAGCCTATGTTATCCTAGTTGAACCTAATAGGGTGAACCAAATTAGTGTCCCTCCTTACCAAGGCCAACCTAATGGAAGGGATGCAGCAATGGAGTCCCAATTGGTTGAAATAACAAAACAATTAGGAAACCTACAAGTAAATTTAGCAAAAATAGAGGTCGGGTATATTCCACTATGTGGAAATTGCAACCAAAACGGCCATATGACTGAAGAGTGTAATGCCCTATGTAGAAATGACTCCTAAGAGGGATGTAATATATATATTTTTAAAGATAATAGTCCAAAAATAGTATTATTAGACAATCATGAGGCACCTAGACCTAATAAAGATCATACTTCTTACCTAATCCAAATAGAAAATAAAATCAACTTTATATAAATAGGCAAGAAAAAATAGTGCGAAAGATATCTACTAGGGGACAGATAATAAAGGAAAATCTCCTTAGAAAATTAGAAGTATTAAAGGAAAAAAAATTATCCGTAAGGAAGCCTAGCAGTTGCTAGGTAATCAAAATCAATTAGGATTAAATATTAATTCCGAATTGGGTTTGGCATTGGTCCAAGTATGGTCTTGATCCTTCAATTAATAAACCAAATAGAAAATCAGTCCAATTTGGACTAGTGGTTACAATGACTGTGCCTGAAACAATTCATAAACCAAATCAGGTAGTAGGGTCAGATTATAATGAACAGTCCAATTTGGTTGAGCTAGTTGGCCATATGGATGAGGAACCACTAGTTATTTCACCAATTTGGGTTGAGCCTAACATTCCAATTGACAATGCTAGTAGTAAACTGGATGCAACTAGGAAGATAAAAATTGAGAACCAAATTGGAAAGACATTTAAATCATCTTTCAGAAAAAGGGATATATACAATCAAATTGGAATATTTGATGAAAGTAATCCTTATCATGTCATAGACAATTTGGAAAATGTCAAGGTTGACATTACAATTAGACAACTATTAGGCATTGCTCCTAGTTGTAGGACAACTTTAAAGTCCAAATTGATTAGAAGGTGTAGTAGTCTAGTAGACAAGTCCATAAGGTGACTTTAAGCCTTGATCCAAGGGCGCCGGTTATAGATGTGGAGATAGAAGGCCTAATTATTTTTGGTGTTCAAGTAGATGGTGGCTCAAGTGTAAATTTAATAAATTATAATACAATGCTAAGCCTTCACCTAATTGGTCTCCAAGAAACCAAATTGATTTTGTCCATGGCATACTAAAGTCGAGTAAAATCCTTAGGTATTTTGCCTAAGGTAAAATACGTATAGCAGGTTTAGTGCATTTAATTGACTATATTATTTTTCAACCAAATACCCCCAATACATCCTCTCCTATCCTACTAGGTCGGCCATGGCTGTATCAAGCAAGGGCTAAAGACAATTCAGGTAGAAGTCTCAAGAAGATTTTCCAAGAAAATCATTTGGTAAGTATTACTATGTATTCCCTTAAATACCAAGGTGAACCCCAATGAAAATCACTAGGGGATACAAGTGATTTTGGGTATGATTCCAACTTGGAGGATTTTCTGACTAATAAAATTTATACAAAATCCAAAAGAAAAAAATCAAGTAGGAATAATTGAGAAATTTAGAGAAATAGCTTTGGAAGAGTACATCATACCTTGTGAGGATGATGATAACTTTGACAGACTTATTCAATATTGGTTAACGAAGTCCATGATGGATTCAACCGTTCATGGGATTAATCCTGATTGGGAATTGAATGAAAGTGAGGATGTATATGATAGCCAATGGGAAGATATTCCAATTAGATCATATGTGTCTAAAAGCCAGTGCCAAACCACAAATATTGGATCTAGTAATAAAGAAAAAAATATACAAATTTCAAATAGGCTAAGTCTTATCGAATTGGATATATGGGTCAAATTTTGTAAGAAAAATAATAAAACATTTGCTTGATCTTACAAGGACTTAAAAAGAGTTTCTCCAAGTGTATGTGAGCACTATGTTGATTTGGAGGATGGTGCCAAGCTTATTAGGCAACAATCCCATCGTTTAAATCTGAAGTATTCCCTATTAGTAAAAGAAGAAATTGAAAAGTTAATTAATATAGGTTTTATATATCCAGCCCTACATAGTGGGTGAGCCCCATAGTCGTTGTCCCTAAGGAAAATGGACGTGTACGTATATGTTAGGACTTTAGGAAATTGAATGTTGTCACGAAAAATTACCTTTTACTGACAATATTCTTGATATTGTGGCCGGTCATGAATGCTATTCATTCATGGACAAGTTCTCGGGGTATCATCAGATCCAAATCACTAGAGAAGACCAAGCTAAAACACCCTTTGCCATTGATTTGAGAATTTATGCGAGTAGAGTTATGTTATTCGGCCTTTGTAATGGGGCGGCTATGTTTCAACGTGTAGCTACAATGGAGCACGAATTGGAGAATTGGAAGATCAAGTTGGACGGTGTCTTGCAAGAGGAGGAGGCTTCTTCATCCAAATCAGAGGAGGAATCTAAGAAGCCAAACAAGGACGACATGGTGGGATTGGGGAAGGAATTAGCTTGTGTAGAGGAGTGGTGTAAGAATAGGCAAGAAAGGAAGAACAAGGCGGTGTCCAACAAGTCAAAACCGATTAGGAAATGCCAAAGAGTGTTACACATTGAAGATTTGGATGCTTTGTCAAGTTTGATTCCCCTGACTGCCATATTTGAATTTGCCTACGCATGGGAACGAGAGGTGTTCTTCCTTTATACATGACTGACATTAAAGGAGAGCATTACCAAGTCGCGTTTTAAAACCATTTGGAATCGATTGATACAACTTAAGAGTGAGACTTTGTTCACAGAAATTGTGGCATAGGGTGATGTTTTTGTATTGGACAATGTTGTGGCTTTCTGCCTAATTGGAGACTATAGAGCCGAGTATGGAGCTCAAAGTTTGTTGTTTTATTCCGAATTGGAGATGATTTTGGATCGGCATAGACAGATGGACGCATCCTATGCAAAGAAGAGGCATATTTGAGATTGACCAGTGGATTAGAAGAAGCGATTAAGTCAACAACTTCCTCATCAAAAGGCAAGGGAATTGTTTTGAAAGTGGAGTGGATGAACACCCTAACCGAGTTGGAGTCACCATTCAAGATATAGGATTGGATGCAGGATTTGGTCAAAAATATGCAAGAGAGAGTGGTCTAGAGCCAGATGGTGGATATGCACCTCATAGCTTATGTGCACAAGTTTGGATCAACGAAGGCTAGGTTAGAAACAAAGTTGAAGGCACAATTTATCCATTAGATTCTAATTTGGGATATTATGGCTGAGTTGGTCTATAGGTGACCACAAATTGGAGAGCAGGTTTATCAAATGCCAGGTGAAGCTGCCGATTTGGTTACTTGGGCCTTTCCTTCGGTATCCTATTTAGATGCAGATGAGTGTTACTTGGGGTGTTATCAAAATTTGTTTGATAAAATCGGAAGATGCACCTTTTCCAAGTTGGGACGCGCTCATGTGGATTGGCAAGGGTCATGCTCATGTGAGACAAGTTCTGGTCGTTGTAGTAGACAAATTGGATCATATAGAGCAGGCTACTAGGTCCCTAATCCCTCCACCAATATTTTTTGGTGATGTGCTGTTAAGTCCCTATCCAAGACGCTATTTGTGGCCAAAAGCAACTAACTTGAAAATACTTTGGTACAATTGGCCCAAGATTCTAGGATTGTTTTCCACAGCTACGGAGTGTGTGCAAGCCTACACCCAATTTTCATTGGAACATCGTATGCACAAGGATCCGGTTTGTTTTTGTACTAGTGTGTTTGCAGGTATTCTTGCAAGTTGGTGTAAAGAGTACAAAATTCTAGTAGACTATCGCATTGGTGCAAAGCTAAGTACAGCTATGGAGATTTTTTCAAAAGTCCATTATCCTTTCAGGAGGCGGATCCGGGCATTGGAGCTAATGTGCGTGACTTAATTTCTTCCAAGAGTCTATAACGTCCTAATCGATGATGCATGTGTGACTTTGGACACTATACGTGGACCAACAATGGCATTTTATAATAACAAGTAGTGACTTGGAGGGAGCATTTTACAATAATCAATTGGTGATTTGGAGGGAGCGTTTTACAATAATCAAGTGGTGATTTGGAGGGATCACCTAGTCATGTGTTTTTTTCATGCGCTTATACAAATTAAAAGGAATCAAACCCGAACCACCCCAATGAAATAAACAACCCTTTATGACCAACCATTGAGGTCATGACTTGGTGTTCAATATAACATAATCTTCATTTATAAGAGTCAAAGGACTAATATTACAAGTAGAAAAATGAATTGCAGGACTAACTAGCTCAAAAAATTCTCATTTTAATGAAAATTAAGCTTCAAAATTAATAAATTTAAAATTTAGCAACCTAAATTAGCTAAAATTAACATTCAAATTTTAGAGACTAAATTGAAAAGATTATTATGAGAGGGTCCTAACCTCATGGTGTAAAGCAAAGTGCGATATTCTGAGAGTAGGCGACAAAGTGGCTCTATAAAAGAGATCCAACGTGTTTCCACTTTTTTCAACATCTGAAGTCCTTTTGTTTTTGTTAATTATGCCAATGATATGAACTTGGTGAAGCGTTTGGGACTTTTGTTGAAGTAAGCTTGTGTCACCTGGAGCACCTTGTTAATGGATTCGAAAACCTTGAGAGTCTCCAAAGTCTTAAGCGCAAGGTTACATCTATGAGCAACATAGTGAACACCATGGGCAAAAAGGGGCAAATTGATCATTTAGTTGTATCATAACACCAGTACGTACACTAGAGAGTGTAGAGGTGCCGTCACAATTGAAGCTGATGAGCTTTTTGGCTACTGTTTTGGTATCCAAGCCACCACCAATTGTCACAAAGTCAACTATGAGTTTATTCAAGTTCTTAGCGTTAGAAGCACAAGCAAAGGGATCTTCACCCAATCACCTATCACGTAACAATGAATTGACAAGTATGAGGCATTATCCAGAGCGGTGACCTCGTCTGTTGTCAATGCTAAAAATTAGCCTTCTTAAGAAGCCTTTGATTTTCCTGGACCACAATCTTATACATGAAAGAAGTTATAACCCACTGTGAGTGTTTTTTACTCCACTTCTAGAGTTAAAGCACGCACACGGGTTCTAGCGACGTAATTGAGCAATTCCTATGGGGTGATCTTAAACCTAGTATTCTTTGTCCTTCCAAACAATGGACACTTTGTTTATGATGATTGTAACCTAATCAAAGTGGGATTTCAAAATCAACTTTCACTTTAAAATTACTTTAAAACACATTAAATGTTAAAAGGTCTCAGACCTTGATAGGCGAGTAAAAACAAGTAAAATCTAATCTAAACTAAAAATCTACCTAAGCTAAATTGTAGAATACAATTTGTTCTTTTTAGAATGGTAAGGCAATTTGGATTCCAATATTTCTATTAGAAGATATTAAAGGATGAACTTTGTCCCTAATTCTATCCTAAAAACTTCATCTGTTGACTAAAGATAGAAAATAAATCTAAATTTTAGGATTGAATTGTTAATTAATGTAGCTAATGAATTTTTAAGAAAAAACTAGATTTGACCTATTTTAAGAAATTTCATCAAAATTTTAAAAATTTAAAGTAAAATTTGGTTTTGGAATCTTCAAAGATTTTCTAAAAGATTATTGTCTCAATAGATGCCTTAGTTTTTCCTTAAAAATATTCCTAATTATTTTTCTATCAATCCTACTTGTAAATTATTATTTCTAATTTTTTCGAGTTTTTGGAATTTTATTTGTTTTTATGAGGAAAGTAATGAATTACCTTTCTACCAAGGCAAAAAATGACATTATTGGGCTTCTAGGAAAAAACTTATGAATGGGTGAAAATCCCCTTTAATTTGGATGAGAAACTTTCTTCACCAAGTTTTATAGATTATTTGAGAAAATTAAGTCTTAATGTTTCCAAAAGATTCTAATATTTTCTAGATTCCTAATTTCAAATTAGATTCCATTTAGATTCCTACTGATTTCCGAAACTGACCTACATGTACGGCACAGTACATTTTTCGCGTCAACGCCATCGCACAGAGCCTCCATCGGAAATGCAGGGGCTTCCGAATTCCGATCGCAACGGAAGAACTAGCAAACTGACCACGGCCGCTCCTGCCACGAAGAAGACCATGAAGAAAACAGAGCAGCCCACTGGTGGTGCAAACGGAAGAAGACTCAAACCTTAATCTCTCGTTGTCGTGAATTCTCGTTCGATTTAGATTTAAAGGTTTGAAGTGACCGGTTTCAATCTCTACTTAGGATGCGGCTAAGGATATCCGAGGCTGTCCTTCACCAGGATTCTCGGATAAGAAGGGGTCCATGGTTTTGCTGCAGGCCAGACCATTTTGAGGGGCGAAAAGGATTCCTGGGACCGTGGATTTTTAGAACTTTCAGTTCTGCTGTTGTCACTCAAGGCCTCAAGGGAACCCTGGATTCTAAAATCGAACTTTCCGCCTTTATGTACAGCAGCTCTTTTGCCCGAGTACTCCTGGACAAGATCATCAAAACCCTAAAACACCGTTGCATGGTGCGACTGCACTACTCAACCTCGACTGTAGAAATCGGGTCTTAGGGTTGAGTGGTGAGGTTGACGCATGTGGTGTCTCGCCATGTCGTCTTACTGCACCAGATTTACCTGTCCGCTCGTTGAGTCTCCTCTGCCAGGTAAACCGAAGTTTCAGAGCATAATTCCTCACTGCAACATGATATCCTTTCTCTGCAGCAAAGTTAAAATTTTGAAGCTGTTTGCATATGTTGAGAGTTGTGGGCGTTGTGGGTTATCTTCCTGCTTGGAGGTTTACTCGATTGGGGAGAGAAGCTCAGCTACTGGGGTTGTTCATGTGGGATGTTGTGGTTTAGGTTTCTTGCTGTTCATGAGATTTTCAGTAGAATTTTTTGTCTGTACAAGTGTCAATATCTGTTGCAGCTTTCTTGCTGGCCTTAGAAGAGTGTGTACGGGATTAGAGAATCTTAGAGATTGATACTTTCACATTTGAGCTGTCCCCTGACTACGTTCCAGTCCAGTTTTCTGAAGCTGAAGTCATTTGAAGTTTTTGATGTTGATGTCAAGCGCTGCTGCAGTTGTTCCTTCCTCCGTGCTTGGTTGCCTGAGAGTTCCGGGTAGAGCAGTGTGAAGAATCGAACAGACACAGACGCAAGGGAGCAGAAGGCCGTAATTTGTTTGACTGAAGCTAAGTATTAAGATTCCATACGTCGGTTGTGGTTGATGCGGGTAACTAGTGAGTGTTTTTTCCTCTCAGAACCGTGAGGGCTGAGCAATTTGGAGGGGGTTCCGAAAAGCAGGAGGAGATCGTTTTCAGTTAACGGGGAGCGGAAGATCTCAAGAAAGTGATTCGTACTTGGAACTTTTGTGTGTCGACTGAATTGAACTTCTAGTCAATAAATTGGAAGCGGCAAACCTTGGAATTATTGGTGCTGAAGGCCGAGAAGGAGGTATATAATTTGACAAGCAATTGGACAGACTTGAAGATATTGCCAGTCATACATGATACTTTGTGTCTCTGCTGAAGTCGAGTTTTGAAGCTTGTTGTGTTCATTGGACGTTGCTGATGTTGAGGTTGGGGTTGCTGAACGAAACTAGAATTTCTCTTCCTGCCTGGAGGTTTAGCAATTTGAGGAAGAGAAGGAACTCAGTTGAAGGGAGCAGATTGATACTTACATGCTATTTTTTTAACTTTTACTCAAGATTTCAGACATGACCTGGATATGCAGAAGGAGCTCTTTTCAACTGATTGAGGACATACACTTGAAAGCTTGCCAAAGACTTGTGGAGATTCAGTCATATACTTTTTCTAGATGAGAAGTTAGATTTCTATCTGTGGTGTTACTCTGTTGTTGAAGCGGAACCGTTAGAAGTTTGTAGACACAGAGCCACAAAATGTCCGCATCAATGCACCTTTTGTCGCATCGTAGGCAGCAGACGAGAAGCTATTTGGTGCTTGGAGCTGGTGCACGGGTGAGTGAGCATTGACTTCCGGCCATAGACCTGTTCTACGGAAGTAGTTGGATGACATGTGACTTGTCTGAAGAACCGTGGTCTTGTTAGCAACACATGTGTCCGATACATTTAGGTTCGTCGACAGCAGTATATTTGGTCAATACGGTGGTACGCTTCCCCCAAATTGACAGGACGTGAACTTGGTTGGTTGGACGTTAAACATTAAATCTTAAAACCGATGAGTACCTTATGCTGAAACTGATACCACTTGAATGTTTTTTTTGACACACTGTCTGGGGATTTGTGTGACCAGGATGCCTGTGTGATTACACTCTTGAAGTCTCCATGGCATATATACCCATGTTTTTTATGTCTCTCAGCCTCCCGTGGAGGAGGGAGCAGCGGACCCATTAGGTGTTCATCATCATCAGTTTGGAGAAAACCCTCTGTAAGTACCAATTTTCGAAGGAGAAACACTTTGCCCGCTAGTGCAGAATCGTCAAAGCAAGCAGCTCAAGTTAGTGGTGGGAGTAAGCGCATGCAAAGCGCAACGAACGCTAGTGAAGCAATTGATCTTTTGAAGAACCGACTACAACAGGGCATTGCAATAGACTCGTACTCCTATGTTGAAATTCTGAAGCGGTGCTTGAAGCAGGAAGACCTTACGGCAGTAAAGCAGGTTCATGAGAGCACCATTGAGAGTGGCATGCAGCAGAATATATATGTGGCAAACAATCTATTGAGTGGATACATCAGATGTGGGAGACTGGAGGATGCATGCGGAGTGTTTGAGGAACTTGTGAAGAAGAATGTTGTTAGTTGGAACGTCATGATTGGAGGTTATGCTCAGCACATTTGTGTGAAAGACGCCATGGAAGTTTTCCATCAAATGCGAAAGGAAGGTATGCAACCTAATGCAGTTACTTACTTGAGCATCCTGAAAGCCTGTGCGAGCCCATCAGCCTTGAAGTGGGTCGAGGAAGTTCATGCATATATCAGAGAGGGTGGGTTTGAATCAGATGTTCGTGTGGGGACTTCGCTCCTTAAAATGTATGCAAAGTGTGGGAACATAGAGGAGGCAAGGAACACTTTTGATAAGTTGGCGAGTCGCAATGTGATTACCTGGAATGTGATGATTGGAGCATATGCCGACAGTGGTGATGGTGAGGAAGCATATCGACTTCTTCTCCAAATGAAACGGGAAGGCTTTAAACCAGACGCAATCACGTATATGAGCATCCTGAATGAATGTGCAAGCGCGGGGTCTTTGGAGTGGGTAAGGGAGGTTCATAGCCATGCCTGTGAAGCCGGATTTGAGTCAGATGTGCGTGTGGGCAACGCGCTGGTGCACATGTATGCAAAGTGTGGCAGTATTGACGATGCGCGACTGGCTTTTGACAAGATGGAGGAACGGGACGTGATTACTTGGAACGCGATGATTGGAGGACTTGCGCAACATGGCTGTGGGTCTGAAGCATATCGACTTTTCCTCCGAATGAAACGGGAAGGTTTCAAACCTGACGCAATCACTTATATGAGTATCCTGAATGAATGTGCAAGCGCGGGGGCTTTGGAGTGGGTCAGGGAGGTTCATAGCCATGCCCGCAAAGCCGGATTTGAGTCAAATGTGCGTGTGGGCACCCCGCTGGTGCACATGTATGCGAAGTGTGGCAGTATTGATGATGCGCGACTGGTTTTTGACAAGATGGAGGAACGGAATGTGATTACCTGGAATGTGATGATTGGAGCATATGCCGATAGTGATGATGGTGAGGAAGCATATCGACTTCTTCTCCAAATGAAACGAGAAGGTCTCAAACCAGACGCCTTTACATATGCGAGTATCCTGAATGCATGTGCAAGCGCGGGGGCTTTGGAGTGGGTCAGGGAGGTTCATAGCCATGCCCGTGAAGCCGGATTTGAGTCAAATGTGCGTGTCGGCAACGCGCTGGTGCACATGTATGCGAAGTGTGGCAGTATTGATGATGCGCGACTGGCTTTTGACAAGATGGAGGAACGGGACGTGATTACTTGGACCGTGATGATTGGAGCATATGCCGACAGTGATGATGGTGAGGAAGCATTTCGACTTTTCCTACGATTGAAACGGGAAGGCTTCAAACCTGACGCAATCACTTATATGAGTATCCTGAATGCATGTGCAAGCACGGGGGCTTTGGAGTGGGTCAGGGAGGTTCATAGCCATGCCCGCAAAGCCGGATTTGAGTCAGATGTGAGTGTGGGCAACGCGCTGGTGCACATGTATGCAAAGTGTGGCAGTATTGATGAAGCGCGACTGACTTTTGACAAGATGGAGGAACGGGACGTCATTACTTGGAACGTGATGATTGGTGGACTTGCAGAGCATGGTTGTGGACATGAAGCCCTGGAAGTCTTTAAAACTATGATTGCAGACGGTGTGAAGCCCAATGAGATCTCATTCGTTTCAGTGTTGTCAGCTTGTAGTCATTCAGGCCTTGTGGATGAGAGCCATAGACTTTTTTTGGCTATGACACAAGATTATGACATCGAACCTAGTGTGGTGCTTTGTAACTGCATGGTGGATGTTCTTGCGCGAGCAGGACACTTGGAGGAAGCAAAGCTCTTTATTGACAACATGCCGGTGGAACCCAATGGTGCAACTTGGGGAGCCTTGCTTGGTGCTTGTAGAACGTACAGTAATGTGGAGTTGGGCAAACTTGCCGCTAATGAGCGTCTCAAGTTGGAACCGAAGGATGCTTCTGCATACGTGCTTCTCTCGAATATCTATGCTGCAGCTGGCAAGTGGGAGGAGGTGTTGTGGGTGCGCACTATGATGCAGGAGAAAGGCATACGCAAGGAGCCAGGGCGTAGCTGGATTGAAGTTGATAACAAGGTCCACGACTTCGTCGTAGGGGATACTTCTCACTCAGAAGCGAAGGAGATCTATGCTGAGCTGAGGAGATTGAGTGAGACAATTAAGGCCGAAGGCTACATTCCTGATACCCGGCTAGTGTTGCGGAACATTGAGGAGGAGGAGAAAGAGCTTGCTCTTTGCTCCCATAGCGAGAAGTTGGCTATTGCTTACGGACTCATGCGGACACCCCTTGGACAACCAATTCGGGTGTTCAAGAACCTTCGAGTGTGTTCAGATTGCCATACAGCAACCAAGTTTATCTCAAAGGCGACTGAACGAGATGTTGTTGTGAGGGATGCTAATCGCTTTCACCACTTCCAAGATGGTGTGTGTTCTTGTGGTGACTATTGGTGACGAGGTTGACAATATTGACCAATTGTTGACTATCTTGTTTTTTGAATCTCTTGACCATGATTTTTGCATGCAATTGTAATTTGAAAATTTTCATTGTAATTTATCATCATCCACAAATGTAGTTATTGTGTTGATCATTGATTGAAAACAATTGGTTGGAAATGACTTGAGGGAGGTATTCATAGAGTTTTTTTTATCTCTGCATTTTCTTTAGTGATGGTTTTTGTGAAGATCAAAGGATGGCAAATTTTAGTTAGAATTGGCTGTAGGACCCTCTCGTCCATATAATATGCATCTTTTTGTTGGCAACTTCAAAATGTATTGAGAAGACTATTTACAAAAAAAATGTCAAAATTATTGTTTTGAAGTTCTTTGTTCAAGATGGCCATGCTAGGAGTTATTTCTTCTTGGTAACAAGGTCACTTTTGTTGCTATTGCAATTGATGTGCTCATAAATAGGTAACTTAGTTTTTGGTCCTTGCCTTGGTATGAATTTTGGAAGTCAATGTTGAGGCTAGGTGATTATTATTAGTGAGATTTATGTCATTGTGGCTCTGAGCTTAAGAGAAATAAATTGATTTTGATTTTGGATGTAAGTTTATTGTAGTTGAAGTTTGCTTACATGGTATTGTATTTTCCTTCATTTCTTGTTCTTCTATCTGTTGTTTGGTTTGGTTTGTCTTTATTGCCATATATGTCCCATCTGCACTTTAGTTTTGGAGGTGCTTGTTTGAGAGATTTGGTGTGAGTTTTAGACTTTATAATTTAAGTAGGGAATCTATGTTTAGGAATTATGGCTAGGTTGTTACTAAAGTGATTTTAAAGGAAGGAGCTACAAACCTTGTGTTAAGTGGATGCTCCTAGCTTCAAGATTTCTAGTTTGCTCCATCAACAATCAATTGAATGTTCCAAGTTAGGCTCTCATCGTCTACATGCAAACTGACCAACCGTAAAGGAAAAGAAGTGTATGATTTTATATCAATGGTTGGTTAGTATAGGAGGAGGCTTGAAAACACTTTGGACAATAAGAACCGTCCTTTCAAAAGTGCCATAAACAGTGCAGAGGGTTGTTGATTTGGAACAAATTATGTGTGATGGTCAACAACAGTCCTATGTGCATAGTTTTTGAATATTGATGGCGTGAAAAAGGAAAATTGTAATGTGTGGTGTTTGCTTATAATTGACACTATGTAAGGAATCCCACAATCTAATTTGTTAACAACACCATAATTAAGTTTTTAATTACTAGTGGGATTGTAATGAAGTTCTTAATTGTCAGACTTTACTATTTTTAGGTTATATATGTGCATGTCTCCATTTTGGGTCTTCAAGTGGACCTTTTCAATACTTATATGAACATAGTAAACATTCAATGAATCAATTTGTGCACTTCCTTGGCTTCATTCAACAACATGCTTCAATTCATCACAGTTGTAGCCTATGAGTACTAACAAGGACCTACCCACCTCACTCTTTGCAAAATCATTAGAAAAAATTTCAGGCTTCAAGAAGGTCATAAGTTTCAGATGGCAGCGATGCAATTATAGAAATAAATGGGATTTTTTTTTAAATTTATTATAAGCTGACATGGAACTAGTAATGCCACATTAACACTATGTTAGATTGATTTTTTTTTAATTCTTAACTTTTTTTTAAATAAATATATTTAAAAGATTTTTTTTTGTATTTGCATTGCAGGGAGGCTGAAAATGAAAAGTTAGTGACCCTCCTCATGTTTCAGGTTTTTTCTAATGTTATGTTTCATTCAAGTCAAGTCATAAAATGAAATGAAATTTGCACTAATATGTGCCACATTTCTCTATCTCTCTCAATAATGTACGGAATTTTTGGAACAACCTATTTTTGCACAGAGCTCTTTCTTCCCTTAGATGCACCATTTTTGAGCCTATTACCTTATTAAAGCATTTAATTTGCAAATACAAAGTGATTGATGGTTTGAAAATTTTATCATGAATAGGACATGGGAGCTTACTTGCAATAAGCATAGCTTTAGAGCACAAAAGTTGATGCTCACCTAAATTAAAGGTGATGATTTGTAGGACAGGAGTAGGTCAACCATGTATTAGATAACCGATGAGATGCGCTAGTGGCAAATAGATTATTGTACATAACAAGTTGTACATTTTTCAATCACAACCTTTGATCTTCATGATCTAAAAGTGTACAAAATAAGTTGAAAGGAAAGAAGGTTATGAGGTCCAACTTGTAATGGCAATGGTAATAGGTTGCCAATGGGACGGTGCCTCGTTAGTGTTAAAAAGTCAACCTCCGGTTATGATCTACAAAGTGGTTGTGGTACATTTGTATAATTGAAACACTTTGGGACTTGGGAAGTTGCAAAGATATTGACTAACTTAATAAAGGGGGCTACGTGTTGTAAGAATCTGAGCATGCCTAGATTTTATCATAAGGTAGACAAGCCTATTACCACCATGATTTGGAATCTAAACATCTTGGGGTCAATTCTAAGAGGGGCACATGTTTTCCAGAGGTGTGTGCTTGTTTCACGGATCACCCCTTCATTAGAAGGTATAGTCCAAAGGCCGTCACCTTCCAAATTGCCTATATAACAAAAAAAATGCCTACATGGTGACAGACTCTCCACCATAGTTTAGATAGACTAGGATTAGAGACCCAAACTATGATCAAGTGTCCATCAAATTATTTTCCTAAAAATATTAGAAAATTTATTTCTTTTCTCAAATCCTTTCTCCTTCCTACTTTTTTTTTCCTCTTTTCTCTTTCTCCTTTTACCTTTTTGCTTTCTTATTTCATTAATACCCATTATAGTCCTTCTTTGATGATGAAAGTATGCACTGTGATTGTTTTTTTAAGGCCATTTTTGACTCTTTTCTCATTTTTATTTAAACTTCTTCTTGTAGGAATTGACGCATGGGTCAAGCTTCATGGAAAATTTTAGAAAATGGATAGATTAATGTGGAGAGAAAATGATAGAAGTCAAATAAATGGTAAGGGTTTGGACTTTTGGTTTGGCCTTTGGAAGCTTTACACAATCAACTCTCTATTAGGTCCCCAAACAACCTCATTTGAGACTCATTAATTGGAATTCAATGTCATAGCCTAGCTTGCAGAGGGACACCATGCTACCAATATCAAAGAGTGACCAAGAGCCTTGAGGAGATCATTCCTTGTAATTTAAAGTATACATGTGAGTTAAGAAGGTATTTGATGCGAGGCTATTTATCTTAATTATTATATTTAAAATGACTATATTTTTAAATAAAAAACCAATAGGGGCTTATTTTCAATATTCTGTGGTTTTTATAAATTCATTCATGATTTTTATAAATTCATTCATGATTTTTTAAGTAGGACTATTATACATATGAAATTTAAGTGTCTAATTTCTTCTCGCCCTTGTCCTTTAAATTTTTCCTTCTTTCTACTACATATAAGTATAGGATATACACCATGAAACCAACAACAATCAATTTAATTCAAGTGCCAATGACCAAATTGCAATTTCTAATAAGAATTTGAAGTTTACTATTGAATGCTTGAGGAGACATTTGATTCCTATGCATTAGTTTCAAAATTGAGTTCTAAAAGTCTTGCAACCTTTATGTCATGATATTGACTTTTAGCTTTGGACTAGTGCAAGCCCATTTTTTTAATTTGTTCTTTTCACTACAAAAAAACAAGACTTAAATCAACAATGTTAAGTTCATTCGGACATCTTGATTCGGCAATTTTGAACATAGTTGTGTTGATTCGTACATTTTGTGTTGGTTTGGACATCTTGATTCAGGCTTTGTTTTCTTGTAGTGTTTTGTAGATCATTGTGAACTATTTTTTTTTCAAATGCATTAAGTATTGAGCAAGTTATAGCCTTCCAATGGTTTGAGTCCCTAGGAGATGTAGTTCTTTGGTACTCAACCTTATAGATTGTCCATAACTTCTAGTTCATAGTTGAGCTCTTTATAAGCCTTAGCATTCTAAATTTATTGTCTTTGAAGATTTTCAATGATATGCGACATGCCCTAAGTGAACGAGGAATTCTTGCAACAACCCTACTACCACATTCTAAACCTTAGATTCGGGTCTAAGACACTACTAACTTTGATAATCTACAACTTTTTACTCACAACTTGGATCCTCGCCTTCTTTAAATCTATGGAAGTGTGTTCTCACTAGCATGTGAAGAATGTAAGTCAAACTCCATATTTTATTTGACTATAGTGCTATGGCAAGATGTCTATTCAAAACTTGTCATTTCTTTCACCTACTCTTTCACCTACTCTTTCACCTGCAAGGCTTGGGAAGTCTCCTCCAAGGATTTCTTTGCTCATCAAGTTGGCAAGAGCATATCTTATAGTGAACATTGTAAAAAAAATTCTCATATCACATCAAACCCTAACTCTAACAAAAAAACCCTCCAAACCCAACACAAAATCTTCCTAAATTTGTATAGCAAAGGCCCAAGAAAAAATAGAAAATTGTTGCGATAAATACTACAATTTTTTTGACTAGATCACAAATGATACTCGGCTCTTCATGATTATAAAATATAACAAGGAGGAGCACTTGCATATTAAACCTTGATCTAACCTAAATTCAAGACAAAAATCCTAGCCCCTTAAATCCTATATCTAATCCTTGACCTCACCTTAGATAAAGATTGTCTTAATTTGTATAATAAATGTCCCCCCAAAATATAAAAAATATTGTATTTCTTTAAACTAAATTACAACAAAGGGAGTGTAACTCTAAACTCTTCAAGATTATAAAATATGACAAATAGAAGCTTTTACTTTTCAAACATTAGCATATCTCTAAAGACAAAATTCCAAATCCTAGATGACAATTCTTTAAACTTGTGTAGTAAATGCACAATAAGACTTAGAAATCCGCAACTAAGGATCATCTACATTTCTGTTGTCAAGGCTTAGTAAAATGACTCCATAAATAACCAATTTTCATATAATCCACAAGAAAAAAAAAGACAAACACAATACCATAAGATGGCAAGGAATTACAATAGGTGAACATTCAATACTTCTAATCTTCAATAAATCTACATGGAAAGTTTTTGGGCTTGCTAATTGGCTAAGGTACATCTACATCAAGAGATGGAATGCTAATTAGCGGCTATACCTGCCAATAGATTCAAAAAGGTTGTTATACTGAAGAAGTGCTTGGTGAGAGTACCACGACAACCCATGGCCTTGAAAAAGAGTAAAACCTTAAAATCAAGAAATTTTATGAAATCCTTATTCTAAAAGGCATCGACCTTATCAAAAATTGACAAGAATCATAAATTTATCCAAAGATTGCAAAACTAACTTAGCATAACAAAATAAAGTAGTAATCACCCCTTCAAGGCCTCATGCTCATTCTTATGATTTTGGACGATACACACTATATTAGTTTAGGTTTAATCTCTCAAGTCCAAAAATGAAAAAAAGAAAAAAATCATTTTCCATCAAAAAAACACTCAAAATTGCCATTTTTATAGCAAAGAGCAAAAAACTATAAAATTATTTATTTTTCATTTTACACCATAGAATTTTGCACTACACTAGTGGAAGAAATGTAAAGAAGAAATTTCAAAAACTTTGACCATGTAGATTGCACAATATTTGCATTTAAAGTAAAGAAATCAAATTTTTTTATACTTACTTGGCTAAATTTTATGACTTTGGATCTTCTTAGCTAAAATATCTTTTGCACTATTAAGTTTGAATTGTTGTTGAAAAATTGAGTTGAGAGTCTAGGAATATTTTTTTTGAATTCCCTTAATTTTCATTCATTAAAAAAATTATGAAGTAGACACTGGTTCAAGATTAAAGGAAAAAAATAAAACATTAATAGCTCTAAGATGGAATTGAAACACACTAAACTCAATAATAAAATTGTTCTAGCAAAGAGGATTTCCACCTTCTGGAAAAAAAATTGAAAAATTAATAAATTGAAGTCACAAATGAATCCTGGAAGATATTTTTTTCAACCAAATGCTTGAATTGCTTGAAAAACAAGATTGTCCATAACTTTCATATCACTAATTCAACTAGAATGAATCAAAACTTTTCATGCAGATAAAAATACAATCTACAAAAAATACATTTAAAACTAAAATAAGAGTATTTGTGCTATACCTTTTTCACAAGTATTGATTAAAGTAAAAACCATGTTCCAAGAAAGCTAATGCATTTTTCTATCTTCACAAACAATTTTATAAAATCACAACAAATATTGAGACCATAGGAGCCTACCCAAAATCAAGCCTAAAATCCATTTTGTTTACCAAGGAGACAATGGGACAATGGGGGGTTAACCCCTAAATGCTTGAGGCACCAAATTATGGTGTGGACAAAACTTTGAAGTTAAATGAAACCTTACCAAGTTACTATTCTCAATAATCTATATTTTTGAAAAAAAATTTGAAGTCTAAATTTTAGCATCAAAAAATCTGATTTTGAAAATGAATGATTATGATTTTTATTTTAGATTTTGAGAAAGAAAGTCCATTGCAAATCTTGATTTTTAGTATTGAGGGCTCTTGGAAATGAGCCTCAAATACACTAAACTTGGACAAAAAATCACATTAGAAACTCATTTCAAAAAATTAAAGAGTAGAATTTGAGAAACCATAAAATGACCAGGTTCATCAATTCATGCATGTTATTTTCTTTAATTTCATATTTTTTCAGTGACCAATTTTTTAGTTTTGACTTTTTGAGAAGAGGATTCATTAGATGTCTTTCAGTTCCTCTAGAGCACTGTTTCAGGCTTGTCCCTAATGTTGGAAACTAGACACTATTGTCCGGAGTTTAAAATTTAATAAATTTAAAATTAAAACATTAAAACATTAAATAAAAAATAAAAAATATTTAAAGATAAAAATTTCTAAAAAATAAAAAAATAAAAAAATGTTATTTTTTAATGTTAGTGGTAGTTGTTCTGCCACATCAGATAACAAGTTGATTTGGCGCAGTTCCTGCATTCCCAACAGTTTGGGAACTTTCAATCGTGTAGGACTCCAAAATCTCATCTAATGAATTTGAAAGACTTCAAATCACTTTAACACTTTTAACACCCTCACAATCAAACATTATAATCTTTTTTTTTTTTTTTTTTTATTGAACAAATGGAAAGTACCATTGCAAATGGTACAAATGGAAAGTACCACAAACATTATAATCTTTCAATCTATAAGTGTTACTATTGTATTTTCTTTTTCCCATGGGAACTCTAACATGTCTAGTTTGAAATTTGTATAGGTACCATTAAAAATTAATTTGATACAATTTATCAAAACGTTGTTTTTTTAGTTCAGTTTAACCCTTAAATGACCAAGGCCTTTTTTGAGCTTCTAAGAATTTGTTGTAAATTGAACAAAAAAAACACATTTTGATAAGTTGTATCAATTTCATTAAATTGTAACCACACAAATTTAAACTAAACATATTAGAGATCACATAGGAAAAGAAAACACAACAATATTGCTTATGGATTGAAAGATTAGAATGTTTGATCATGATATTGTTAAAATTGTGAAAATGATTTGAAGTCTTTCAATCCTCTTTTCACATGTCAAATCTAAAAAATTGGTCACTAGAAAAATATAAAGATAAAGAATATGACATGCATAACCCTAATCAATTTATGACTTCTCAAAGTCTACTCTACAATTTTTTTTAAATGAATTTCTAATGTGATTTTTTTTCCAAGATCTATATTAAATAGAGAAATTAGGTTACCTCAACAATTAGGTTGCTTTACTTCAAGAAAATTACTTTACAAGCCATCAAAGTCAACAAATATTTCTACGTATATTTCCGTTTGTACACATGGAAGTTCATGAGTCCCAATTATAACAATACTCAATTCAAAAGTACTAAATTTTTTGTAAAGAAACAGTAAGTATTTATATACACAATGTAGAATGTCGAGAAATTAGTGCAGGGCAACCTTAATTCACTATTTAGTGTAGTGTATTTGAGGCCTATTTCCAAGAGCCCTCAACATTACAGAAAATCAAGATTGCAATGGACCCCCTCGCACAAAATCTTTGAACATAAAAAAAATCATAATCAATCATTTTCAAAATCGGATTTTTGTTGCTAAAGCTAAACTTCAAAAATAATTTTTCAAAAATATAAACTACGAAACACAACAACTTGGTTAGTTTTTTTAATTTAAACTTCAAAGTATTGTCAACACCAAAAATTTGGTGCCTCCAGCATTTAGGGGTTAAAGCGAATTCCAAGAAGCTCAAAAAAGGCCTGGGGGGGGGCATTGAGGGGGTAATTAGAGCAGGCTCCTCCTCTGTACTGTACAGGGGAGTTGGAAATTGGGACTGTCTGTTTGGGGATCACCAAGCTAAGCTAATAAAAATAATAAGAACTTGCCGTGGCTTTTTTGCCAGATGCTGGAGTGCATTATTTTTGTGTTGACTGCGGATTACCTTATTGGAGAGCAGTCTATTTCATAACTACGATACCCCAAAGGCAGACTAAGTAAAAAACCTGTCATTATTGCATCCCCACATATATTATTCTCCAATTACTTTGTGCAATTTTGTATACACAGCATGCTCACTCATGAAGTTATGATGGAACATGTCAACTTCACGGAATAAGGGTCATGAAGTTAAGGAGATTTGGGTATTCAAACGTCCCTTGAATTGTTTAAAAAAAAACAAAAAAACAAAAAAAACTGTCCAGTGAACAAACAACAATTGAATTCTGAACATACGGTACAGGATTACAGTTCAAGAGCCTGGTCATTGAAAAACCATCTTGAATGGCCTTCCATCGCGGTCCTTACATTCATTCTTACAAATAGGTGTTTGACGTTTTCATTCAAACTACTGTCCTTAGCTGTTGTTGCCACAGTCAAAATAAAAGTAATAATTCTTCTGTTTTTTAACTCATAAAAATTCAAAAATTTGATAACATATTTTTCCATGAGTCGGAATGCCATGAAACAAAGCCCATGCACCCCTCCTTGCTAAGGGCTTTCCAACAGTAGTGAGCACACGATCGGGAGACATACAATCTAGGAGATTTCATTGCATCAAACAAACAAACAAAACGAACAGCCTATCTTAATGATGGATGAATTTCAAGAGAGTGGTGAAGTTTTTCTAATAGAAATATGGTTCAATATGGTCGTAGGAGACTCGAAGTTAATATCCACCTTGAGTGAAGTTTGTCATAAAATGAGGAACTTGACTCACAGAGGGTCTTTGACATTGAGTCTATTATGACTATGTTCCTACTAGTATTTGGAGGACCAAATAAATGTTCCTTTGCTTGATATATATTTGCCAAATTTTAGGAATAGAAGAGGAATCTTGCAAATGCTATTCAAAATTGTCGGCCATGCTGAAAAAGTTTGAACCACATAGATTATGATCCGAGCACTTGATTGCAAAAAAGTTATATTCTCGTGACGGTAAACATCTTCACATCTTATATTTCCACATCTTCAATAAGATTCATTCCAAAATAATTTTGTAGGAACCTAACCAAACTTCCAATTGTTTGTTGATCCAATAATTTGATTTAGGAGATTATTTACAAGCTTTAACGTTTTTCAATTTTGAATTGACTCATCTAATAATATAGAATCCTAAATGACTCTAATTTCACCATCCCAATTGAGAGAATTATTTTTGACATAAATACTCAAATTTGCTTTAGGATTTAAATTTTGTAGGAAAAACATTGACAATTATATTGAGTGGAAAAGATTCTTATTTCTGAAACATAATACATATTTTAAAATAAAAGATAGACAAGGAACAAAAATCCTTAACCCTTGAAGGACATTGAGGACCCAAAGTGTATAAATAGTAAGGTTGAAATTGTTTTTGAAATTTTATTGTATGTTTTGTATGTGTTTTGATGGATTTTGTTAAACTGTTGGGTTGTCGGAGTCCTAATTTGGTTATTTTGGAGAGTGTTTTTACCAATTTGGGAGTGTTTTTTTAATATTTTTTAGGGTAAGTCTAATAAAATGAAGTGGCAGATTGTCAAGTTGTGGAGGAGGTCGCCTAGTTGGGGTTCGATTTTATCAAAGTAGTGTGAGGGAATAATGTGGCCTAGTTGGAATGGAACTTGTGTTCAAGCCAACTTGGAATGGGAATGATTAGTAATTGGCAATTAGTTGTTGTGGAGCAATTCCAGTGTTGTTGGTGGTTAGATTGTCTCCTTCTTGTGAGGTAACCGTCAGCTTGCATCCTATTAAGGGTGGTTCTTCTTCATTTTTCTTTTACGCACTTGGAGAGAGAGCTCAGTGCGTGTCCCAACCCAGTTGGCTGTTTATTTTCATGTTTTTGTAGGCTTGTGAGTGAGAATGTGGTGATAGAGTGATGGACTGACGAAGTGAATTTGTAGTGATTCGTGGTGAGAAGTGCTATTTGGTTGATGTGACTGGAATGTTCAAGTTGGATGTTGTGATGCAAAGAGTGAAATCTAACTGGATGTGTCACAGTCAGTGAACAATTTGTAACGGTGATTTGATCACCAATTTGGAAATAATATAAAGTATTCTTAGTCGAATTGGTGTATTGTGATAGAAATGTGGTGTATATGCATATTTGAAATTGTGTAGAATTGAAAAATTATGTAATGGGAATTATCGTTGTGTGGAGAGATGAAATCAATATGTTGATGTAGAAGTGCTTTGTGAGCCTAATTGAAAATTTGTGATCATGTCAATGTGTGTTTAGTCCAACCAAGTCGGATATTGAATTATGGATGTATGTCAAAATGAAAAGCCCAAGTTGAAGTTGTGTGTGTCATTGTAGTGAAGTTTGTTGGAAATTCAAGTTGAATTATTGAATTTAAGTTGAGATATTTTGATTTTTAGATATACAACCTATTAGCATAGATTTCCTACTTGACCATCTTCCTTGGAACGAACTTATTATACTAAATGGATAATTTCCAAATAGGTGATTATTCTCCTTCAACAATGTCCGATGAATGATAAAAAAATCAAGAATGCCCCCTTGGATCCAACAATCAAAGCATTTTGATGACTACCTTGGTCATAAGGAGCCGCTTCTTAAAGGACCAAATTGTGCTTTTTGATAATGTAGCAATTTTGGGCAGCTCACTATGAATGGAATTTTTTTTTCTTTGAAATTTTCATACAACATGTGCCCTAGGAGTATCTTTAAGGCCCAATAATTTTCATAATTTTTGACTAGTACATGGTTGAAAAGTTATTGTATGATATGTAATTTTTAGCATTCGGCGTGCAGCTTAGACAGCTCAAAAACATTCTTGAAAAATCATTTTTTAGAAAAAATAAATTTAACATTGATTTTTAAGATTCACACACACACACACACACAGATATATATATATATATATATATATATATATATATATATATATATATATATATATATATATATATATATATGTGAAAAATCTCTTAATCATTCCATTTTAATGCAAGGAAATTTATGAGGAGTTTTAGTTTGTGGACAGTTATAGATCCTTTACTCTAAAATGAACTTTAAAGTCCTTTATGTAACTCAATTTTTTTCTTAAATTGAAAAAAATAAAATCATAGGATGTGGATTGTTTTTTATAGCATTACAACCATTGGGATTGGCAATTTCCAACTCTATAACTAAATTCTTAGCAATTTAGTAATTTGAATCATTTTCTACTTCTTTCTACTTACTATTTTTTTCTTGTATGTCGTACAATTCCAAATGATCTAAATTTTTTTTTCAAGCTTGTAGCCACCTTGCCTTGAAGAACAAATCCAAAAAACTACAATCATTTTGAACATTTTTTCATACAAATGTGACCTTGTGATGTGCCACTATCCTATTTTTCCAAGGGTCAAAAAAAGGATTTTTGTCACTTCAAATGCTAATATCTTGCTATCTACACAGTGAAAAGTTCTGAAAAATTTTCAACGTCTTCTCAAACCAAGGCACTACAAGATCCTATGGGAACATGTGTTCAAAAATGTTTTTTTCATCTAAAATTTGATACTTATACTAGAAATGGCAGTTTTGGAGCGTTTTCAGTGAACCATAGTTAAAAAACATTTAGGGGTTAACTACGATTGTTTTGCTAGCATCAAGTGAGTTGGGTACAATGTAACCATTACTGAAGGTGAAATTAGTGTGGGTTCCATTCCAAACCATGCCAGCCAAAGGGCCGGGGTGAACTGACCCCCTCGCTCGTACTGCCAAAGTCCATCCAGGGGTGCACATAAAAAAAAGCCCCCTATTTTGTGCCGTGTAAAATCTGTTTTTTAAAACCCCCCTAGCTAATTTGGGGCCTCTGATTGCAAATATGAATTCAGAATTTGCAAAAAAATTCATGCATGGAAAATAAAAAATTTCAGGGTTTTCCCAGGGGTACGAGCGAGGGGGTCAGTTCACCCCGGCCAGCCAAAGTTGCTAAGGATGGATGGACAGTTGTTTTCAGCTTGGATTCCATGGATTGGGTCCACCAGTCCCGTCATGTCTTTCACATGAATTTTTCAAACCATGGCTACAGTAAACCTGTTTCCACAGAATTTCATTGCAACTACCCCTTGTAGAACTGCCGTAAGCTTGAGTGTTTTGCACAGTAACTTTTAGCTCAATTATTGGGGCAGGACCCACATTACTTCCAGAGACGGAACCATTCTTTCACAAAACGGCCGTATTCTATGCACAACAAGCAAACTCCATTATTCACACGGACACAGGTTTTAGCAACTAAACAAAAGTTATTAGGGTTCATAACCGGTTGTTGAGTTTTCAACGCTCACGTGGCACCGTCCCATTGGCAACCCATCACCATTGCCATAACAAGTTGCAACTCATAACCTTCTCTCCTTTCAACTTGCTTCCTACACCCTTGGATCATGAAGATCAAAGGTTGTGATTGAAACGTGAACAACCGGTTATGTCCGATAACCTACTCGCCGCTACCGCGGCTCATCGGTTATCTAATACATACAGGATTGGCCTACCCAAGTTGATTCAATAGGTGCGAGACACACTAGCTGTTTATGACAAGCCGGTCACGGTGGAAATCATCTGTTTTGGTACCGTGTGAATTGTTGGCTTAAAAAAATTTCAAACACTCATTGGAAGACATACTATTGGTAGAAGATCTTCTTTTTGCACACAAAATTGGGAGGATGAAAAGTTGCACTTTCTATCCTCATGGAGAGATTCCTTGTCATTCGTCAGCCAAAAAACGTCCTCGGCGTCATTTATGGGTTAAATTACATTCATTTTATTGACTCCTTGCATCCTTTGGATGTAGACTATGGCATCTATTCTCTAGTTTATGAATCTGAGTTTCCAAATATGATCTAAATTGCATTTAGTTGAACTGGACAAAGATTCATGGTCATATTGTTCTTGTTGATATTGGTTTAGTGTCTAATGGGAGAAAAAAGGAATATTTTCTTTGCCCATAAGTAATTAAGTCATTAAAGTTTTAGAAATAACGTTTGTTCTTCTATAAAAAATGCAAAGTACATCAAATTAGTGCGTCTCACACTACTTGAGTAGCACACTTTACAAAATCAGTTGCTATACTAATTTGAAAGAGTGACATAGTAAACGTGCTTACCATGGACATACAATGTGCTTTCATCTTGACATCTAACCAACCAAATATTTTAGGAAGCTTTGGCTACATAATACATATCATAATGAAAGCCACCACCTACAAATGTAGGGTTTGCAAATGCTTTAACCGTGGAGCGCTCCAATGTCCAATTTCACGATGATGAACAGATTCATATTTTTGTTTCTTGTTCTTGCTTCTTGGATGAAAGTCATTCAAATTTATGGAGATACTTTATCAAGTTCTTGCCCTATTTATCGGTTGGATTTGGTGTTACTAAAGTATATATATTTTTTAAATTACAAATGTGGAAGTATGTCAAGTGGTTGACCAAGCCAAAATTGCATTGACTCTAGTTCAAAACCGGATTTGCAAAAATGAGGTCATAGATGTAAAGAACACAAATATTTCCAAAATCACCATGCCAAGAGAACCTTTTTTCAAATCCATTCCAACAAGCTTTACTTCCAAAATGATAATATTTTGCTTGTAATTGAGTTTTCAAGGAATTTTAGAATTTTCCTTTTAAAATTCATAAAAAAGTATTGGTGATAGCATTGGTGAATCCAACCATACGGTTGGAATCTGAAATTCAAAATCTACAACTTCATTTGTATATCAATTCCAAAATAGTCTTCCAAAATTTTGTTTATAATGATTTTTTCCAATCGTCAATTCTGGAGAAGACTTTGGGCGTTTAGGGGGTAACTTGCCTTAAAGTTCCAAGATATTTTTTTCATCCAAAAATATTCAAAATTGTCATTTCTATTGTCAAGATCAAAAAACTTAAATTTGTCTTTTTGGTATCAAACCGTAGGATTTTGCACTAAAATACTAGTAGTATAATAATGTGTGGAAGAAATTTCAGAGACTTTGATTGTATACATTGCAAGTTAGTTTCATTTAAAGTGAAGAAAATAATTTTTTTGGCACCTTGTATGATAAGATCATAAGACTTTGAATATTCTTAACTTTAAATTTTTGCATTACAAATTCAACAATGCTAGTGCCTAAGTGCCAAGTTGTAAGTCTACAAGCCTTAAACCTAGTTGTAGATATGTACCTACAACCATTTGAAGGTATTCATAACATGATAACCTATAACATAGGTACACTATAACATGAAAAGAATATATAACATAGGTCCCTATACCATAGACATCTACAATCATAGAAGGTGTCTATAATATAAATTCCTAGGTTCATGGGCTCATAGATTCTATGCTCACATGCTAGCACTTCCCCTATAAATTTTACATTTAAGATTTCGTATGTTGAAAGTTTGAGTTGAGAATCTAGGAAAAAGAATTTAAAAAATAACAACTTGATTTTCATTCTTTAAAAAATTGTCAAATAGAATTAGGTACAAGATAGAAGGAAAAAATAAATTGTTGGTATCTCTGGTATGGAATTGAAAGACACTACTTGTAGTAGTAAGATTTCTCTAGCAAGCAAATTGAACCTTGTGGAATTTCAATATGTTTAAAATTTTTAAAATTGAGTTAAAAAACAAAATCAATAAATTATTTTCTCAAGAAGATGCAATAATTGTCTACAAAACAAGAAGCTCTATAACTTTCACATCACTAACCCAAATAGAATGATTTAAAGCTTTTATGGAGACAAATGTATAATTTGTGAGAAAAAAATAAAAATTCTTATTTTAAATTTTTGACAGGATTTTTTTTGAAGTATCCAATGAATTCTATTTATAGCTTAGAGTGGAATAACTTTTGCTCCCAACCACCAACTAAAACAAACAAACTATGTGTATATAAAACTTATGTATTTTTTCTACTTAAAAAAAATGTTTCAAAAAATCAAGTCAAAAATTGAGATCACATGAGCCTACCCCAAAACCCATTTTGTCCTTTGAGAGGATTTTGGTCCTTTAGGGATTAAACAAACAATTTCATCCAACAAGTGAGGAATTAAAAAAAAATCTCACACACAAGAAACAAGCAACAATAACTCAAACCACACAGAACAAAAGAAAGAACTGGCAAACAAAAATCCTAAAAATCCAACCAACATCCATGTGTCCATGGCCCTTAATCCTTAAACAACCATTTCATTTGCCAACAGGGCAGTCCAAAAGGGCAATAAAAAATATCCTTCAAGTAAGGTACGGGTCTCATTGCTTGCCCAAAGTTTGTGCGGTTAGAGCATACAATAGGAAATAGTGAATAGTACCTTGACTCTACAGACATATTCACTAGTGAAGTGTGTACCATACATTGAAACATTCTAAAAAAAGTATAAAAATCACTTTTTGTCCACAATTCTCTCATAACCAAGCCCAATGGGGACTTCGCCTATCATTGAATCATTGAAGGGTTAAATGGCCCCCTTTCAGACACCCAATAAAACAGATCTTCTGCATTTCACCTTGCTATAAAGGCATTCTAAAAAGTCCCTAAAGTTCCAAGGGCACAAATGTTCTCTTGTTGGTGCAAACCGACCCCTGCAAACTGCCAACCAAGTGACGCACTGACGTCCACCCCTCCCACCTGAAGGAGGAAAAAAAGAAGCACAAGTTTCATGTCATACCCCCCTTGCCCCCTTTCGAAAATTCGTACTCCCTTCCCCCTTTCCATTTTGGAACAACAGCACCTGAAAAGGTACAGTGGCAGCCATTGACCACTTTTTTCCTCTTGTAAGGTAAGCCTCTACTCCTGAGGAACGTTCCTCGCTCCTTCCCTACCTTCCCTTCCCAAGGACGGATATGGTATGACAGAAGAGCTTCAGTTCCAGTCAGTAACTAGCACTGTACAAGTCCCTTAGTCCCATTCAATTCCCCAAACCCAAAAATTCATGGCCAAATTCATTCCATGCAGTACTCCAAAAGTCTCCAATAACATAACTCATACTAATTACGCTTCTCAAATTCCCAATTAAGCTTCCTCAAATCCTAATTAAGCTTTCTTCATCCCAGAATGGGCACGAAAGCCGGGTAGCCTCCCAAATTTGAAATTTTTGGACGGAGGTTTCGAATCATGCAACGTGGGTTTTTTGGTTTTTTCTTTCTCCCCAACCGACCTCGCGTTGTGCCTCGGTTGGTTGCGATGTCCATGAGCTTCCACGGCCGCGTGAGAAAGCGCAGATCCTGCGTCGCAACCCGTCCCCCCATTTCGGGTTGCTAAATTTGGAACCAGGTAGCGAGGTGCAGTACAGTTGTGTTTTGTTGTGCGAGTCTGGCGAATTCAACGGGGAAAAGCAGCAGCGCAATTTCAACGTTTGGGGAAAAAGCTTTTTGAGAAGCAGTGACGGACGAAGACGGACGGCAGGCAGCTAGCTGGCTTTGAGGAAGGGAAAGGGAAGAGAGGCGAAGAAAAGTCGCCTAGGGTGTGGTCGACTTGATCTCTGCCGCTGGAGTCCGTCATCGTCGTCGCTGATTGCATCGAGAAACGCACCTTGGGTGGGGGTGGAGTTTTTAGTCTCGCCGGGGCGATGGACAAGCCTGTTTACGCGGTGCATCATTTGGGGCCCAGCTAGTGGAGCCAGCCAGCTTGCTGCGCTTCTTTTTCTCTCTTTGCTACAGCTTTGCCGCTGTTGGGAGGGTCACACTTCAAAGACGAGCCCGGTTGCGGCTCTGGGGTCTCCTGCTCCAGTGAGGTTCGTCGTCGCGGTGTGTGGGATTGTAGTGCATTCGAATTTTGGTGTAATTTCGTGCAATTCCGTGAATTTGCGATGGTACTTGCAAAGGTTGGTGATGCTAGTGCGGGACGGTGGTGGGTTTCTTCTGGTGTGCGGGATTTTGTGGTCCATTGGCGTTACGGATGTGGTGAAGTTTGGAGCTTGTGAGACGCGGAAAGTTTTGGAAAGTGTTAGCCTGTTTCGGACTGTTATGGGTGTTTGCGATTTTCTGCGTTTAGTGCGTAAGATTTCGGTGTGTGACGTGGTTTTTCGGTGTGGAATTGTGTGGGTTTTATTAGGTGGATCAATGGAGGACGCGGAGATGCTATAGTGCGTGAGGCTTTACGAGGAGAATTCGGGGGGGGGGTGGACGATCTGAGGATTACAAGATTGTGAGATTGTGAGACTGCGAGATTGATGTTGACGTTGTAGGGCGAGGAAGACGACATGGCGTCGCAAAACGGCCTGGGTTACCGTGGAGTTGGTAAGCCTGGGACTCACGGTGCGGACAAGAGCCGCAATGGCAGCGGCACCAACATCCCGATGGGCGGGCATCACCAGCGGGAGACGTTCATGCACCTTTCTCGCGACGACAGTGAGCTTGGTGGCGTGACAGACAGCGATATGGGTTCGGATTTCCTGTACACGGTGCAGATTCCCGCGACGCCCGACCACGAGCAGTTCGGCCCGACGCCTTCCAACCGTTCCGTGGACTCGGCCGTCGCTGGCAAAGCCGAGCAGCAATTCGTCTCCAGCACCATCTTCACGGGCGGCTTCAAGAGCGTGACGCGCGGCCACGTGATGGAGAAGATGATGGACAGCGAGGGCACAGTCTCCCGTCCGACGTGCGCCGTCGAGGGCTGCGACGGCATGATCATGCGCGACGAGCGCGGCGACGTTGTGCTCCCGTGCGACTGCAACTTCAAGATCTGCAGGGATTGCTACATTGACAACGTGAACGGCAAGGGGAAGTGCCCTGGATGTAAGGATGACTACCGAATGCCGGACGAGCCGCTGATGCACTTGGACTCGCGGGACGGGAGCGGGGAAGTCGACCTGCGGGCGTTGCCAGGGCCCATGGGGGATGACAGCAACCAAATGGAGCGGAGACTCTCAATTCCCAAGCAGAAAGTTGGCCTGCTCACAGACTCCAACACCACCGACTTCGATCACGCGCGATGGCTCTACCAGACCAAAGGCACGTATGGGTATGGAAACGCCGTGTGGCCCAAAGACGATGGCTATGGGGGCAATGACGGCGGGGCCGATGAGAAGACACCCGCGCCGGAATTTAATGACAAGTCGCGGCGCCCCTTGTCGCGCAAAGTGCGCATCTCAGCGGGCATTCTCAGCCCGTACAGGTACCACATTACCGCAATCTATGTGAATTCCTTCCGCAAAGCTTGCGAATTTCGATGAAGATGAGAGAGAGTCCCTGGTTCTCGCGTTGTCGTATCCATTTGAATCCCCACAAGCTTGCAATTTCCGACATAGAGTCCTTGTTCTCATACCGTTATCTACTTGAATTCCCAGAAGCTTGGAAATTTTCATGTGGAGGAAATGTCCCAATCTTGTTCTCATACTGTGAATTGTTTGATTGCTGTGCAGGTTGCTGGTGGTGATCCGGATGGGAGTGCTGGGCATGTTCCTCACATGGCGAGTTCGGAACCCCAACACAGACGCGGTGTGGTTGTGGGGCATGTCCGTTGTCTGCGAGATTTGGTTCGCCTTCTCTTGGATCCTCGATCAGCTGCCCAAGCTCTGCCCCATCAACCGCATGACTGACTTAGTCGTGCTCAAGGAGAAGTTCGAGATGCCGCGCCAGGAGAATCCCACGGGACGGTCCGATCTCCCAGGCGTGGACGTGTTCGTTTCCACGGCCGATCCTGAGAAGGAGCCTCCACTCACCACAGGCAACACTGTCCTCTCCATTCTCTCAGCCGAGTATCCTCTTGAGAAGCTCGCCGTGTACCTTTCTGACGACGGAGGGGCTCTGCTCACATTCGAAGCTCTGGCCGAGGCTGCGAGCTTCGCGCGAATCTGGGTCCCGTTCTGCCGGAAACACAAGATTGAGCCTCGCAACCCGGAGACGTACTTCTTGTTGCGAGGGGATCCGACCAAGGGCAAGACGCGGCAGGATTTCGTGAAAGACCGACGAAGAGTGAAGCGAGAATATGATGAATTCAAAGTTAGAGTGAATGGGCTGCCTGAAGCAATTCGGCGTCGCTCGGATGCATACAACGCGCATGAGGAGATTCGCGCCAAGCGGTCGCAGTTTGAAACGGGCATCGATGCCAGTGAGCCCCTGAATGTGCCCAAGGCGACGTGGATGGCGGATGGGACGCACTGGCCTGGAACGTGGACACAATCGGGAAAGGAGCACGGCCGCGGCGACCACGCCGGGATCATCCAAGTAATGCTCGCGCCCCCGTCGCATGAGCCAATATTTGGATCTTCAGCCGAGGAAAATATGATCGACACCACGGACGTCGACATTCGCCTGCCAATGCTGGTCTACGTTTCCCGTGAGAAGCGTCCCGGGTTCGATCACAACAAGAAGGCCGGCGCTATGAACGCCCTGGTGCGCACCAGCGCCGTCATGTCCAACGGGCCCTTCATCCTCAATCTCGATTGCGATCATTACATCTTCAACGCGCTCGCCATTCGAGAAGCCATGTGCTTCTTCATGGACAAGAACGGCGACCGCCTGGCCTACGTCCAGTTCCCGCAGCGTTTCGAGGGAGTGGATCCCAACGATCGGTACGCCAATCACAACACCGTCTTCTTCGACGTCAATATGAGAGCTCTAGATGGTTTGCAAGGGCCAGTCTACGTCGGAACTGGATGCGTCTTCCGAAGAATCGCACTGTATGGATTCGACCCTCCTAGGGTTCGCGAACATGGCGGATGCTTCGACTTCATCTGCTGCTGCTGTCGAGGGACTAAGAATAAGAACAAAATCATGCACTCGAAGCGGGAGAATGAGATCACGGGCTTGAATGTGAACACGAGCGACGAAGAAGACGACCTCGAGGCGTCCATGCTGCCCAAGCGGTATGGATCCTCGGTTGTATTCGCGTCTTCCATCGCTGTGGCGGAGTTTCAAGGACGCCCAATCGCGGACAAGGGCGTTTTGAACAGCCGCCCTGTGGGCGCTCTCACGGGCGCGCGGGAGCCGCTGGACGCCAGCACGGTCGCCGAGGCTATCAATGTGATCTCGTGCTTCTATGAGGATAAAACCGAATGGGGTGGTCGCGTGGGGTGGATTTACGGGTCTGTGACGGAGGATGTGGTCACGGGCTTCAGAATGCACAACCGTGGCTGGAGGTCCATTTACTGCGTCACCAAGCGCGACGCCTTCCGCGGCACGGCTCCCATCAATCTCACCGATCGTCTGCATCAAGTAAACAACTCTCTTTCTCTCCCCGTCGCTAGAAACTCCACAATGTCTATCTCATCATGCTTTGCGTCCTGCAAGAAACTCCACAATGTCCTTTCTCATCTTGCTTGTCACCCCAACTCTGCGTCCTGCAAGCTTCCTTGGGGTTACCTCTGAGGCTAGCCTAATTCTGAGTTTTCTCCGTTGAGTGTTTGGCAAATGGCAAATTGGATTCTAACCCTGAGTATTGCTGCAGGTGCTCCGTTGGGCGACAGGGTCTGTCGAGATTTTCTTCTCCCGTAACAACGCCGCATTCGCCTCCCCGCGGATGAAATTCCTGCAGCGCGTCGCATATCTGAACGTCGGCATTTACCCCTTCACCTCCATCTTCCTCTTAGTCTACTGCTTCCTCCCCGCCCTCTCTCTCTTCACCGGCCAGTTCATCGTGCAAACCCTAAACCTCTCTTTCCTCATCTACCTCCTCACCATCACCGTGACCCTCTGCATGCTGGCGATCTTAGAAGTGAAGTGGTCGAAGATCACATTAGAGGAGTGGTGGCGTAACGAGCAGTTCTGGGTGATCGGCGGGACAAGCGCGCACATCGCCGCGGTCTTCCAAGGGTTGCTCAAAGTCATGGCCGGGGTGGAAATCTCCTTCACGCTCACGTCCAAGTCCGCGGGCGAGGATGAAGATGACATCTACGCTGACCTCTTCATCGTCAAGTGGACGTCTCTCATGATTCCTCCCATCACCATTGGTTTGACGAACGTGATCGCCATCGCCGTGGGCGTTTCACGGACGATCTACAGCACCATTCCCGAGTGGAGCAAGCTCATCGGAGGGGTTTTCTTTAGTCTCTGGGTGCTGTTCCATCTCTACCCGTTTTTCAAGGGTCTCATGGGTAAAAGCGGAAAGACGCCCACGATTGTCTTCGTCTGGGCGGGGCTTCTCTCTGTTATCATCTCACTGCTCTGGCTCTACATCAGCCCCTCGAGTAACGTCACCACACCCGGCGGCACCGGCTTCTCATTCCCTTAAAACCCCATCTCCCTCTCTCTCTCTCTCTCTCTCTCTCTCTCTCTGTCTCTCTCCCTCCACGATCACCCACCCAGCGTCCCCCAAACCCTAATTATGCGCTTGTACATACAGGAGTGCGTGAAAGAAAGCCAGTCGTTGTACCATAGCCAATCAATCATTCTTTTGATTCATGTAGAGTGAAGTGAGAGAGAACTGACCTCGGAAGAAGGAAGACGAAGCTAGTGCTCAAGCCAAGCAAACGGCGTCGCCATGGCTGCTAGGAATGAGAGAGACGAAGAGGATTTCGTCTCTCTTGCCCTTCTGTTGAATAAACGAGGCAAATGCAATAACACTGAAGCTCTTGCAGGGCTTGGGCTTGGCTTCAGCTATGGCTTTGGGCTTCCCTCCTGCCAATTTTGCCCTTTGCCTCGGTCTGTGGGGGGAAGACAATCATAATCGTCTACTTGCCTTTGCTGGTAGAGCGGTCTCTATTATTGGAGCCTGGCTTGGAGAGTACCGTATTCTCTTTGGACCAGTCTGCGAAAAAACCCAGCTTGGGTTTACTCTATAGAGAGCATTCTCTGTGAAATCCCAGCTTGGGTTTAGCTTGAGAGCATTCTCTTGAAAACCCCAGCTTGGGTTGGTTATGGAACATACCCCAGCTTGGGTTTTAGCCTTTTAGAGCATTCTCTTGAAAACCCCATCTTGGGGTGAACTATGGAGCAAATTCGAGTGGAGGGGGAAACACACTGTGAGTGTTACAATTTACGGTACTAGTGAGAAATCGAAACCATGTAGACTCCAAAAGGAGCATCAAATAAAGTGTCTATTCCGTTCGTAACTTCCATGGAATGTTTTGTTTTTTTGATATTGCAGTGGCGGAATTTTTCTACACTATTTGTGGTAAATTATTGGAGTGGTCGGTTGCAAGCCTTCTGTTTTAGGGTTTACTGCAGTCATTCGAAAACTTCTGACTCACTGTTGTCATTTGGCCTCCAATGATTGCGTCCACTGTTGCAGTAGCCCTGGAGAGCTTTGGGGTTACAGCCAGCCAGGCATTATGATGGCGGATATGCTTGGTGTCCGGAGGTTGCTGGTTGGTCAGTTTGGTGTAAACTCTGAATCTCGATAAGTATGATATGTGACTTTTTTGATGTAGGGGTGGTCAACTACAGTACAGTACAGTACTTGGAAACGGAATGGAATTCCGAGACGACTCCTAAGGTAGTGTGCTGTAATTGCGACCCTTTGAGGGCTGATTCGCCTTTTCCATAGGTTTGTATGATTAAAAATATTTTTAGCTCATTTTTCAGAGAAAGTCAAATAGATGCCGAATGTAACACAAGTGGTTTCATATTTTTTGAAGCATTTTTGAATTAGTTATGAATTTTCAAAGATTTCTGTTGTAGGTACCAGTTTGTGACCCTAGGTCTCCCAAAATCTGTCCCCTTGCAACTTCTAAAGTGATTTGAGGAAATCAAGATCAATGATTGGCTCTTGCAATAGAAAAACAATTTTTCCTTGATGCATTCAATAGCTAAAGTGGTCCATTGAAGGATCACGTGCAATCCATTCTACAACTAATTATAGGGTCGGTTTGAAGGAGAGGGTTGCAATTACAACACACTACCTTATACCGTTTCCTTCTTTTTTTTGAAAAAATAAGTAAATAAAAATTTAGAGACAAAATCTGCAAAGTTTTCTTCGCAAGACGCAAAATGCAAGATCTCCGAGGTAAAGGTGAAATCTTGCCCCCCATTCTTTGTGTTGTGTATAGGGTATGTTCCTGACCTCTCACTCTCAACTCATTTGAGGTCTCTAATTACAAATATGAATTCAAAATTTGCAAATTTTATCATGTGTGGCAAATTAAAAAAATTCCTTCATTTTCCAGAAAGTGAATTCACCCTTACTACCAGTCCCACTTCAAATGGAGGGTTTAGTGTCCTCTGATGTTTTCTTCATGGTAGAGCTACACTGGCAAGTAGGGCTGCCGAGTTGGAGGGCGGTTGGGTAAACTAATCCTCCCTCTGATAGTTTAGGTGCTTGGTTTTTAGATTTTGAAAAAGCAAAAAACTTCTCTGCCGAGGACTCTGGTCCTGTGTAATTTTCTTCTTATAAATGGAATTGTCCATGCGTTTCAAGAAAAGAAAAGAAAAAATTAAAATGAAGAACTGTCCACCAGACAATGTATCCCAAAGTGGCAAACCCTCCATTTCCTCCCCCCCCCCCCCCCAAAAAAAAAATTGAGAGCCATTTATTTTAATTTATTTTTATAAATCCTCCCCCTCTTGATGCTGTTGATTTTGAAAAACAACTTTGGATATAGATATGGATATTGTACAAATATGGATACGGTATAGATGCAAATACAATATGGATACAAGATACAACCTAATATTTATACATACAGGAAAATTGAGCAACTATTATAAAATCAATTGAGTGAAAATTAGTAAGTTATCTTCTTAATTTTAGTATTTTAGGTTGTCTAACTGAATAAAAACTAGGAGTATAAGAAATGAATGGCTTATGAAAAATAAAAGTTAGTGTTTTTTAATCCTTTCTTCATGAAGAACAAGCGGATTTTAACTACCCCACAAAAGCTCACGATGTTTCCTAGCTAAGTAGCCCAAGAGTATAGCTAGTTAGAGTTGGTTCTCATTTTCAAAATTCAATATTAAATTCAAAAATATCAAAAATATTTGACAACTATCCTCTTTAGCTTGATAAGCCATCTGTTGTGAGTATTAAGAAATGAGAAGATAAGCTCTTTATACAAGTGGGGTGGTAGGAGGTAAAATAAGTAATGTGGATATGTAAATTAGGATTAGTAGAGGTTCAACCGCTCATAGTTAAGTCAAAAGCAAGAATTGTGTTCAAAATAGAATTCTAGACCTCATTTAGGCATAGTAGAATAACTATTTTTTTAAAATCTTTGAACTTGGTTAATGTGGAAAATCAAGTTAAATTTCATTTCCAAAAATCGGCTTGAGATTTCAAGTCTCTAATCAAAAGTTAAGGACAAAGTTCAAAGAGGGGTTGGAAGGGACATTTTCTTTGACATTTTCAAACATCTACGCTGGATTTTGTCCATAACTTTTGAGGGGAGGCTCAAATCACAAATGGATTTCTGTAGATGAAATTTACATTGATTTCCCAACTTTTCTTAGTCTAGATTTTTTTGAAATAAGTTATTCTACTATGCCCAAATGAGGCCTAAAGTTATGTTTTGAATACAATTTTTGTGTTTTTCACAATGAACAATCAAGTTCTCATCTTCAAATTATCCTATACCTTTGAGGATTCATGATGGATAATGGATTTCATTACTAAAACATGTCCTTCACTCTTCATTCTCACTAAATGTCAATGAAATAATTCCTTTATTTTGCCATTAATAAAAATCTTGATGGTCAAATGATAGAATGGTAATTGTCTCAACAGATTGTTATTGGATTCTTTCAATTTTTGGCAAGTTATCTTTATATCTAGTTGTAAATTTAATTGTCTGGTCCTAGAATTAGTAGAAAAATTTGAGATTTTTGTCTTTTAATTAATTTCAACTAAATTTTAGATTTCTAAGCATGGTAGTTTGCAAATTGCCTTGAATTGATGAATTGCCTTCAACTTAGTATTTGAACCAAGTTGTAATTTTATTTGTCAGTTCTTTTACCAATTGCTTCTGCAAGCTTAACCCCTAAAGGACCAAACACCGTTTTTTGACAACATAGCGATTTTGGGCACCTCACTATGACCGGAATTTTTCTTTTTTTTCTTTGAAATTTTCACATAAGATGTGCCCAAGGAGTAGCTTTAAGGTCCAACAATTTTCGTAACTTTTGACTACATGGTTAAAAAGTTATTGCATGATATGTCATTTTCATTGTTCAACGGGCAGCCGGGGCAGCAAAAAAAACTTCTTTAAAAATCACTTTTAAAAAAAACTAAAATTTGAAATTGGTTCTCTAGATTTATATGTACGTGGGAGGCTTTGAATCATTCCATTCCGATCAATGAGTCAAAAGTTATGAGGATTCTTAGTTTGAGGGTAGTTATGGAATCTCTACTCTAAAATAAACTTTGAAGTCCTTTATTTAACTCGATTTTCAATATTTTTGAAAAAAAATAAAAACATTGGGTGTAGATTGTTTATTACAACATTACAATCGTTGGGATTGGCATTTTTCAATTTCATAAATAAATTCTTGACAATTTAGTGTTTTGAATCATTCTCTACCTCTTCCTACTTACTATTTTTTTCCTATATGTTGTACAATTCCAAATGATCTGAAATTTTTCAAGCATGTAGCCAACTTGCCTTGAAGAGTAAATCCAAAGAGTAACCATCATTTTGGACATTTTTTCATACAAATGTGACCTTGTGAAGGGCAGCTGCCCGTTTTTTCGCAGGGACAGAAAAAGGATTTTTGTCAATTCAAACGCTATTATCTTGCAATCCACAAGGTGGAAAATTCTGAAATTTTTTCCACATCTTCTTAAACAAGTTTACTACAAGATCATACGGCTACAAGTGTCCAAAAATGTTTTTTTTCTAAAATTTGGCACTAGTATTAGAAATGGCAGTTCTGGAGCGTTTTTGGTGAAAACATAGTCAAAAACCTTTAGGGGTTAAGGAAAATGAACAAAATGCCCCCCCCCCCTAAAAAACAAACTATTATTGAATTAAATGACTAAGCCTAGGCAGCAACCAAATGACCATGGAGAATCACCAAATGACATGTAAAAAGAAGGGCAAAAATTTGAGCCCCCCCTAAACTTTTCGTTCACTATTGCCTCCTAATTTGCATGTGGCTAAATTGGGAGAGTGTTTCTTAACCTTTCATAGACAATTGGGGGACTCAAGTTTCAAATATAAATCTAAAATTCACCTATGGAAAATAACAACTTCAACTTTTTCTATGGGGCTAAGCGTGTTTGTCGGGTCTCTCTATTTGAGGGGATGCAAGGACAAGGTAGGCTGTTCTTTGACTCACATGAGATAGTGAGGAATAGATTCATTTGAATAAAAATAAAATTTTCATATCCCTTCTAATCCTTTAAAAAAATCTAAATTTTTTCCTCTGTCCCCCCCTCCCTTGTAATTTCAGAAACCAACATAATTGACAAACAATATGGGACAAACCTATATCCAGTATCCGTACCAGTATCAATATCCCGTACATGTATTCGTATTTGTATCCAATATCTGTACCAGTACCAATATCCCGTACATGTATTCGCATTAGTATCCAATATTGTACTCATACCCATATCTGCATTCTATATTCATTATATATTTGTATACAGTATGATATCCATATCTCGTATTCATTTTTGCATTTGTATCCGTATTCATATTTGAAAGGCTCAGATTAAATCTCACAAGATCAACGGCTTATGATTTTTTGAAAAATCAATAGCAATTTTGAAGGTAAGCATTTAAAATTAAAAATAAAATCAGCTGCACAGGATTTTTCTTGCCTCAGAGGGGGGTTACAAATCATCACGCCATGTCTACACATGAGATAGTGATAAGCAATAAAAGGCTAAAATGAATCTTTGTAAATTGAGGAAAATACGGCAAGATTATTGATAAGAGTATCATCAATGGTGGGACAATATCCAAATATAACATATTATATGTTATGAGCTTAGAGCATCTCCTGCAGCCCTCTTGATTTGACCCTGCCAAATGGGCTTTGGAGGGAAGAGTGGTGAAATCAAAGTGAGCGGGGTTGGAAAAGCTCCTGCAGACCGGAAGAAGAGGGCCGGCAAATGATGGTGCAGAGCCAATGGGGAAAACTTGTGGCTTCCCCGAGGCAACTTTCTCATTAATTTAACCGTTGACTTGCCAAGATACGGAACTTGATGACAAAGAGGGGCCTCAAAGGGTTGCACTAGAAATGAAAATTCTAGTGCAATAGAGCCAAAATCGAGAGGCCCCACACCTCTACATCCTCGTCTACAGTGTTGTTGGGGATTGGATTTCCCTCGGCCGCTCAAAACTTCCCTGACAGGGGTATTTAAGCGGGCTGCAGGAGATGCTCTTAGCATAAGGCATCTTATTTTCATGTGTCTTGTAAAGGACGAATTGATTCAATTGGATTACAATACTTGAAATAGTGAAGTGCACCAGGTCTTCACTTTGACTGGCAAGTAATCAAGTTCATGGACGACCCAAGTTTCTTTTTTTTTGGGAGGAAAAAATAATAATTTGATTTTGGTGATTGGTAACAGAGTGAATATTGTGCAAGTTAGAAGGTATAATATAGACAAAAATATAGAAAATAAAAATGTCTTACACTTGAAGACATTTGCCATACATAACATTCAGTAGCAGAAGCAAAGTCTGCCTTCCCTCTGACATAATGGTGTCGAATATTCGCCATCATTTCATCCGCTGGATGATATGGTGCCAAATATTCGGCACCATCAGTAGCTAACACACACGCGTCGAAATTTGTCTGACAAACTCTATTCAGAAGCAAGCAAGAGGGGGTTGGTGAACAAACTAGAGAACACTCAAGGCTAACCCAAGCTGGGTTACTAAAAAATAATGCACTCAACCGGGTTAGTAAAAAAATTGCACTTAACAAGGTTAGCAACAGAATAAATATTTTGAATGAAGTTTTCAAGATAAAAGCATTCAACTTTGAACTCTAAGTTGCAATTTCCTCACAATATTTTGAAAGCCACTCATGATTCATTACTTTACAATGAGAAGACAACTCTTTATATACATATGGGGTGTTAGGAGGTAAAACAAACAATGTGGGACATATAAATTAAAATTAGTAGGAGCTCAATCACTCATAGTTAAGTCAAATTAAAACAAGAATTGTATTTAAAATATAATTTTAGACCTCATTTAGTCATAGTAGAATAACTTTTTTCAAAAAAATTTGAACTATAAAAGGTTAAAACATCAAGTTAAATTGCATATCCAAAAATCCGTTTGATATTTCAAGCCTCCAATTAAAAGTTATAGATAAATTTCAAAGAAGAGTTGGAAGGGACGTTTTCTTTTACATTTTCAAACATCCTCTTTGAATTTTGTCCATAACTTTTGCTTGGAGGCTTGAAATATCAAACGGATTCTTGGAGATAAAATTTAAATTGATTTAACAACTTTTACTTGTCCAAAATATTTTAAGAAAAGTTTTTTTACTATGACTAAATGAGGTCTAAAATTCTACATCAAACATGATTTTTACATTTTGACAATGAGTGGTCAAGCTCTCATTTTCAAATTATCCCATATCCTTTGAGGAATCATGATTGACAATTGATTTCAATATAAAAATGACAGCTCTAGCCTTCCTTACTACAAATGTCCTTATTGGTCCATCAAAATTGTTTTTGTTGGCTACTTAGGGTTAAATGACATTGGGATAGGGTTTTCAAGATTCTCGGCAAATCATCTTAAGAATTTTGATGGCCCAATTTGAATTGTTTGTCTGGTTCAAGGTTTTGCAAAAAGAATAGTGTACATAAATCTACTGCCACGATCTTGGTGCTGGGTACTGAAACTTACTTTAATTCTCAGGTTGATGTTTTTTGTGGATGAGGCCTCCAAAGAGGGAAAGGCAGGCTCTCTGAAGGCTACTGAATGTTATGTATCCAACAACAATTTTTGTGGGATTACACTTGCGTTGAACATTCCTTTAGTCCATTTTTGTGAACTGCGCATTATATATAGTAATGTTGCCTCTTTTGTTGAGTTCCATTGAATATGCCCTAAGATATTTACATACCTTTGGTTTGATTATCTGATTAAAATATTAGCTAATTAACTAGAGGGCTATCTACACTAGAAGAAAATTAGGGGTTTTGCGACTACAAAGAGCAATTGATTTTTGGGTTACATCGGACATTTGCAATTGGTGAGAATTTGGAGGCCCGCAGTTGCTATGGACAAGTATTCTAGTCGTATTGTAGTTGCAAGGCAAAACAATGTTGTTTTTTATTAGGCAACTTATTTGGAACTTCATCCATATACTTTATGATGTGGTTGCTTATGTGGTATTTGCTCTCATGTAAGGTCAACCACTCAATTGGTAAGTTGTACAACTTATGGGCTACTCATTTGCGAATAATCTATGACATGTTTGCGACTCATTTGTGACTTCACTATGACTTGTTTGTGATTCATTTGTGACTCATTTGTAACTTCATTGCAGCTTGTCTATGACTCATTTGCAACTCATTTGTGACTTATTTGCAACTTGTTTGTGACTTGTAGAATTTATAGGTTTCAAAATCTACAAATTATAGAAATTCACAAATTGTAGAAATCTTAGAATTCTATTAACATAACTCATTACATAAAGATACAACTATTTACAAATCTTATATGTCCAACCTAATGGTACTCTTGACAATTGATATAGAACAATTGATATAAGACAATCAAAAAATGATTTGAAAACTAGGAAAAGACTACAAAACAACTAGGAAACAACTATTGTTATTTTATAGTTGCAGTTGTTTTCTAGTCATTTTTTAGTCTTTTTTTGTGACTGCAAATCAACACGGTGGATACCATACAGTGTGGACTAGTCTACATTGACAATTGTGACGAATATTGAATGGAGAATAACTCACAGTCATTCTAAATTTGAACTTTGTTACAACTTTCATAATCCTACACTTCATTCTATGGCTCCTCTGCAACTCAAACAATGTATCCACTTCATTCTACAACTACTTCACAACTAAATATTATACTAATGATGTAAAGCAATGACGCAAACAATCGTAAGAGGTTGGTGCAAATAGAGAGGGCTATAGTTACATGATAGTTGTGTAGGACACTTAGTTGCATTTCAGCCAATTGTGGTGGACATGTTTTTCTTCTAGTGCTAAGACCATTGTATAAATCTTATATAATTGACTATGGTCTTTCTTTAATTGAATATGGTCAATTGTGTAAATCTTATCTTCACGTCACTAGGACGCTTCAGGTGGCATTGGTTAAAAAGCCTCATTATTTTAGTAGAGAGAAACACATTATTGTAATTCCAAAAGGCCTCTCGGATGTGATTTTTGTGAAGCTCGTAGCTTAAAAAGTAAATGGAAGGGGATAAAATATGATGTTGCAAAATTCATTGAGGTGTATTCTAGCATCTAGAAGCTCAATGAGAGTAGCATGAGAGAGGACGAAAACATAGGCAAAACTCAAGATTTGCATAGACAAAAATACTTAAAGAAAAAGAAAATTATTTTTTGTATTGTTGGATGCTTTAATGAACTAATGTGGGTTTCCAAAGACTTAGATGGAGCTTATAAAGATGACCAAGAAAATCCTCCCTTCCAAATGCCAGACAGAGATGGGAGAAAATCAAATAGATAATGAGATTGAATCCAATGTGCAGACAAATGTCATTGACACATTTGAGAGCATTGATATTGACAAAGGAAGAAGTCAAAATGAGAAACAGAGGAACTAGGCATGTAAAGTGGCCATTTGAAGTGAAATATGTAAATGAAGACATGAATGCTAGGTAGAAGTTGTAAAACATAATAGAAAATTGGCATACAAGTGCATGGGTGTGAGACTTTGGAAGTTTCCAATCCAACCAAAAATAGGCTCTCACTACATAGAGGATTACTAGTCTTCTATTGCATGTACACTTTTTAGGTAGCAACATCAATGTAAGTGTCAATGTTGATTATTTAATTTGAGCAACCATCACTATTACTACATATAATGGTTAGCACTAGTTACCATCACCTTAGATGTTTCTAAATTTCAAGGACCAGTCCCCTTAGATGATTCAACTTCTAATTTTTTTCCAAACACCTATACTTGTGTTGAAAACAACTCCAATTTTTCTTGCAATTTATTATCTTTGTAGAATTCAATTGTTTGACTTCTAGGATTTGATTTAGAGATTATCATAGCCGACACAAGTAGAACCCCAAAAATGAGATCATGTAAACTTAGAATTAAAGAGAGGCAATAAGAATGTCAATGATACTCAATTCAAAGACAAGTATTTACAACCAAGATTTCAAAAATTATGTGATTCTCAATACCAACTTTATTATAGAATATTGTCTCCCTTGAGAAACCAAAGATGATGTATGTTGATGTTTCAATTTGCATTATTCTCTCTTGCAACTCTTGGAACATTGAATTTCATTGTAGTGGGCCTAATAGCACACCGTGTGACCATGACTAAAGTCTAGGATGTTTTAATTTCCAAATCTAAACCTATCACATTCTCTCTAACCAAGTTATATCTAGTAAAACAAGCTATAATAATATCAATGATTTGAAACAAATTCCTTTAGTGGCATGGAATTGTTGCAGAATTCAATTTTAATCCCTAACAAACTATGCCATTGTGCCTTCGGAGGACAAATTGGATTTTAGGCAAGTACCTACGGGCTCAATTTTTGTCATGATTTTTTGAAATGTTTTTCAAAGATAGAAAAGTTAATTATCTTTGTCAAAATATTATTGTTTTTTCAATTGGTGCCTAAGAAATAAAAGTTATGCCCATATAAGTTCAAAACAATGAAGACCAAAAAGCAAAAAATATTTTGAAAATTTGAATTTTTAACTTTTGAATTTTTTTTTTCATAGATTATATTTTTTTACATGGAAAGCTTTGATTCATTTCATTTGGATAAGTGATGTGAAAATTATGGACAATCTTGTTTTTTGGGCAATCTAAGCATTTTCTTGAAAAATAACTTGTAAGATTTCTTTCTGAATACAATTTTTATAATTAAAAAAATAAAAATATCCACATGATTTATTTTGCTTGCTAGAACGATCTCACCATTGGAATTAGTCCGTTTTATTTCCATCTTAGAGATATTAATAAATTCAATTTTTCTTCTATCTCATATCTATTTCTACTTTAAAAAAATTTAAAGTATGAAAATTAAACTTTTTTGAATTTATTTTCCTAGACTCTCAATTCAATTTCTCACCATAAAAGTTTAAACTTTAAAACTTTGTAGTGCCAAAAATTTAAGTTAAGAACAGGGTTGATAGGACATCAGGACGTTCAAGCGTCCAGAGGACGTAGGCACTGACTTTGGGACGTTGTTTGACATACCGGATTTTGAAGTTCTCATGTCCAGTGGATGGGCAGACGGACCACTGGGCGCTTGCCTGCCCGCCCCTCGTTTGTATCTATAGTCTGCTTGACAATCCGACCACCCAACAGCTCGTCCGTCGGCTATTGTCCAACAGATGATGACCACTACGTTCGAACGTCCAGATGACTGATTTTTGGACGTGATTTGCCCTGGGACGTTCAAATTCGTCAACCATGGTTAAGAAGGTTCAAAGTCAAATAATCTAGTCCTGCAATGTGCAATAAATTAATTTTCTTTCACTTTTACGCAAATATCTTGTAATTTGTGCGTTCAAAATTTCTGAAATTATTCCGCACATTCTCATGCTTGTTAGGTATAAGATCCTATGGTTAGATGGACAAAAAAATAATTTTCAAATTTAAAAAAAAAGAAAGGCCTTAGTCCTTGCTTGACGTCCTTCCTACAAGCTTCTTGTCATTGTGCAAATTATTTTATTTTCCCAAGTAATTATAGATGTTTTAATGGATGCAAGTCCAATGCACATAAATTCAATCTACATGTAGACAAAGTTAGTCACATATAAATATTGACAATAGAATCAAACCTTAAAAAGTCATCACCAATTCTTCAATCAATTTTATGTACTACAATAAAAAAAAAGCATAGAAAAGAAATATCCATAAATAGAATTTTTTATTTTTGAAAATAAAATTTGGTGTGTGGATTGAGATTGCAAAAATGAATATATTCAATAGGTTAGTTTTGAAAAAGACATCTTAAAAGGTCAAACTTTGAAGGATGATTCTTTACTAGTGTATGAATTTTGGGTTGAATTATAATCTTCCAAGTACTACACATTGAAAAGCCAAAAAGGCCATAATTTAATTCATAATTTTTTGACATTGAAATAAACATTTTAAAGACACTATGATTTCTACAAACCTAGGACTTGTTCTAATGTAATATGGATAATTTAAGCATAGCATGGTGACAAATTTCTCAAATCAACAAGTGAATTAAAAAGAAACTCCAAAAAAAATCCTAATTGAAGTGATTATATATTCTCCAACGTAAAACAAAGGGTTCAAAATGGCATAAATTAGCCATAATTTGAAAGTAGAAGCTCAAAACAAAAACAAAAAATAGTTGCATAATGTAATAGTGTAAAAGAAATTCTATAACAAATAAGGGTCTACATAGAAAAAAATATGTAACTTAAAAGAAAATTAAAAAAGAAACTAAAAAATGAGCATAAAATATAGGATATAGAAGGTTTAACCCTAGATATTATGGAGTCCCAATTTGGATTATATAATTGCAAATATTGTGTGCATCAATAATAAAAATAAAGCTAAAAATAGAGATTTTCAAATATAGTTTGCATTCTATTTGAAACTTCAAAAAAATCTTTAAAATGAAGATTTTTTTGGTATTTTGAAGTTAAACATATGCAACCACATTACTAATAAAGAGCATAGGCAATGACAAATAAAATCAAAGGAAAAAGTAAGCAAACAAACAAAATTATTAAAGAAATAAAAGTTAGTCCAAAGAAATTAATTAGAAGAGGTTTACAAGTAAAATCAAAGGCATTGGAGAAAAAATCAAAGAAAGTTAGTAAAAGATATTTCAAATTAAAAGTTAGTAAGAGAAATTTATTTGAAGTAATTTAAAAAGAAGGTTTGATAGTTCATCTATGAAATTAATTAAAGAATAATTAATAGTAAATCCATAGAATTAGTGACTTTGATATTGCAATGCTGAAGAAATTTATTGAAACCGAAGTGACTAATCAACTACAATTTCCAAGATAATGGAGAGGTTGTAATTTTCATCCTTAAATTGACCTTGCCAAACCACTAGGCAATCCTTCAATACGTAATGTAAGAAGTCAATGGAGGCCAATATGCATGGAAAACATTGTGCTCCATTGATCTCCATTTTCTTTTCAATGTATTTAAGGGCACTCTATAGGCTAGCATGCGCAACTCATCAATATACTTTTGAATGGGAAACAAGCAATGTTTTTTTTTTGGGCAATAAAATGCCCAAATGCCCCCAAATAAAAAGGGCAGCCTCAGACCCTATGGGAAAAAGTAGGGAAATTTTTTAAAAAGTGCCCAAGTGACATCGTGTCACTGAGCGCGCAGTCAGTTTCATCGCCAGATGGGAGTGCCAGCTGAACTCCAAGGCCACCCCTGCTGAAGTGATTGCAGCGCCGGATTTCGTGACATTGCCCAATGCATCTTCAATTCGGGGTGCAGGCTTCTTTGTGATGCCAGATTGATGTTATTCATCAATGTTGTTGTTGCCTAGTCGGTCCTCTGCAAGTGTGTGACGAAGCCTCATTCGCTTCCCTGTTTCTGTGAACGATGCCTGAGTTGCTCCAGATTTTGCCGCTCAACTGCCATATTCGCTGCAGTGTTTTCTCTGGCGATGCCTGAAAATTTTAGTGTAGGTTCTGAATTTTTGATTATGGAATTATAGGTTCTTGATGGCGCTTGCTTGAAATTTTGGATTCGCAATCTTGGCTTTCAATTTCCAATTTGAATCTGCTTGAGGAATTGAGTCGCCGCCGTTGGAGGAGCTTCAAGTTATTGAATTTTGCCGTTTGCTGTAACTGTGGGCTTTGGTTTCCGTTGTACTGCGTGGTTCTTGCAAGATGGAGATCGGCCGATTTGTGGGAGCCGTATTCTGGATTTTGGGTTTAGGTATTTGTGGGCATTTTGTAATTAGGGTTGTCGTTCCTTCGCAATTGCTAGTCGTTGTATCTCTTGTGCACACAGGAGTGGGTTAAGGGTTGTGATTTCTTGCAAATTTCTTTGAGATTGGGGAATTGGTGTGTTGGAATCTCGAGAGTCGGGATGGAAGACTCTAGTGCTGTCGATGTGGGCTTGGCTGTCGCCGCAAATGTGTTGGCCCTCCGGCAGTCTGTGGCGCTTCGGGAGAAAAAATTTGTGCGGCTGGAGAGGGAGAAGGAAGCCCTTGCACGCAAAAGTTTGCAGAGCAGTCGATTGTTGGAGGAATGGGGCCGTGAGAAGGCTCGACAGAAGACAATGATGCAAGCTTATTTCTTGCACTCCCGCAATCCTGACGCCTTGGGTGTGATGGAGAGCGTTTCTGTCAACCAACGCAGCACCCTTGAGTTTGAACGGCGTGAGCAAACCCTGCACGAGGTCCTCGTGTCTGTAGACGAGGCGTTGGAGGTGGCTTCCTTAAACAGTGAATCTTCTCTCGTCGTCTTGCGAGCGACCGTAGGGACGGTGGTTCTTTCCAGCGATGATTCTACTCCGCAAGATCTGAATGCCGACTCTAGAAGTCCCGATTTTCAGATCCCCTCCAAAAGTGAGGAGTCATCAAGAGATGAAGACTTCAAGATTCCTCCTCCCTCCAAGCGCAGCAAAAAGAACTACAGCTTGACACGGAAATTTCAGATGGAATGGGCAGCAAAGTGTCCGTGGGCCGAAATGGTCCTGGCTCTTGATGGCGTGCTGCACATGGTGCGCTGCCAATTTTGCACGGAAATGGGAAAAAAGCCATACGTCATGGGCCCTAAGTTGTACACGCTGCAAACTCATGAAAAGAGGGCGAAGCACAAAAGAAACATGGTATTGTTTGCAGGGAAGCGACCCACCACTGTTTTGCAGTAGATGAACTGCAACAACAGCATGGAGTCCAAGAAGAAACGCGTGCAGCTTGCTACACTCTTCCAGGTTTTGAGTGATGGCAAGCCAATGGCCGAGTTCACTAACCGATTTGCCCTTTACGAATTGCTTGCTGTCCCTGAGTTGCCGAGAATGCATTGGACAGATGGTGCGGGCTGGATTATGGCTTCTCAAATGTGGTCAGTTGTTTAGGACAAGATGAAGTCGATTATCACTTCTGCCCATTACATTGCCCTCACGGCTAATGAGATAAATGCTGTAGACAATTGCAGCTACCTTGCGGTGCACTGCTACGTCATGCAGAATTGGGTTCGTGTGCCAATGCTAATTTCTCTACAAAAACTAGAAGCTGATGGGGCTTCTGCAGATAACCTCACTTCTGTGATAATTTCTGCCTTGAGCGTGAAAGGTGGTTTGACTGCCGAAGCGATTTCTGCTAGGCTCATTTGCTTCGGTGCAGATGGAGTTGCTGCTTTCCAAGGGCATAGGAGTGGAATGACAAAGCAAATCCAGAGCAATCACGCCCCTTTTGTGCAAGGCGTCCACTGCATGGCGCACCGTTGCAACCTGGCGTTCAAAACTTTGTCCTCTCTGGACGTCATGTCCGCCATAGAAGATTTGCTAAATGTTTGCCACAACTATTTCTCTTCCAGTCCCAAGAAGTTTGCCGAATTCCACTGCCTTGCACAGATGATGGAAACAAAAGGACTCAAATTGTTAAAAAACGTCTCCACACGTTGGGTGTCTCTCATTGACCCTCTAAGGCGGCTGCTCAGTGAGTACCGATTTGTGGTAGCAAAGATGAACGTGGATGCAAGCAACACCAAAGAAACGATAAGTTGCGACTTCGAACTTCTGTGGTTTCGTAGCTCATTCAACTGCAGTTGTGAATTATTGAAGTGCTTGTTCTTTTGGTAACTGCTACTTTTTTTGCCTTGTGATCTGCCTAACTTGTATCTGCATTGCTGTTGTCGTGCAGAAACGTGTGAGAGTGAAAGCGACGGGCGTCTTGACAAAATTGTCTGACCCTTACGTCATCTTGGGCATGACGTGCTTGCTGCCGTTATTAGAGAGCATCGACCATCTTGTGCTCTTTGCTCAAAAGCGTGACGTGTTTATTTGTGACTTTGTGGCAGCTCTCCAAGTCTGTCTGGGGCAATTGTATAAGCTGTACGTAGACATTGAGAAGGCCTTTGATACAGATGAATTCTGGTCTTTCAAACAGCTTCTACAGTGCTTCCACGAGCAAATCCACCTGAAGTGGGTGCCGCTGCCAATGGACTTGAATGCCGCTGGACCTAGGGAGTCTGCACACTTGGCCTTTCTGGCAGGTGATAAAACCATCTTTGCCATGCATGAAGGCCAATTTGTGACCCGAGAGTCCTTTGCTAAAATTGTGTGCACTATCAAAGCTGAGTGCAAAGGTATGTATTCTTCTCTCATTTGTGGCTTTGTTGCATTTGCGTTTCTTTTTCTTTGGCTGGCGCTTGTAGGAGAGACGCAGAGGTAATGTGCCATTGTTTTTTTTCCATTTGCACTTCCTTTGGCGGTGAAGTGGCCAGGCAAGGTACGCACGTCTTTGAAGGTAAAGGTAAAGGTGAAGGTAAAGATAAAGGTAACGGTGAAGGTGAAGGTAAAGGTAAAGGTGAAGGTGAAGGTAATGGTAAAGGTGAAGGTCAAGATGAAGGTAAAGGAGGCCAATATGTATTTCCGTGTTTCACATTTTTTTTTGGGTGGCTGGAGGTATGCATAAGTATCCCTCTTGTTCTCTAGCTTTAAATTTCCATTTTTTTTTTGGGTGGCCAGAGGCCACCACATTCACTACTCATGTATGCAAGGTACAGAATCAACATTCAGGTTTGCTGTATGCAAGGTACAGAAGCAACGTTCAGGTAATCACAGGTGTAAGGTATGTAAGTCACTAACATGATTGCAAGGTATAGGTAAGCTTAGAGTCCCGTGTAATGTTGGTCTCTGTTTTTTGTAGAACAAATTTTGCTTGAATGTCTTCTATTACTCCATTACTGACTGTGACCTCCATTACTGACTATGGCCTTCTAGGTGCGGCGCAGCAACTCATTCATGAACTGAAGTCTCGATTTCCTGCCGATGGAGTCATGGATGCCTTGGGCGTGGTGTACCCTCAATACTGGCTGCAAACAGGCTGCGAGCTGACCTTCCGCAAGCATCTGGATGTTCTAAAAAAAAGTTTTGGTGAACCCAGATGGGTTCACAGGAAAGATGGCAGTAAGCTCGTGCCCCCTCTTCTGGACTGCTTTCAGCTTGAATGCCAGCAGACTTTGTTCAAGTTGTCTATGCTCTCCAACTCCATGACAGGCATGGAGCCACCGTTTCTGGTCAATCCCCTGACCAAGCTTTGGAGGTGCCTGGACACTAACTCTGCCCTGGCTTCCAGTTTCAGTGAGTATGTCAAATTCGCAGAGATTGCAATGATACATGTGTTGGGGTCTGTTGAAGACGAACGCTGCTTTTCTGCCTTGTCTTTCTTGAAGGACAAAGTGCGGAATCGATTGGATTCGAATTTGTCAGTTGTGGTTGGCATGAAGGCACAGCAGGTGTACACGTTGAGCACCTTCCCCTACGAGGAATGCTTTCAGCAGTGGATTAGTTCAGCAGAGCGGCAGCGCTATGGTATCACAGGCTAGTAAATCTTTCTGTTTAGCAGTGATTCTTAGTGATGCACTAGTCATCCTTGCGTGGTGATTGCATTGCTCCGTAGTTGTGTAGAAATTAGTCTACACATTGCCCTTTTTTGTTTCCATCATCCGTGCTTGGCTGTGGAATTCATCTTGAAGCATTTCCCATTCAATGAAGCTTTTCCAATTTCCTCTTCTTGTGGTTTGTAGCTTTTGATGCACATTTGCCTAACATGATGAGTGATGACTGATTTGGTTTCAGTTTCAGGTTTTAGTCATAAAACCTACTTTGCTTCCTCGAATATCATGGGTAACCTCTAGTCACTATCACTACTCACTCCTTGCAACATGTTCAATGTAAAGAGATTCTTACTTGGTCGTCGGAGCTTGTTTTGTGTTTTGCAGGTCCAGGATTGTGCATTGGAGACTATGTTTTCATTGTGTAGAATTGTAGATGATTTCAAATGATTGCAATGTGGAGAGATTATGACTTGGTCGTCGGAGTATGTTCTGTGTTTTGCAGGTCCAAGAATTTGCAAGGGAGACTGTGTTCTTAATGTATAGAATTGTAGATGATTTTAAATGATTTCAATGTGGAGAGTTTCTTACTTGATCGTCGGAGTGTGTTTTGTGTTTTGCAGGTCCAGGAATTTGCAAGGGAGGAGCATTTTTCCGTAGATAGAATTGTACATGATTTTCTTTCTAGTTTCACTTCATTCAAGCAATGTACATATCTATTTTTCTAGCAATATACTTCTCTTCACAAGTTCACATGTTTTCTTCTTGACTTCATTGAAATGCATCTTTTGCCATAAAATATCTTTGGCAATGAAGGCCACATGCACTTTGTTTATGTTGTTTTTGTAGTTTGTTTGGTACTTAAATTTTTTTGGGCATTGCCTATATTACATCAAAACTTATGAAGTTCTTGCCTAAATGACAACAAAATTTTACAAGTTATTGCCTAATGAACTCCATGCCAACACAAATGAAGGCCAATGATAACCTCGTCATCTGGAAAAAAAAGGCCACCAGGCTTCACACTCATGGAGTCAGAGGCCACATGCAGTTGCTGCCGGAAACAGGGAAGGAGCCACCTCACCCTGCCTTATTTTAAATTGAGGCCAACTACCCCGTCGTCCAAAAACGAAAAAAACCCCACTGGAAACAAGTCATATAAACCCGTAGCATCTCTCTTATTGACAAACAAGTCATTGAGGTCCCCAATAACAATCATGATTCTTAAGAATGGAGGTTGAACATTGAATATATGGTATCTTTGTATGTAAAATTTGGTCAATATGTAGAATTATCTACAAAATAGTCTCCGTACATACAAGCATGGCCACTCCACTTCTACAAACTCTATTTCTACATTCTTTAGATGCCCAAGTAGGCTTAGAGCCACCTCACTTTGGTCTGTCGTAAAGCAAGTCAAAAGAAAAATCATCTATTTGTTCTAAAATGTTTCCAATCATTATATAATCCACCCAATCTCCCTCTTGCTAGTCCTAAAAATTGGCTTCTATCATTTATTTTATCCCCTAAAGGACCAGTTTGCATTTTTTGGCACTATAGAAATTTTAGGCAAGTACTTGGCACTAGAGATTCACATGTTTTGGGCTGAACTTTTTTAGAAGGCAGGGACAAGGAATATCTTCCATATGCACTAAATTTCATAACATTTGGAAACATGAGTAAAAAGTTGTGGCCTAATATGTTACTTTCTTCTTCAAGTGGGCAGGTCAAACAGATTTTTAAAAATCACTTTTTTTAGAAACAAGAATTTGAAATTGATTTTCTATAGTGTTATATATATGAAAAGCTTGGAATCATTTTTTTCTACCAAATGAGTCAAAATTTATGAGCAATTTTTTAGTTTGCGGGCAATTATGAATTTTCTACTCTTAAATAACCTTTGAAGTCCTTTATCTTACTCAATTTTCAATATTTTTTGAAAAAAATGAAACCATAGGATGTAGATTGTTTATTACTACATTGCAACCATAGGAATTGACATTTTTGAATTCTATAATTAAATTCTTAATACTTTTGTATTTTGAATCATTATCTATTTTTTCTACAAACTATTTTTTCTATATGTTGTACAATTCTGAAATTTTTTAAGCGTGTAGCCAACTTACCTTGAAGAATGAATCCAAAGAAGTACCACCATTTTGGACATTTTCTTAGAAAAGTGAGCTTGTGAAGTGCGACTGCCCAATTTATTGCAAGGCCAAAAAAATTGATTTCAATGAATTTGAATGTTTATATCTTGCAATCCATGTGATGGAAATTTTTGAAATTTTTACCACATGTTTTCAAGTCAGCATACTAGAAGATCCTATGGTTATATATATGTGTCAATTTTTATTTTCTTTCTAAATTTGGTATTTGAATTAGAAATGATAGTTTTGGAGTATTTTTGGTGAAAATATAGCCAAGGAACTTAAGGGATTAAACGTGCAAAGATCACTATGAGTTCCTAGAATACACTATGAAATTGGAGAGGAGAAAACAAACAAAGGTAAAGTGTAAGACATCATATAAAAGTCAAAGTGGTAGTCTATTTTTTACAATTAGGAAAAAAAAAAAAAAGGATAGGCAAAGAATATCAATGAAAAAACAATTGATGTTAGAAAAAAATTGAAAAGAGGTTGATTTGGCTCAAATTTCTCCTTGCACAATTTGAGTGTCCCTTTGATTGAATTCATGCTTAAACTACATCGGTGGTTGAACTATATTGGTAGTAAGGAAAAAATATAACAAATATTTGTGAATTAAAGAGTCACACTACTTTTTTATTACACTATATACAAGTTCTTAGTGTATTATTGGTTAAATCCTTGAGTTTGAACTTCTAGTCAAAATTGACATTTGTAAGAATATAATTACTATCATTTCAAAGAAGCCTAAGGTGATTTTAACCCTTTAGTGACCGTGGTTGATTTGGGGGGCGGGCATAGTTTTTCAAGAAAATGAATTTTGTGGCCACTCTAAAGATGTAGTCTTAGATCAAACCGTACAAGGTATTTCATAAGGAAGATTCTTCAACCTAACAAAAAATCAAACTCATCTAACGGTACAAATTGCTATAAATAAGGTAGGAGGTCCATAAATCAACCTTTTAAAGGCTAAAATTGAATTTTGGGGAGATGAAACATCTTTAAATATTTTTTTAGTAAATTTTCTTCAAAAGACAAGTAGAATAGGCATCTAACCTAAGTCATTTCATATTTTTTCAAGCTTTGTGAAATTAGTTACAAATTTTTGAAGTTCACAAAAAATTGTCATCTGTGGTCATCAAAACAAATGCCCTTCTAAAATGTGCAGATTTGGTACATTGAAGAAAGTGAAATGTACCTCTAAATTATGTTTGCTTCTAGAACCTTGTTGGAGTTTGAGTTGCTTTCCTTAATTCTCAAAATTCAATGACTTAAATGACCCTTTAGAATTTGCGCTACATAAATACCAATGCATAAGTTTACTTTGGGCATTCATGAGATTACAAAGCAACACTTATGCCTTGTCAAGACATCAAGTTACAAAAAAAATATCACAATTTGGTTGATATATTTTTGTATTTTTGTTGAACAATTCCCATTGGAAGGTCCAAGCCATTTGAGTTTGCAATCTCATAGCTAATTCATCCATACTCCAATTCTCTTGAAATTGGTTTTGTTTGAAGCGCACAAAGACATTCTAATTGCGTTCCTCTTTGAGATTTTTGTGATCAAATGTATTTTGAACAATATTAGACCGAGAGTCCAAAAATCAACCAAAAAGTGGTCAACCGGTCACTAAAGGGTTAAGAAAGACTTGTGCAATTTTTAATTACACTTTGCATGCCAAAATGCTTTCAAGCATAATTTTCAAAGTAAAGATTTAATGTAGCTAAAATTTATTAACAAAGGTGTATATTATTATTTGGTATCATTTTTAATTTTCTAACTATTATATACAATTGATGTAGTAGAAAATATAGTGATTTTAAAAATATGTCACTTTTGTGGTTGTAGAGGTTAGAGGTACTATTGAGTCCCATTCTAAAGAATTTAAAATTGAATTGTTAAAAGAGATATTCTTCTAATTAACTTGCAACTATTGGAAAAATATAGTTTAAATAAAATGATAATTCTATGTTGTGTAGAAATTCACAAATTAAGCTCCTCAATTTAGCATGCATTTTTGTTTATAGAAAATAAGTTGATTTTTGTATGGTGTATAATCCAAGCATAACCATCTTCATAGATTTGGCACAAATGGTCAAAACTAATTTTAGATTTTTATTTTATTTCTTTTGTAAAGTAAAATGTCAAAGTATTTAGTTTAATTTTAATCTCAAGAATTGAAGTACTTTGACATTTTTTTCTTTCATCTTAAACGAAATTAGTATAGAATTATAACCAATGTTCGGCGTGGGATATGCTCAAATGCAATATACTAGTTGATTGTTGATTTTGAGTTTTTGGAGGGTATTATGATTGACAAAGAAGATTGCAAATTATTTCAAGAATATGTTATCAATATGAATATGAATTCCATGTTCCACCAACGCACTAGTATGGGATTCTAGTATGAGGTGGACCTTTAAGATATGCACAACAATCTATTATGCACAGTGGTATCACTCAATAATAAAATAAAATAAAATATTTAAGGGCTAATTTTCAAGGACAATGATTGCAAAGTTGAAATTGTAATTGTTTTCATGCCAGGAAATGGGAAAAACACTCAATAACAAATGGCTTCTCTAAGCAAAGGAGATTGAATAAGGGAACCACACAATCTCTTTGAAAAAGAAATAAAGACATGTATTAGTGCATAGATTTCATTAATGATATTCCATGTGCTGCTTCATTCTGTTAATGATATTCATTCCATTGATGGTTTTGGAATTGAATTAATAAAACCTCCAAGGCAGATTACCAACCATAATACTACCTCCATCCCAAAATGATCTTCTTGTTGGACAAAATGTTCCGAATTAAGGCTAAAAATAACATTTTAAAGCTGTGTTTTACATTGTTAGTAGCGTTTGGTGCACTCTTAGTGTCCAAGAAACTTTGAGCTTCAAAGCCCTTTTCAAATTGTAGTTTTAGAATATTGAAAAGTGAATTTTTTGGGTATTTTGAAAGAATGAGGTTTTCATTTTATGGGCATTTAATATGTATCCAAGACAATATTTGGACCTCCATTTTGCCTCCCAAAGCTTCATCTTCTTCAATTGGGAAAGACTCAAGAAGATGCAAAAAATAAGAACGAACAATGTTGATTGATCCCTCCAATCATTTCATTTGTCTTTCAATTGATGATTGCATGGATGGAGGGGGAAAGACTACTCAAGGAAAATAGGAAGATCATTATGGGACGGAGGGAGTACACCACAAGAGTGTTATTGTTGCAATATTGGTATCATATAATGCATATTAGACGGATTTGAGGTGATGATACCATTACTCAAAACGGGTATGATACCCAAGTCACATCCATATCTATATCCAAAATTGATCATAATCCTTTCTTCCATTCCCTTTTGAAAGAACCTTAGACATTGGTGGAATTTGGAAGAGGGATTTTTATACTAGCTTATTGGTTTGCAACTCAATTGGTTATATAGTATATAATGCTAAATTGTATTCTTGAAATAAGACTATTCAAGAGTGCACTTCTTACCCTATCATTAGAATGACATTGATCAAAATGATAAAAGTTACAACTCTCCTTTTCAGTTATAATGAGTTTTATAATTGGCCCACTAAGAGCCACTTGTTTAATGCAATTTTGGTAGCAAAATCCTTGTACAACTTTATCAAGTGATGTTTATGAAGATCCCATACATTAATTGAGCATCATTCCACAAGTTGACTTTGAATCACTCTTTTGAGACCACATGCTATGAATTAAAGCATAAAGCACAAGAACTGTGATGACTCGAGGACTGCTTGTTATTGTATCAAATTCAGTTTTCAAGCTCAAGCACAACCTGCAGAGAATACGCATATGCACAAATTGAGTTTTCAGAATTAAAGTTTTCCAACTCAGCCGTATGTACGGGGAAGCCCATTGATTAGTAAATGGCCTAATGAGAATATACCACACCTGGAGGTTAGAGCATAACTTATGTTGTAAGTTTATGTTTTCGATCATCTACCAATAAAATCTTGAATTCATAACTTTTGCATACAGTGTCCAAACAATGCACACTTCATTGTGCTGAATTCCACTTTCAAGCAAGAATGAATTAAAAATGAGCAACAATCAATTAAATTTTCATGTTTCCAAAGATAGGAACTCTGCTCAGAGCAAAATGTGTTGGTTTTAGATTCTACCTCTTGCGGCTGCACATAACGCCAATCTCAAATGAGCAATGAACCTAATGTTGCCCCTCCCGGTAAACCTGTAGTTTAAGGCTCATCGTCGTTCAAATTCGCCTCAGGTTTACTTCAGATTCAGTATGTAGACAAAATGGCATAAATTATGTACAAGTCCTCCTCAGTGCACTTATAACTGATCAACTTCGACATTGCGTAGAAAGTTGGCAGCTTCTTCGGGAACAACTGGATTGATGTAGGACCCGCTACCAAGTTCAAAACCCCCAGGAAATGACAGATGTGGTAAAATGTTGAGATACCAATGATAGTGAGCCGAATTGAAATGCTCCTTTCCCAGAGGAGCTGTCTGAAGCGTGTAGTTGTATGGGGGATAAGCAAAGGCCAGGTCCATCTTTCGTAATGTCAACTTCAATATCTTCGCCATAGCTTGCATCTGCAATTCACACCATAATTAACACCGAACTTCAGTCAGAATCACAGAACTACGAAGACAAACTGTTACATATAAGTGACACAAATTCAAGTAGGACTAACATGTACTGCTCCCTTCGAACTGAAAAGCAGTCAGCGACAAGCTTATTAAAACATTGAAAATCCAGCTCTGTAAGACTTAAGTGGTTACCTCCTCTTCACTGATCGTTTCATAATTTGAGGAATGGTGTTTGGGCACCAACCAAGTCTCGTAAGGATACATAGGCGCATATGGAGACACCGTGATGAAGTGTTCATTCTCGTCAATGAGGCGATGTCGTTCTGATTGTGTTTCATGCTTCACGACGCCACACAAGATGCATTCTTTGTGTTCGTCGTAGAACGCTTGAGCACCCTGAAGTTCAGTTAGTATGTTGTGGGTTATAACTGGAAGGGCTATCAATTGGCTATGTGAGTGGGTCATCGATGCGCCTGCTTTATTGCCCCTGTTTTTGTACACCTGCCAGAACCCACCCGATGTCAATGATCGACCTGTTTGGAATCCCAGCATTAAGATACTCCCGAATACATACCTAAAAGCTTTTCCTGGAATGATGACGATGATAAATCGAAATCAAAAGCTAATAGTACTGGCCCAACATTAAGGTCCACGCTTCAAAGTGCAATTCAAAAAGTTCTTCGAACTTAACTTCAGGGACACAATACAGGTGATACACATACCTGACAAAATTTGAACCGCGAATCGTTCTGGAAGTGGTTTAATCGTGCTTGATATGCTTTCAACACCTGTAACACAACAATTTCAGCTCTTACTTGCGCAGCAGCTTTCAAAACAGAAATTGAGGCCTGGCAAACCGAGCCTTGCATGTGCATAAGACACCGAGCCCTTCGTACCAATCCTCTCATCATGTTGAGCTTAGTTGCAATTGAGTATAAAAGAATGCAACAGGAGCAGTACAAAGGACTTACCGTGCAGACCAGGCGTTCAATACGATATGGAAGGCGACAGAGTACAAACTAGTCAATCTAGGTATTATGATTTTGCCGATTAACTTAGGCCTACTCTCGTGCTTAAGTCCCAAGCGAATATATTTAGGTCGCAGTCCAAAATTTATAAATACTTCTGTTTGGTCGTGCATTGAAACAGCAATATAAATAGAGTCTCGATATCCTCAGTCAATGACCAGGCATCCCTCCACCGAACCTTAAAACACAGAATTATCCATCGATGTGCAGAATTCAAACTTCCCTCTAATAATTGTAAAGAATTATAGGCCTAGTGCAGGAAAGAAATGGCTCACTCTTACCTCAGCTACATTAGCAACTGGGAGCTCTGGTAACGAAAGTTGATGGCTGGGCGTTTCGATGATCACTTCGTGGCTCCCAAACCCTGGAAGCCGGCATGCACCATACACGGTCCCCTCTCCCGACGGCAGCAACTTGTCGAAGTCCATGGACACGGCCGGATACTTGTTTTCAATCACGCGGAGGCGCCAATCAGGCGCGTCGTCTTGGTCACCGTCACGAATTGCAAAAGCCTCGTGCCCATTCTCATCTTCACGACCAGGGCAAAATACACAAGGACCTGGATTGAAATCGTCTCGGCTTTGCTTCCCCATCTTCTCGAAATCGGATGGCCGCTTCCCACGTTTGTCTGAGATTATAATCCATCTCTGCCGAAGTCGGTCGTGTCTAAGTTCCGCCATAGCCACAAACAGTCCACGAAGAAAACACCTTGACTATTGCCGGCACAACTGACTAGACCCTAAATGCGCTCAATATACAGAGTACCAAAACCTCGACACTACCAAGGGACTCATTAGCTCACTGTCAAGAACAAAAAAACTGAGAACAAGATTTCAAAAACGAACTGGAATCTAGAAGCTCACTGCTGTGATTCTTCGCGCACACAATCAAGAATGCGACTCCAAGAAATACACTCTAAAACTAAAGTCCAGCTACTCTACAAGTTTCGAGTGGAATTTTCACTCGAAACCTTAACACTGCCAAAGAAGTTCGTGATTGCGCCGTCAATAACGACAGACGAAGACGAATTCACAAACAGACTAGCACCCTGAATTAAGCGCAGCGTTAGGATGGATTCTTTGCGCACATACTCAAGAATGCGACTCCTCGAAAAACAAAGAGTGAATTCCAATTCCGTTTAGAGTTGGAACCTTCGCTCCAAATTGCTAACATTTTACGCTACATAAGAAAGACGGATTTAGATACAAACGCGAACTTAATTTAACAAGAGCACGACCCTACAAACTTTCCGTCGAACTGTCCGTAACAGCCGTGATGATATGACTGCAGTTTCTGTGTCCCCTTCTGGACCACGTGTAAGCTCCAGCACAAACGAGAACCCCCCTCCAAACTGACCTCGCGTCCCATTGCAGCACCTCACAATTGCGGACCCGTCGCTCATCGGATGGTGCCGTGTCGCAATCGTCGGAAATCTCTGCAACGCTTTTCCATGAACGACCTTTGTGTGCGGTCCCCGCGAGCAGTTTCCAAGAACGTCAGGTGTGGCTTACCCGGCCATCTGGGCAACACAGGCTTCAGATGATAGCACAACCATGAGCGAATAAAGAACTCCCGAGGGTTAGCTAATGACGTACGTAGCCTTCAACCATCCGGAGAAACTACTTACATTTGGCGGACGTGTATGGACGTAGGCGATGAAGCTCGCTAGGGACTGAAGCGGAACTTCTTGTAATAGATAGAAAAATAAAAGATCATTTTGAAATTTCTCACAATCAGAATGTGATAGCTTACATTCTGCTGGCGAGATTGTTCTGCTACATTTATTTCATCGCGATCTAATTCGCAACTGTTTCTTTTGTACGTCTCAACCAACTGGACCTAAAATTTGAAGGTAATACTTACAGTGGAGTGCACAAGGGCGAGTCCAGGATTGCAGTCAACTTGTTGTTCATGACTCGATAAAGTTGGCGTGACGACCGGATTTCAATCAAACAAAGAATGTCCATTCGTTTACATCGGACTCACAGTACAAGCTAGGAGTCACCGTCACCATAATGATGTGGGAGGGACCGATGGTTCACCAGCCTGCTTCGAAGGAGACTCACTCGTTCTATAAAACCAGAATGCTCCTTCTACGGTCACCATTTCGATCGATCGCAATCCTCTTCAAATCATTCGTGAATTTCTTAGAATGTGAGTCAACGTGATGACTATACTTCTACCTACACTGTTCTATCAAAACAATTTCTGGCGATCTTATTCCTATCTGTTTTAACACCTCAAACAATTAGATCTCAATTAAATTTACACCTTGCTGTTATAGGACCATCTCAATATAATGTATTCCTTACTGTGGAAGTGCACAAATGCGACCTAAGGGTTCCATAGAATGCAGTCAACTTCTTCATGACTAGATGCTGCAGATATAGAGTCGGCGAGTTCAAGACAAGAAGATCTTTATACTTAAATGAATTCAAGTAAAGAAAAGAATTTCCATTGATCTACGTCGCACTCAAGACTCAAAACTCTAGTGATGTACAAGGAATCAGGGCCACTTTAAATAAATGAATGAGGAGGCCGATTCTGACTCACGAGCCTGTTTCGAAGAAACTAACTCCTCTAAAACTGGAATGCTCCTTCTACTTTCGCAATCCTCTTCAGCGCCGGCGTGTCCCGGGTTCCTTGGCAGCATTGAAGTACGTGGCCGCCACGGGAAGACCGAGCCCATACTGCACGGCGAAGCTGCGAGTATTGAAGTTGTTGCGCACAGGAGGTGGCGTCACCAGCAGCGGTTGCCCCGAGGGCTGCTTGAAGAGCACAAAGATGTACCGGTGGATGCCGATGGGAGGACACGGTCCTACATAAGGCACCACCTCTTTCCCCGTTGTCTTCACTTCTTGCACATCCGCCTTGCTACTCCCCGTCTCTGCAAACAATCAACATTTCACGACCTAAATGATACCATATCTTCAAGAACCTCTCTGCTGCAGTGGAAGTGCAACCATCGCCAACGTCGATTGAATTCCCTAGTGTGAAAGACGAGTACCAGCTGTAGTCCCTTGATCTTTCTCCGTTGTTGTCGACGCCGCCGGACCTTTCTTGTGACGCTCCACGTTCGGTTGCTTGCTTGACGAAACAAACTCTCGAGCTCGTTTGCTGGTCCCCTGACCTGCCATGGACCCTTTGATCACGACTGTGCGTGTATGGAACAAAACAGGGATACTTGATCGTGGACAAAAACTAGCTCTGCACAACTACATTGCTGGACATGACTAGTCTCTCTACAGATTGTTATTCAAGCATTTTCAAGCATCTGATCACGTACTTACGACATTGCCATTCCCTAACTCTAGCCCACTTCGTAAAATTCAATAGAAATCTATTGATCAGCAACTTCATTCACGCATTTTGCACTTCCGCAGAAAGCAATCAAACTGGAACACAGCGAGCTCATATTGATCCCCCTGGCCGAAAAATGTACCATGAGAGTACATGGTTCCACGATGTACCTGGTGTACATTTTTCTAACCGGGATTCAGAATGAGCTAGTCGCGCTGCTTTACATTGCCAGTTCACCCTTACAAAACAAAGAGTGCGACTTCCTATGATCTTCTTAAGTTCATGGGGACAATGATTTCCCTATTTTCAACATCCTACGGGCCACTTCAGGTTGCACAGGTTGAAGCAACAACAAGCTGAAATTTGAACCAACACCATGTGCAACAAGGGGTGACTGCGATAACAAGTTAAAATAATCGATAGCTTGCATGACAAAAGTCGCATAAAAAATGTAGCTTGAGACCTTGAATTCTTAGATATTTGTTTAGCAGGCTACAGTCTTCTGTTTGTCAATTTCATTGTTAAAACATAAAGTATTGTGGTTGCAAAAGAAGAGAATGTACAGATTGGATACAAAGTCCTATGGGACCATGCACCTATTATGTTTATTTTTTACACAAAGTATACAGTGCCGGTATGGATTAGTTGTGATTTGATGTAGTAATCTAGTACATATAGGAACCATATAAGGATCACTTCTTCATTTTCAATCAAATTCATTCTTGTTACTTGGGATTTGAATTTAAGAAATAAGGGATAAATTAAAAAATAAGAGGTTTCACGTGAATTCTTATTATCTCAAGCTTGTTACTTTATCATGTGTATTATATAGTGGACCTAAATAAATATTAGGTGTCACATTTTGCATATGGCTACAAAGTTAGAAATAGAGAAAAGAGGAGTGGAGATTTGGACTCACTAGTTGATGGAAGCAAACTCTGGCCTGGGATATCAGTCACAATCCTGCAGCATTATTAATTCTTCCCTGAGTCTAACATAGAAATTCTGGCTTCAGATTCTAGACTTTAGAAGTAATTCAACTAACATGTGAAGCAAGGAATTATCGGTGAGATAACCTTGTTCTCAAAGATTATTGGTTACAAAGTTTTACTTTTGAATCAAGAATGTCAAAGACAAAGAGTCTAGCTAGCTCAACAAAGAACTCATCATGGACGCAATGTTATAAGTAATAACTCTCTCCGTCTCAACCAACAAAAGTTTGACACAGTGACCAGTCAACTCGGCATTATGTGAATGTTGAGTTTTCAAACCTAAATGGAACCCACTTTGGTAGCACAGGTGACAACCAATCATACGACAGGGAGAGTAAGTATCTCATAATCTCGTTGTTCTTAAGCGTTATAATATCCTTCATTTTAGACTTGAATGAGCAAGAATTAAACATGATCCAGCCATTGTGGTTACGTCCAATAACAAGCCTGTACTCCCAGAGTTTGGCATGTAATTTCTCATAACACAGGCTCTCGTTTCAGGTTTCGTAGTGCATTGTTTTGGGGAAGTCAGCACAATTATCCACTGCATAGTGAAGATTCGGAACGGAAAAAAATGGAAGTGAATTTGCTTACCAGTGAACCCACTCTCTTAAGGTCGGCTCACTAGGACTGGGTGCATCAGGATCTGTCATTATCTGCAAACCAAAACCACATACATGTAATGAAGGAAGGAAAGGAGAAAATGGTGAAAGTATATACACCACTGGTGACGTGTGCTTTCATTTCTTACTTTCACATAAAGATGTTCTTCTCTCTTTTGTATCCACTCTCTAATTCTAAAGTAACTACATTTTTATGATGACAAGAGGCGTAAAATAGTAGAACTACTCCCCAGCAGACTCTATCTTCCGACGTCACTCTTCTTCTATGATGACAAGCATAAGTTCCTAGCCTGATCCTTTCCATCATTATACAGCGAAAGAACAACATGAGCTCAACAACCTTGACATAAAGAAGGCAGCCTCCGAACACTATCACTTATGGGTAGATTTTCTTCAGGTACCACACAAAACCATAATAACCAGAACAGTTGACAATCATGGTTCTGTTCCACTCAGCTCAGTGACGATGGAAATTAGCACATATACTAGCTTACATGATATGCCCTCTCTCACCATCCACATTACTGAAAATCAATATGTCTAGCACATATTACACACCCTGATCTTTTAAATCTGACTGCTTGGGTCTCAATAATGACTGAATGCGTGACAAGTGGTCTACAGTCGATGATACCGATACTGTGACAAGTGTGCAGGATATTCCAGAATGTTGTTTCGATGGAGTTTTACACAAGGACCTATTGAAGAGGTGTGAGCGTAGAGCGAGCTTCTATCAGCAGATATATTGGTGACAGTTCATTCAAGACTGTGGCCTGGTGATGACGTGGCTCAATGGATGGCACATACATGAAAAGATATTGATAATTCTTCAGTAGTCACTGAATCCTCACCGTAGTCACGAAACCGAAAGAGGAATACACACCAGAGTGAAGAAATTGTCGGCTACTCCATTCCGGTCTATCACCCGGATCCCTGGTGCCTCCGTAACCGCCGAGGGCTTCATCTGGCACCCATTTTTCACCTGCAATCCTCATCCCCCACTTACAATCAACATAAGCTTGATTCACGGCTCACCATCAGTGCACAAAAATCACCACCTAATCAATTGGGCACAACTCTGATATGCCATTGAATTCATTGTATGAAAACCTGGCGTGATGAGTATAGCACTGCCATATCCACGCTTGGTGCAAACATGTCGATCACATCTCCTATGACTCGCCCCACCACCAGGGGATCCACCGAACGCGACATCACCTGTCACCGTGACCACCCCAACCCCAGTACACTCAAACCTCTGCAATCTGACCACCTGGAGTCCCAACTTTCTCCCTACGTGACAAGTGTGCTGCAGCCAATGGTAGAAGTGACAAGTGTGCAGGATCTACTCTAGAATGTTAGAGAACGTCACAGTAAAGAGGGTAGAATGTCATAGTTTAAGTGTAGTAACCCTGATCCTTGAAGCGTATGCCCACATGCTCACAGTAGGGAACGTGATCAACCAGTTGTGCAAACTTCAGACACTCTAGCAATAAACCTTCACATGATCAATCTGAACTTGGAGTTGTACCGACAGACCGAGAGCTTCTAGTACTCACCTACAAATCAAGGATTTCAAGCGCCAGCTTCGTCTGTCTTCACCCGTTTCTGCAAACAAGGAACAAGCAATCCCCGCCTCCGTAGAGAATTCTCCAGATGGCGCTCAATACCAGAGTATTCCCGTCCTCTTCTCATACGCTTCTTCCGATCCCGCTGCCCCAACTCTGATCGAAGATCTGAATACGAACTACGCCAACATGAGTGAACTTGTAGCCTTTGTCTAGTAATAGGTGACTCACACTCAAGAACAAGAATCCCGTTGGCTACTTATGCTGCGTGGAGTAGTTGATACAATCACCAACTGATCAATTCCGTGAGCTAGGCTAGAGTACTTTTAACCGCCTGAAAGAAGCTAGGCTCCTTGCAAAGTGGCGATAGTTTGGCGACCTGGGAGATTGAATTGAGGGAGAGGAATGATGTACCTGGCCGTAGAGATGCAGGAATCAGTGAATGATCAAGTGGGGAATTATAATCTATTGAACTGCGTAATCAGACGGCCAAGTGGAGTTGGGAAGCGCAGCAGGGCTGGAGTTGAGCTGAGTGTAATTGAACCCACGAGCAGCCGGAGGTACGGGTCGAAGCCACCTTAAGCCGTTCGAGAGGGTGCCAAGTGGCCTGCACATTTCCCCATTTCGGGAAGATTTTAAAATGGAGAAAAGGCCTCAGTTTGACACCTCATGGGAGACGACAGTGCCACCTCACCACTTTTATTCCACAACTTCCAGGGACCTGAGTTTGCTGCTTTCCGTGTACTTTGTCAGTTGTCTCTCATGTGATTGGCTCCGAAGTCCTAACCATCACCATGGTAACTTAAGTGTAGGCATACAGCTGCAGGTGCGCGTAAAAGTTATTTCATAAATCAACTAACTTATGCTGAAGATGGAAAGGGCTATAAAAAGGGAGGACGGAGACTTTGAAGTGAATTTTCATGGAAAGGCTAACAGCCACGTGTCCATCTGTCAGGAAGAGGATCAAACCTGGGAACATATTCAGACTGACGTTTTAGAAAGTGCGGACTGCTGAATCCGATGAGCTTTTTTTTATTTTAGTTATAAAAATAACCTTTATAATCATTCAAAGATTCAGGTAGTGCAATAGGGCGAAGATAAGCGCTGATTTCAAATCTTCAGTCAGAGTTCATGGGAAAGATGCAACTTTACCAGTTCAGTGCATAGACTGTAGCTCAAGAATTGTCGGAGAAAGTGGCCTTCCTTCTGGCGGTAAGTTACTGAGGCTGGGATAAATTGTGCCTTCATTCTCGTTTGTATTGTAGGACGATAGTGGACCTGCCTCAAGATAAAACTGGAACAAGAAGTCTGAAATAGGGATCAAGAATAGCTAAAAGTCACGTCTAGAGCCTACACGTATGCACATATGCGTTCAGTCACATTTCGCCCTAATGTAATCGGTACTATTCCGTTCTATTCAAGAATGAGCCATGATGAACGTGGGAAATATCTGGAACAGAAAAATATCTTTGAAGCCTGGAACAATGATCGGCCAGAACCGACCTTCAGTGTCAGTATTGTGAACAAGTGAAAATGAAAAGAAAAAGAAAATTGATTTTGAAACCACAGGATAAGAATCGACCAAATCTTTCAAAACATGTAAGAAAATTATTTGAATGTGAAAATGAAGGGTAATCACGGGTGATGTTCGAAAAAGTACCCAAACGTTGCCGTAGAATCACTCAAATCCATCCACAATTTTAAATATGACAAATAAGCTTTCCTATAAATTTGTAATATGAAATTATACGTATTTGCAGTGGTATCACGCAACTTATGGCAATAACCGACCCCTGTGGGTCCTATATATTCAACATGATTCACTGCTGCATACAGTGAATCTGAATGAAGCGCTCCAAAGTGCATACTTCATCGTATCAGAGAGAGGTTCGCAGGATAAGACTTCCAGAACATCAGCAACCATCTCACCATCCCTTCTCAACTAACATTCGACATTTTGGATGGCCGAATAGGCAAGATACTTGCACACAACTGTCAACAATTTGCCCCAAGCTCCTACGCTTCTCAACGCTCTAACACATGGTCTAAGCCAAGTTTCACCGCTACGGAACAGAACTTTCACAAAAAAATCAGCTAGGCGATAAAGAGTTGTAGTCAAGACTATGTCGTTCACCTCAGACTGCAAATTCCAGCTCCAAAGAAAAATCGATAATTTCAGTTGGAGAAACTTACAATGATAACAAGCTCACGACCAATGTCAATCATGAGGGAATGTTACCAGGGTGTTTCTTTGGTCCTTCGTCATCTTAGAATTGATAATTTACAGGAAGATAACTGGCCAAATCCAAGTAGGCACAGTCCTGCCTGTAATTGTAAACAATGAGTGTTATTGCTATTCGACTGAGTTGAGGACAATTAGCATAGAGACTAGAAATCCCAAACAAGCTGAACCAGATGCATGTCTACATAGTACACGTGTAAATTCTGAAAAAGATCTGTGGCTGCCAAGATACTTAATCGTAGCTGCGCACTTTAAAGTCGTTGAGTACCAAAGCCTTGCACCACCGGGATGTCTTCCAGATAGTTATTGAGCTGCTTTCGACACTCAGCAACCATTAGAAGAGACTCTCCAATAGGCTTCTCTCGCGCAGCAATAACAGCAGCAAGATACTTACGTCTCGCAAGCTCTAGCTTCTCTTGCTCTTCCGCGGATCCCTCCGACATGGTACTCACCTGTTCTTCATCGTTTGGACCTGATACACATACCAGAAACGTAGTCTTCTGATGCACCTCTTCTGAAGCAATAGTAGAAACCATGTCCACTCGATATGGTGGACCTTCTCTGTCCGTATCATCCTGTTGTAAAATTAACCCAACAGAGTATCAGAGTCCACATAACTGAACACATGCAAAATGTATAAAAAGAATTCCATTACAATAAAAAAGACCGTCTTCAACATCATGTCACAGTGATTATCACCTGTTCTGACTGACTGCCATCGGCGAGCTCAGTGGCATCAACAGCATCGAGCTGATAGCGTAAAGTCAAAACCTGACAACGTAACGTATTTAGCTCTGCCTCCATGCTGTTTGCCTTCTGGTTTGTCTTTACCATACCACGCTCTGCTTGTTCCAAAAGTTTCCTCATTTCTCCGAGTCCTTGCTGCACATCGTTTGCCATTTAGTACTCGAATAGAGGAAGATGAGCGTGAACAGACCCTGGAAGCTGACACATGCATTTACGATTGAAAAACCCTACTTCCTTGCAAAATAGGAAGGTAGCTAGATCCACAAAGGGGGCGGTTGGGGTGGGGGGGGTGGGGGTGATGCTACAAGTCCCACCATGTGCGTAGTACAACCATACAAACATTAGAAGAATAAGTGGCGAGCCCAGATCTGACATTTCGAGTTTCAGGATCAACCATATCTCTGTTAGATTAAGAAAACATATGGACAAGGAAGAAGCAAACACCTGTTGCTCGCGTAGCTCTACTTGAGCCGACTGGACAAAGCGATCCTTCTCAGCCAGTTCCTGACGTAACTTATCTATTTGTCCCTGCAAGAGCTTCATGTCCTCAGACTTATCATCCTTGTCTTCAGCTACACCATTCCCATGAGGTGCAATGTTTCCGGGTTGACTGTCGAACTCAAACGCTCCTCCCTGAGAGTCATTTCCTTCTCTAACCTTGGACTGCCAACTTGACGTTCTATCCAGTACTGGATCCTTCTCCCAAAGTTTCTGACTCACGTCATCAGTCTGAGATGCATGTGATTCTAAAGTGTGATTGGAGCGCTGACCAATCGTTTCCAGTAGACAGTCCTTCTCCCACAACTTCTGCTTCAGTTCCTCAATTTCCACTAGCAAGTGGCGAGTATCTTTGCTGGAGTCCTCTTGAGCCGTGTCGCCCTCAATGCGTCTAAGGATATTCTCACTTTCCTCCCAACGGCACTCCTCTTTAGGTTCTTCACGAATGAGTTCACGACTAACTTCACGATTCGGTGTGCGCTTTGGAGTGAGGATACCTTTTCTCACTTTCAGAGGACTTTCATAAGGCTATATCACAACAGAAGAGTTTGTCAGCACTAAAATTCGGGATTCTAAAGCAAATGTCCAAATACGCTTCCATATGGTTAAATGGCGCGCATGCCGAGATCATTCAAGCCCAGAGGAACACAACATTACACAGCAGATTATAATCACATCACTAGTCCATGCAATTATAATCTGCAAATGCTCGTCTCGAGTGATATAGCTCGCACTCGACATTCTTAGGTCAACCACACCAATGTCATCAGTCATGAGCATGATCAAACCAGAATCTAAGAGTATTGATAATCTAAAATTCAGTATCAGGTTTCAGGCACTCCAGAAACGAAATTACTGACTGCAGCAAGTCCAGACAATTATTTACCAACGCTCCACTACATCAAAATAATAATCAGCAGAAGGCGATGGAAGGGTGTAGACCTTGTACAGCGTATCACGGAGGGGTGCAGGTGTATAGATCATAGCAGCCTGGTGGCCGAACATGCTACTCCGAGCTCCCTGTTGCTCCTGTCAACACAAGAACAATCCTCAGGACAAGGGATGTGCTCAATACAATGATTAACCACCAAGAGGAAATAGATACCTCTCGTCGTGTCAGATGAAAGCTCAGAATTGGCCATCTGGAATCGAATCATTTATAAATAACAGATTTGAATATCATTTTGTAAAGTTGCAAGCACCAACTCCTTCGTAGTGTCCACAACCGAAATTATTCATAATTTTGCAAGGGATGGATGCCGGTCAACTGACATACTAAAAGAGAGAGTGAGAGAGTTCTCGATGCACTCTCCACAGCACAAATCTTCCAAGTGTAATGTATAATCAAGACCCGTATGGCTCTCAAACCAAAAGAACACCGAATGTAGACCGAGACATTGTGTGCGACACGCACTCTCACCCTCCAGATCCACTCCAAGCCTATCCCGCGACGCTAATCCCCCAAACCCAATCAAAGCAATTGCTGATAACAGATTTTTGTAAAGATAAACTTCAATGCAGTTCACGAACTACCTCCACATGTCGGAATTATTCACAATTTTATAAAAGATGAATACCAGCTCCTGTCATTTTAAAATAGAGAGTGAAAGAGTTCTCGATGACCACTCCACAGCACAAATCTTCCATGTATAATCAAGAAGCGTGCAGATTTCAAACTATAGCCCAAACGAACTCCGAATGTCCAAACAACACTGCACTCTCGCCTTCCAGATCCACGCAAAGCCAATCCTGAAACGTTAATCCCCAAAACATCGAACCAAAGAACATCACAAATAGCAGAGACGCACCATAAAACTCTCCATCAAAGGAATCATCTCCACCAAGTTACGGTACAACGCCGGGTCCACCTCCGGCGAGACACCATTCCCCGCGGACATCGCCTTGGATCCACGAAACGACGCCATCGCCACCTCTCGCCCACTGGCCAAATCGATCGGTCAATCCCGGCCCCAACCCTAGCAATGCCTCCACCCTCCCCGGCCACGACGAATCTATCGGAACGCAGCCATGGCTACCGTCGACATTGGCAGACCAGCGAGCGCGCCAATGCCTGCAATGCCGCAGCAGTCCCACTCACAATCACATGGAGGAGGGAAAACAGGGAATCGAGCTGGAAGGGAAAGGAAGAAGGAAATTAAAGGAGTGGCGGGATTCGAAAGGGAATCTGCAAGTGTTGGCGTGGGGAAATGATGAACTGAGTTTCGGAGTGAAGGTTGCTGCGGCGGATGGACATGGCGGTGGCTATGGCGTCACGGCGGGGGACGCTCCTTGCAAGACTACTGTCACTTCTCGGGCGCTCAAAACGGAGGCGCTGCAACCCCCGAGGCGGGAAAATGCCGTTTTCTTGTCCCGCTGGGGTTGAGGGTTCTATGACCGTTCAGTTGAGCGTCCATTCCCGTCGGTTTCATTCAGCAATTTTGTACATGGGGTGAAGACAGTTTTCGTGGGAATTATCCGAGGGACAAAGACCTCATGGGACTTCTCAAAATTTCATACAAAATATGGATGGATTATGAAATTTTTATGGGTGTGTGATTTTTTTTAGAACATGTATCATGCTAGTTACAACATTGCAATCACTTCATTTGCAAAAGCATTGGAGTTCAATCATAGCATGAAAACGTGATGCATTGTAGGATTTGTCTCGTGGAACTTCTCAAAATTTGATCCCGAATATGGATAGATTATGAAATTTTCTATGAGTGTGCAATTTTTTTAGTGTATGTATCATGCTAGCTACAACAACAACAACAACAACACTGCAATCACTTCACACACAACTGAAGTTGATGGCGTTGGAGTTAAATCATAGCATTTTGAACAATAGGATTCAATTAGAAGAATCTTGATCAAAATGTTTGTGGTATTCTAGGTCTTCATCGTGAACCTTAAATGAAATAATTGGATGATATTTATCCAAGATGAAAGATGATAGATTTTGTCGTGACAAGGGTCTTGATATTGTGTACATAATATACTAGATAGGAGGAATTTTTTTTCATAATTCATCACATAAGGTCTAATATAAGGCAATGCTCAATGAAAACATAAATTTTGAATACTAACAAAGGCGGGCCAACGAAGAGGGTAGAGCCGACGAGGAGGTGTTTTTTATTGCAATTTTTTTGATAATAAACAACATATTCCACGCATATACCACCATCAAAGAGTGACTTCAAATGGATGAAGATTTTTGTGGATAAATGGAAAAAATAGAAAAGCCCAATTATGTGGGCAATTCGTGTAATGTATATCCAATTCCTAATTACACTGTGTAATCCTTTAAGAACTTGAATATAAAAAATCTATGACCAAATTGACAAAAAATCAACAAAAAAATTGTTGACTTGGATAGTACAAAAAAGAATATTGATTTGGTTGTTGATTTGGTCAAATCCGAAAAGAAAAAAAATTAACTTAAATTTTTTTTAATATTCCATATGGATAGCCCCAAATGTGCCATATAGGCAACCACAAGGTCAACCCAAAATTGTCACATAATCAACCACATGGACAATCCATTGTTGTTTTTTAGGCTCAAACCCTATATCCCTAAAGAATGAAGCCAAACTCCAATCAATGCACAATGGTTGGAACTCTTCATACGTATAAGGAATAGTTTCTAAATTTATTCATTACCAATTTGGTGTTCTCCCAAGTCAATAGACTTGGGCGCCCATTCTAGCATAATTAAATAACTTTCTTAGAAAATTTTAAACTAAAAAGAGTTGGAAAATCAAGATAATTTTCATCTTCAAAAATCCGTTTGTGATTTTGAGTCTCCAACCAAAAGTTATGGACAAAAGTCAGAGAGGATGTTTGAAAATGTGAAAAAAAATGTCCCTTCCAACCCCTCTCTAAACTTTGTCTATAACTTTTGATTGAAGGCTCAAATTTTCAAACGGATTTTAGAAGATGAAATTTAGCTTGATTTTTCAACTTTTTTAATTCAAAGTTTTTTGAAAAAATTATTCTACTATGCCAAAATGGCTAAAAGTTTGTTGAGTTTAAAAAACAACAAATTGTGAATGATTGAGTTTAAAATATATATTTTTATTGTACATAGAATTCCAACCATGATGATTTAAATTTTGCCAAAAAATTCCAAAAAAATCTATAGAAATTTGTTGATTTGGTCTTTGTGCTATTCAAATCAACAAAAATCATGTGGCCATTTTGTTATCTTGCACAAAATGAACAACAAATTGTAAATATCGTCATTACATTACCCAATTTAATAGAAATCTATTTGTTGATTTTTTGTTGAATTGGACATCTTTTTCTAGTAATGAATGATAATATAACCTTTAAGCAACTTTTATTTTGGATATTTTGAGGAAATTATGGAGGGAAAACACAGTGTAGAGTGACGAAAGTTTTGTTTATCAAATTTTTTGAAAAATCATGATTCAGTCAACATTAAAATCTTGTTGCAAAATATTAAGAAGACTTATAGAAGAATGAAAGAATGGCTTGGATGAATTATGATCAAACTTCTTGTCATTAAATTTTGGCTAAATTCAATGGTTCAAGGAATTTCTCCATACTATTCAATATAATGAACCTCAAACTAAATACAAGATTTGGAAGCAAATCTTCATACAAAAGGAGTGGCCCTCACTACAAAGTCAATACAAGATAGAGGGACCTAACAAATAGGATCCCAATCTAATGTGAATAGGTATTCAATGCAAGACGTAAAATTCGTCCTATGAAGTGAAGCAAGCAAAGTGAAAACACTAGTTCTCTAGAATAAAAGTAAAATCTTGCCTCCTATTTTGTGTTGAATCTAGGATATGTTCTTGACACTACAAAAAAAAGGGTCTCAACCAACATGAAAATGAATTGATATATGTTGGTTATTTCAATATATTTCAGTTGGTTAGGATGTCTTGCTTTGGACAAAATCAACAAAACTACACTAATTTTACTTCTTGATTTGGTCAAACTTTTATTATTCAAAAATCCAACACATAGATTGCCACATAGGCAAAACCCACCACACAGACCCTTCACATGGATAGGACTAGAAAATCTAATTTTAAAATCTAATTCAAATTTAATTTTAGAAAACTTAGCACTATATTCAAACCGGTTCAATATATACCTGACAATTGAAATTTGAGTATCACTTACCTTGGTGATAAAAAAAGATGACAAGACAAGTTCTTTATACAAGAAGGGTGGTAGGAGGTAGATCTTAATTAGAACAAACCGTATGGGATATGTAAATTAGGATGAGTAGGAGCTCAATCATTCATAGTTAAATCAAAACTAGGAATTGTGCTTAAAGTAGAATTTCAAACCTCATTTTGGCATACTTAGTAGAATAACCTTTTTCATAAAACCTTTAACAAAAAAAGGTGGTAAATCAAACCAAATTTCATCTCCAAAATCTATTTGACATTTCAAGCCTCCAATCAAAAATTATGGACAAATTCAAAGAGGAAGTTTTAAATTGTCAAAGAAAATGTCTCTTCCAACCCCTCTTTTAAATTTGTCCATAACTTTTGATTGGAGGCTTGAAATGTCAAATGGATTTTTGGAGATGAAATTTAGTTTGATTTATTGCCTTTTCCTTGTTAAAATTCTTTTGAAATTTTTTTATTCTACTAAATATGCCAAAATGAGGTTTGAAATTCTACCTAAAGTGTGTTTAATGGATTGCCGAATTAACTAAGCAAATTTTGGTTTGGTTTGGTCACAAGCAACACAATTTTGTTGATTGCTATTTCTGTCAAGAAATGCAATGGCCGGATCAACATACAAAATTCCATCTTTTTCACAATCAACACAAATCAATTCATCTTATATTGATTAGGACCCCCTTTTCTTGTAATGTGACCCTCTCATAGCTAATTTGGAATCTCTTAATGGAAATATGATGTACAATCTCTGGACACTTCAATAACTATTGATGTACAACAAATGTAGATAGTTATATAGTATATAATGCCGATTAATTAATATGGATCTCCATAAATCCCCTATTCAGTGTAGATGTCTTGAAGTATAATTCTTTACAATTGTCATACTTCAATTAGTTTATAGTAGCTGCACATCTTAGGCAATAATTTATAGTGGAAAAAAAATTATAATTTTTGATATATTCTAAAGTAGGTCATCTTATTATAGATGTATTCTAAATTAAAATTATTATTGTCTAATCTTTTTTGTAAGAAAATGAACATAAATTGAACAAGTGTTAAGAATCTACTTTTGTAGGGAAAATAATGAGGTTTTCATGGTCAAGTCGTAGGCCATTTTTTGCTATTCAATGTAAGAAGAGATTATGTCCAATCACAAAAAAATGGTAATAATGTAAAATGTATTTACAATAAATTGCCAAAGTGAGATGGTTTGAAATTTTGACCAATATCATTATGTACTTTTCCAAATTTGATTTTATAGATGATCCTTTCATAGTGCATACAATTTTTTTTATGAAAATCTCAAAAAAATTATCAAAGATATGATTTATTTATAACACATTTTTCACGCACAAGTTCCCTTGAAAATATAAACAAATTGAAATGAACAAGCTACATTATTATATATTGGTCCTTGTTACATTTCCTTGCAATACTAATTAATTGGCACTAAGACATTCCATGTGCAAATTTCTAATTTTGAGATGATAATTCTAAAACTCAAAAGGTATTATAGGTTCCAGTCTTCATACAAACTTCTTACTTCATTATTTTGAGAATTTTGCATAGTTAAGTTTCATAATTTTATATGATACTTTATTGAAATCTATTGGTGATGAATAATAAAAAATTTATTGCATACATATGTAAGAAATATTCATATAAATATCTTTCAATTGAAAAAAAATGTCGCTAAGTAATTAAAAAAATCAATCTACTCATAGTTTAAAATACACATTTGCAAATGATTTGCCAAAATCCAATTACAGTGCATAAATATCTAATCATAAAATTTGAGGTATCATAGTTCATATTGAAATTTTTGTACATTAATGTTTTTGTTACTTTACAACATTGTTTTTCACATGAAAGATGTGCATAAAGATGTTTTATGCATACTTAAGCAGTTGAATTTGAAAATTCATCTCCAATGGATCTTATTAAATTATCATACAAATCCATAAAATTTGACAAAAGAAATCAATATAAAATGAAGTTTTGTTTTTTGAAAATTAAAATTTAGTATATTTGATTGAGATTATGCAAGAATGCAATGTTAATTATGAATGATCAAAAATGACAATTTTGTTCTACATCAAAAATACTATTTGAATTGAATAATAATTAGTTTGTATCTTGTGCTTATAGTGGATTTAAAAAAAATTGTACAATTCAAAAGTTGTCATATCTAATTGAATTATATTAATATTAATTTTCTACATGCACATGACACTCTTGCAAAAAATTTAGTTTCAAAAAATATTTCATGAAATTTATCACTTAATGATGTAGGGTACACGGAAAATACAAATGTGATCAAACATATAATCCACAAAGTTTGCATCAGAAGAGACAATGTGAAGCATCAAGAATAGGAAGTGTTTACATGGAGTCATTTTTTTTTTAATTTATAGATTTGTTCCAAATTAATTTTGAAGGTTTAACTTCAAATATTCTCTAAAAATATATTTTTTATTTTTGTGCATTTGAGAATTTCTATGATTGCTCAAAATTGTACTTACAATTGCTACCGGTAGATGAGAACATCAATATTGTTTGCAAATAGTAAAAAATTTATACACATAGACAAATATTCTAAACAACTCCAGTATTCTAAACTACTTGTATATATACTTTTTCACTACAATGGATTGGATGCCAAAGGATTTATGTCTAGGGGACGATTGATTTTAAGATTACAATGAATGTTATAATGCCATTCTTGGATGGTGATTAAAAAATCTACACTAAATAGGGATATTAAGGGGACCAAAAAATTAAAAGGACTTATTGTGGAAAACTATAGATGTTTCAAAGATGATGTACAAACCCCAAACACTTCAACAACTATTGATGTACAACAAAAGTAGATATTTATATAGTGTGTAATGTCAATTAATTAGTATGGGTCCCTTTAAAATCCCTATTTAATATAGAATATCATTTTTGAATTAGCCAAAAATCAAAAGAGACCTTGAAAAGTGTATTCAATTTTCTTATGGAGCATCTTTGGAATAAGATCACTGAAAATTGATCATGTTTCCAAAAGTGTGTCTTCAAAACTCTCCCCCTCAAATGGATGCTTGGTGCACATTGTTTTATTATGACTATGAGGCCATTGAAACTAAAGTACAATTTTAGCAAATCAATTGATACAACTTTGATGTCCTATAACTTTTGTGTTTTATATTTGAATGTTGTTCTTGAATTTCACCAAACTTTAATTACAATTTGTCTTTGTTTGATTAAAAAATGAAAATTCTCAATATATATTTATAATGGTTCTACAAATTGCCAATGTATTCTATTGCATCACTACTATGTTCTCTTTAGAATAAAACATCATTTTATACCTAAAGATTGAGCTAATATGTTGTGGAAGAGGCCCAAAATCCTCACTTATGATTGGACAAAAGGTTGAAATTGGTCTAAATTCCTTTACACCTAGAGTCCAAGCCAATTTGATGGAATGAATTTCTTATTTAAAAAAGAGATAACTTGACATGGCCCATGCACAATGAATTGGGTGCACCAAGAATGGAAGGCCAATTCTTGACCACAAGGCCAATGTCAAATTTCAATTTTAATTTTTTTAAAATAAAATATTAATTAAAAAAAAATTAGATCCATTGAATTTTGTACAATCAACCTCAAGGAGAATTGGCTCAGCCTTTAGGTGTAAAACAACCTAGAAAAGAGAGAGAGATAGGCTGAATTTTATAGTTTTTAATTGAATTGGCCTAGCTTCTTGGCCTCAAGGCCTTTACATATGGAAGAATTGACCCTTGTTATATTCTTATTCTAATGAGTAGTCTAGTGAGTAGTTGAGGACAACCCCTAATGATCGAAGCGACCATTTTTTAATTGCTACCCTTCTTTTTTGAGCTTCCCAATCTCAAGTTTTGAGTATTTTTAGAAATAAAAAATACTTCTAAAAAAAAATTGTGTTATAAATCCAATGGCAATAGTTACATCAAATTTTGAGTTCAACTCCGCCTTGTGAAAATTTTCAAATTTAAGTGGTGCAATGTAGTTCATAGCTTATTTGGGGGGATTTGGTTAAGGCATGGACTAAAAAATTAGCCAACCAATGTCATTATTGCCTACCTCAAAAAGGATAAACTTGCCTCAAAAAGGGCAAATCCAAGGAGTTTAAGGAGAAGACAAGTATCCCATTCTATTTTTTCTTACAAACACTACTTTCATTTTAAAGACCACTATGTATTGCAAGTTCCACAATTAATTGAAAAATTCTTGGAATGTTGTGAAATTTTACATGTACATTATCAACTCTCTTATCTTTCATTGAGCACAAAAAGGCATCATTTCAAAATATTTTCATAAAGATGTGCTCTTTCAGAGTGCATTGCATTGTATTTCCATTGTTCCAAATAAAACTTCAAACTTAATTATCTCTTAAACCATTTGGTCAAATAATTTGATTGTTTTTGAAGTGCTTACTCTCAATGTGAACTTCAAGATCCCATGGTTACATTGTATCTGCTCTCAAGAAAAAAATGAGAAAAAATTTGCTCAAGCTCTTGACAGTTTTGGTCCAATTTTAAAGTACATCCCCCTTAGGTTAGTTTAGGGTGAATTGACCCCCTCATTGCCCTGCGGTTTATCTCTAAGGGAAACACTATAATTTTTATAATTTGCAATACAAACAAAATTTGCAAATTCTAAATTCATATTTGCAATTAGTGTGCCCAAATTAGATATGGGAGGTGAAGAAATACAAAAAAAACATCACAAAATAGGAAACATTTTATAATATTTTCCCTTAGCTACGACAATGAGGGGATCAATTCTCCTTGGCCCTTGGGTCATTAGTGGTTAAATCTAAAAGAGGCTAAAATTTTGTAGAGTTGGCCTCAAAGAAAATTGTCCCAGCCTTTGGGTGTAAAGCGCCCCTAACTAAGGGCATGTTTACATCCAAAAACTTTGGATTGGAGCCCAAAGAAATGGAATGTTTTGATTGGGTCTTTGCTTTGGATCCATAGCTATCTTCTAATTAACCCCTAAAGTCCCACTGGCCCTACAGGGGACAAAATGCAACTCTAGGTAAGCTCATATGGTCTCAATATTCATCATAATTTACTAAAACATTGTGTACAGCTAGAAAAACACATAAGCTTCTTGGAAATATAATTTTTATTTCAATCAATGCTTGGAAGCAAAAGTTATTGCACAAAAAGCCAAAAATGGAGGTCAACGGGCAATCCCCAAAAAATCACAGAGAGTCCAAATATATATATTTTATTATTATTATTATTATTATTATTTATTATTATTATTATTATTTTTTATTTTTTATTTTTTTATTTTTTTATTTTTTTTTTATTTTTTTTTAAAAATTTCTTAACATATTATATCTTTCTCTACATACTTTGAATCATTCAATTTGTATTAGTGATGAGAAAGTTATGGCCGATCTTTTTCTTTGGCCAATCTAAGAACATTCTTGAAAAAAAAACTTTTTGTCAAACTTTGAATGCTAATATCTTCCAATCCATATAGTCAAATTTGCTGAAATTTCTACCACATAATCTCAGACAAGTGAAGTAGAAGATCTACAGTTAGATTCTTTAGAAAAAATGTTTTTTCTGCTTTCTTGGGTGAATGCAACAAAAATGACAGTTTTGAGGGTTTTTTGACAGAAAATGGCGTTGATACTTTAGGGATTAAAACACTTCATTTCTTTGAGCTCCACCCCCCCCAAAATGGGTGTAAACAAGCCCTAAATTGTACGTATTCTGGTCTGAGTACATTCGTACATGGGTGGATACCTGGATATGCTCTTACTAGTAAGATGTGAGTACATGGGGGGATATGCACTTTTGAAACATGATTCAGATACCATGATTGCCATCCCTGTATTTTGATAAGCCTTTGAGTACCTCCCTATACCTGGGTCAGTTTTGTAAATGATTTACCTTAACCCCAAAAGGACCCTGAGGACAGAATGTGTCCTTGACCAATTTGTGAAGTTAAATAAAACCTTACCAAATTATTATTTTTTGTAATTTATAATTTTGATAAATTATTTTTGAAGTTTAATTTTAACTTCAAAAATCTGATTTTGAAAATGATTGATTATGATTTTTCTATTCAGGATTTTGTGCACGGGTGTCCATTGCAATCTTGACTTTTGTAGTGTTGAGGGCTCTTGGGAATGAGCCTCAATTACACTAAATCTCTGAGAAAAAATCACATTAGAAATTCATCCAAAAAAATTGTAGAGTAGATTTTGAGAAGTCATAAATTGATTGGGGTTATGCATGTTAGGCCCTTCAACCTCATATTTTTTTGGTGACCAAATTTTTAGATTTGACATGTGAAAAGAGGATTGAAAGACTTCAAATCACTTTCACAGTTTTAACACCCTCATGATCAAACATTATAATCTTTCAATCCGTAAGAGATATTGTTGTGTTTTATTTTCTAATGTGATGTCTAACATGTCTAGTTTGATTTTATACGGTTACAATTCAAAAAAAATTGATACAACTTATCAAAATGTTGGCTTTTAATTCAATTTAGAACAAATTCCTAGAAGCTCAGGAATTTCCACGGTCATTTTGGGGTTAAAGGACATTCAGTTCTATTTTCCCACTTGGTCAAATCTCAGTAGTTTTCTATATTGAAAAAAAAAATTCAAATTTTCAATTATTTTCTCATTTAATATGATATATCCAAATTTTAATTTAATTTTTTCATAATTAAAAACATTAACATAAATTTTATATGATTTTTTATTTATTTTCTTTGTACAATTTATAGTAATTACAAAAGTGTTTAAAATAGTACAAAATTTTAGCTAAAACAAAGATGATAATGATAACCATTAAGGTGTAATTGGTGTACACTTTGAGCTCACATGAGAGAAACTTGATAGAAAAAGTTTGAAAGTGGTGTATTTTAAGCTTTCAAGATGCTATCTTCAAAGAGTCACAAAAATTTATTCCAATTTTGACGATTTTGGAATAAAAATCAAATGGGATAAAAAAATAGATTATTGGAGATACATTTTCTTTGTCAAGCTTAAAGACATCTAAAATCAAGAACTATGTGAAATTTGACTGTATATCATGTCCCTTGGACATGGTTTATCCTTGAGGGTTATGCAAATTTGAAGCGTGTGCAAATATTGATAAATTTTAGACTAATATCTAAAGAACAAAGAGGATTTTAATATGTTGAAACAGTTGGCCATGTGAAACCAATGGCTACTTCAAAGTTAGGTGATGGAAGTGGAAAAAAAACATTTGCATTTTGAAAACAAAAGATGCAAAACTGGAGGGAAATTGATAGGGCCAAAAATCAATTGTCACCCCCTCCTTCCAATTGAAGGATATTTTATTTTTCTTCTTTCAAAACTTGACGAGGTTCATTTTTTAAAACCATCAAATAAAATGAATGAACTTAATGATGCTCAAAATATCCTAAAAAGGTACTATAAAATTTATTGGTTGTTTAGGTGGCAAGCTATAACCAGTTTGTGTGATTATTTGGAATTTGTCCTTATTTATTTATTTAATCCCTAAAATTTGTTCATGTTTAGAGGCTCAAAATTGCTTTAAAATACTAGTCTCCAAAGCAAGGCTAAAATCTTAATTTATATTTATTTCTTAATAAATCTAACTATGATATCCTTTAGTTAACATGTTAGAGTAGAACCTCCTAAATTTCAAAACAAAAGCCTTACCAGTTGCAAAATAAAACTCCTTATAACTTTTATCTCATTATTTGAAATTCAATGGTTCAATTTCTTTTTGAGTAGGTATCAATCTATACAATTTCAAAAAAATAATTGATATTTAAGAAATATATATTTTATAATGCTTGATTTGATATAGAAATTGAAAAAATACTTTGAGCTTTTGCAATATTTATCAAAATGATATAAAACAAAACTTCACACGTAGATTATGATGAAAATTATCCATTCTAAAAATTTCATGCAAAAATTCCAAATTATGAAGTCAATAGAGTTTGCCTGAGTTTTATTTTGTGAGCAATGAAGGTAGAAAAAACATATAAAGTTGTATTTTGCTTCTCAATTTTGAAAACTTTAAATAAAATAAATAATATTATTTGTTTACTAGAACATTTTTACCATTGGAATTAACAATTGTTAAATACTTCCAAAATGTACCAACATATTAATTATATCTTTTTTTTAGTAACACTTTTCATTTAAATGAACATAAAAGTTTTTTCAGTTAAATTTTTTAATATATAATTTTCAATCCATTCTTTAATTTATTGACTAAAATGAACAAGTTATAAGACATACATGATTTTTCCTTTAAATATTGAAAGACAAACTTCACCTTCTGGAAGGACTATAAAAGCATACATTTTGAAGTTTAGGCACATTGAACTTGCAGTTGGTGGGGAAATTGACTCTAAAATTTTGGAACAATGTGCTTGAACAAGTTAACCCCTCACCGCCCAAGGCCTAACCATGCCAATTACAACCTTGCTTTTCAAGCGTTATAAGTCTAAATTTGAGAGAGTTATGAAAATCTCAACCGTACAATCGTGTAGTGTGCATGTTGTAGACAATGTAAATCAAATTTGGGATCATTTGACCGTATAGATTAAAAGATTATAATATTCTAGTGTTAAAAAAAGATGTTGAAATTTTCATAAAAACTCATTTGGAGGTGAAATTCGATTTCTAAACCTAAACAAATGAAAAAAATTTAAACTACAAAGTGATTCAAAACCCAAAGAAAAACACTTTGATGGGAAAAAAATCATTCAATTGAGTCACTGTGTTTGCAAAATTGTTTTGGAATGTCAAAAAATAGTGAAAAAGTAGCAATAAAACACATCTATGGTTGAACCTACCTCTACAAAAATGCTCCTCATTCAATTATGATTTCTTGGATTGATATATAAATTTTACCACAAAAACTAAACTAATATGCGCAACTTTTCCAACAAGGATTATTGAAAACAAACCCTATCTGAAGAAGTTATAAGCCACTGAAGTTCATTGTAATGCAAAAATGTCTAGATTTTGAACTTCGAATTGCTCCCAAGCATTCAAAACAACTTCGATTGACATGAAAATTTACCACAATAGGTAACTTAGACTTTATGGGGAAGAAAACTCAACAAATTTTATTGAAAATCAACATTTGATGAAAAAGATAAAAGCCCCCAAAGTTGTGGCCATCTCAATGTAGTGTGGTGAACTCAAATTGAACCTGCGAACTTCGAATGGCTTTCAAAAACTCTTTAAATCTTGGATAGATCTGAAAATTTTACCACAAAAATAGACTAGTATGTGCAACTTTTCCAACAAATTTGATTTAATTTGGACATTGGATGAAAAAGTTACAACACTTTGAATTTGACTACTAGACTGTGTGAGGACACTTTTGGTCCCCTTGGGCGGTTAACCAAAAGATTATACATACGGTTGGTTTTGTTAAAAAATAAATATTGATGAAGATTTTGACCTTGCTTTGGAAAGAACTATTTTGAAGCAATTTTAGGCCTTTAAACAAATGGTCCTTTAGGGGTTAATAAAGGACTTCAAAGCTTATTTTAGAATAGGGATTCCATAACTGTTTGTAAACTAAAACTCCTCATAACTTTCATCTAATTTATCAAAATGGAATGATTTAGTGCTTTCTCTCTCTATATAAATCTAGAAAACCAGTTTCAATATTTTTTTTAAAAGATTTTTTTTTCTTGAGTTGCTTGGGCTACTGAAGCTCAAATATAAACTATATATCATACACTAACTTTTTAAACATGTAGTCAAAAGTTACAAAATTGTTGCACCTCATTGCCTACATTTTTTGTGAAAATTTTAGAGAAAAATAATAAAAATTCCATTCTTAGCAAGTTGCCCAAACTTTTAAGTTGCCCCAAAACGTTGTTAGGTCCTTTAGGGGTTAATACTCCTTGTAAAGATGATGTTATGCCTCACTTGCTCACTAAGTTTCATTGACTTTCTATTTACTTACACTCTCTATTTTTTGGCCAATATTCTATACATGTTTTCAAAATTGTTTAAGATTCTTCAATATAAACTTGTTGATATCTCTACTATTGGGTCTATTGTGAAAAGAAGATGATGCCTATTAGGATGTGCTTTTATCTAGACTCTTATGACTTGAACCAAGATATATTTAATCCAACTACAAGTTTTTATATCCTCTTCAAATATTGACTCCTAAGTAGTTATCTAGCTTGCTTGCCTAGTGAAATAAAAAGGTTTGAATTCCAAAATCTTAAAATGAATAGGAATCATATAAATACTAATCAATTAAATATTGTCCTAAACATTTCAAAAAGTTTTCTATTGAGGTGATTTATATGACTTTTAAGGCTAGGTTTGAAGACAATAATGCATCGATGCTTTAGAGTCCTTAGCCCCTAAAGGTCCAAACTCAGTTTTTTTTGGCAACATAGTGATTTTGGGGAGTTCACTATGCACAGATTTTTAATTTTTTTTCTTTGAAATTTCACAGAGCATGTGCATGCGGAATAGCTTTAACGCACAACAATTTTCATAACTTTTGACTACATGGTTAAAAAGTTATTGCTTGATATGCAATTTTCATTCTTTGGCAAGTAGTTTGGGCAACTCAAAAAACTTCTTTAAAAATCACTTTCTTAAGAAATAAAAATTTGAAATTTATTTTCTAGATTTGTGGGAAGCTTTGAATCATTCTATTATAGTGAATGAGATGAAAATTATGAGGAATTATAGTTTGAAGGTAAGTGATTTAAAAAAAAGTTTTTTGAGCTACCTGGACTATTTGCTGAGCAATAAAAATTACATATCATGCAATACTTATGAAAAGTGTTGTGCTTAAAACCTACTCCTTGGGCATATATTGCATGAAATTTTCAAAAATAAAAAATAAAAATAGTTCGTAGTGAGTTGCCCAAAATCACTATGTTGCCAAAAAACAATGTTTGGACCTTTAGGGGGTAATCCAATTCACATGCCTTGTAGATAAATTGGTTTAGCATCATGGAAGGTTGTAGAACTTGATCTTCTTTTGGAGTAATATGGGCATGTAAAAAGCCAAGGAGGAAAGCCCCTCCCTCTTATGGTAGATGTAGCAACTTGTAGCAAGAGTTTATGTTTTTTAGCTACAAGGAAGCACCAAGCGGATGGGCACAATTTTGTAGGATTTATGGGGTTCAATTAATTGGAATTCATCTTTGAAATTGAAGTACCCTAACCTTCTAGCCCTTGCTAAAATTACAAAGTGTGACCCGCAACATATGGAAGGGATTTTTCTATGCAAAAATGAAGCAAGAGCTTCTGAATCACTTGACAACAACAAATATGGATAGTGTCATGTGAGTGGCCTTTGAAGGACCAGAAGTCTAAACACTTTGACCGTATATTGGTGGATGCTAGTGTTTTGTAGAAGAATTCCACTAAGTTTTGATGTTTATATACCAATCCTAAGTAGTACTTAACATGGTCAATAAAGAAACCATTTGAAGAAGGTAAAAATTTTGGTTCCTAAACTCTTTTGATTTCATTTGAACTCTTCATTATTGTTGTCAACTCCATCTTGGACAAGTTGGAAGCATCTTTGACCTTCAAATGGTGAAGGGCTATACCAAATTCAATTCTTCCAAAGGATACAATATGTACTAGTACTTTTAGTTTGAAATTTTATTTTATTTACATTAGAGGAATCTAACAATTAGCTAGTGCCAATTTCAATTTGGAAGAAATTGGCACTCTGGGAAATAAATCAACATTTTTTGTGATTGAGAAGATGCAAACCATGACCATTGAAGAAAAAACGGTCCATCCATACCTTCAATGAGGCTATTTGTTTTTTTTGTTTTTTTGCTTGTTGTGGTGAGATCTCTTGGACCGCGCGTTCCCCGGTCATATCTTGATATTGTACGAAAGCCCTCAACGAGGAAGGGTGCCTGGGCTTTGGTCTATGACCAATCGCATAAAAGTTATGGATTTTTGAGTTATTTTTTAATTAAAACATTAAAAATTTACTTTTACTTTTATTTTGACTGTGGCAACAACACAAGGCACACTACTTTTCATGGACGGAGCAAATGAGCTGGAGGAGCTCCAAAAATTTCCCCAATACTGATTGAAACTGATCTTGGAGTTTTTAAGAAAAATTTGTCTCAATAAAATTAAAAAATTAAAAAACTAAAAATTAAAGATAAAAATAACTGATCTGGAAGTACGAATCCTGTTCCTTGAGACTATTTCACCAACCGATATTAGTGTCAAATAGTAAGGTAGGGGGCTGTAAAAGCGACCCTTTGCCAGCTGATTTGCATTTTGGGGAAGCTAAGCTCCTTCAAACAATTTTCAGTAAATTTTCATGGTAAGAAAAATGGAATTGGCATCTAACCCAAGTGGTTTCATATTTTTTGGACCTTCATGGAATTAGTTATGAATTTTTGAAGTTGAAAAACAGTGGTTTCTAAAAGCGACCCCCTCCTGAAATGTACACTTCTGATACATGTTAGAGGCAAAATCTACCAGATCGCTTTTAGAGACAGGTTGCTTTTACAGCCCCCTACCTTAATTACTGTGCATTTCGAAGCTTCCGTGGTAGATGGCCGTAGCCTGCTCCCTAGTCATTCAATGTGACCTAACTTATTCGAAGTTCGTTGTAACCACTTCAGAGCAACAGGCAGTGCTACTTGCAAGATTGTACCTTAAGCTCATGCAAAATTGTACAAATTCATTTATGGGTGACGTCTGACTCTGAAGGTCTCAGTTGAAACTTCTGAAGGCCGGTCTTAAGTTTATTTTTTTCATTTTTTCTGGGCAGCACAGGAAAAACGATCTGCAGGGGAGTGGTGAAGCTATTTTCATCTATCAACATAAGGTAACTTAGTCTGCTCTTAAAGTGACCATCTAAGAGCTGATCGCCTATTTCGGGGAAGCTAAACTCCTCAAACCAATTTTCAGTAAATTTTCATAGGACGAATGGTGGAATTGGCATCTAACCGAAGTCATTTCATATTTTTCGGACATTTGTAGAATAAGTTAGGAATTTTCAAAGATTACTATTGTAGGCACCTATTTGTAACCATAGGTCTCTCAAAATCTGTACCCTTGCAACTTGTAAAAGAGATGTGGGGAAACCAAGGAGATTGATTGGCTCTTGCAATAAATAACTTTTTGTCCTCGATCTAGTCAATGGTTAAAGAAGTCCATTTAAGGATCACCTCATGTCCATTCCAAAGCTTATTATAGGAGTGGTTTGAAGAAGATGGGCGCTTTTAGAGCAGACTACCTTAGATGAAAACATACAAAATGTGGATGAAAGTGTGTACACATGTTCATCCCAAAGTGTGAACGTTCGTCCAAGATAGAGCAATATTGTCTATAAAGTAGATTATTTGTAATAATTTGAGCAATTTCATCCATTGAAAATAGGAGAATCTATTGCTCAATGTTCCTCTCACACATAATTGTATAATTTTTGAGTAATAAATCTCTGGAAAAAACCCAATAATTGGACTCAAGAACTTGCATACAATTGAAATTTGTTATTCTTTTTATTGTGACAAATAGGCCTTCTTGGTTGCTATAGAATTCCTTTGTTTCTACAGTCTGTGTATATATTTTTTAAATCTTTGTTTACAAATGATTGGAAACATATAAAATCTGATGTGATTGGGAGACTGCCACATCAAATAATATTATTTATATCTATTTTAATTTTTTTTAAATTTCACAATAATATTTTATTTTTATTTATTATTTTGACTAGTTGTGCTTTGGTTCATAGCTTAGGGAACAACCTTGAAATAGTCTTTCCATGGCCTCATTTCTTCTAATGAAAAAATTGAATTGATGTTGGTTTGTTTGAATCCATGATACTGGCTTGTTAACCTTGTTTGAATTTTAAATGTCTTTTTTTATAAAAGTTCCATAGATGAATAGACAAAAAACAAGTGTAAATTTAAATTTGAATCCTTCTAATTCTAGTAAACTTATAGATACAAAAAAATGCATACCAAAATATTTATTCTAAAAGTTTGGAATGAAAAACTTTGATCTACAACTATCATTCCAAACTTTTAGAATAAATATTTTGGTATGCCATCATCTGATGTGGCGGTCGGGCGAGGCATTCGCCTTGGATTATAGGGTCGAACGACCCTTCCGATCCTCACATTTACCTTCCCCCTTGTGTCATGCAAGAGAGAGCGGAGAGCTTGATGGTTTATCCTCCATTGGCTCCTTTCTAAGGGAAGGTAAGAGTGTGATTTCTAGGGGGTACTTGTTGCCTTTTTTTTCCAGATTTTGTGTATGATCATTTCACTACTAGAAAAATCAGTGTCCAAATTGACAAGAAAGTGTTGATTTGGACGTGTCAACTTCTGTTAATTTAGACATGTTGATGTGGACATTGTGCAACAAGTATTTGTTGATTTTTTGTTGATTTGGACAAAATCCAACAAAAATTTGTTCAAAAATTTGTTGGTTTGGACAAAATTTCAACCAAAATTTGTTGATTTTCTTTAACATTTTCAATTTTTTCTAATCAATTACAATTTAAAAATAATAATCGGCCAATCAAAAGCTGCCACGTGACAATGCCTACATGGTAGTCTACCACGTGGCATTCCACACCCAAACAACGTCTACATGGCGGACTGCCATGTTGCAGCGCCTATGTGGCGGACTGTGCCTACGTGGCAACCGCCACATAGGCAAGTGGGTGCAATGGGGTTTGAACCTTGCACCCCTGGCCTAGGGCTGCAAGGCTCTAACCATTGCACCACATGTAAGAAAACTTGCCTTGAATAGGAACAAAAAATTATTTATTTCCTTTTTGAAATTTTTTGTCATTTGTTTTTTCAACTCAGCCAACTTTGGGGGCTGTTTTCTCATAGTGTCGTACCTTTTTTCAAAAAACTTTGAACTAAAAAAAGTTGTATAATCAAGTTAAACTTCATCTCCAACAATCAGTTTGTGATTTGAAGTCTCCAATTAAAAGTTATGGACAAAATTCAGAGAAGGGTTGGAATGAATTTCTTTTTTACATTTGTAAACACTCTCTCTGAATTTTGCCCATTACTTTCAATTGGAGACTTCAAATCACAAACTGATTGTTGGAGATGAAAGTTAACTTGATTATCCAACTTTTCTTAGTTCAAAGTTTTTTGAAAAAAGGTACGATAATATGAGAAAACAGCCTCCAAAGTCAGCTGAGTTGAAAAAACACTGAATTGTGAATTACTAAGTTAATAAAAAATACTCCCATTGCATATAGAATGTCAAACTTGGTGGTTTAAACATTTCCCACATGAAATGTTAGTGATAAAAACTTCAATTTAATTTAAGGTATTATGAATATTTGACAAACATTCTACTAGGAGGTGATTTGGTCACAATTCATATTCAAGTTTTCTGTAATTTAGAACATATAGTTTGAAGAGCTCTACATTAGAATTTGAGAATTCTTAATGTAGAATTTAAAAAGCTTAAAATTTGAATTTATACCCCTGAGAACAAAGTAGCCTTTTTTGACAATATAGCTAGTGTTTTTGGTCATTGATTTAGAAATTGAATTTCTGTTTGTTTGTTTTTTAAATTTTTTACACAACATGTGGTGAAGGGATAGTTTGAAGGACTCACAATATTTATAACTTATGATTACATGATGAGAAAGTTATTGTATAATGTATAGGTTTTCTAGCTATGTGTGCATATAAGCCAAGTAGATCTAAATGTACTTTTTAAATAAATAGGAATTTGAAATTGATTTTCTGAAATATTAATCTTGTGAAAAGTTTCAAATCATTCTATATAGATTAGGAAGGTGAAACTTATGAATAATTTCAATTTTTAGTTTAAAGTAGAATCTCTACACTAAAGTAAGCTTCAAAATTCTTTCTTGAATGCATTTTTAAATATTTTCCAAAAAGAAATTAAAAAATAGGATGCAAATTGTTTATTACAACATGTGCATTAGTACATTACAACCATTGGGTTTGGGAACCTTTAGTTTTATAACTAGAATTTTTTTCCATTGAATATTGTAAATCATTCTCAATTTCTATGAACTTATTATTTTTTTCAAGCATGAATATGAAATATTTTTTATTGCAATTTCTAATACAAATTTTCTAACATATTTTTTCAGCATATAATGGGAAGTTGCAAATTGTAGAATTGATATATACATTAATTTTTGGATAAAATGTTGGAAAAATGAAATATAGTCATTTGGGTTGAATGAAACACTATTTAAAAAAAAAAATCCAAGCATAATGATCTTGCAATTGGTAAAGTTTTTATTTTACAATTTCAAGAGGGAGTATTAGGTCAAATTGAGTAGAAGCTAGATCATCTAGTTAAATTTGTTGAAAAAAACAACATACATGAAGATTTCAGCCTTGCTTTGAAAGCTAATATTTAAAAGCAATTATGGGCCTTAATATATGAAAGGATATGGAGTTTAATACTTCAAATATGAATCATTCTATTGAGTAGTTCAATTTGAATTTTGAACTACTCAAATTTGATTATTATAAGGTTGGAAACTTTGATATAATCAAAGTATTTGAATCAAAGTTAAATTAGATTTTGAATTTAATTACAACTCCAATCAAATTAAAAATCTAATTAAAAAAAATACAAATCAAACTCAAAATTCATAATTTCCAAAAAATTCTTAAAGATTCCAAAAACAATTCCAAAAACAATCCAAAAACATTCAATCAAAATCTGTTGATTTGGTCGTTGCACTATTTAAATGAACAAAAACTTGTTAAACCATTTTGTTAACATGTGCTCAAATCAACAAAAATTTGTTAACCATTTTCTTAACTTGTGCTCAAATCAACAAAAAACTGTAAAAACGGTCACTGCAATACCCAAATCAACAAGTTTTTGTTGATTTTTTGTTGATTTGGACGTAATTTTCTAGTAGTGTTTGGCAAATTGTATATTGCCTTGTGGATTACAAATTGCAACTTTTAATTGTGATTTCATCATGATGTCTAGACCAAAGAAGGCTGCGAAGGACAAACAAGTGGTGCCTGACATTGAGTCGAATAGAGACATTTCCTCTCTCGCTTGTAAAGCATTTCTGACTAAGTGCATTGTCAAATTTTATGAGTCGAAAACCACTGCGTTGTTGCATACCAAATATGCGAGGTATCAAGAGGAGTGCCCAGATAAATTCAAGGGAGATATGGCACAAAAGTTCTTGGATGCTTTAAACGTACCTTAGTGGATTCACAAAATGGAGAAGAAGGGCTTTCAACCATTTCTGAGGAACATGGTCCATGATGCATTGTGGAATGCAAAGGTGATTTTAGAGAAGTACGGGAAGGAAAAACACGCAGGTGATGGCGCTTTTGAAAGGTCATTTTGAGGGCAAACTTGTTTGTTCGCTAGTGCTTACCTTTTGCAAAGACAAAAAATAGGCGAGGTTCAATGAGTTGGTGGAATAGTGATGAGGGACTTGTGGAGTTGCAACGTGGGCGACGACATCTCTTCGCACTTCCGGAAACAATAAGGGTGATTCTACAAGATGATCAAATTCTAAGGGGTGGATATGCAACAATTCAGAGGGTCCAAATTGAAGGATGTCATGAGATACCTACATTTTGGGAGTTTGCAGCAAAGATATCTCATCAACAACGCTTACAACCTCAGCTTGCAAGGTTGGAACATCAAAATGAGTCAATGGCAGTGAGAATTCTACATGATGGAGTTATCCAATTTTCTGCTATTCATGCAACGCACAACAAAAGGTACTCGTACTGGTGGAATGGCGGAACATTGGGGCAAATGTTAAAAATAGATAAGGAATATCCAGATAACATTGGCATTTGGTAGGCTTATTCTCAACCAACCCTGGAAGAGGTGACCAAAGCTTTTTTTCTTGGTCGTTGGAGAAAGAAGCGCACAGAGCTTGCATGGGCAATGGTGCATCTCATAAATGCAGTGCACAACGCTGGACATTTGCACAATGATCTTTCAGTGGACAACATTATGTTTCACTTTCCCGATGATGAGTCATGTGTTTACATTGGAGTTTGCGATTGGGACATGACTACTTATGTAATGAACTAGTGAAGTCTTGTACACGTTCACCTCTCAGAGTGAGCGGACTGAGATCTTGAAGAAGAGGTGGTGGATGGACCTTTCTATTGCATACTTGCATAGAAGAGATGCAGATGTGTCAACGATATCGAATTTATCACGTAAATCGGAGGAATATGCAGTTGGTCGAATAGTTCAAGCCATCAACAATGATTGCATGTCGGCGGCCTATGTGAGCTTGCATCAAGAAAATGAAGGACATACAAGATTTAGCCATGAGGATTTGGCAAAGAGTTTTTATCTTTACTTCGAGCGCCTTTGTGTTTCGGTGATTGATTCTCGAGGTAGCTTATCCGAAATCATCCACCGGTTTACCAATAATTACAACTGGCCTATTCTGGATGAACAGTTTCGCCACTCATATTAATGTCTATGATGTAAGCGGATTACATAGAACTATAGAAGCATTAGGTAAATGTAAAGGCGAGTACATAAATTTGCATGATTTGTGTGCAAACTATCTAGTATATATATGCACCATCAATGTATGCCAATATATGTGCACCCTTATAATTGTTATAAAGTTTTGAAATGTTTGTGTGTTTTGAAACTTCCAATGTCTAATGTCTACCATCTATTTATGCATTCATTATATGTTTTGTTTGGAATCCTTGGATGAAAAGTGCAATGCAACAATTATTGTTGATGGATGTTAGCTTGGTATGGTTGGGTACAAAAACTTATAATCAATGTTGTACGCATATAATGATAATAGAATTCCATCGTACGCAAATATTTTTATATTTAAAAACAAATCAGTTGATATTTGAACGATATCGCTATGATGATACCAAGTACCAACCTCCAAATACATTTTAACCCTTAAATGTCCAAACTGCTTTTTTTGGCAACATAGCGATTTTGGGCAGCTCATTGCGTATGAAGTTTTTATTATTTTTTGCTGAAACTTTCACACAATATGGGGACAAGGTTTATCTTTAAGGGCCAACAATTTTCATAACTTTTGACTTCATTGTTCAAAAGCTATTGCATGATCTTTAATTTTCAATGCTCGACGGATAGCCCAAAAAAAAATCTAAAAAATCTGAAAAAATAAAAATTTGAAATTGGCTCTTTAGATTTATATATACTTGGAAAGCTTTGAATCATTCCATTTTGATTTATGAGTTGAAAGTTATGAGGTGCTCTAGTTTGTGGGTAGTTATGGATTCCCTACTCAAAAATAAACTTTGGAGTCCTTAATTTAACTCAATTTTGTAATATTTTTTGAAAAACAAACAAACATATAATGTAAATTATTTATTACTATATTACCACCGTTGGGATTAGAGTTTTTCATTTTTATAACTAAATTCTTAACAATTTAGTGTTTTGAATCATTCTCTACTTCTTTCTACTTGCTATACTTTTTCTATATATAGTACAATTCCAAATGATTAAAATTTTTTTAAGCATGTAGCCAATTTGCCTTGAAGAATGAATCCAAAGAAGCACAATCATTTTGGAGATTTTTTCATACAAATGTGACCTTGTGAAGTGCAGCTGCCCGTATTTTTACAGGGCTAAAAAAATGAGTTTTAGGTCAATTAGAGTTTAAATCCCATCAACGATAGCTGCAAACACGACCTCCAAAATCTCTGGTGAGGGTTGATGGGATTTAAACTCTAATTGACCTAAAACCACAAATTGAGCTTCAAGTTTCTTGTTGGAGTTTTGAATAGCTCAAATGGAGACTTGTTTTATCCAATTTCTTTAGTTTTTTGACCAATTTATCCAATGCTATACATTGATTGTGGTGATGTAGAATTGATCCCATCCGATCACAATACGATCTATTGAATTGGTCATTTTAGTACCACGATTACTTGGTCCTCTAGGGTTACAACAAACTTGATTGAATTATCCTCGTAATAATGGGAAAAATCTCACATCTTAGGAAATCAAACATTTTGGATATGGATTCTCTTTACTTTGCATTGAGAGTCCCAAATGCATTAAAAAAATGGCCACTTTTGGATCAAGGATTTTGAGCACTCCTTCACCCCTAAATGATCGAGGCCTTTTCTCCATCAAAACACACTCAAAACTATCACTTCTATTGCAAAGAGCAAAAAAAAAATATTTTTTTATTTTTATCATATCTAATTGCAGGATCTTATATTGGAGTAGTATAAGAATGTATGCAAGAAATTTTAGAAAGTTTGACCGAATAGATTGCAAGATATTTGCATCCAAAGTGTAAAGAAAATAAGTTTTTTTGCACCTTGCTTGACTAGAGTTTTAGCTTTGAATCCTCTTAACTTTTTCTTTTTTGAACTATTGATTTTGATTTTCTAATTTTTTATGTTGAATACTTGAGTTGAGAATCTTGGAAAATAAAAATTCAAGAAAAAAACTCTTAATTTTTACTCATTAAAAATTTGTTAAGTAGAAATAGATTCAAGATTGAGGAAAAAACTAAATTGTTAATAGCTCTAAGATGAAGTTGAAATACAATAATTTCAACAATGAGATTGTTCTAGAAAGCAAATACAACCTTGTCTAACAAAAAAATTTGGAAAATTATAAAAAAATGCATTAAAAAATGAATACTAAAAGTTATTTTTTCAAAAAAATGTTTGGATTGCCCAAAAAACTAAGATTGTTCATAACTTTCTCATCGCTATATAGTCCAAATAGAATGAATCAAAGCTTTAAATGTACACAAAATATATGGTTTTAAGAAGACAAGAAAATATCTTGACTTTTTGTGATTTTTTTGTGCTTCTCGCCGACCTTTGTTTTTGGCTTATTGTGCCATAAGATTTTCTCCCAAGCACCAATTGAAATAAAAATTATATATCCACAAAGCTCCTGCAAAATTGCACATCCTCAAAAAGTTTGAAATTTCACTAAAAATTGAGGTCATAGGAACCTATTTGGACCCAAATTGTCCCATGAGGGAACAAGCGGTCCCTTAGGGGTTAATATTGTTTGGGTGATGTTCTGCTCCACACTAAGTTGTAATATTGAATTCTAATTATTGAGTCCTGAGGTGAGTTCCAAAGTGAGGTTGTTTGGACTTAGTGGGAGGTTGGATACATTTCAAAGGCAATTAGTGATGTTGGTGAGTAAGGTAGGAGAATCTAAAAGCAAAACTTTAGGGTCTAGTTCACCTTTTTTTATAGGTTTCTATGGACAAAAATATTTTGGATCATTTTTCGAAAAAAGAAAAATAGAAGTGGAACCTAACACAAGTGATTTTGTATTTTTCCAAGCATTTTTGAATTACTTATAAATTTTCAAAGATTTGGGTCATAGGCACCTATTTGTGACCATAGGTGTCCCAAAATCCGTCCACTTGCAACTTGTAAAGAGATGTGCGGAAATCATAGACAATGATTGGCTCTTGCAATCAAAAAATAAAATTTCCTCAATTTATTAAATTGCTAAAGTGGTCCATTTACGGATCACCTCATCTTCATTCTCCAACTATCAATAGGGGCGATTTCAAGGAGAGGTGCTTTTAGAGCCTCCTACCTTAATGCCACCACCAAGCGCTTGGATGTCAATGGAAGTTGTGCTCTATGTCATCAATGACATGGTTGGTGTCTAGTAAGAGTTGACTAATTAGTGTTATAGGAGATGGAGAACATAAAGTATTAGAACTTAATGTTGTGGGTGCATGACATGTGCAGTGTTAGGAGATTGTGACCCTGGACGTCAGTACAAGTGAAGTATCAAAGAGGCATTTTGGTGAGCTTGAAGAAGTAAATGTCACCAAGGAACATGACAAGAAATGTGACAATGACATAGGGCAACCTTGTGTATATTTTTAACTTTGATGTTTTGTTTTGTTTTATGATGACAATTCACATTGCCGCCAATGATGAGCCAATGATGAGCCAATGAGCTCGTACTTGGTATTGTTGAGGAACTCTTAGAGAGTGTGTGCGCTAAATAAGAGCCACATCATTTTGACTTGTGTGGTGAATGGTATGAGACCTCAAAGATTTTTTGAGCTAGAATTAGAGAAGTAAATGAAACAAACTTGGACCAAAGTAAAAAAAAAAATCATTTAACAAATTTCAACCTTACATCCTCTTTTACTCTATAAGTGTAACATTTTTTTTGTAATCAACCAATCAAAATATTGACAAGTATATTATGAGTCAAAAGATATTTATCATGATCTATAATATTTGAGGATTGGACTGGGGTTAAAAAAAAGGGATTTTGCACAAAGCAAAAAAAACTTGCACATATTTAAACAAAGATTGAGCATAGGTTCAATTGTTAAAGTATTGATGATGGCATGTGGTATATTAGTTTGATCATTAAACTTAAATATGTTTATACTCTTGAGAAATTGACTTTAGGAGTTTGAAAAAATTTGAAGCCATTGATCAAGATGATTTTTTTCTTTAATATTACATAAAATATAAAAAATATTATAAATTGATAAGAAAAATTGGTATAAACTTTTAATGATGATTAATCTACCCTGAATTATATTTCATTACAAAAAAAAAATCTAAAATCTAATTTAATAAATTTAATATATAGAATATACACTTTGTGTATTTGTTTGGGTGTGTATGTATGATCTATTTTTCACTTCTCTATTAATTGTTCTACCATTCAAAATTAAACATTTAAATTCAAATTACAAATATTGTTTTCAAATTTCAACATTCATTTTTGTCCAAAATTCCAAAAAATTTAAATACATAGTATAATTGATATAATTTATACTTAATATTTTTGAAATCACAAAATTTTGATATTTTTTCTATAGATTTTGGAAAAATCAGCATATGTTAAAAAGATCTTTTTTCATTTGAATAACATCAAAGTAATATCAATCAAATCATATGAAGACTACATTTATCTTGGTCAAGATAATTTGACTTGAAGCTCATTACCAAAGATATTTTGGTTGTAAAAATTAAAACAATTACTTGAGAATTTTCCACACTATTCTTCATTGCTTTTGGAATGTTTAAAAGATACTTTAAATTGATTGGATTTTTTTTTTATAATTATTGTTTTCTTTCCATTTATTACAATATAAAATATATTCATTGGCATTTTTTCTCGCTTTCTTTTCACAAAATTAATGGATGTTTTCACCTTGATAGACAAAAAGTGACCTTTAATAGAAATATAAGATTAAGACTCAAATGCCATATTTAACTATTTTTGGACTTTGCAAAGTCCAAAATTGATAAAGGGACATCTAAGACAGTTGTAGACTTTGACTTCTATAGATTTTATGAATCTAAAAATGATATAGATTTTGGACTAGGTGGTTTGAAAAATGTACAACAGGTTTAGCTTTTAGATATCTATGACATCGGGAGATCTCCCGATGGACAAAGTCCAAAATTCCCTTAAAAGTCCAAAAGTAGTTAAATATGGCATTCAAATATAAATTAAAAGGCTAAATTGAGCTCATTAATTATCAATGACCATATGATATTGGAACGATTGTAGTCCTTTAGGATTAAAAACTTCTAATTATATTCCTCCTAAGCTAAATAACAATACAACCTACAATGTTTCTCCAATTGGTTTGAAGTCCTTTGAATTTGCTCTAAACTTTCATTCTAATATTGAAAAGTGCATCAAACATTTTAGATGCTTTGTCACAAATAATTTAGGAGCCAAAGATTGTTGTTCAATTGTGGGTTATTCATGTTGAAAATTTTGGTCAACTTTAATTTAGATTTTAGTCAATACAACATCAAGATTCATAGCTAAATCTTGATAATCTTTGGCAAGATGGTGAAAAATTTAATTCTTAAGAGCCCATAGTTACTTTGTTTTAGTTTTGGACAAAAATATAATTATTGGTGCAATTGAGTACAAATTCAATTTAATAGAGGAGTGGGCATTGAGGTTTGTGCAACAAGGGGTAAGTATCATATTTACAATTTTACTATCTTTGGATGAAAGGAAAAGAGGCTTTGCATTGATAGAAGCTATGTACCAAGAAGTTTGAGTAGGACATTACTTGGAAAGCTAATTAGAGTCACTATAGGCCAAGGATAAGTGATCCCTTCATTGTCAACAGACGCCAATTTTATAATGGAAAAAATATAATATCCCTTCTATTATGTGGTTGGTGAGTTTTTTATTTTAATCATCTCTTTCCTAATTCAAGATCTTTGATTCCAATTATGAATTTAGATTTTGCAAAATTATCAATAATAGTAGATAAGAAATTATACTCTATCCAAGGACAAAAAAGTGCCAATGAAGGTTGTACTCTCTCCAAGGACAAAAAAAATGGCAATGAAGGGGGTCAATCAATATCCTTGATTGTGCTCCATGGAAGAACTTCTCTTGGTGTAGCTATTTGTTAATTTATACTTTAACCTTTAAACGTCAAGGAGGACGTTTGGCATCCAATGGATGACTAAGAATCCTTCTAGTAGGACAAAAGTGCAACTATTCATCTTCATACCTTTGTTGTGAAAATTAAGGGGAGGTCTTCTACATTAGTTTTATTTCCAATAAGTGCTTTTGCTGTTTTTTTGCTAATGATCCACATGGTAATGAAAATGGATGATTTTTAAGGTCACCCCTTTGTCCTTTAAGGGTTAAAATCCTAATTACCCACTAGTTCATAGTTCATGTTTGGGATGATGACATGGAACTTCACAACTTTACTTTTTAACCAATTTGATGAAATTGAAGGAAGGTGCTAAAACTGCCCTTCTCTATAAGCATCCTTTATAACATAGATTGGTGCATATTCTAAGTTTCAATGTATCCACAATGAATATTTTAGGATGGAGACAATTTTTCAAACCTTTTAAATCCTTCCCAACTTCATAAATTCACAACTAATTTATAAAAGTCTGAAAAATATAAATCAAAGGCATCTTTCAATGAAAAAAATATTCAAAAATGATTTGAAGTATGAAACACTTCTCAAATTTTAAATCAACGCTTAAAAAGACGTTTAAGAGCACTCCACTAAATGTATCAATTAACAAAACTTCAAAAATGACTTTGAGCGTTTTCTTCAGATAATACACTTCAAAGTGCATGCACTTGAATGCTATCAATATGCCACATTTAACTATTTCTGGACTTTCAAAGGGTCCATAATTAATAATAGAAAAAAAATGGTCATTTGAAAATAATGCAAAACATCAAGAGATCTATGTAAAACATTGGGAGATCATTACAAAACATCTAAAGATCTATACAAACATCTGGAGATCTCCAGATGTTATTATCTGGAGATTTTTTAATGTTTTGTCCATAATTCACGTAAAAGTCCAAAAGTAGTTAAATGTGGCATCAATGCAATTCTTCCAAGGTTATTGTTGTTGTTGGCATGATTTTGTTTGATTTGCCAACCCCTTTATATTTGTTGACTTTGACCTAACTTTTGGAAGAATATATTTCAAGTGTCCATTGTCCAATTTCAAGTTATTTTACATATACTCAAAATACTTTTAAATGCGCTTTTAAATGATATAAATTTTAGATTCTAATTATAAACTAGTGAAAAGATAGCTATAATATAAGGTAAAACAATCTATTGCAATCAAAATTAGGAGTTTGCCTTCATGCTATTGTTGAATATTTTAATTTTTGTTTCCTACATAAAGACAAGTACCAGAAACGGTGAGATCAGTTCAAATTGTATTTTTTCAACAAAGTATGAATTTGTTGCAAATTTTGAAGTTAATTGCTCAAAAGGATATTTAGACTACCCCCAAACCATCAAGAAGTATACTATCCACAGTGTTCATTCTACTCACTCAAAGCAATCACAATATTTTCTATTACAAAAGGCTTAAGAAAATCACTTTCTATAATGAAATTGCACCCAAAAGCTGGATGTTTCTAATGAGGTCATTAATCATTGACTCTATTACTATCACCTAAATCATTGATCGTGGCCCAAATCTCATTTACTGAAGACAAACCATATTGAGATCATTCCCTAAATGTATGTCATGGGTCTTTTGACCACATTCAGTGAGTTGTTCTACCTTAGAAAGGAGGCCAACAAGGTAGGAGGCTTTGAAAGCGAGCATCTAAGGGCTTGCCCGCCTCTTCATGTGGTTTCTTAGATGGGACTATTTTTAGCTCATTTTTTAGACAAAGAAAAATAGATTTTGATTGTAACACAAGTCATTTCGGATTTTTTTGAAGCATTTCTGAATTACTCATGAATTTTCAAACAAGATGAGAGTTATAGGTCTCTATTTTTGACCCTAGGTCTTCCATAAACCATTCACATGCAACATTTAGAGAGAAATGAAAAAAACAAAGAGAAATGATTGGTTCTTGCAGTAAATATATATTTTTTTACCAATCCATTCAATGACTATAGAAGGTCCATTTAAAGACCACCTCATGTCTATTTTAAATGAATCTATCATATCAGGTGGTTCTAAATGCGTACTCGCTTTCAAAACCTCCTACCCTATGCCAGTTGCACAATGGATGTAGTCTCATAGAAAAATTATGCCATTGCACTTCCCACAAGCTTACTCTTTGACATTTGTGGGATCCCCAACCACAGAGGGTTCAACCCTTGGAAGGCCCTTGGGCTCCATATACATGACCCATATTTAGCCTTATCATTGTTCAATTGTAGTTTACTATATGAATTGTGATACATTGTTAATCACATACTACCATGATCATTAATTTACTTTGTATTGAATAATATTTGGTCAATGTTTTTCTGGTCAAATACTACCGTGTTTGTAATATGCTATATGGTTGCAAAGGGCTTTCAGGTCTTTCTAGGGTTAAGTCATCAGAAAAGTTGGGCCAGATTGTTTGGATGCCATCCTGACACCAAAAGCTGCATTTCAGTCATTTTAGTGTCATTTTATCCACACTGAGTTGGTATGGAGGTTGGCACCAAATTAACTTAATAGCATCTCCATGCACCATCTTGACACCATATTCACATGCCTTGAATTTCCTGATGAATGTCTTCTACAGGTGCGTACTTGGAAGGTGCTTGTAAGTGTGATTGACCCTGAAATTCCAAGGCCTACTCTATGTCCAACTTTTGCACTACGCCACTCGTAACTGCCGATTCTCCCACATACACGGCACATGGCATGGAATTCCAAACGCATGGTCCTCCATGCCCCGGCCGTACCATACCATACCATACCGTACCGTGTGCGGCTATGGCCGACTAAGGCTTAGCTGCGTAGGTTTCAACATTGCGTGCGCATTGACAGCTTTGAATGGCAAGAATTTTCAATCAAGCGTCCATCAAGTGTTGTGATGGCGTGATCAAAGTCTGAGTCCAAGTCTTTGGAAAAACAGACCTGGGTCTCAATCTCCCAGTCAGCTGGCAGTATGTCGTACGTTTGCCTTGCAATGGGCAGATGAACCCACCCCAGTTGAATTGAATTGAATTGTCGGCCAGGACCAGCACTCCAAAACAACCAATGATCAGCTATCCTTTTCTTGGTATAAGTTTTGGACTTGAAATTTGTCACACATATCACCAACTTAGAGATGATCTCATGACAGAAATTTCATGATAAATAAACAATTTTTCAGCCCTTGGGAGGGTGACAAAGTTGGCAATAGTGAAATCACTCTTCCAACTCCCTATGTTGGTAGATTTCAAATATCTTTTTTTGTGTAAATCTTTTGAACTTGAGATTTGGCACACATATTATCAACATGGAGACGCTTCCATGACAATAAACTTCATGCCAAAAAAAGTTTTTTTCAATCCTTGGGAGGGTGGCAAAGTTGGTAGTAGTGAAATTTTTCTCGCAACTACACATGTTGGTAGACTTTGAGTATCTTTTATTCTGTAAATCTTTTGGCCATGAAATTTTGCACATATGTTATTAACATAGGTATGAACTTGTAAAAAAAAATTCAAGGCAAAAAAACAAATTTTCAACCCTCGGGAGGGCGTCAAAGTTGACAACAGTGGAACTTCTTTCACTGGGAATGCAAAAAAATTCATAAGGTTTTTGTACCCGATTGTACAACAACAAATGATACAAAAATTCAAGTAGGATAGGTTCAAGTATCTCTATTGCAACCAAGGGTGGTAGGACTGGATAGTAGGTACTATACATGAAAGATGTACTACCTCCTTCTCAAAATGATCTTCATGAGTTCATGTTGGACCAAATCTTATGGATTAAGGATAAAAATAACTTTTTAAAGACTCAATTTGTATAGTATGTAGAGTTTGGTGTTCTCTTTGCATCCTAAAAAATTTGAGTTTTGAAGCCCTTTTCAAAGTGTAGTTTTTGAATATTAAAAAGTGAATATTTTGGGCCGTTTTTAAAGAACACCAGTAAACACTTAATTGTTGAGTGTGAGGTTGCCATTTTGTGGGCATTTAGCATATGCCTAAGACCATGTATAGACCTTTGTTTCGGCTTCCAAAGCTTAATATAATTCAATTGAAAAATACTCAAAGAGATGCAAAAAATAAAAACTATAAGTGTGGATAGATGCTTTCAATCATTATATTTGTCTTTTGCTTGATGTTTGCATGGATGGAGAGAAAACAACCACTTAGAGTTGTTTTGCTAGTCCCAAATAACAATCATAAGCCAAATTTGACCAATTTCAACAACACAAAGTGCAATAGGAAGATCATTTTGGGACAAAAAAAGAAGGCCAACAGGAAGATCATTATGGGACGGAGGGAGTATGTAAGTACTATCCAAATTGTTGTATGATTCATAATTTTACATGTATATATTTGTAATACTCTTCACTACAAGTCCAATACTAATGTGCCTTGAATGGGCCATTGCTACAAGATAATAAAATAAAAGTAAAAATCACTTTCTAATTGTTTTAATTTGTAAAAACTTCAAAATTCAGTAACTTTCACATTGTAGGTCCAAATGCCATGAAACAAACACCGCACCTGGTGGATGCATGGTGTAGGAGATCTCACTGGAACAAACGAAGCAAACAAAACAAAACAAAACAAAACAAAATGCAGACAACCTAACTTTAGGTATAGATTGTGGTTTCAAAATCTGTCCATTTTTAACCTGCTAACGCTTCCTGAAGTTTATGCACTTTCGGTTGCAATCTGACTGCAACCTGCGAAGAAAATTCGTAAGATTATTGACTGCCCAGCATTCAATCAAAGAGCCAGTTTCACTACCATGCATGATCCACAACCAGCAATCATGTTAACGAACTGTTGGGGTCTGTTGCTGAAGGCTGGAAAGCAAGGGTCAAGGCAGCCTAATCAAGTTCGAGAAAGGCGGAGCCCTATGCCGCATACAGTACATCGATCACCGCGCCCCACCTGCCTCCATCCACGCGGAGCAGTACGATGTCAACTCCTAGGTGCTAGCTAGATTTCTTTTTTCGGAGAGCACTACTGTAGGTAATAGGGTTTTTGACTGTCAGACAAGGCGACCGACAGATAGATCGACTCCAGTGCTCACACATTCCGTCCACCACCACCACGCACTGTTGAAGTTACTTACTTGCCTAATTCCCTCAGTTACCTCCACAGCTGACGGAGCGCATGCGTTGAAAATAAAAGACCTATGATCAGTACGAACTTTGATCACCATCACCCGGCACCGTTGCTAATCATTCCGCTGTTTTGATTGACCCACGGCAGTCCAGCACTCCAGCCAGACTCACCCACAGTGGAGTCTCCCCTACTTCACCTTTCTGTAGAAATCGGCCATCCTTTACATTGCTGCAGCTGTCAAAAAGTTGGTTGATGACACGCATTATCTTAATCACTGCACGATAGATGTGAAGGCCCAACTATCTTACAACAAATTACTTCGCTCCAGTGTTGGATCTTAGCTTCATTGGTTACTTCGCTCGCAACCGACTTGTGACAGAGCCTGTATTGGAAGGGTAAATAGTTCAAGTTTGTTGTCGGTTCAATGAAAGTGGGAGAGGAAGTTACCTAGGACTTGACATGTACTCTGGCAAGCAATCCTGGGTCCCGAGTCCCGACCCTGATGGACTTCTTAATACACCCGGTCGGCTACTGTCAAACCAGAAAGGCTGACTGACAAGGATCGGAGAGCTCCAAGCAATTCAATAGCAAGTGTCACTGAATGAATTCTATGATTAATAACTGAAGACGCTTGTGTGGTAGGAAAGGGGTCTCACATAAATCGAGTCTGAAGTGGCGGCAGGCAGGAGCGTCGTCAACGCTGCGCACCACCGAAGTCTGCGCATCACCGAAGTCTGAGATCACCTGTGGTTGACTAGTTGCACGTCGAGGCTATCTATCCTCACCTAGTTGCTGCAATAGCATGCGAACTTGCGTGTCACCTACTCTTCCTGTCCATAGCCAGAACCTTCGTTTGCCCCTTTGAATCTTTTACTTTATATACCCGTCGACAAATCTGCACTCCTAGCTTTTCCATTTTGGAGGAAATATATGTAAAAGAACACACTGGCTCCAACTTTGATCTATAAATAATTTCAATTCTCCCCGTGCTTCCTCAGGGGTTGAACATTCCTTCACTAGACTACTGAAGGTCGCATCGTACGTGCCAATAATTTTGTACAATTGGTGAATAATTATAACCCTGGGAACTCAAGATGCTTAATTTATGAATTCGTTCGTGTGTAGACATCTAAAATTAGACACTCTCGGCGAAACCCTTGTCGGACCAATTGCAAACTGCATGATTCGGGTTTCTTCTTACCTTCCCGAAATGGAAAAAGCGTTTCACATGAGCATGCTCCGTTGACGTCCTTTCTGCCGTAGCTAGCTCCAAATCTGATACTTTTCCGCTCTCTTGCATGTGTCCTCACACCTCTTTTGGTGAGAATATTGTAACCATCCGACGCTTTTCCTGGTTTGAGTGTTAATTGCAGGGCATGTGCAAAGAGATGAATGACGACGCAGAGGTGCGAGGATTGCGAGGATTGACGGGAGAGTGAGCATCAAGCTGGGTCTGCTACGACAGTTAAGGATATAAAGTCAAATTGGAGGACGTACAGCAGTACGAACCAGCTGAGACTCCTAGGGTGGGGTCTTCAGGAAGACCAGCTAGCTAGCTAGCCATCCAGGCCGCGTAATGCGGGAGCTCCGTTCACTCAAAGTCCTCTCCGGTCGCTTGCTTTCGTCTCTTTTTCCTTTGGAGCCGCCTGGACTTCCACCTTTCATCGTCGCCCTTCTTCACCCCTTTATAAGTTAATCCCCTGCTCCAATCCTTCATCATCCTACGCACTCACTGCCATAAGTCAGCGTCACACTTCCTGCTGAACCTGACGTGAACCCATGCGAACCTTGTGGCATGGTTGTGTTTCTGGGTATAACGAATCTTGCCTCTAGCTAGCTAACAAGCTCCAAGCATCAGGGACTGATTATTTAGAGGCAATGCAAGCGGAGATAATATCACATCGACAGGTTACTGAACCGACCGTGGGCGTTACGCTTAGCACTCGTTAGCCTTGAAGAATAGTTACAGATACGCTCCTCGAATATAATACGTGAATTTCATTAAAAAGGCGGCATTCCAGAACTTTGGCGGTTTTACATCTATACCTGTCCTAGATGTTCAGACAAAGTGGCGGATTTCATTATTTTCATATGCCATTTTAACGAAATTGACATATTATGTAAACTTTTGATTGGAAAGCGTAGTGATCGATCGATCCAATTCTACGGGTGCGAAGTAGAATTTGACAAGCTAGCTGGTACCCTGTTTGTTTGTTTATTTGTTTGCTTGGTTCCATTGGAGCTATGGGGATTCGCAATGGGTCAATAGCCATACTGGTTTTCCTGCTGCTAGTTGTTGTTGTGCCTGAATCTGTTCTGGGAAGCAGAACTAGGCTTTTAGCTGAGCCTGAAGCTCTTGTAGTTTCTCATTCAGAGTCGACGAGTGTTAGCACAGGATCAGATTTTCATTCTGTGAGGAAGCTGACGGAACAACGTCGGAGCCCAACGGAAGCTGCAGCAGCAGGAATCCATCCGCCTCCGGTTGATGATCAAGTGTCCAAGTCGGTGCCATCTGCGCCTGCAGCCAGGCAATCGCGATTTGCACTTTTGTTTCGGAGCTTGGCTAAGGGTAGCCCGACCCCTACCCCTGGGACGCCTTCACCAGGTCACGATTGAGGGAGCTTGAATCCATGGTTTGAGATTTCGTCCCCAGCAGCTTGTACAGGAAGGATGTACCAGCCAATTACGAAACTCGACTTCACCGACACGAAGCTCTCTCCGTCGTTGGCGCACTCAGGGTGAAGTTTGTGACATGGACTGTGTCGATCTTTCCTTTGAAAATCCCGGCCCTTTGCAGTGCGAACCAGGTTGCAACCATTACTAGCTGGAAGCGTGCATTTGAAGCGAATTCGTTTTTCCAGCTTTCTGAAGAGTATATGAAGATGATCGAGCTCAACTTATTGTACAGATTTTTTCCCGACGCCTCAACGTTTGACTCCAATTGAAGGTTTGCCATCTTGTGGATCGAATTGGAATGACCGTGCGCACCTTATTGTGAATTCCAGGGGAGGGTTTGGCTCCAAGTTAGCTGACTGCTTGTCGATCGAGGTTATCAACGTGCAGCTAGCCCTCATTCCCATTAGATAGCGGCGATCAGCAAGCTAAGGTTTTGTAGAAATTGGAAGAATGGTCGACCTTCACCATTAATTTCCAAGAGGTCTAAAACATTAGGAAGATTTTTTTCACTATTTCATAGCTAGCATTCAGCTCGAGTGCATGCAGAGCTTGCTTTTAATTACTGGGTAGCTAGAAACAGAGCAAAAGGGTTGGTTTTGACTCCTCCCAAAAACATTTTACGTTGTTAGTAGTACTGTAGGGGTGAGCTTTTATCTTTTCGATGGCGTGATCGAGGACACAAGAGTAAGTTACGGCATTCGATCAGGATTCTCTCGGCTGAGGAAACTGACTGATTGATTGTGTCATCACACAATTGAGTGTGGTGGTCCCATTGTGACACTTTTTCAAGTCTGAAGGCTCAGTTATCATGTCAATGCAAATATATGGTTTCCCAATTTTTTGAAGATTAGAAAAAGTTGATGTACTTACTGATACTGTTCAGTGATCCCCATCTGGCTATGTCCGCTCGCCATGTGTTCTGCTTCAATTGCACGTTGAGTTCCCCTTTTGATCCGAGAAATTGACAGATTAGTTGATTGGTTGATTGGTTGATTGATTGATTGGTTGATTGATTGATTGATTGATCAGCAACAGACAACGTAACCAAATTAAATGTAAGTTACAGAAGTTGAGATGAAGTGACGCTCTCACAATTTTTGTTCACACAACGTAACTCGGGTCTACAGCCAGAATGCGGTAGGCCCAAGCACACGCCACTTGCAGCTCATGCTGCCGACCTTCCTGACCTTTTTATAAATGTCAGGTGAAGGCTCAGGTTCAAAAGCCCAAAGAGGAAAAGACCCACCACATGTTAAGGGTTAAATTTCTATGCCCAGATGACACAAACGACACAGTGTGTTCAATGCTTTTGCGAATCCTCAACAACCACGATAGAGATGCGCCAAACACATGCTTTATCAGGCCCCACACTCGTTTATGAAAATCTTATACACATTTCACTTTCTCTAGCTTTTTATAAATAACTATGACTTGTTAGTAATCTGCGCACAATATTAATGCCAAGTCTGAGTTCCGAGGCAACCATGTCACACTTATTGTATTGGCTGGTCGGAAGAAGGAAAAAACTCATAAAACCCTCGGAATGTGAAACCCATATATGATCAACCAAAAAATTATACAGATTTGAATGTTCAAGATTGAAGCTAGGAATCGACCGACGTACTTGGCATTCTTTTTTATAATCTTCTTGAAGCTCCCGCCTCTCAAAGGTTTAGGGTTTAGGGTAGTCCACTCTCGTGTGCATAATTTTGACAAACTCAGGACTCAAAGCTATGAAAATCTACTGTCGACATAGCCTCACTGATTGTACGAATCTAATGAGCTAGACTTCTATAATGTCAGCAATAGACACTGCATTCTCTCAAAAGGGAACAGCGATTTCACTCCAGACATGAGGCGGTCGACATTGAAAGCAACCTTGCACTCATCACTAAAGAGCGGCTTCTGCGTTTTATTTGGCCCCAGCATGCATGCACATATTACTTTCGATAGCTTCACTAGGTTTTTTTCAGCAGAGCTTTAGAACAGCTGCGTGATCGAGAGACAAAGCTTCTGGAATCTCGTCCTTTTCACCGCAGCTATGGGGGCTGTCTCTAGTCTGATTTAGAATCCACACGCACTCGCACGTACTGGAATGCATGCAAAGCTTGGTGCAAGGACAAGGACGAGTTTATTGCAAAGAAATTGAAGAGGTGATCCGAGTATGTGTTGTACCACTTTTGCTTTGCGCATCCACTGAAACTTAAAAACATTCTACGAAGGACGTCCTAACAATTTAGACCCATCTGAGCCTCATGCAAGGAAGAATCAAGATATCCAGATCTTCCAATCATCTGACATCTTGTTTCTCTGACACACTAAATTTATCCTCGAACATTTTGGGTTCAAGAATTTCGGTGATCGAAGAAAACCAATTACATCAACCGCTTCAATTAATCGCTCCCTGGATTGACACTTTCGAGGAAGCAATTCTAAGAAGCATGCCCTTGTTCTGGTTCTTGTAAATGTTCACTCATAGAAATTGTCAAAAAAATTCGTTAAATTGCTGCAATTCTGGGCGACGAAGTTGTGACAAAAAGCTCTTATTGAAAATGTAGGAGTAGTGCAGACTTGCGTTTCAGATCGCACGTCCAGAAACGTGCCAAAGTCGTGGAATTTCTGCCAATCTAACGACAGTGACGTTAGAACATTTTAAGAATGTTGTGTAAGCTTACGCTGCAGATATATGAGAAATGTCCTGCATACTTTCCACAGGATCAGAAATTAGAAGCTAACTGCATATTAAACATTTGACCTAAACTCAGACAACAGAAGCATCTTCCGAGAATTTGACTGGTGCAAGCTTTTAGCGAACCATTACCCCATTCCTCATTATTAATGACACTCACAAGACACGGTCCACGGCCCAAGGCAGCAGATAATGAATTATGAATAAGTCCAGTAAGAGCTCTAAAAGTTCATTATCAAGAGTGCAAATCTCTCCTTGTGTATCAAATAGAGGAGGATCAAATCTATTATATGGGCGGGTTCAAGAGAGCCGAAATTGTTACATTTGTGCACTCGATCTGTCTTTTTAAAACTAGTACCATTGTAGATCTTCAGGAGGTTCCAGAAGGGCATCTGAAAAAGTGCCAAACTTTTTACCATTTTAATGAGGATGAAATTACAGAAAACTAATACGACTTTTTCCATATCTTTCTTTCACAATTTTTGCATTTGAAAAGCAAGTCAATTCAACAATTTTAAAGCGAATATTTATGCCAAAGACAAAACTAGTACCTTGCAAACGGGAAGATACCCAAACCGCATTTTTTCCCTTTAGACTCAGGAGCACTCCACCTCTAAAGCCCGAGTGTGAGGCCGTGGCATATCAAGTAAGCAATGTTTTTCGCTGCATCTTTTGCAGCTCCAGCTTCTCATTATTCAAGTTCTGCCAGTCTCTTTGTTTGCTTGCAAGTGAAGATATATATGATACCGTACTGTGTCACAATTGAAATTCAAAAGCAGAATCCCACTCATTCAAGCTTACCAAAATTCAGTTTCAAAAAAGGCTAATCTCCATTTTTGGCAAATTTTGGAAGTCAATTTTTCATAGTTTTACATAATATCTTATTGCAAGCAATCACTGATGAATTTTTTTGATTCAATTGCATAGATATGTAGGGAATTTCAATATGCACATCCTTAATATTAAAAAACACCCCCATTAAATAACAAAAATATAAGCTCCTAGTAAGAGCTCAATATGAGGCATCATGTGACCAAACTTTGTAAAATAGATATTTTTCGATTTTAATTGATTTTGGCAAAGAAATTGTACCATTCTACTCAAATGTACCACATTAGTTACCATATGAAGGAAAAATAGAAAAAAATAATTATAATGAAGAGATATCAATTTTCATAACATTTGGGCATTGTCACCTTAACATTGAAATTTCAATAGTAGGAATTGTGAAACTTTTTTGGAGATGCTTGCAAAGAGAAAGATGTGCTTATGAGTGTTCCCTACATGCATCCACAATCAAACTCAAAAAATTCACCACCAATTTCTTGCAATAAAATATTTTGTGAAACCATGAAAATTGACTTCACAAAATTTGCCAAAAATGGAAGTTTTGTTTTTTGAAACTGAAATTTGATAAGCTTAAATGAGATTGTGTGAGGATGCAATGATCATTTTATTTAAAGAAATATAATAATTATACTACACATTATAAATAAAAAAAACTGAATGCCTTAGAAAGGCAGTTCATAAATGAACTGGACCTGACTGTACACCCATGTACACTCGTGAGGTGGTCTGTAAATGGACCTTCTATAGTAATTGAATGGATTGATAAAAAAAAATATTATTTATTGCAAGAATCAATCATTCTCTTTGTTTTCTCCATTTCTCTCTAAAAGTTGCATGTAAACAGTTTATGGAAGACCTAGTGTCATAAATAGGGACCTATGACTCATCTTGTTTGAAAATTCATAAGTAATTCAAAAATGCTTCAAAAAATACGAAACGACTTGAGTTACAACCAAAATCTATTTCTCTTTGTTTGAAAAATGAGCTAAAAATAATTGCATCCAAGAAACCACATAAAAAAAGGCGGACCAGCCTTTAGATGCTCGCTTTAAGAGCCTCCTACCTTAGTACTATAAGGTAAACCAGCCTATTCCTGTCAGCTTCCTATTTCCGACATCTGACTTTTGGCCCCATTACCACCCTGAAACTCATCTAAGTCCATCTATTTTTCTGACAAAATTAGCTCATTAATACAGCTTGGGTAACATGTCTACCATTGATTGGTGGATATCCAAGTACTCATAGATACAATCTATGGTAGTAATGGGTTGTTGATTTGACTTTTATGAATTAATCCATGGACGGATTGGTAATTTCAGGGCAGTCAACTTCAAAAATTCATAGAAATTTCAATTTTCATTAGAAAATTATAATTCCACTTGGGTTTGATTCGTGAAACATGCATACACCTTTGAAAAATAGGTGACCCCATTGAAGTTGACTCCAGCATAGTCAGATCGCAAATCAGGGTGGTAATAGGCTTGTCTACCTTAGTACACCCTGCCGATCCATGTTTCAAAAAAACAGAATGTGCAGAAACTCATGTGCAAAAGTAAGTAATGTTTGACTGATTGTTACTGTAACATACATTTTTGCCATCGAAATGACTGAACCGAACTCGAAGTAAAGGTAGTATGCTCTTAAAGCGACCATTTAAGGGCTGATCCGCCTTTTCTACAAGCTTCCGTAGACAGAAATATTTTTAGATCATTTTTCAGAGCAAGAAAAATAGATGTGGAACCTACCACAAGTGGTTTTGTATTTTTCCAAGCATTTTTGAATTACTTATAAATTTTCAAAGATTCAGGACATAGGCACCTATTTGTGACCATAGGTCTTCCAAAATCAGTCCACTTGCAACTTGTAAAGAGATGTGCGGAAATCAAAGACAATGATTGGCTCTTGCATTAGAAAAACAGTTTATCCTCAATGCATTCAATTGGTAAACTGGTCCATTTAAGGATCACCTCCTCTCCATTCTCCACCTAAAAATAGGGACGATATGAAGAAGATGGGCGCATTTAGAGCACACTACCTTAAACAAGATAATCGTACACCTGAACAATCTCCATACTTAATATAATAGACAGAAGGCCCCTGAAGGCAACAACTTAATTAATTAGCCACAAGCTCTGGATTGAAAGAGGATGTAGTCTTACAATGAGTAAGGTGGGTACACCCAAAAGCACCACAAATTGGGCTATGAGTAATTTGAAGGCTAAGTAGATAATAGTAAATACAGGATTGTAAAGAAATGTGTAGAAAAGGAAGAAATGCACAAAAAAAATTCAGATTTTGACAAATATGAGACCACAGTAGGGATACAAAGTTTTGGAAGTAGAGTATTCAAAAGCGCTCATAGGCTGCACTGAAAATTAGCAGCCACATGCACAAAGTTCCCCTCCCAAGGTGTCAGAATGAAAAGAAATGGAGTTGCAATTGTGTTTAAAACAATGAAAAAAACCCAACCAAACTAGTAACCAACAAGTAGTAGAACAACTTATCAGTAATCAATGGAAATTGTCCATGTGTTTCAAAGAAGAGAAAAGAATGATTACCTTGTCAGAGAAACAAATTAACATGTGATGTGAGCTTACAAGCATGTCACCAATACCCAAAATGGCCAATGGTTCTTTGATGAACTACCATATTCACTCACTGACAATTTTCAGTAGATAACTACACCATTTAAGGGCTTAATCTAGGGTGCGCTTTAAGGCACTGCGCCATAATGAGTATACCCACCTTAGTCATGGAAAAGTGCACACATTGAATATTGGTTCAAGCCAACTTTTGGCTTTCCAAACTCATAGTAATTTAAATTCAAGGGAAAAAATAACAAAAAATTTGCAATGCTTGCCATTTCTATCTTTTTACAAGGCAGAAAATTTACATTGCCTTTCTACTACTCAGGATCATGCACAGAAACGCTTCAGTGAATGACTATGGGTGGTTCTGCCGCACACCACAATATACTACCAAATAGCATGGAGCTTTCTAGAATCAGAAAAATCAACTGAATGTGTATCTTCACTTGAAAGCAAACAAATTGACTGGCAGAACTTGAACATGAGAAGGAGTTGCAAAAGATGCAGTGAAAAACATTGCTTAAGATGGGAGGCTTGAACTGCCGATCGGGCATTTTGAACCGATTGAACATGACATAGAGGTACATTTTGCTTTCTTTAATGTATCAAAATGTACAGAAGGTGTACATTTTAGGAGGTGTTTGCTTTTAGAGCCCTATGGCCTTTCAACTTCAAAATTTCATAACTTATTCCACAAAGCTCCAAAAAATATGAAACAACTTGGGTTAGATGCCATTTCCTCTTGTCTTTCAAGGAAAACTTACTGAAAAATATTTCAAGATGCTTTACCTCCCCAAAATTCAATTTCAGCACTTAGATGATTGCTTTAAGGACCTCCCACCTTAATTGATATAAGACAAACTCTAGAAATCTCCTTCAGTTGCAAAGTCTTCAAGAATGGCAAGTTGCCCCACTAAGTCACTAACACTTTGAACGACGAGCCAGGTCACCGTGAAAATCAATTGTTTTGGTACACTATGAGTCTTTGGCTTAAAATCATGCAAAAGCACTCATTGGAAGTCAAACTATTGTAGATGACCTTCACTTTTTACACAAAATTTGGAGGATGAATAGTTGCACTTCTCTCCTACATAGAGAGATTTTTTGTCATTCATTGGCCAAAAAACATCCTTGGCATTGCTTATGGGTTAAATTATACCCCTTTCTAGGAATGTGTGAACCAAGGCTCTTAACACCAATATGACGAGAGAGGGCACAAGAAAGATTTAGATTTGGAGCAACAACATGTTCAACAAAGGCGGGGAGGATTTGGCCTAGCTATCCACGTCCCTGCCCTAAACCCACCGATTAGGCTTGTTGCATTAATATAAATCTCACTGAAAAAAACATTAAAACTTATTATTCACAACTAGATGATTAACCTCTAAAGTCCCAAGGCCTTTTGTCCATCAAAAACCACTCAAAATTGACATTTCTATTGCAAAGAGAAAAAAACTTCGAAAATTATTTTTTTGCATATCTAACTTGAGGATCTTGCACTAGATTAGTACAAGAATGTGTAGAAGAAATTTTATAAACTTTGATTGCGTAGATTGCAAGATATTTGCATTTAAAGTGAAGAAAATAAATTTTTTAATCCTTACTTGATTAGATTCTTTGACTTTGAACCTTTATAAAGTTAAAATTTTTGCACTAATGATTTGATTTCTAATTTTTTGTGTTGAATAATTGAGTTGAAAATCCACAAAAAAAATTCAACAAGAAAACACTTAATTTCCGTTTATTAAAAAATTGTTAAGTAAAAATACGTTTAAGATTGAAGGGAAAACTAATCTGTTAATAGCTCTAAGATGAAATTGAAACACAATAATTCTAACATTGAGATTGTTCTAGCAAGCAAAATTAACCTTTTCTAACAAATTTTATTTATTTTTAAATTGTAAAGAAATCATTAAAAAAATAAATTCTATAATTTATTTATTTTCAAAAAGATGCTTAGATTGCCCAAAAAACAAGATTGTCTATAACTTTTCATCACTGGTCCAAATAGAATGAATCAAAGCTTCAAATGTAGACAAAAATATAATCTTTGAGAAAAAAAATTTAATTTAAAAAATTCAGTTTATTGTAATTTGGGGTGGGGGGTGCCCCTCAAGCTATGTTATGGACTTAAAATGGCATAACTTTTGCTCTTGGGCATTGACTATATTCTCTAAAAGATAATCTAATTTCTTATCTTCAAAGAAAGTTTCAAAAAATCATATCCAAAATTGAAATCATACAAGCCTACCGAAAATCCCAAGAGTCCCCTATAGGGACTTTAGAACTTTAGGGGTCAAATTTGGTAGAGTTGAATTGGATAGGGTGAGTCAAAAAATATAAAATTAACTAATTGCAAAATAAGGGTCACATTTTAATTAGCCCCCAAAGGTAAGAACTAAAATTTTAGTCTAAATTTGATTAATCCAAAAAAAATATTGTATGTTCATGTGAGATTCAACATTTAGAGATTGAAATAATTGAATTTTAGCATTTGGACAATTTGATAGCTTGATAAGATTTTCTTAAATTTTAGCAAGTAGCTCTTTGTAATTTTTCAACACTCCTCATTGTAGTAATGTTATTTTTTATTCATTTATAAATGTATTAATTTTTTTAATTTTTTGAAGAATAATTTTTGGATATTGAAAATTAGCAACATGTCTAAATATCCTATATAATTGACCTACAGATAGGGGATTTTAAAAATTGTTGTCAATTTTCAACAATCCAACAAGGTAACACTACCTAAATGTGACACTTATTCAAGGTTTGCAAATCTTAAGGGTAGGGACAAAATAAAATGATGTGCGCTTGTTAGGAAATGGCTTAGAAAACCAACCTTAATCCTTGTTAAATAGTTTGCGTCGGTAGGGTTTGAAGGGTTTTGTACGGAGTTCTCGTTTGTGTGTGGATGTGATGCGGTTGTGGTAGGTTTCAAATTTCTCGAATGTTCGACTGAAATTGTGTCTAATTTTAATTTGACCAGTTGTAGGTATGAGTTTTTTGGTCCCATTCTTTTGAGCTTGAAGCTCTCGAAGGCGGTGCATGAATGTGCGATGTAAGTTAACTTATAAGCGAGGTGTGCTGGCAATCGTGAATCTGGTGTCTCCTTCCGCGCTTAGAAATTTGTGTGTTATTGGTTGCTGTGTCGCGGTCGGTCTGAAAGAGAGCGGTGAATTTTAATCCCGTTGAGAGCAGCATCGGAGCTCGTTTGAAGGGGTTTTTTGGAAGCTCAGAATTGCGGATTGTCTACTTCTGTTATACTGTATGAGAAAGAAATAGTAGTCTGCTGTTCTGTGTAAGTGAGGTGTGCGTTTCAGTTGAAGGATTTCCCGTCTGGATTGCAGGTGGATCGTCCGTGGATTGGCGTGTGAGCAAGAATTTGGTTGTGCATAGCCCTTCGCGTGCCGTGGTTTCTAGTTCCCTTCTTCTCTCCCTATCTCTCCCCCTTTCCTGAAGTCGACTTTATTGATTTTTTAGGGTTTGGGAAGGAACGAGAGAGGAGAATTTTTGGCGATGGCAGCCGCACTGAAAGAGCTCCAAGCGCAGCTAGAAAATCAGGCCGCCGCATTGAATAAAATTCAAAAAGGTTTCTGAAGCTACCTCTTGTTGTGACCATTCTCTTTAATGGCGGTTCCTTTTGCTGGGGTTTTACAAACCAGGGTTTAGGGTTATTAGGACCAATGACGGTATTGTGCATCCTTCGTTCAGAATGCCTGCATTGATGGCTTCTGAAATTCAGGATAGGTCGTATGGAAATTGACCTTGATTTAATCTATGTTATGGTGATCATATTTCTGTTTAATTCATCCTGTACGTTTCCTGAATCTAACTTGTCGGTAATGGGATTCTGCCACAGATATAGGTAAGAATCATCAAGTGAGACGGCAGTATAGTGTACAACAAGGGGAGAACGAAATGGTGCAGAAGGTACACTGTGGTTCTCCTGTTTTCAAGCAGTGTACATTACTTTTTTGAGATCATGGTGGTTGGACACCGAGCATTTGGAAATGCTGATATTGGCAATGCAGGAATTGGAGCTTTTGGATGATGATGCGAATGTGTTCAAGTTGATTGGCCCTGTTTTGGTGAAGCAAGATTTGGCTGAAGCGAAAGCTAATGTCAACAAGCGCCTGGAATACATCACCGCTGAGCTGTAAGATCTTTTCCTTGTGTAATTCTCATTGAATGATTCTACCGGAGTAGCACCCGCAACTTAGTCAGTGCTATGATTCTGTAGTGTTCGTGTTAATTTCTTGTCAGTGATTTGATACTGGTGATTACCTTATGTTTCACAGGCGACGCATGGATGTAACATTGAAGACGTTGGAAGAACAACAGAATGCCAAGAGGGATGAGGTGCATTCTCTCTTTTTTATTCAGTTGGCTGGCGGTTGATGTTGCTGATTTTTTAGATATTAACCCTTGAAGAACCATGGAGTCTTGTTAAGAACATGAGTGATTTCATTAATTAAAATGTACAAACTAGAATTCCGAGGGTGCCAAATTCTTACATCAGAATCAGTGCAGAACATTGCATGTGTTCGTCAAAAATTAAATAAAATTGGATAAGAGATAGTCCCTTCATAACCTACTCACCACTGCTAAAAACACGCCTAATTTGGGTCTTCTTGGCCCTTATGGGGTTGGTTTTTGTGCTGGTCTTGCAAATCTTAGCTCTTAATGTTCTGCTGGATGTTGTGACGAGCCTCAATACCAATTTTTTCATTCGGTTGTGCTAGGTGATGAAATCACAACAGCGTATACAGGCTGCTCAGGCCGGGAAAGCCAAGTAGGAAATTCCATTTCAGGTATCTGTCATCAATGGTAGTTACTATCAGATTTGGTTACATGTCCAGTTTCTACTACCTTATAACTTGTCACCCAGGCATTCTAGTGCAGCAACAAACATCTGGTCATGACTGAAGTGGTGGTATTCAGGAGCAGTTTGAACATTACTTTGAGTGAACGATTGCTGTGAAACTGGTGTGGTTCCACCAGAAAAGTCTTCGTACTGAGTATACTTTGTTCATAATGTTGTCCCATAAGTGGTTGATTTGCAGTCGCTTTACTTGGGTTTCTGCTGATGCAAGAGCTGTCTAAAATCTGACAAAAGTAAACTCTCAAATGTGTGCTCAATTGTTGATTTGTTGATGGTTCAAACGTTGGAATAACTTAATTTCATCAAATTGATCATAAGGAGATTGTTTATTGAAGATTAAAAGTATCACTTTGGAGTTATTTGGACAAAACCTTGTCTTGAAGCACGTTGTCTCGAAATATGGACTTCGGAAGTGTTGAGGGGGATAACCCTCAATGGACGGGCCTATCATTGGCGTAAATTTAAGGTCCCATGAGTGACTTTGAACCAGACAACAGGAGTTACACTTAAATTACATACATTCTCAAACTTCAAAATTCCTCTCTATGTATGCTCCCATTTTGCAATTGTACATGATTGAAATTTTTTCTATTTACTCTGTATTGTCTAGGGATGTAGTTGCATGTCTTGTATAAGTAATAAATCATGTCTTGTATAAGTAATAAAAAAGGTTCAGATTGTTGGTGAAGATTTGAAGTTATTGTGAATTTTAGAATAAATAGAGAAAAAAACTCATATCCAATACAAATCATGTTTTAAAAAATATGAAAATTTCTCTATGTGTACATTATATTGTTGAATATCATGGTACAAAAATTATTTACCATGACATTTTAGAATTAGAAAATTAGGGTTCCATGGCTCTTTGTGCTTCCATTGATGCCCTAGTTCAAACTTTTGATCTTAGAAACTTTTGCAATGGTAAATTTTACATGAACATTAGAGACTTGAAAAAATTATCAATGGTATCATTATCTTTTTGTAAGGTGCAACATAATCTTTTTGTAAGGTGGACCCTATAGTCTATTAATTTTTGTAAGTTCCATTGGTTGTCTTTTAATTCTTTCATTTTTTTTTATATTCCAAAATTTTTTGGCCTAGAAATTTGTTTTGGAATTCCAGTGAATTCCAAAGGTTCCCTTACATAACTTTTTAACTTTTTCAATTAAAAAGACACTAAATTTTCTTTGAACTTCAATTTTAGTCATGTGACTTGTGTGAGGTTTCAAATAACCCCCACATTTGCAAGTAGGTCCTAAATTTTTTATACAAACCCAAAAAAGTCACTAAAAAAATTGGCTAAACAGGTTTCAACCTAAATGTTGTCATTAGAATTATTAGTTCATAGAAATAGGTTTAACCCTTAAAGGCCAGACAAGTGACAAATAGAAACCATCCTTTTGGTTACCATGTGAATCATTCGCTTACAAAATTGCAAAAGCACTCTTTTTTGAAGTCAAACTACTATAGAAGACCTCCCCTTTCCACAACAAAATTTTGAGTATGACTGATAGTTGCACCCGTGTCCTACTGGAAGAATTTTCCATCATCCATCTAACGCTAAACGTCCTTGTTGCCATTTAAAAGTTAAATTTCAAATTACAATACACTATAATTCCACTATAAGAATTGGAATAGAAGCTAGACTTGATAAATTTTCATTTCATTAGTTGAACTTAAATTCCGAAAAAATAAATGTTTATGACTAAGGAGGAGGGACACAGGATTAGACAGACACAGGCTATAGTACTCAAGACATACTCAAGACAAAGGCTAAAATGGTTTTGCTCAATGCTCACGAGGAGTTCAGCATGCTATACGATGTTATCAAGGTGTTCTAAAGCCCAAACACCCAAAAAATTAAAATTAAAAAAAATTAAAAAAAATTAAAATTAAAAAATTAAAAAATTAAAAAATTAGAATAATAGGAATGAATTCCTGCCATGGCTAGTCCTTTGTTAGCACTGGCAAAAACTCCTTCACTACGCACTTCCGTGTGTTAGTAAGTTGCAATGTTTGGTCAACAGGATTTGAAATATGGATTTGCCATGGATGACAGAGGCAATAATATTAAGTGTGGTCTTAAGATGTGTCCACCACAACTTAATATTATTGTCTTAAATAATGCCTTTGAGGTTTGAACTCTTTTTTTTGGTCTTAAGAACTAAGGTAGGCACCCCCCAAATGGCACCTGACCTTAAAGCGTCATCTACAGGTTGTGTACATTTTTAAAATCAGTTATGTACCTATTTGGATGGAGCACTTTCAGAAATAAACTTTGACCCTTGATAACTTTTGCATACAATGTCCAAATGCCACATTCTCTGGTGCACTGGAACCTCCTTTCACTTGCCAACAAGAATATATGAAAATTTGATTAGTCTAATAGTAGTTACTAGGCTCAGTAGCAAAAAGTGGCGGTTTTGGGTGTATCGCAGGTCTGGTCTCTCTATTCCCAGATTCTTTCAGCCTGTTGTTGTAAACAAGAAAGGGTATATCAACACTGGAATAAGGTAAACCTACCCAATTCCGTCAGTGATTCAAATCCGTGGTCTACAGCATTGTCCCAATTCCGTCAAAAAAACATGCAAATCCGCTTCAGATTTTGACAATAGTAGTTTATTAATGCTATCAAAAGATAACATGTCAATTAATGGTTGGTGGATCTTCAAGTGCTATTAGATACATTGGAAAGCGGTATTGAGTTGTAAGAGGACGTTTATGAATCTAGTCTAGTGGCGGTTGTGCAATTTAACTTCAGAAATTCACAAAAACAACAATTTTTATCAAAAAATTATAATTCCACTTGGGTTTGATTCTTGAAACAAAAGCACACCTCTAAAAAATACGTGTCTTTCCTAGAGTTGGCCCCAATATAGTTAGATTGCAAATCAGGGTGGTAATGGGTAGTTCTACCTTATATGGATACGTATGACAGCAAGAGACTCCATACCTACCCACAATCTAAAACTCCTCATAACTTTTGACTCATTGATCCAAATGGAATGATTCAAAGCCTGCCATGCTTATATAAATGTAGAGAACCAATTTAAATTTTTTATTTTTTTAAAAAGTGATTTTTGAAGAAGTTTTTTCAGCTGCCCGGACTGCCCACCGACCATTGAAAATTACATATCATGCAATAACTTTTTAACCATGTACTCAAAAGTTATGAAAATTGTTGGGCCTTAAAGCTACATCTTGGTCACATGTTGTGTTAAAATTTCAAAGAAAAAAAATAAAAACTCCATTCGTGGTGAGCTGCCCAAAATTGCTATGTTGCCAAAAAACAGTGTTTTTCCCTTTAGGGGTTAATCTTTTGCGACAAAGGGTATATTTTGCAATGTTATATCTAATGGGTTCTTTTGACCCAAGGCTCCCTTTTTGTACCCACTGAAGTTCATGTGGTTCATCATGTAAGCCTTTGAAACAATGGATGAAATTCTTATTCTATATCCAAAACGTCGTACATCCAAAACTCTATACATCCACAAAATATATCATCCAAAAATGTTCATCCACTAGGCAACATGAAGTAGTCAATTCCATCATGAAGTTGGAATAGAGCTGTTCTTAAAATTCAACATTTTCTTTCATATGAGGGAATTTTATAGCCCATTAGTAACTGAAAATCATAGAAAACATTTGTAAACCACGGTAATGGGTTGCAAAAATCTACTTTTTTATCTCACTATTCACTACTGACTGCTGACTGCTCACATTCTAGCATTGTTGGACCGTCACTGATGACACATATCAGTTTTTTCATACATGAAAGACCAGGTGAGAGAAGAATTTTTTGAGTGAAATGAAACAGGTGGCTTGCATTGCCAATTTCACTAGGATTCATGAGAGTCCATTTTTGTTGCTATAGTTTTGTATTTCCTCTACAGTTCTGCAGTCTCTGCTAGCATTTTCTCCACAACGGCTTTAAGCTAATAGGCTTTCCTTTTCTCCTATTTTCCTATTTCCAATTAATTGTGGCACTTCTTCTACTCGTGTTTTAGTATGCACTGCACACTGACCAGATTTCACTGCACTGACAGAAGATCCTTCTTTGTCTGTAAGGTGGTCCTCTACTTCAGCATGTGAAATGTCTTTGACATCCACATTTTTCTTCGATAGGATAAATTGAAATCGCACTTGTCCTTTGAATTCTTTAGCATAACATTCAGTAGCAGAAGCAAAGTCTGCCTTCCCTCTGACAGAATGGTGCCGAATATTCGGCATCATTTCATCCGCTAGAATATTCGGCACCATCAGTAGCTAACAAATACGCGTCAAAATTTGTCTGACAAACTCTATTCAGAAGCAAGCAAGAGGGGGTTGGTGAACAAACTAGAGAACACTCAAGGCTAACCGAAGCTGGATTACTAAAAAATAATGCACTCAACCGGGTTAGTAAAAAAATTGCACTTAACTAGGTTAGCAACAGAATATATATTTTGAATAAAATTTTCAAGATCAAAGCATTCAACTTTGAACTTTAAGTTGCAATTTCCTCACAACATTTTGAAAGCCAGTCATGATTCATGACTTTACAATCAGAAGACAACTCTTTATATACATATGGGGTGTTAGGAGGTAAAACAAACAATGTGGGACATATAAATTAAAATTAGTAGGAGCTCAATTACTCATAGTTAAGTCAAATTAAAACAAGAATTGTATTTAAAATAGAATTTCAGACCTCATTTAGTCATAGTAGAATAACTTTTTTCAAAAAAATTTGAACTAAAAAAAGTTGAAACATCAAGTTAAATTGCATATCCAAAAATCCGTTTGATATTTCAAGCCTCCAATTAAAAGTTATAGATAAATTTCAAAGAGGAGTTGGAAGGGACGTTTTCTTTTACATTTTCAAACATCCTCTTTGAATTTTGTCCATAACTTTTGATTGGAGGCTTGAAATATCAAACGGATTTTTGGAGATAAAATTTAAATTGATTTAACAACTTTTACTTGTCCAAAATATTTTGAGAAAAGTTATTCTACTATGACTAAATGAGGTCTAAAATTCTACATCAAACATGATTTTTACATTTTGACAATGAGTGGTCAAGCTCTCATTTTCAAATTATCCCATATCCTTTGAGGAATCATGATTGACAATTGATTTCAATATAAAAATGACAGCTCCAACCTTCCTTACTACATATGTCCTTATTGGTCCATCAAAATTGTTTTTGTTGGCTACTTAGGGTTAAATGACATTGGGATAGGGTTTTCAAGATTCTCGGCAAATCATCTTAAGAATTTTGATGGCCCAATTTGAATTGTTTGTCTGGTTCAAGGTTTTGCAAAAAAAATAGTGTACATAAATCTACTGCCACAATCTTGGTGCTGGGTAATGAAACTTATTTTAATTCTCAGGTTGATGTTTTTCGTGGATGAGGCCTCCAAAGAGGGAAAGGCAGGCTCTCTGAAGGCTACTGAATGTTATGAGTGTCGGAATCAAATTCCAGCATACTGTCTACAAAGAGCAATGCATTATTTTCGAACAGACCTCTATCAGAACCATAACTGTTAGTGTCTCGATTTCTTTGCCATGCCTATTTGTGTTTGACCTATGTCTTTGAGGGCCACTTCACACTACGGTACAAGGTTGAGAGTCTGTTCATTTCCACCAATCAGATTTCAAAAACCCAAGAATTCGGCCTCTCAAGCCTTCACAATAGGAGGCACAATCCAAAGGCCATTGCCCTCAAAACTGACAATATGTTAGAAAATTTACTACATGGCAACGGACTCATGATCTGAGTTTGGGTCGAGCAAAAATGGGAACCCAAACTCTGATCAAGAGGCCGTTGAATTTTGAAATAATAAAAAACTAAGAAGATCTCAACCATTAGATCTTGGCGGACTATTTTTGCAAGGCAGCAAGGCAGACTATATTTGCAAGGCACCTTCTTCTTCTCTCTCTTTCTCTTGTGTTTCTTGATAGAGATCTCTCAAGTTTTTTACAACTCTTTGTTGTTTGTTAGCTCTCTCATTTTTTTGCAAGTAGAGAAGATGGACAATTTCTCTCAAAATCCTTTCTTTTGCAGCCAACCGCCTTTGATGGGGTCAAAAAAAAATTTGGCTCCAATTTCTTATGGAGCATTTCAACCCTTTTCAACTCAAGTTAGAGAAAATAGAAGAGAAGAGAGTCAAGAGACAAATGGTGAAAGGATAGAAGAGAGGGTTGTTGAGGGAGGCGATTGTGAGATTATAGGGTCTTCCAAAAAGAGAGCTGCTCCTAAGTAAAAGAGTGTTTTGAAGAAAAAAGCAGCTCCAAAAAAAAAGGCAGCAGTAAAAATTGAAGGAGAAGGAGAAGAGGCAAATTGAATGTGGGAGGACTTGGAGGTGCTTCAATTGCTTGTGTTGAAGGGGAGAGATAGAGCCTGAATTTGGTAGAAACAGCAAAAAACAAAGTATAAATTTTTTACCCTAATTTCAATTTTTTTGCAAAAAGTTTCGGATTGAGGATTGGGGCCAATTGGGGCCCTAAGGCCTTTGCTTCCGCCATGCACCTGTGCCCAACCCCTCGGCCCCCCATTAGAAATGCAAATGCAATGTCGCCGGTGGGGTTTGAAACCTAAACTTCACCATCACAATGGAGAGACTTTGCATGGTATAGACAAACCCTCCACCTACCTTCTTCCCTTGATGAATGACTCCTTCATTTCTCACTTACATTTTCCATAGTCTTTGTTTCACAGGGAAAGCATGTGCTGTAATTGTTCTTTGAATGCCGTTTTTGACTCCTTCATGTTTTTTCAATGTTTTGCTTGTAGGAATTGATACTTGGATGAGGCTTCATGCTAAAATGCTTGTCATGCTACCTAAGTTCAACCACACTGCTGCGGCATGCCGTACAAAGTTCAAGGCCATTTTTGATTCTTACAAAGAAGACAAAATGGCCAATGGCATTTCAGGCAATAACCGGCAAGAGAGCAAATTTTATGATGCTCTAGATGAATGGTACCACCAAGTCGAGTAAATTATGAAGCATGTTTTGGCTACAACCACGGATAATGTACAATGTCAAGACAATTCAACCCCAGATGTGGAGAGTGCACCATCTCCAACAACCACTTCTACACCATCATCATCAAAAGGTAAACAATACTTCCATGATAGAGTCATTGATATCTTTGAGAAAATGGCAAAAACTAGCACAGGTTTGATGATACTTTGAGAGAACAAATGAGTTGCTAGAAAGAGTAGATTACCAATTTGATCGGTTGATCAATAAGCTCTAGAATATGCTACTCCTCATCTAGGCTACAATCATCGTCATCTTCCATACAGTTTTCAAACTGAATGTTTGAATTTCTAGCCAAATGACCTTTGTAAAAGGTCTTGGCTAGCTATAGATGAACCCGAGTTGAATCAGCCAACATGTTTCTCATTTTTTCTTGTTGCTTTGCCTTTGTTTCTTCACATGCTAGATTTTCTTCATTCTCAATTTCTTCTTCTTCTTCCGGTTCTATGAATGCAGTTTCTTCACTTTTTGGAATTTTTTTTTGGAGTTCCCTCATTTCCCGCAATGATGCTTCCAAAGAGTGGAACATATTGATTTCCTACAATTTTCCTAATGGCATATTGGCTTCAGCTTGCAGTTTTTTTTTTGCTTCTTTAGCCCAGTCCATAGAAAATTCATCTTTCTCTAGAATGCACAGATTGTGAAGACATAGAGATGCCTTAACAACATCAAGCACATTTCAAAGTGGCATGCCAATTCTTTTCAATAGTATGCGCCATCTTCCTTCCATAATTCCAAATGCCCTTTCTACAGTCATATGGGTGCTTGATTGGATAAAATTCCAATGTAATTTTTATCTAGGCAATCCTTCTCTTTCTCCCTTGAATGGTGAGTAAACCAAGGTCTCATAGGACACGCAACATCACCAATGAATTTGTAAGGTAAAAAAGCACCTTTCATAGTCTTCTTCCCAATTTCAGATTTTTGAAATAAGGCCCAGTCATGAATCCGTCTAGCCCATTCAAAATCATAGTCCCAAAATTTGCAATCAACATCTACAACTCCTTGAAGCAAACATGAATAATATCCTTTTTGACAATAGTATGCGACAAGGTCATGAGATGGTGCCATAATAGGAATATGGCTACCATCTATTGCCCCTAGAATAAGCGGAATACCATGTAGTGCTTCAAACTCCTTGGCTATTTATTTAATCCAAGCAAGATTTGGTTTTTAAAAAACCAATGGTCTCAAATGAATCCTACTAGCTTCATAACAATCCCTCACAATGATAGAAGTTGTGCTCAATCCTACACCAAATAAATCACCAATCATTTGCAATAAATTACTTGTAGTTAATCGAGAAAGAGTTATTGCAATCCTCCGCTCCACACTAACACTTTCTCTAAGATGTGTATCCTTCTTCTTCAAAATAGGCCCTGAAAGGACACATAGATATTGAAATGTAGATGGACTCACCTTCATCCGCTTCCAGAAATCACCATCTAAAAATGACCTATAAATGATCTATTAGGCTTTATTTTTGCAATTTTGATGATGATTTTTGAGTGATTTTGTGTTGTGTTTTTCTTAATTTTTGTTCCAAATCAGTGATTTTGAATGATGGAAAATGTTGTTGAGGTTCGTAAAGGAGACAGAACATGGGATAAAGAATACATTTAGTCGTTGGAGAAAAAAATTTAGAAGCTCACTGCAATGAACTGAGTTGGTGAAGGTGGAGGAGGATCTTTATGTATAGATGTAGCAAGTACTTTTGCTGACTTGCCATCAAGCATCAGACGAAGGCTTATTGAGAGGATTTTGACAATAGCGATTATGGTGAGTGGCATCTGAAGTTTAAATTAACGTGTACTTGATGTTGGAGTTATATCTTGTTACTTATGTTGGAAATCATGTATAATTCTAGCATTGTATTTTTCTCAAAAGTTGGGACAATGATTAGTAGAAAGGATGTATATCATGTCAGGTGTGTCTGTATAGGTAATTGGGCGTTGAGATTTTCTAATGAAAGTTGAATAATATGCAGGAGTTAGGGGCTAATGATGGAGACAAAGTTGAAGGGAATGCAAAAATAACCGACAAACCACCCACGGCATCTCCATTGAAGAAAAAATGGAAGGGTGGACGACATTGAAACATAGAGGTGAGTAGTCAGTTGTAGATGGGTATATAGCCATGAATGATGGCCGTAGTTGCATCGAGGAAAATACACCCAACGTTTTTTGTTAGTTTCTTTGAGTGATGATACAGACAATACGAAAAACAAAGCATGAACTTAATGCAGATAGGATCCTATGTCCTAAGGGTTCTAAAGCAAGTAAAGGCATACTTGAGAGGAAAAAGTGTTGAACTTAGAAAATACTGTAGAAGTACATGCGGTAATGTATGCATAAGCTGGTTGTAGGATTTATGTAGGGGACATTGTATGTTGATTTGTCATGTGTGATTGATATAATAGGTGGAATGTGGAAATGAAAGTGATGTTTAGTTTTCTACGTGTAGTTTAGCTAGTGCATTTCCCAAATGCGAAGAACATGATGTATGAATTAAATGAAAATATGATGTTTGTGTAGTTATTGAGTGAGGAACGCAGCATCATGGATGGATAGATGTCATATAGGAAAGTGGGATATAAGACCATATAATTGTTTAGAGTGAGTGTGGCCGAATTCCTTTAGCACAATGCATATGATGGGGGGAGGGAATGTAATTCTAGAGCTAATGAACATGTAACAAAAACGTAGTATCTTTTTTGCAAGTGTGAAGTGGAATGAGCATTTGAAGAGTGCAAATGATTACAGTGGACAACGCATGCGGTGGAGGATGCAACGACAGTGAAGTGAGGTTATAGTGAAGTGAACTCAAATTTGTACATGAAATATTTTGTTCTAGAATTAATAGTAGCGTAGAGTAGGTATGAAGAAATTACGGAAGGGAACTTGTGTGTTGCAGGTGTTTGTTGTTGAAGAAATAAGTCACTAATACAGAGAGGTAGCCCTTAGTAGCAATGGCATTTGCTACAAAAATTACGTGTTGCTCTGTATGTGGAGGGTGATAGTAGAGACGGACTGACGACGTTCTTGTAAATATGTTGGGATAATTCACTTTTCTATTAATATTATACTATGCTTGAAGTACACTAGGAAGTAAAGGAAGTGAAAGTGAGGGGGATACATTGAAAGAAGTCCACTCAAAAATATTTATTGCAATTTAGAAATGATGCTACGAGAGTTTCAGACATTGCAAATGTGAAGCATTGCGAAAAATCAGCAGATGTAAGAGACTGTTTGCCAAAAGGTGGGACCGTAGGATGTCGTAGCATAAGGAAGCACAAATCCTACCTTTAGGTGTTCTAAATGACAAAACACCCAAGATGACCCGTGTATCGTTTCCAAAGGACTTTAGCTGCAGATTTCTCAAAATTACCGGAGTGGGATCCGGAACCACAAACCAAGACAAAGAGGACCCGGAACGGAAACCCGGAAACAACCTCTTTAACACTCGTACTTTGTAAATACTCTATCTTCTGTCTTATACAATTTCACACCACTTCACCAGACATGGAGGAGTGTCATCATCATGTGCCTCTCCTTGTCTAAAGCAACAACTTATCACTCAGGGATGCGGATGCGGAACTAGGAGTGTCCAAACCCTGTTCCTCTTCCGAATCCGGATCTGTACCTTGAACTATTAGTAACCGAAAGTAGAAGTTTAGCCTCGTATACGGAGGGGTCCGCTCTTATGTTAAGGAAGGACGCGTAAATCCTACCCTCCAGATGATTAGAGTAACTGAAGACTTCACTAAAAAAGAAAATAACAAAAGGACAGAAAAGGATGGGACGCAAGTTCTTCCTCACAACTAACCCGGAAACTAATCCGCGCCAGCACGTCACTCAAGAAACCCCTACAATCCCCACATTACTACAATGACAGACTCATCCGGATGCAATCCAAACAGTGGGATGTGGCACCTTACTAACTAAGAGATTCCTCCTACCTTCCAGTTCCTCTCTTCCGGTTGCAACAAGACCTCTCGGACGTCAACTAGCATTTGCCCTTCCTCTCAAGGACTCACCTAACCTAAGAATGGCTATCTTGCTCAGAAGACTCTCCAAGAAACATCAGAAGATGGAATTCCCTCCGAGTACACAAGGGTTTACAAAACCAATCCTCAATACTTTCGGACGTGGATCTGGAAGGAATCCGGGGACTAATTCTCCTCTTCTTTAAGCTTTCACTACCAAACTACTTGAACTAGCAATGGTCAAAACATTGCCTAACTCCTCAACACAAGACCAAGACTTTTCAGACCAATACTCATGAAGGTGAAATCCAAGCTTTCTTTGCAGAAATTGAATAGGAAAACAAGAATATGAAAACGCCCGGAGTTGAAACTAACTTCCAACCCCTAAATACTAACCCCAAGGAATCCTAAAAGGCCCAAGGATCAAAAAGGAGAGGACCAGGGAATGACACGTGTCATTCCTTATCCTTCCAAACTAACTGTCTAACTACAAGACAATCCGCAAAATGTGGATCTTCAGATAGAAACTCACGTCTAGGTGCATGCATCTCAAAAAGTAGCTGTCAACTAATTTTCTAACACTCAAAAGCTTTAACTTTCCTTCACTTAACTGAACTAAATTTTATCTTTTACTTTCCTATAATTAAATTAACTGAACTCTTCTTTATTTTATTGTACTTTCTGCCTACTATTCCTAGGCTTATCCTAAGAACTCAATCATGCTTCTACTTCTACTTTCTATCTTTCTTTGCAGAAGGTCCCTCGGTTTTGGAGACGCCCTTTTTTGGTGACTATTTTCTACTGGTTAAAGGCTTAGTTGTCTTACCCTTAGCTGAAGTCTTCCCTTTAAAGTTGGACGGAGAAATCAAGGCCAAGTTAGATTCCTCTTCCTCTTCCAAGTTGAGTTGGGACTTGGATTCGGATCCGGATTTGGATTCGCTCTCCTCTTTTGCTGACTGACTGGGCAACTTCTCTTCTCCCGAATGGTAATTCTCCAAAAGATACCTCCCGTTATATTTTGAAACCCGGCCCCAATATTTGAAACGATCCCGGATCTCAATCCGGTTCCGGTTCTCAATAAGAACAAGAAACTTTAACTACTGGTCTTAACCTAATTATCTATCTACCATTGCTCTATTAGTATGGAACGTTAATTGTGGTAAGGTGTTTAGATTACCCTTGGATAAACCAAAAAATTGTACCCCTATTAACTCCTTCCCCTACTTTCCTCACTAATCAAGACTTATCTTACTTTCTGGGCTTCCACATAGGAGCCCGGAATTTTTGTTCAAGAAGAAGGGTGACTAGAAACCCTAAACACGCTGCACTTTCATCCATCAAAATTAGTACACTGAATCTAAATTTAGTATAAATCATATATTACTATAATAATAAAGGACTGCAACGTAATTGGTTCAAAGATCGAAGTTGAAGGAACTGCTTTTCACATATGTCTTAATTCGGATCTCTGTCAATTTAAAACAACAAATAAGAATTGCAGTTGATTGACACTTGTCAAAAGTTGATTGTTTTTTTTCCTTATAAAGAAACCAAATTTACCAAAAATCAATCTTTTTTTTTAGAAAAGGCAATGTGAAAAGCCATAACTTATTGTTACCAAGTATGTAATTGGTCCCCCAAATAAAGACTGTTTAGAAAGCTTGTACAAGCAAGTGCCGTTTTAAAACGTATTTTTCCAAGCCTTCTAGATGTGGTAAAAAAGTAAATGCCGTCCACCGTGGCATGAGACCCCAAAAACGACTTCAAGAGCATGAATCCGCATGGCATCCAAAAGCAGGTTTCTGTTAACTACGACCGAATCTAGATGTTCTAATCAATAGACCAGGAAGGTAAATATCTGTTGAAAAGTTGTTATCTTGGACGTCAATTCTTCTAGTAGTAAACTGACACATAATTCGCAGGCCGTAGTTTGGGATGAAGCTAAAAGCAATGATCATCATCATGGTTGGTACTACCACAATGATTGTACATCAACTTTTTCTTCTTAGACTTTGCTTCAGCCTTCACTTCAGCTTTTACTTCTTCCTTCTTTTAAGATTTTGATGGTTGAGGCAAATCTTTAGGAAAATGTGGACAATTTGGATCTTTTTTGGTGTGACCATCTTCACCACAACGCCAACAATGCAAGTGGCGATCAAGTGGAGTGTCAGCCAAACTATTAAAAATCGAAAGAAGTTTCTTGGACCTTGATGTCAATGATGTGTCAACCATCCACGAGACTATGTCCATAGCATCATGTTGACAAAGGGCCTGATCACACCTCTCCACTGCTAAGAAGGCTTGGGCCAAAGTGGCCCTACCCTCATAGTTCAAAATAATCCATGGTGAAGCCAAATCAAGTAAACGCTTGTTAATCTTTGAAAGGAAGATATTGACCAATTGGCTCTCAGTAAAAACACCTTCGGATTCAACTGCAAAGTGAGCCAAACGAGTGTACATGGTCCTTGGATTATCTTCCTTTTGAAGTCCTAAATCCATTGCATTTGATCCTGACGGAAACCTTCATATTCAACATCCAAATGTTCAAGAAATAACTGTAGTGGCTCAAAAGCAAGCAATAGCCCAATGGTTTGCAAGGTCGTCTGAGTAGCTAGTGCCATCTGAAAAATAAAGTGGACACTCTCTTACCTCCTCATAGACATCAACAACTTCCCCCTAATAGCTTCCTCAGAGGTTTCTTCAGCAGAAGCCTTGAGCTTTATCTCCTTTGCATCCTCAGAAGGCAACAAGGATGATGCAACACCTTCTTTAAGAGCTGTAATAAGCTCTATCTGTGTCTCCCAATAACGCTCAACTAGTCTTTGTCCACTACTCATAGGTTTGGAGAGCTTCATTCTCCAAGTGTTGAGGTAAAAGCTCAAAGGTAAGCCAGTCATTAAAACTAAGTGACCTCTAACGCTTTTCCTTCATCCAAGTGCAGATGCGGAGCTTTCAGTCTGATAAAGAAATGCGCCTAGCACGCCCCGAGAATTGATCACATATTGAACTATGATGATTGTCCTCCATTTCATGAAACGTACCCACACTTCAAACTTGAAGCCTCCTAGAAGTATCCAATGCCGAAATAGGCTCAAAAGTCTCGTTGGTATCCACCATTGGCTCAAAGTTGTCAGTGTGGATATCCTCCAAGTAATCCAATGATGAAGATCAATAATATTGACTTTTAGTGTGCACCATAAAACAATTACTTGGGTACCTACAACTATCTAAAGGCTAAATGCAACCTTCTCCAACACATATATCCAGGATTGTCTTCCCTGCCACCGCAACACACGACGTCCCCAACGTCCAATAGTGGCTCCACAATGTTCCAAAAAGTCAAATTGCCCGTTGACTTTTTAAAAAAAAAAATTTAGTGCCCGGACACCTGGCTGCCATGTGGCAGTCCTATGGCACATTTCCGGGGCGCATGCGGGTCTGACCTGGACAGGTGACTGATGGTATAGGGCGACCTCGAGTGCGAAACCGCAGTAAGGGATGACTGTGCCTCCACAAACAGAAAAGGCAACTACGGGTTTACTTGAAGTCACTCTTACTAGAGCCGCAGTCGCCGTTCCTGTAGGTGCGGTCGCCCCACTCACAGCCGCGGTCGCCATTCTTGTAGGTGCGGTCACCCTACCCGCAGCCGCAGTTGTTGTTCCTGTAGGCGCGACTAGGACTGGGCGACCGTGGCTGGGGCAACCAGGGACCAAAACAGAGGGGAAATCAAAGGTTTGAAAATCCCACTCCCACAAGGGGCGATCGCGGGTGGGGCAACCGTGGGTCCAAAAGGAGGGAAATCAAAGGTTTGAAAATCCCACTCCCAAAACGGGCGATCGCGGATGGGGCAACCGCGGGAATAGGACAAGGGGAAGAACAACCATTTCGAATCTAGGCATTGTATTGATAGTGGAATGCATTGTAGGTTTTAGGGTTTAGGATTTAGGGTTTGGGCCTGAAATTGTTGAATACAAAACATGCAAAAACAAGATTAATTTCCACCTTCTAAAAATGTATTTTACATTTTTTTCCATATAAAGTAGAATATTTCAAATTTTAAATTTTCTTCTCGGAGATTAAATTCTTGCCCATATATGAAGTTTTGATTCATTCTATTTGGACTAGTGTTGAGAAAGGTATAGAAAATCTTAGTTTTTAGGTACTTTAAGCATCTTCTTGAAAAAATAATTGTAGAATCCATTTCTACTTAATGCAATTTTTAGGATTTTCCAATCACAATTTGTTATGTTAGGTACTTAGGTTAAGTTCGCTTTTTAGAAAAATCATTTCTTGCGATTATTGTGTTTCAATTCCATTCGTTGATGGATTTATTTTATCCAAAGAAATATATCCATCAACCACATGAATTTATTTTACTCAAAGAAATATATCCATCAACCACGTGAATTTATTTTACTCAAAGAAGGATATCCATCAACCACATGAATTTATTTTACCCAAAGAAGGATATCCATCAACCACATGAATTTATTTTACCCAAAGAAGGATATCCATCAACCACATGAATTTATTTTACCCAAAGAAGGATATCCATCAACCACATGAATTTATTTTACTCAAAGATTTATATCCATCAACCAATGGGATTTAATTTATCCAAAGAAATATATCCATCAAAGCCCAAATCCTAAATCTTACAATGCATTCTACTAATAATACAATGCCTAGATTTGAAATGCTTTTTTTCCCCTTGTCTTACACCCGCGGTCGCCCTGTTATTGGAAGTGGGATTTTCAAAACTTAAAATTCCCTCTACCTAGACCCGCGATTGCCCCACCTTGAAGCCCCACCCGCGGTCACCTTGCAGGCACGATCACCCTCCAGCCGTAGTCAGCTGCCCCACCCGCAGTCGCCTGACAGGAAACTGCAGGTACTTAAAGCCAGACTGGAGCCAATTGTTGTCACTTCTTTCAACTTCATGCAATGCCTTTCATCTGCTCACTGCGGATGACTGCGTGCTCAGATCTGGGAGGTTGGTTCTCGTGCCCACATTTTACAGTAACCACCACCGAACTGTAGCGTTTTTGACGAAATTTGGAACCATATTTGTAATTGTGTTTACAGAGTATATGCTATTGCGTATGCATTTGTAAATGTTTTAGGGGAGTACACTATTATGTTTGGATAGAATTATTATGTTAGAACTCTAGGCACGTATTGTAGAATTTAAATAGGTTTTATTCATTAGCCCAAGCCCCAAGGTAAAAACCATATTTGATGGCTCCTACCGAGAAAAAGATCAAGAAGAAAGGAGAAAGCCAACATAGGCAACGACACATCTCGGTGAATTCCGATGTTGTGGCATATCAAGGTTGGAATAGGATTCAAGGAAATTGATTGCTGCCGACTTGTAAGTTATTTGTGGAGTGGTGCCACATTGACAAGCTATTTCCATATCATCGGCACAAGACACACCTGAAAAGCACAAAGAAAGGTTTTAGTTTCTTGGATGTGCATAGACTTTCATAGAAACAATGGCATTAAGATGGTGACCATAGCAAGGTCTTGGATTCATTTGGAGTTCCCTCATACTAATAAATATGAGTTATTATTGTTATTATTAGTAGTGTTATTCCTATTGAAGACTTGAAATGGGTGCTTGGTATAAATTGTAGTAGAGGAATCAAATCAAATATTTAACAACCTAAATTTTTCAAAATTGGAAATTGAGCAAAGGCCCATGTAATATTTATTAAACATGTAATTGTAAGCGCATTCCAAATCCATGAAATCACCCTTTAACCCTAAACCGCTCCAATACCCGCAGTCACCCTTCATAGAAGTACCCAAAGTTTCCCCCTACCAACTGCGGTTGCCATTTTTGCAGGTGTGGTCGCCTTCAACCAGGCGCAGTCGCCCCCTAGCACCCACTCAGGGGGGTCACTTAGAGTGTCCATAAAAAACCACGTGCAAACAAAACTTTGGACCCCCTATTTACTTTTTGAATTTTAAATAAAATCAAATAAAAAAAATATGAATACATTTTCCTACTTTGAAATTTTATGTTTTGAATTATTGATATTTTTATTTGTTCATGATAATTAGTTACAAAATTTTGAAGTAAAAAGATACACTATAAAACTGAAAAATAACTTTCACACCCCTATATTATATAAGAAAAATTTGTCTAAAAAATGAACAAAAAATTCCTAAAAATAAATCTCTATTGAAAGCTCATTTTGAGTTGAATATTAATGCAATAGTCATCTAAATGTGTTCTCTATAAATATTTGAGTTGAAAAACATACCATTTTAGTTCATTCTCAACCTCTTCTAGAAATCATTCCATATTTTATTTGAGTTGGAAATTTTGGCAATAGAAATCTATAGTCATTATTAAACAATGCTCAAAATTTTAGGTTGAAATTATAGTTTATTAGAAACCACTTGTTCGCACGTGGTTTGTTGAAGTAGAACTAAGTACACCCCCCGAGAGCACCCGTGGTTGCCCCCTACGACCCGCGGTCACCCTAAATTTTGCACTTGAAGTTGCTTTGATCTTTGTACCCGAAGGTCGCCATTTTTGCACCCGCGTTTGCCCCATTTCCCAAAGTCGCCTTGGTCTCCATACCCGCAGTTGCCCTTCTTGCACCCGCGGTCGCCCTTGATGACGTGATTTTCTCTTTCCACGTCATTGCCATGTAGGAAAATTTCTGGCAACCTGATATGGAACCCAAATTTCTTATTAGACGCTTTATTCCTTTTTTTTAGACGCTCATCCTATACAACATGTCACGTTTGACGTCCAACATGTCACCAATATCCCGGAACATATCCGACAAGACAACCCTGCTTGTATCACCACCAAACTTACAATTTATGGGTCATAAGTCATAACTTCCCGATTACCACAATTTAAACAAGCATCGACCACTTAGTGTGCATAAAATGGTCTCATTGATAATTAAACCAACCTCACCAAAATACGTCTATAAAATTGAATGCCTAATCACAAACACAAAATGGGACAAAATTGGAAACCACTGGCAACAATGACTACCACGAGGAAAGGTATCTAAACAAAATACAAGAAATCCAAATTGGATCCTCTTCCACAAACAACAGATTGACAAATGCTTGCAATGGGTGATCATGTCGCAAATCTTATGACAAATCCAAAGGCAGACACTTAAAAGTGTCTAATTAGGCTTCAAAACCTTAAAAAATTGAATTTTTTTGGAAATTGGTGTTCAAAAACACCATCCAGCCCATGAAAAACACTATTCCAGACTGAAAATTAGCTCCAAATGTCAAACCAACTATACCATTGGATTCCTTGGCAAATTTCACATGGAACAGGCACAAATTTTACTAATTCCGAGCTATAATGCCTCTAAAATTGAATTTCAAAGGTTGCATACAACTCTTTTTCTTTTTCAAAAGACCCCTAATCTAAAAATGTGCAAGATTCTAGATTTTCAAGATGTACCTGAGCTGTACATTCCATAAATCTTCTAAAATCCTAGATTTGAGAAATCTTTAAACTTCCTAGATTCAAGATATTCAAGAAAATCCTGGATTCTGGAAAAACGCAGCAGCAGTTCAGGGACTAAACTAAGAAATGGCACAAAACTCAAACCCTTAAGACTTCCTCAAAAAACACTCAAATCTCACGATTTTCATAGCAATGGGTTTATAATCAAGTCTTCTCCTTATATAACAAGTATGAGCAACGAACTAGAAGTTCAAATTTTTTCTTTCCTATCAATATTGCTACCACAAGGAAGGAAATTGGAAATTTGGGGAAAAAAATCTTACAACTTTCTAAGTTCTCTCCTCCACTTCCAATCACTCTAAAAACAATCTAAAGTTGCTAGAAAATGCTTGAGAATACCTTCAAATCCGAGCCACACTCAAGAAATCGATTTAACCCCTAAAGGACCAAGGCCTTTTTTCTGCGAAAAAACACTCAAAACTGTCATTTCTATAGCAAAGAGTAAACAAATTTGAAAATGTTTTTTATGAGCATCTAACCGTAGGATCATACACCTAACTAGTATAAGAATGTGCGTAATTTTTTTTAGAATTTTTGACCGCACAGATTGCAAGATATCTGCATTTAGAGTGAAAAAAAGACGTTTTTCAGCATATTGCGGGACTAGAATTCTTGACTTTAAACATTTTTAACTTAAATTTTTTGCACTACAGCGTTTTGAGCTTTAAATCTTTATAGGTCAAAATTGAGTTGAGAGTCTAGGAAAAAAAAATTAATTCAAAAAAAATTAATTATCATTCTTAAGAAAATTGTTAAGTAGAAGTAGGTACAAGATAGAAGGAAAATCTAAAATATTCATATATTTTAGATGGAATTAAAATGCACTAATCCCAATGGTAAGAATTTTCTAGCAAGTAAACTAAACCATGCAAGAAAAAAAAATTTGAAAAATTTGAAAAATTCCATTCAGAAATGAATCCTACAAGTGATTTTTTTCAAGAAGATGCTCTAATTGCCCGAAAAACAAGAATGTCCATAACTTTCTCATAACAAATCCAAATTAAATGAATAAAAGCTTTCCAGATAGAAAAAATTATATTCTATGTGAAAAAAAATATTAAAAAAAAAAATTCAAACTTTTGCAATTTTTTTTTTGCTGCCCAGACTGCCCTCCGTCCCCTGTTTTGAGCTTATTTGGTCATAACTGTTGTTCCCAGGCACCGATTGTAAAAAAAATTATATTTCCACAAAGCTTATCAGTTTTTCTATCTTCAAAAAAAGTTTCAAAAAATCACGACAAAAATTCACACCATAGGTACCTGCCCGAAATCCCATTTGTCCCCCGAAGGGACAAATGGTCTTTTAGGGGTTAACCTCCATCCCAAAGATTTGTTACACCACAAACTTAAAGAAGAGGATTCTTGTCAAGTGAATACTATAAGCATCTTCACTCATAAGTCAAGCTATCTCACACCATGAAAGGGGAATCCAAGAGTACAAGTGTCAAGAGGAATTCCAAAGCTTTACTCCAAAAGCTAATCACCAATCTGTAACACATTTTTGTGGTGGTCATACTTAAAGGATTGGAATGTTAATGCAAAAAGGTACATGTAGGGACACTTGTGCAGGTTCATGCTTATGAATGCAAGAAGTAGGATCTAAATATCTAATTGCTAAGAATGCAAAACTATGTGCATTATTATGGTCCATGCAATTGTTTTAACAAAAAATGCAAATCCACACTAGCTAAGATTAAGAAAACAAATTTGGATTCTCTTGTTTTTTCTAGAGTTATATATATGTGAAAAGCTTTTAATCATTCCATTTTAATCAATGAATCAAAAGTTATGAGGAGTTTTAGTTTGTGGGTAGTTATGGATTCTCTACTCTAAAATAAACTTTGAAGTCCTTTATCTTACTCAATTTTCATATTTTTGAAAAAAATAAAAACATAGGATGTAAATGTTTATTAAAACATTTCAATCATTGGGATTGACATTTTCAATTCCATAACTAAATTCTTAACAATTTTGTATTTTGAATCATTCTCTACTTCTTTCTACTTACTATTTTTTTCCTTTATGTCGTACGATTCCAAATGGTCTGAAAATTTTCAAGCATGTAGCCAATTTGCCTTGAAGAATGAATCCAAAGAAGCGCCACCATTATGGACATTTTTTCATACAAATGTGATCTTGTGAAGTGCGCTACTCATTTTTTGGCAGGGCCCCGAAATGGTTTTTTGTCACTTCAAATGCTAATATCTTGCAATCTACATGGTGGAAATTTCTGAATTTTTTTTTACATCTTTTCAAAACAACATTCTACAAGATCCTATAGTTACAAGTGTCCAAAAATGCTTTTTTTCCTACAATTTTGTGGTTGTATTAGAAATGGCAGTTTTGGGGTGTTTTTGGTGAAAACATAGTCACGGTCCTTCAAGGGTTAACCCCTAAAGCCCCGAGGGTGTTTTCTACCAAAAACCACTCAAAACTACCACTTTTGTTGTATTCACTTAAAGAAACCAATTTTTTTTTTAAATTAACCGTAGGATCTTGTACTTAACTTGTCTAAGATCATGTAGTAAAAATTTCAGCAAATTTCACTGTACGGATTGGAAGATATTAGCATTCAAAGTTGAACAAAAAGTTTTTTTTCAAGAAGATGCTTAAATTGCCCAAAAAACTAAGATTGTCCATAACTTTCTCATCCCTAGTCCAAATAGAGTGAATCAAAGCTTCACGTATAGGCCTAAACACAATCTTTTAGGAAAAAAATTCAGAAAAAATTATTTTGACTTTTTGTAAAAATTTTTTGGGTTGCCTACCAATCTCCATTTCTTGCTCATTGTGCCATAACTTTTTCATCCGGCATCCGATTGAAACAAAAATTATATATATCCACAAAGCTCTTGCAAAGCTACACAACCTCAAAAAATCTCAAAAAATTTCACTTCAAATTGAGACAATAGGAACCTACCCGGACCCAAATTGTCCTTCGAGGGGACAAGTGGGTTTTTAGGGGTTAAGACCAAGCTATGTTATGGTTTCAGTAGCTTAGGAAGCTTCCACTATGAATATTTATAGAAAATATATATCTTATCTAAATTTTTTATTATTTAAAACCAATAATGATTTTCAATTGCTAATACTAATAATACTTGGAAAAGGTGCCTCCAACTATTCTGAATTTGCTAATTTTGACAAGTTTGGGTGTTTTCACCGTGGGGGCGCAATTGGGAGAGTAGCATAATGGATATCCTTACCTTAGCGACAGACACGGTTAAAATTTTTGCAGTGAAACCGACCCACAGATTTTGTTGAAACCCGGCGATATTTAAGTAGCCCCGAAAGGGAAGCCAAAAGCCCCCAGCAAGCGAACAGGTGGAAACGACGAAGCAGCAGGGACAAGTCCAGGTGCATGAACCAGACGGACAGAAGGTGTGAGGGAGGGCGACAGCAGACGAGGACCGCAACCAGGAACGTGTGCGAGCAGCGTCCTTGCCTTTTCAGTCCGCCACTGTAGAGTACGATCGCTCACTCACACCCTCACACGATCATAGAAGCCGCAGGTTCCGCGCAATGCCATCCATCGCGCGTCCATCCCTCATCACAAAACTCAGTCAATTTCCGTGTTCAACAACTTTCACGTGACGCCGCAGGGTTTCTAATCCAGAGCGTGACGAGTGAGTGAAGAGAGCGCATCGAAGAGAGCGCATCATAGAGAGTGAATCAAGAGAGTGAAGAGAGAAACGCAGGACGAAGAACAAGAAGAAAGAAGTGAAAAAAAGTGTGTCCGTCCGTATTCGCCATGGGACTTGAGGTTTGTTTTCACCACCGAAATTGTCAATTGTTTTTTGTTATCCCGGTAGATCGTTACTTTTGTATGGTTGTTCAGTTTGTCTGAACTGCTGGTATGCTGTGATTTATGTTTTCAATTAAACTAATTTGGAAAAAAAAATTCGGTTAACCTTTGGAGAATTTTGTATTGAGCTTGTGTTAGCGTATTTATGGTTTGGTGTTTCTTCTTGCATCTGTCGAGGACCTGGAAAGTGTGTTGAATAAGCCGGTGTGTGGAATTTTGACGCAGCGTGAGTTTATGCTTTGGTGTTGTGTAGTGTAGTTTCAAGGCAAGGATTTCTGTTTGTTAGGGGAGAAATTTGCGTAGAGTGTGTGTAGTTTGTCTTAGTTTCGGTGTGTATTATTGTATTCGTGAAGAGGTTGAGAGGTGCTGTTTTGCTGGGTTTTTTTGGAGGTTTTAGAATGAAGTTAGTTCTTGCCCTAAGGTCTTCGTTGGTTGAGTGGAAGCTGACGAATCGCAGCTTATAGAGTAAGAATTGACGGCTTGCTTTGGAGACCAAGCTTTGGAGACTCCTCTGTTTTCAGTCGAAAACCTTCATAGATACTTTTATCGATAATTACTTCATTAATCAAATAATTATACGGTATTTTGTTCCAAACAGTTCATCAAACCAGGGGTTGTTTACCGTGCTTGATCAACTATTCTTTTCCTCTTCTTAGCACTTACCGGTGGTACAGAAAGGTGTAACTTAGAGAGCTCTGTTTTGTACATTTGAAGAATTCTGTTCACTAATAGGGGTACTCATGTATCTGCAGTGCTTTCCGCTTATTAGAAATTCCGGTGAAAGATTCCAGTATGTATTTTGTTTTACGCATCGATCGTCACCTAATGTATGTTGTATCCAAAAAGTGTCCAAGGGGCTAAGGTTCCTTAAATAACGCTCGTTGGTCCATGCAGGTGCAGATAGCGCCTATGGAGGCTTGGTACATGGATGATTCATCAGAAGACCAACGGAAACCTCACCATCGCAACCCGCCTGAATATGTTTCTTTGGAGAAGCTTGCAGGTCTCGTAGTCTTTTAAGTACTTGTCTATTTGCTCTTGCTGCTATGCTTTGCTGCTTTCACTGGCTCCAAACTGAATATTCTGGTGCGATCGAGTCACTGGCAACGGTATTTTGGAACCTAAATTGATAGGAAGCTCATCACTGTCACTTTCGATCTTTACAGAGCCACTGGTGTTCTCTTGCCATCCAATGAGTTACTTGATGTACTAAGTCTCCACTAACCGGACGGTCTCCTCTTTGCATTTGCAGCGCTCGGAGTGCTACACTGGGTGCTTGATGCTGACAATCACGAAACTGATCCTAAACTGCAACAAATTAGAAAAGAGAGAGGTTATAGTTATGAGGTTAGTCTCCATGTCCGATTGTCCAGATTGCTTTGGAGTAGAATGTCGGTGCTTGTGGTCCAAGTTGAGTGGGTGGTACTACCTCTCAATGGCTTGTTTTTAGCTCTGTTGGTGATATGGCACCAAAACGAGTGGTTTCGACCAATGCGGATATCGCTTGTTTGCTACTCGTTGTAGAATTCGCTGGCACGAGGCATTTTTGTTTTTCCCTGTTTTATCTAAAATGTGTGAATGTGTGGATGTCATAGGACTTTATAGAGGTGTCTCCTTCAACTCTACCCAATTATGAGACGAAAATAAAAAACTTTTTCGAGGAGCACATACACACAGACGAGGAGATTCGTTACTGCTTGGCTGGTAGTGGCTACTTTGACGTCCGCGACCCAGAGGATCGTTGGATCAGGATCTGGGTGCACAAGGGTGACATGATTGTGTTACCTGCAGGATGTTATCACCGCTTTACTCTTGATGAGACCAATTACCTCAAGGTATGCACGACTGAGCATTTTTGTGTCTCAATTCCGTCGTAACTCTTAACCTCCGGAGGAGAAAGGATTCATGGTTATAAAATGATCAATCTGGTTGATCGTATTGCGAATAATAGAATTCCGATGAGGTCAAATTTTATGTCACTTGAATCGGTGCAGGACATTGCATGTGTTTGTTACAAATAAATAAAAGTGGACTGAAGATAGTTCCCACATGACCCAGTGAAGCTCCTAGAAAAGGAAGTTTTAACTTCTTGGTCCTATAGGAACTGGTCTATCTATTAGTAGGGTGCGTTTTGCAATCATAAAGTATCCTGGTATATGTCAATGCGGAAACTCCATCATTGATTGAAACTTTCTTTCATTGTTCGATGCAGGCAATGAGGCTATTTGTTGGTGAACCTATCTGGACCCCATACAATCGACCTCAAGATGAACATCCTGTGAGAAAGGATTACTTTGATCACTTCCTGAAAACGCATCTCAACAAAATGGATATGTCGTTGGCGACGTAAAGCATTTCATTCAGCTTCGTAGAGAAAGTCTAGTATAGTTTGTACTTGTAACAGAGTGTTGAGTTTGAGACATTCCTGGTATGAAGAATTTTGGTGTCACATGAATAGATGTAACAAATAGAGGCTAAAAGAGGAGCTGATGTGTCGTCTTCCAAACTAGCTAAAGTATATGAATGCTGTATCGTGAATTTTAGCAGTGGAGCTCAATAGAGAACATAGTATTATAATTTGCCTACTCGTCTTGGCTGTCCTTGTTACTGCAAATGCCTGGTTTTTTTGCTGACGACTTGGGTCTTTTTAGGTGTGAGTTTGTAAAAATGGGAGTTTCTGTATGCAGCCCGAGTACAAAGCTAATTCGAAACGTAGCAAGTGATTTTCCGTTTGACTACCTCTGAAGTGTGCATGCATCTAGTTACACATTTAGAAAGACATCACAGAGGGTGTCGCAACTGAAGGTATATGCCTGATTCCCAATAGGGGTAGTTACAAAAAGTACACTACATTCCTTTAACTCGTTGAGCGTAAGTCACTACAAGAAGAGTGCAATTCTCAAGGGTCGTTCGGTCGTTACAGTGTCGCATGTGGCAAAGTCTTGGAGGTGGACAGAATTTCGGAAGTAATCGTTCTTATTTTCATCTTGTGTTTCCAATTTATGTCCCAAAAGTATGTACATGTGAAAATGCATTTGAAATATTTCTAACCTTTGAAGGGTATTTTGTACCCCTACGAATTAAAATTTCACTCAAAACATTCATTGAAGTTGAAAAAAGAAATTAAAGATGCTCGGAAAGATGTGAAGATTAAAGGGATTGGTTTAACCCATAAATGATGTTTAGGATGTTTTTTGGGCATTTTCTATTTTGTGTAAAAAGGGAGGGTTTTTTCTATAGTATTTAGACTTTCAATGAGTGCTTTTGTATTTTTTTAAGCCAACAATTCACATGGTATCAAAACAAATGATTTCCACAGTGACCCACTCATCTTCAAGGATTAATCTCATTCTTTTTTCACCTTTAAAAAATGACTGTACCATTGATAAATAGAATAAATCCTACCTAAATAGACCTATTAGTAAATCCTATCCTACTAGACCAAATGCAGTTTGAAAGATGAATATATGTCAAATTTGTATTTAGTCTTCAACCAATACAAGTTCAATTTTGCACATGTGATCATCTTCTAGCCTTCATGCTTCATATTTTGTATTTCCAATACTTGATTAGATTGAAGATTTGAGTTTGCATACCCTTTAAAAGTTTTGTACTTTACAAAAGAAATGGAAGTTTTGGGTGCTACATTTCTTTTGCAAAATGTAGAACTTTAAAAAAAATTCCTTTTTGCATATCCAACTATTAGGATCTTGCAATAGATTTACATAAGAATGTGTGGGAAAAAATTCAAAAACTTTGACTTGGTAGATTATATGATATATTAATTGTTCAAAATGAAAAGTCTTCAATTTTTTGTATATTGCTAAAATAGGTTTATAGACTTTAAATCCTTTTAGCTTGAATATTTTGCACTAAAGAATTTTGAGGTAATAATCATTATGGTAGAGAATTGAGTTTAAAATATTCAAAAAAGAATTTCAAAAAATTTCAAAAAAAAATTGATTTTCATTCTTTAAACCCTAAAGTCCCAAGGCCATTTTTTTTTGTCAAAAACACTCAAAACTATCACTTTTCCTACATTCACCTACAAAAATTAAATTTTTTTTATAAAGAATTTAACCATAGAATATAATTCCACACTTGTCTTAGATCATGTGGTAAAATTTTGTGATTTTTGACCGTACAGATTGAAAGATATTAGCATTCAAAGTGAAAGAATTTATTTTTCTTTAAGAAGTTGTTCTAATTGCCCGCAAAAGAAGAAGCTCCATAACTTTCACATCACTAATCCAAATGGAATGAATCAAAGCTCTCCATTTAGACAAAAATATAATCTGTAGGAAAAAAAGTAATTTAGTTTAATTTTAATTTTTTGTGGATTTTTTTGCTGCCCAATCTCCCCCATTTTGAGGCTATTGTAGCATAACTTGTGCTTTCAGGCATTGATTGGAATAAAAATTATATTCCTAGAAAGTTAATAAGTTTTTCTATCATACGAGAAAGTTTCAAAAAGTTTCAGTAAAAATTGAGATTATAGGAGCATGCCCAAAATCCATTTTGTTCCTCATAGGGACAATGGACTTTAGGAGATAAAAGATTGTTAAATAGAAGTAAATACATGATAGAAGAAAAAATTAAATCAATAATAGATCTAAAATGGAATTGAAACATTTTTATAATGAGATTGTTGTATCAAACAATTTAAACCCTAAAAAACTTTATTTTCATTAAATTGTAAACATTGAGTTTAAAAAAAAAATTCATATTATTTTTTCTAAAAGATGTTTAGAATTGGCCTAGAGGCTCAATAACTTCCACATTACTACACTAAAGATGATATTTAGTGTCTTGTACACTAAATACGAAGGCATACACTAAAAGCCAATTACCCTATGAAAGTAAGTAACATTAAATGTCAATTCAAACACTAAATGTGAACCAGAGTTGTCATATCAGACGGAATATCACTGTTCACGGACAGAATCGGACCGATTAGGGCTAGGCGGCTGCAAACTTCAGAGCCTTGTAACTTTTGCAAAAATTCTTCAAATAAGGAAAATGAGATGTTTTTCGGCATCTACAAAAATTGTAGATGCCGAAAAACATCTCATTTTCCTTATTTGAAGAATTTTTGCAAAAGTTACAAGGCTCTGAAGTTTGCAGCCGGCACATTCAAGTCTAACACTAATTGTGGACAAGTTCAGATTTAGTGTTGTAGCTAGTAGGGGGGTAAAAACACTAAATGTCACTCAACACTAAATATCATCTTTAGTGTAGTTAATCCAAATGGATTGAAACCCAACTTTCCACCTAGATATAAATACATTGTATGCAAAAATAACTTATTTTGCTATCCAGACTCAACCATTATTACTTTGTATGGCATAACTTTTCCTCTTAGGAACTAATTCAAATGAAAATTATATTTTCATAAAGCTAATCTATTCTTCTATTTTTGAAATAAGTTTCAAAATAATATGCCAAAAATAGTGATTGTAGGTACCTACTTAAACTCATAAAATGGCCATATATGGACAATGTTCCTTTAAAGGTTAAGAAATATTAATATGGCAGTTCACAAAATCAATATAATGTTGGCTTCATTATATTCATTTTGTTTCAAATAGATTAATTTTCATTGAAATTCAATCTAAACATCATTCAAACTAATCATCACATTCATCCATAATTCAATCATATAACATGAAGGGTCTTTTTCTATTAAGTACTATTTGAATCAACTTGTGTTTGGATATGTATTATAGTAAATACGCAATGTCACAATTTTATCTATGCCATACAAATGAAAACTTTTAAATCCATATCCTAAATTTTCATCATAGTAATATAGTGGCATTGATGCAAAATTTTCAATAGGGTGTATTATTATTATTATTACTGTTACTTTTTATTGTCTTTAAATCAATACAATGTAGAAATGTTATTAATCTAGGGAGTTGCAAAACCAATAATTATATAACAGATTTTGAAAGGCGAGACTTTTAGCATTGCCTCTTTTCCAATCATACAATCTATAGACACAAAGGGCCACTAGAACATTGAAAACTGTTTTTTAACACCTTAATCAAGCAACAAAGTGTCACAACTTTGCCTTTGTTTGAGTAACCTCTTAATTCTCCAACATTACACATATAGTGCACGTGAGGTTTAAGCATTCTTTCATTGCATACTTTAGACCTTGTAAGCTTGCACCTTTTCCTTAAAACCAAAATTAACATTTGTATTATGAAATGATTGGCTAAATGATTGGCTAAAGATTGATTCATTTTACTAGCATTCCTCTACTCTTGTAAAATTCTTGCAAAACTCTTGAATATGCTATTAACAACAAGATAACATGCAAATGATGGATGCAACAATGAGCTAAAGAATGTTACAATCTACAATAACTCATAAAGTACAACTAAATTACAATATAGAGATTGGTTAAGATCACATTAGATGCTTCTAAACACATCAAATATATCAAGCAAAATTTTTATAAGGTACACAATCTTCAAATTATCCTAAATGTGAGAATTCTAAACCATTTTCTTTGAGAATTGGAATCAGTGACACATTTTGACATAGTTCAAGTAATGGCAAGCTTTCTAAACTTTAAGCATTCTATACCTCAAATATTGGACTTTTGCTGACTATTTTTTTGTTATGAATGCAAGATGAGAAGAAAACATGTACCCTCTCTAGAAAATCATGATAAAATCAAGAGTAATGAATTTGGATTCTAGGGGTGCAATCTACAGTGATTCAAAGACACAACAAAAATTGACAACAATTACATTAGCTACCTTTCATTACAACAAAAAAGAATGACTCAAGGTGCACAAATTTGAAATCTTCCTAACAAATCTACATTTAATTGCAACGTGTTTTAAAAAGCAACCACTACATATCTTTGCCTAAATTGTACAACCTCTTTAAGAGAGCTAAATTTGATTTTGAACACTTTCAACACTTTTGAAATTTTATAGTTTATTGATACCATATCCCAAAAATGCATATTAAGAGAATCTAAAATATAAGATATTTTATTCTCTTTTTGACTTTCAACAAGATCCAATCAAACACTAAGATAGTTTAATACATCATAGTAAGAAACATGGTCAAATGTTTATTGAATTGCAAGTGTAGCTACAATATACTCTAAGCGCTCCAAAATCAATATTCTAAATAATGAATTGAGTGCTTTAGGTCATTGTTTTGTTCAATAAATTCTTATTTATCCCAAGTAATATTAGTTTAAAATTCAAAAATAAATAAACCTAACATTATGACCAATGTGATGAAATTGCAAGAATACAAGCAAAAATTGTGCAGAATTTCACAAAAGATTTTGGGGGTGAAAGAATTTATTTTACACAAAGACATTGTAAGGAGAAAAAAATTATATCTGACAAGGTTTGGGTGTGTTTCACTAGACAGTGACAATCCAGCCCGCGTCGCGCAAGCCGCAGAAGAGCTTGGTGCATGCACGCGAAGTGGACGCTCCGCACCCTCGCAATGGGAGTTTCTTCTCCGGATTGCGCATGCCCATGTACAAAGCCAACGACTCTGACGACCTTCACCTGATGGAGCTCATCTCTCCGTCGCATGAGCTTCAACGCAAGCTCATCGAAGGCAACAGAAGGCCCATGACGCAACAACACACGCCGAGGTACCTACAATCGCCAAACAAAAGCTTGAACACCACGCCTAGAACAAAGTACAAACAGACGGCGCTCAAAACCCTACACACATTTCCTTTAACAAACAAACTGAATGCCAAGCTCTTTGGAACCAACGACCATGCCAAGCCGAAATCCGCAAACGGGCTTAAAAACGAGACACACCATCGCAAGCAGAGAACAGCGTCGAAACCACAAAGCATTCTAACCTTGGCGGAACAAATCCAACACCAAAAGTCTCTAACAACGGCTGCGCGAATGCATCAGATTAACTTGGATTTTGAAGATATACAGATTTACAAGTCTGAGCTCTCGTCTCATCGAAAGTCAGATTCCGGTACAGAGACATCCTCCAGAGATTCATCTGAGAGAAGAGCGGAGGATCAAAAATCAGTAGGTGAGGATCAAAAGACACACGATTTGCGTATAATAAGCAAACTCTGGCACCAAGATTGTAAAAGCTCCATCTCGATTCAACAACAATTGGGGTCGCTGTTAAACTCCAAGTACAAAGAGGTGTTCGAATATGGACGGATGTTCAAGTCTGAGAAGTGTAAGCATAATGACTTCAAGGCGGAAGTGGCCCACATTTTGAAGAACTTGGAAAGTGCAGGGGCGCCACAGATGGCGACTTTGAACCTGAAATACGAGCTCGCAGTGGCGTGCGTGGACGAAGTGATCGGGGAAGGCATGGGCGAGGAGTATGTGCGTCTAGAGGGCTACTTCATGCAACCCTGCTCGAGGATGAGGATTCCAGAGCGGGATGCAAGTCTTTTGAAGGAGATGGCAAGGCGAGTGGAGCGTGATGAGTATGCGGATGTGCAACACATCGCCGGCTTCATGTTGGATCAACTGAGGTAAAAACAGCCCATTGTGGTCAGAATTAGGAGTTTGACCTCATTGTGGTTGCTGAAATTTTATAAATTTTTTTTCATCGTAGTACAAGTGTGAGAAACAGTTAGTGCGATTGAAATTATGTTTTTTTTGGAAAAGTATGAATTTGTTATGAATTTTTGAAGTGTTCAATGCATCGTGGCCCAAAAGAGTCTGTAGATTGACTACCTTAGAACCAACAATATATGAATCCATCATGCTCATTTTGTTCACCTAAAGCAGTCATATTATTTTTTAACAGGGAATGCCTAAAAAGTCAATTCTTACAATCAATTCTCACTGAAAAATTGCAAGTTCCCTAATGAAGTCACTAATCATTCCATTGTTGTCATGTAAAACATGCATTGAAGCCAAAATCTCACAAATTGAAAAAATCCATAATGGGGTTATTCCCTAGGTGTTCACTATGATTCTGTAACAACATAATTAACCCTTAAAGGACGAAGGGGTGACCTTGGAAATCATCCCTTTTCATTACCGTGTAAATCATTGGCTTAAGAACTGATAGCAAAAGCACTCTTTGGAAGTCAAACTATTGTAGAAGACCAAACGTATGTGCCGATGTATTAAAGGTTAATGAATTTTTTTTCTAATGGTGACTACTATTTGTAGTAATTGAGTTACTCACAAACCAATTTTTTAAATATCTTTCACTACATTAAAGGCATCCTTGCATGTATTGGTGAATGGGTGTGTTTACTGATACTAGAACTTAGAAAGCATTTTTATGTTTCATCTATAGTGTACAATTGGTGAGTGGGTGCATGTATTGATATCGGTGGAATCCATTCTCATATTTCTACACTCATTGATGATCAATAGAATTCTTCTTGTCTTTTAATATTTTTTCCTTCCTACCAAGTTTCACATGTAAGTATATTTTAAAGTAACAGGTCTAAGGTAGTAGGTCTAGAGAGTACTCATTTACCATCTAAGAGTGAATATAAGGTAATAGAATTAGAAAAGTAAATTGAAATAAGTTTTGGTACAAAAAATAATAATTTTAGCACCTCACTGGTATTAGTTGTGAATTGTCAAAGTCTAGTGGGGTAGATTACTATTATTGTTCATATTGTAGCTTGGATAAAAACACTACAAGATAATGGGGGTATAAATGACTTGTCCACAATGACTACACTGCCAACAATGACTGCAAAACAGTCATTTTGTAGTCATTTTGCAGTCATTATTGGTGGTGCAGTCATTGTGGACAAGTCATTTATGCCCCCATTTTCTTGTAGTGAAAGTAGATGGCACCAATGTTTTAGGAGAAATGCATTGTTAGTTGGTGGAATTGGAAAAAAAAGGTTTCATAATTTAAAACTGTTTGTAAATTAATTAATTGGTGAATTTTTTTGTAAAATTTCTATTTGGAGTAAAAATAGAAAAAATCAAACTCAATACTTGAGAAATCGGTTTAATATGGGAATTAAAGGTAAATAGCTAATAAAACTCAAAAAATATCCCAAATAGTGAATGGCATGGAACAAAGAATGGACCATAATGAAGTGAAAAATAGTATATGTAGTCTTTATGAAGCATGCATTCATATGCAAATTTTGTTTGTTGCATTCCAAAAGGCAACTACACTTTATCAACGCATGATGGTTCACTTGTACATAGGAGTTGTCAAAAACAAACCAAAGAATAGATAACTACTACACCAACGGATCACATAACCCACTTGGAAAAAAAAAGACAGAATAATAGTAAGACACAATAGCACATGAAATATACAATAAAACAAAACCATCAACATAACATAAAAACTCCCTAAACTCCAAAACATACTAAGATAGGAACTAACAACCATTCTAGAAACTCTACAAATATTCTAAAATAATATAGAAGATACATATACATTCAATTTACTATACTTTATAAATACACAACTAAAACACAACACATTATAAAATAACCACCTAGACAAAATGAAACTAGATGAAATTTCTAATATATTAAAAAAATTTACCAACATAAAGTAAAAGCACATATAAATATAAATGGAAATAACGAAGCAAAAATATTAGCAAAAGAACTAGCAAAAGCAAGATCTCGAAACCTTCTAGAAAAAATCACATCAATGTAACACAATGCACACAGAAGCCCATATTGACTTCATGAAGCAAAACCAAATCCCGAAACAAACTTTAGAAAGCCCCTATATGTGATGTTAAGAAATACTTAGATAAAGAAGAATACATTCAATAAAAGTCAATGCCATAAAATACAAATGTATAAACAACAAAGAATGAGATCTTGACACATCCAATAACTTCTAAATAATCCTAATTTTACACACAAACAAACAACCTAATTACTTAAATTTAGATTTAGACTATATATAGGCAACGCTTGCAAACACCTATTCTAGTTTAATAAACATACTAATATGAATTGTAGAATTTGCAACACATAAAATATAGTCGCATAGTTACATCTCCTATTACTATGTCTAGAATCAAATATAAAAAACTTAGAATAAAATGAAATAACACTGTTGTTTGGGCACTATGCAAAATGATCGTAAGTAATAATATCTCAATATTCTTTAATCTCATTAATGCAAGAAAAACAACAAACAAACTGTTGGCTACTGATCTTCAATTGCATAGACTCAATACACAACTATGATTATAGATGTGTTACTAGTACTAGATCAGATATGTTACTAGCACTAAATCAAATATGTTACTAGCACACTTACAACAATCCATCTCCAAACCAACCCAAATCTAATCTAATTATAAAATTTATTGAATTTACACAATATCATGGGGTGATTGCAAGAAACACTTGTCCTACTTTTGTCCCTTTGGCCTTGGACATGTATTTTTTTGCTCATAACTTTTGTTTCATACGTTAGTTTTACATGAAATTTAAAATTAAGGTACATGTAGTAGTTTTAGACATTGAAGAATTTTTGAATTTAAAGAAATGATTTTACTATTTTTAAACAATCTCCAATTGCATGTCTACCTTGGCCATTTTGGGTGGTTTTTGGACAGTTTTTGAACCAATATTAAGAATTTGATGCTCAAAATTAAAATGCAAGGATTTCTATTAAAGTTACACAAGATCGCAAAGAATTTTTTTTAAATAATAAAATTTCCACCTTTGTGCAATTGCAGAGAATATTTTTTTTTCCCAAAGATGAAAATGGTTGAAAAGGAGCAGCTTCAAATTAAGGAAAATGAATTTTTGAATTTTATTTTTTTGAAGTATTTTACTATTTTCTAAAAATCAAACATCAAAGTGTTCATTTTCTTGACACTTTCCTTCGTGCTTTTTTAGTGCATAGCTTTTAGAAATAATTTTTTCTAGGTCTGAAATTTTTAGAGACATATTATTTTTAATGATTTACAAATTATCCATATTTTATTTCATTAAAAGAAATTATTCCAAAAGTCACAATATTCGTTGAAATAGTCCATTTTGAGCCAAAACAACAAGTGTTTCTTGCAACGACCCTATGGTAGATTTTTCACCAAATACCATTGCATACAAAAATAAAAAATAGAATACATTGCTAAACAACAATTGTCACACAAAAATAGAATGTAGCATCACTCTTAACAATCATTACAATTGTCAGAGGAACTAATTATAGATTCAAGATTTTAAAACATACTACATGAAGATCAAAACCTAAAAATTAAAATTAGCTCCATAAACAAAATACTCCAAAAAATCCATCCAAATGCAATACAATACCTTATGCACATCATTATCACAAAATGTAAATAAAAATCACCAACCCTATTACCCAATCCTCTATAAAATCACATCAAATATACATGTTTATATTTATGATAATAAATTTAAATAATTTAGAATTTAATTTAAAAAATGTGTATGTAAGTAGAAACTATAACTTTAGTTTAATATCAAGAAAGCACCCACAGCTCAATAAGATGCAAATCTTTGGAAATCAAATTCAGACTAGTATATAGGCAAAACCTCTCTTAGTGCATGGTGCTGAGTCTATGCACTAAGAGAGATTTTATGCATTTAGAGAGGCCACAAACTACGTGTCTTTCTATCTTGAATCCACAAGACTGATTGTCTTTCTATCTTGAATTAGGCGCAAGCCCACCTACTGTCTCCTAACTCTCTTACTGCATATTATGCATTAAGGGAATATGTAGTAAGAGAAGTTCTATATGTATATAGAATAATCAACCTCTTGTACCACTCCTTGCAAATATAACATAATTCAATAGGATGACTAATGACCTAAGAAACATATATATTAATAGATAAAGGCTACTATTTATTGGTTTCAAGTTCATATCATAGAGTTACTTTTGAAAGTTGGCACCTAGCATAGCACTTGCTACCTAAGCTTTTATGACTTAAATAGTAGAACTATTCCTAAGAGACTTTTCATTCACGCTAATCATACAACCAAAATCAATATCAAATAATGCCATTCACTTATCTTCCTCCAATCACTCTTTGTATCTAGACAAACTCTGTTTAAGATTTCCCCCAAATCACCCTCCTTCCATTTCCCTAAGCTTCTCCACTCCAAATTGCCCAACCTCCCAAACTGCTCCACACCCTTTTGAATTGCCCAAAACCTCCACTCCAAAAAATCACAAGTATTGTTGAGGACCCTACATAAGACCCCTATAGAATTTGAAGTATTTTTCACCTAAAAACTTTGATTTTTTGGAGCATGTTGTAAACTTACTCCCAATGGGTAGTTGTTGTTTGTCCTATTCAATTTTTTCATGCCCAATAACTTTTGATTTTTGAACCCATTCATGACAAAAATTATATTTTAATGCTTAAAGAAGCTTACATTGTGCAAAAATTTCAATGACATCCATTTTTAAATGTATTTGTAGGTGCATGCCTACCCAAATTTCCAAATGGTGTTGAACAACCAAATTGCTCTGAAGGGGTTAAACTTACATAACAAAGAAGTTCGCAAAGGCATGACTCCAATTGCAACATTTCCATATCCTAAGAAGGTCAAACAATGTTGTCTAGAGCCAAATCCCATCCGGATCATTGCTAGTTTGTCCAATTGTCTGGAACCATCGAAGAGAGTTTAATTGTAAAATAAATTAGTAAATAAAAATATACATTGTATGCTTGACTGTCTACCCACAAATGGCAACGCTGAAAGACTCTAAGGTAGCTACCGAACCATCCACCAAGGCATCTTGGCACCAAAGCGGATGCCAAATATCCACCATTATGGACACTTGGTGGCCGCCTTGGGACCTATAGCATCCAAGGCACTCTTTAAAGGGGTGGACAATCAACCATCCACCTAAGCAATTGCCGAAGCCAAGTGTTGCCATTGCAATGGGGCAGATGGTCAATTATTCTAGGTTAAAATGACAAATCTTGGTGTCTAAATCTATTTGGAGATATTGGATTTGTTCATCTTTTTGTGTGGACATCCTAACCTATATTTTCCTTTTTTCTATGAATGTTGACCATTCATTTACTTGTTTATGTCCTCAATTAAAGTGAAGACACTTTCAAACACTACTGGAGAACCATTGAAAACCAAGACAAAACCAATAGAAAGATGTTGGTACAACAGAAAAATGAGTTCTCATAGTCAAACACATTATTATGAACCTTACCATCAAGATTTTTATTGGTTTAATGTAAATCAATAATCTTTTGTTATTTTGGATAGTAGCATTCACAATTTGACTAATTTAATAAAACTCTTAGATATTTTTTGGAAAATTCAAGGACCTCTTGGAATCTTTTGAGATTTTTTTGGAATCTAATCAAATCTATCAAAATCTTTTTATTTATTTGGAAATCTATTGAAATGTATTGGAAATCTTTTGGGATCTATTGAAATGTATTGAAAATCTATTAGAATCTTTTGAAAATCTTTGAAAATCTTTGAAAATCTTTGGAATCTTTTATACAAGATGAATTAAAAAATTTAATTTAATAAAAAAAATTAAAAATAATAATTTGATTTTAAATTTGATTTTAAATTTGATTTTAAATTTAATAAAATTCAATAACTAAGATTCAAACTTATAATTTGATTGAATTTCTAACTTATATTTTGAAGTATAATTAAAAAATATACATAGTGGATTTTGGAGATTTTTTAGTTGTTTATTTTATATATAACTTCATTTTTTAAGAGTACTTTTAAACTATATTAATTTGAATTCTAAGTTTTGAAAATTTTAAATTTAAATTTTGAATTATTCAAAATTCAACTCCAAGCTTTTGAGCTTACTATTCAAATTTGATCTCTTCAAGTCAGGGAATACCGAGGTCATTTTTCTATTAGAAACCGCTTAACATTTAAAGTCTCAAGGCCACTTTTTTTGTCAAAAAACATTCAAAACTACCACTTTTCGTGTATTCACCTACAAAGTTTTAAAAAATTAAATTTTTAGAATCTAACCATAGGATCTTGTTCTACACTTGTCTTAAATCATGTAATAAAAATTTTGTGATTTTTGACCGTATAGATCAAAAGATATTAGCATCTAAAGTAAAAGAATTTCTTTTTTAAAGAAGTTTATCTAATTGCCCGCAAAACAAGAAGCTCCATAACTTTCACATCACTAGTCCAAATGGAATGAATCAAATCTCTCCATTTAGAAAAAAATATAATCTACAAGAAAAAATATTAAAATTTTTATTTCAATTTTTTGTGAATTTTCTTTGTTGCCTGGTCTCCCCCATTTTAAGGTTATTGTGGCATATTTTTTGCTTCCGGATATCGATTGAAATAATTTTTTTTGTCTTACTTGTATTATATATTTTTTGAACCACAGTATTTTATATCTCACCTGTATTATATTATGTGGTTAAAATTTCATGAAGTACAAATTGGAAGACATTAGCATTTAAAATTAAAAAATTAATTAATTTTTTTTCAATGCTAGCCGACAATTTCAAATGACTTTGAATGCCCTTTGTGGAATTTTTGCACTATGAACTTGGAATTTAAAATAAATTGTGTTGAAGAATTGAATTCAAAGTTTAGGAAAAACATTCCAAAAAACCCACCAATGATGCTAGCATGTAAGCCTAGAAATGCAGGCCCATGAGCCTTAAGCCTAGGTATAGGTAGGTACTCTACAATTACTAAAGGTGCCTCTAACATACATATTTAGAACATAAATACTCTATAAATATAAAAGGTGTTCATAATATAGACACCTATAATATAAATATTTTATAACCATGGAAGGTGCCTATAACATAGACACCTATAATATATAAATCCTATAATCATAAAAGGTGCTTATAACATAGGTACCTACAACATAGACACCTATAATATAAATATCCTATAACCATGGAAGGTGCCTATAACATAGGAGCCTAGGCTCCTAGACTCATGGGCTTAAGATCCTAGGCTCACATACTAGCAACCGTAAGAAAACACTTCAATTTCAATGATTAAAAAATTGTCAAAGAGAAGAAGGTTCAAGATTAAACAAAAATCTAACTTGTTAATTCTGTCTACCAAAGGAAAAATGATTAATTAAAATTTTAACTTTAAAATTTTAACTTTAAAATTTTAAATTAATATACTATTTAAAATGTTAAAAATTAATTAGAAATGGTTTAGAAAAATTTCCATATTCAATAATATGAAGAGACTCCAGTCATGGTGCAATGGTTGGAGCCCATGGCTACTGGCTAAGAGGTTTGGGGTTCAATCTCCATGTAGCAACCTACGTGGCGAGAAACCCACATGGCAAGCAACCTAAAAAAAAAGTTTTTCTTTCTCTCTAGATTCTTATTCCTAGTCCAAGTTACATGACATGTGACAGGAATTCTATTTCTAGGAGCTAGAATACAAATTAGCAAAGAAATTTAAAAAAAAGATAATGGATTTAATTTTAGGTTTGAGTCTAACTTTAAACTTTACTTTATCCCTCAGATGCACATGCATAGAGACTAACAAATATATATATATATATATATATATATATATATATATATATATATATATATATATATTTTTTTTTTGATGATAGTTAACTTAGCTATTTTCTAACACTAATATCACAAATATGATTTGTTGGGAAGGCAAATAGTCAGATTATAAGTTATTTCATATTCTCAGCATATGATACATTCTAAGAGCATTGCCACCACATCAATGTGACTAGGAGCATAAAAACATTTTCTCAAAATGCAATCGTGAGGCAATTGTTGTTCTATCTCTCCTTCTTCTGTAACTACCACAGTACAATGCACTTGACACCTCTCAGCACGCAATTCACCTCAATTAATCTCATTCATCATGATCCAACTTGATTCAATTGCGGAAAGTTTAAAAACAACTAATGAGTGTCCATGTATTTTATTAAAAATTAAATCCATTTTCAAAGTCTTCACAAGTAGGGTAAGTAAATAGAAATAGGCTAGCTAATAGAAAATTTGTTGCATTTGCATAATTTTTGTTTTAGCACTAGAGAATTCACAATTTCAATAACAATTGCAAAATCAGTAACATTCAAATTCAATAGCCATAAGAAAAATTTGTAGAATTCAAATTTCAATAGCATTAGAAAAAATTTGTAACATTTGAATTTCAATAGCAATAGAAAATTTATATTGTATTCAAACACGAGGATATTGTATTCAAAATTTGTCTCTAAATATCAAAAAATTGGTAGAAAATTTATTATGTTTTATATAATTTACTAATTCAACATTAGATAATTTTTAAAATTGGATAGCAATCCAAAAAACTCGATAGTACAGTCTATTTGCTCAACCTAAAAAAATCCATAATAGTATAATCCATTTGCTCAACCTCAAAAAAACATCCAATAGTACAATTCATTTGCCAGAACCAAATTTGCAAAGCAATGATGGCAAGATTGAACCCTTACAAAAAGACCTTAAAAATGGCGTAAACTGAGCCTTGTAGCGTTACCTCCCAAAATCAAAAAGCATATGGCATTAATATGGTATAGCCTTAAATTGTTGCCTTCCTGCAACACCCACGTTTCCATCTCATAATATTATTAACCTTTGTTGGAAGGTTCCCTTTCGCTTCTCTTGAAAGCGGAACCCCACCTAATGTCGAAACTTATTAAGTGACAAAAAATACTCTATTGACTTTATGCCATGCTTTGTTGACTTCATGCTTGATGATGTATGCCCCATGGATGGGTGGGCCAACTCCTAATTTGTCCCACTGAAGTGCTTGAATCCTGAAAAATTACAAATTATTATACCTTATGTTAGAGATGGTCATGAAACAAGAACAAGAACATTCAAGGTAAGAATCTTAACAACAATACAAGATTGTATTCAAGATAGCAAGGGGTACAAACAATCAACGCTAGCGCTAGAGTTTCAAAATTAAGGAATATAAGCTAGACCTCAAAAGGAGTTGTCAAGATTGAGGAACCTCTCAATCTTGACCTCTATATATACTAAAGCAACTAAGCTTTCTTCTCAGACTCAACTCCTACATATAACCTTATGCAACTAAGACTTTTCTATAAGTTTGGAAGTTGCTTGAGAAGTTACTTCTAAAGTAAAAGCTTCTTGAAATCCTTCTATGTCCATGATATCACCTCCCTCTTTAGCTTCAAGATCCTTCAAGGAGTTTTACTGAAGTTCCTGAATCTTCAAAGGCGCATTTGTTAAATTGGAGGTTGGTTCCCACGTACACTCACTAATTGGATATCTATGCCAATGAACGAGATATTATAATTTTATTATACCAACAAGGAGTCACATGCGGGTATGGGCAATACTAGGCTTTGGCACGCTTTTGTTGTTGGTGTCTTCTGCTGCTCTTGTTTTCTATATGCTCTTGTTGTTAGTGCTAATAGTGTGTTTTGCATTCTACACTCTTGCGGTTTGGAAGTACTTGGAATTGCGGTCGTGGAGGAGAATTTCCAGTTTCCTTATGGCGTTTATTTGCTTCACGCATACAATGCTAGGAAGTACTACACAGCATCACGACCGTTGCTTTTAGCCTGGTTTTGCACAAATTTTTGTTCTTTCATTGCAAATATGGTAGGTTACATTGACCGAGATTGCATTCTTCTCTTCGTGCACTGGAGATTATTTATCAGTTTAGTGTTTTCACTTCATGTACTCAGTTCAAGAGCGACAACTGAAGAAGCATACAAGGTTTTGGAGATGTCATACTTGGTTAATGATGGTCTCCTACTTATGACCCTCATGTTTTTGAAGGAAGAAATGTCTTCTTTGACTTTGGTGGCCAAGGAAGGCTACTGTTACTATGTCTCCAACTTCTTGGCCTATCAATGATGGTCACTCAGAGTTTAGGTGTAAAGCAAATTCCTCGTGGTTTTCTCAAACATGAATTTGACTTTGACAACAAGATAGAAGAGAAGATGCAACAACTACAACAAGACATGGACAAGAAGGTTCAACAACAGCTTGTGGAGAACCGATTCTTGGAGGATCATATACGAGACCTAAAAGAACATAATACAATCATTGAAGATGAGATACGAGACCTGAAAGGACATAATACAACCATTGAACACTATATAAAAATGCGCCAACTTTTTACGGAGTGGTTGGAACTTAAGCATGTTACAACGTATTTGAAGAAGGTTGCCGTTGAGACAAATATGATCTTCTATGAGAGAAACATGAAGCACTAGTGCTTCGATAAATCAGTAAAATGTGAGATTTTTTCCGCTTTAACCCCTAAAACCCCGTTTGTCCCCTTGGGGGACAATTTGGGTCCGAATAGGTTCCTATTGTCTCAATTTGAAGTGAAATTTTTTGAGATTTTTTGAGGTTGCGTAGCTTTGCAAGAGCTTTGTGGATATATAATTTTTGTTTCAATCGGATGCCGGATGAAAAAGTTATGGCACAATGAGCAAGAAATGCAGATTGGCGGGCAGCCCAAAAAAAATTACAAAAATTCAAAATAATTTTTTTTGAATTTTTTTACTCAAAGATTTTGTTTTTACCTATATGTTAAGCTTTGATTCATTCTATTTGGACTAGGGATGAGAAAGTTATGGACAATCTTAGTTTTTCGGGCAATTTAAGCATCTTCTTGAAAAAAAACTTTTTGTTCAACTTTGAATGCTAATATGTTCCAATCCGTACGATGAAATTTGATGAAATTTTTACTACATGATATCAGACAAGTTAAGTACAAGATCCTACGGTTAAATTTCCAAAAAAACAAAAAAATTAGTTTCCTTTAGTGAATATAACATAAGTGGTGGTTTTGAGTGGTTTTTGACAGAAAACACCCTCAAGGTTTTAGGGGTTAAAGGATGAAGAAGATGGTGTACATGCTAGCAAAGCCAAAGGTCGGCTGTTTGTTATGGAGGAAGCTTTTTCAAAGACTATTTTTCTAGGATATGAAAATGGTCCAAATGCAAAAATGATTGAGAGGGCTTTTATGATCTGAATTCAGGGAATACTATTCTGCAAACAAAACCTTTCACACTGACTGGACAAAAGTTGTTGTTTATGCTTTTCTGGAAAAAGAGGATTTCTCGGATTTGGTTAAATTGATTACTATTGACTTGGTGAAAAATGGAAAGCCTAAAAATTGCATCTAGGATTTTGGGATTTCAAACCAATATAAAACTTCTTTTGAAATGTACTTGATCTAATCAAGTAGATCTTCTATTAGAATTGTTGTTTTTTGTTAGTGGGTTAAATGTCTTTCTGCAAATCAAATTGATTTGAGATGATCTAACCTCTTCTTGTTGTTTTTCTTCCGAACTTACAAAGATTGCGATTGGCATAAGAAACAAGGTGTGTTTATCTCGGGTGATGTTGTCATTTCTATTTTAACTTCAAAATAGTATCATTCCTTTATGCTTACTTTAGAGCCTATTAAAAACAAGATAAAAGACAAAAAATATAGAGAGCCACTTCAAATCATGCTTAAGAAAGAAAAATCAAGGAAATGCCTTTTCAAATTGAAGAAAATTGATGCAATTTGGAGTGAAATGTGCATTGGTAATTGTGATTTGTCAACTCCATTATAATTTTTGTCTTTTATCTAACTTTGAAGTGGTTTATTTTCATTGTCCAATGTTTGAACTCGTGTTTTCTTATACCTATGCAAAGTACTGTGGATGTGTTTCCAGTGATAGAAATTTCAAGTTTTAATTATAAACCAATCAAAAGTTAGAAGTTCATTTGGAGGGGCAAATTCCGGGTCGACTGGGGTACGTAAGCCGAGTGCATGCCTCCCCGGGCACCGAAGCAGATAAGCTTTTTCAGAAAGCCATCCTCCGCTTCGTCTCCCTCCCCCCCGTCTGCTTCATCTCGCCCCTCTCGCAGGGCTCCCAATCCCAAAACCCACAGCGAGGTTTCCCGAATTCTCACCATTCGCAACAGAATCCGCTTCACGCCCTCTCTAGGGTTTGCTTCCTCTCTGGGTTTCCCTTCGGGTTCCCCTTCCTCGTTGGGTTCACCATGCGGCGATGGCTCGGCCGAGGCAGCGGCAAGTCCGAATCGCCTGCTCCCACCCCCGCAACCCCACCTCCCTCCGATGCCCCTTCCCCTCCTTCCGAGACCTACATGAAGCGTTTCCGCCAGTTCGAATTGGAGGAGCAGAACGAAGTCGAGGACCCTCGCTACACGGACGAAGTCGAACAAGACTTACAAGAGGATGAGTATTTCACCGTTGCCACGACAGAAGAGGAGATTCGTGAGAATGCGGTGCTTATGGAGAGTTTCAAGAACTCTTCCATGGCGAAGTTCTTGGTGAGGAGCGAGGAGCTTGCGGCGGAGGAGCGGGCGAGGGAGAGACTGGCGAATGCGTTGCCGACGAGACCGGAGGATGCGAAGCTGTGGAAGGAATTGCCTTTAGTCCCCGGGCCGTATGGAGGGCCGCCGATTCCGAGGAAGAGTTTGAGGACAGATGAGGAAGTGCAAGGACGGTTTTGGGATTTTTTTAAGCAGTTTGAGTTCGGGCTGTGGGGGTATAGGCAGAGGCCGTATCCGGAGTTAAGGCCGATTGATGTGCAGCAGGTGTTGGGGTACAAGTGGCTGGATAAGCGTTATGCGGACTGTGAGTAATCTCAACATTCTTTATCAACATTGCAACCAATGTTATGAACGACATTCTGGGATGCAATCTCATTATGTGCAGTCAAACCTCTTTGCTATGAGGTTCTCTAAAATGAAATTCTGGAATTGATCCTGCACATTTGCCACACATTATTGACCGTCACATTTTCAAACTATGTCAAAGTGAAGATGGTGTCAAGATTGGAGTTTTTTTACTGTACATAATGTTGAAACCCTGATATCTTGCATTTGCTGAATTGCCGTTGTCTCAATTAGACTTTGAAATTTACATGTTCTCAATTGCCGTCGTCACATGCAGTTAATTGACTTACCTGGGGTTGTAGTTGGTTATGATTTTGTTAATTCTTGTAATTCTCATCTCTAATCTGAAGTCGTTCTTGTGTCTGTGTTCGTGATGGTCATGTTTCTATTAAATTTCTGGAATTTGAATCTCGCCATTGTAAGTCCATATTCGATTGAAGGGTTTTAGGAAAATGTTGATCATAATATTAGGTTTAATCCATTCTTCTCGCCCTCAACCAGCGTTTTAAAATGCCATCAATATCACGTACACTCAACCTCTTTAGTATAACCTCTTTAGGATAATCTAGAAGACACACTAGAATGTCCTGCATGCTTACCTCGCTATCATTGATTTTAATACACTTGTCACACATTCAAAGCATGTCATAGTTGAAATTTGGGAACCCTGAATGGTAAGATTGAAGAGTTTTGAGTGTACAGAATTTTGAAACCTTGATATGTAGTTTTAAATTTGAGTCTCGTTAAATGTGTAGTTGTTTTCGTGTCTATGAAGTTTCTGGCATTTTAATCTCACCATTGTAACTGCATGGTTGGTTGAAGGGTTTAGAAGGAGATTGTTTACGATATTAGGGTTAGGTTATAATGTTGGGATGAGTTCTGCTCAGGGAACCAAATGTACACTTCTGGAACTCGGCACATAAAACAGATTTTTAGATGCTCTGCATCCTTCTTATCAGTATCTTTACAGTGTCAAGGATTTGAAGGGGGGCAAGTTTGGGTCAGTGCCGATTATGGGTGTCCCTGCCTTTGAGAATCCTTAGTGTGACGGCTCTGTTTCATTCCGTGATGAGTCTTGTGGACATGCGAATCTCTGTAATTCCTTGAGTTTCTTCTCTCCACGACTTCGAATATGTTCCTGTTCTGGGAGTCTTGCTGGGGTTTAATGTTCTGTGGCTTGTCAAACAGTCGCAATGAGGGCCGGAGGATGGTACTACAAGGACCGACTGGGACGAACTCGAGGTCCGATGGAGCTTATAAATCTCAAGACTGCATGGGCAGCAGGGATTGTTGACAAGAACACTTTCATATGGGGAGACGATATGGATGAATGGGCTCCTATTGGAATGGTCTACGGTCTTCAGAGTGCCGTGGACACTCCCGACTGTACGCTCTCTTCTCTTTTTGTTTTCAGTCTATTATGCTTGGCGAATCTACACTGAGTTCTCTATTTAGTGTTATCATACACTCTTCAAAATGTTATCGATCAATCATTCAGCTCCCAAATATCAGAAGCTAAGCACTCAGTGAGTGACACCTTGCACTTTGATATCATTTAATGATGAATCTAAAATAGCTGCTTCTTTCAAGTTTTAGAGTCCGTATTTTGTACTCAAAAGTTGAAGACTCTCCGATATATATTATGTGACTGATGTAGGACACCTCTTCTTAACGTTAAAAGTGGAATAGTCCTGGTGTTGGGAGTATAACTCCGTCTTTTTGTTGTTCTCTATTTGCAGTAAAACTTGCAGCAATGGGATCTGCTTTGGTTCACAAACTTGCGAGAGGGTTACCTCCATGGACACCTTTGAAGGGCCACAGTATCAAATCGTACAAACAGATTCAGGCTGAAGCTATTGAAAAGAGGGAAAGAGAGAAAGCAGTGCTGCGACAGAACCATGGTAGCTGGCCCGGTGAAAGCACTCCCTCTCATGCGATGTTCTTATGGGCTGGTGGAGCTGAGCTTACAGACCTCCTGGAACAAGGAAACAAGAAAAACATGCCACATAAGTTTATATCTTATGAAAACAGGTATGTCTTGAGACAACATCATTCGTGTTTGAGAACTTGTGCATTCATTGCCATTGAATGCACATTGTGTGTTTTACAGAATTTTCCCTTTCCCTTTTTGTTTTTTAGGGCTCTGTTTTAACCACTTTGAGTGTAATATACTCTCCTTTTTAAGTCATTTTGAGCTGAAATCAATGAATACGATGATGTACGACTTCATTATGTCTTGTTTCCTTAGAAAACTCGTCTTCTTACTTGGTTTGCTCAGCAGTATGTCCACAATTTGATCTTGTGTGTCGCAGTACCTCGTAGACTAAAAAATATTGAACGTATTCAGCCAGGCGGACTGTTTTTTCATATCACCGAGCTGCGAGAGTGACCCTGGAGTTGGCTCTATGCATACTTACGCTTCTTGTACTGTTTCCTCGTCTTTTTCAGGAAAGAATTGGCAAAGCAAATTCCAGGTTTGCGGCCATGGGAAGTTCTGGAGGTAGAACAGGTCATGGATCTTGTGACTTATACTAAAGAGTGGTATCGCGAAGACTTGGGCGAATTCACCACTCGTGCTGACTACGAGAAAGACTGGTTTGAATCCTTCCAGGTACTATTTCGAATGACCTTTACTATGCCAATGTTTCGCTTGTCCAGTCCAGGGCGTCTAGTTCTCGAAGTGGTTTTCATGTTTTTTAAGCAGTTTCGAGGTCATATGAAGACTTCTATTGTCCAGTTTCATTTATTTATTTACCAAGGCATGTGATGTTCTAATTATTGTTTTAGTGATATAAAAGTTGACCCTATCTGAGTTCTAGTTTTCACAATATGATCACAATCGAATTGGTCAAACTATGAATCCTTGCTTCTTTGGGGCTAGATTAAAATTTTCACGGGATAGAAGTCTGTTGGTGCAGTCTGTATAAATGCACCTTTGATGACCAGAATTTCTTGCCCTGAACAGCAGGACCGTGAACATCTAGTTCTGGCTTCGTGTTGCGATTGACAGTGATCATTGGCAACCAGTTACTGATAATTTGTTATGCATGTTTTCAGGAGAAATGGGACGAAATTACTGAGGATATTGAAACAGTGTTTGGTCGCGGAGAGGAGGCTGACAAGGCCAGATAATTATTTTAGGGATAGCGGAGTTGTCTGTCTCGACATACTAGGGTAGTGTTAGAGTTGCTCTGTAAACAAGCAGGTCAACCATGGATAGTGAGATTCGGGTGTTCCAGGTACAGGAAGAGCCAGGTTCAGTGTTTTACCACCAAGATGTCACGCTTAGTCCAAGCCTGGTGTTTTGTACGGCGATCAATTTTGCATTCAATGTAGCAGAAAGAAAGCCTGAAAACTCGTGTTTTTTTTCCTTGTGATTATTTTTCAGTGAGATTTTTTTGTGTATGATGTTTATTAACCCTATGTCTCAGTTCCCATGTAGAGGATTGTAGCATTGAAAGTCAATCTTGTGCTTGTTAGACCGTCTGTGTTTGTACTGGGGATGATGCAGTTTGAGGCATATTAGTATTCATGGAGTTGGCTTCAATTGAGATTTTGTTGTCATGGAGTTGTCATCATGACATTAGAATATGAATTTGGCTTCAGAGATCTTGAGTTAGCTTAGATAGGCATTCTAATAATTTAGTCTATGTCTTTAGTCTTACCTAAATGAAGATGTTGATGGATATAGTTCATGGATGAGTTGAGCAGCAGTATCCTACTTTATTTTGGTCTTTGAGGTGACGAACTTCGGTTTGCTTGAGCCTGAGCCTCATTAGACTGCTCTGTGCAAGTGCAATAAATGAATAATAATTCGGAAGTTTACTGTGCCCAAATTGAACCCAATTCTTTTGCAAGTAAGGTAGAACTGCCCATTACCATACAGATTTGCTATTGAGGTACTTTAGAGAAGCTATTTGTCACCTCCTATATTTTTCAGAGATTGAAAAGTTTGAGAGTAATCATCTGCATAAAGAATGAAGACATTTTGAGAAGAAGTGAATTTTCTGTGATTTTCCAAAGGTGAAATGTTAAAGCATGAGTAGATCCTTGTTAAAGCATGGGTTGACGTGTGTGCTTTCCAATTGCATTGCCATTATGATAAAAGGTTGGTAAGATTGTGGTAATGGGTGGATCATTGATGCAAATGGAAGGGTTCCCAAATTGGGTGGACGGTGGTAATGAGCAGTTCTACTTTATATCTGGATGCACATAACGTTGTGAGTCAAGTCAGTGCTTGCATTCATGTTTGGCTTTACTATAGTTGTACATAGTAAAGCCAAACTTTTATACAAATTCTAAAAGGGGTACACTAGTCATTTTTCTATTCAATGTAAAACTTTTACATTCAATAATTCTCAAAAGGGATATTCTAGTCTTTTTTTTAAAAGAATTTTTAAATTTCTATTTGAAAAAATCCATAAGTGTTTCAATGCTAAGAACTATAGTATAAAACTATTGGCCAAGTCATAGTCACCATAAACCACTTGAAGTACATGGGCCCTACCATGGTTTCAAGCAACCCTTTTTTATTTTTACTTTTTGACAAGGTGCAAAGATGGCAATCACTTAACCCCTAAACGTCAGAGACTATGTTTTCACCAAAAACAGTCCAAAACTGCCATTTCTGATACAAGCACCAAATTTTAGATAAAAAAAACATTTTTGGACCAAGTAACCGTAGGATCTTGTAGTAAACTAGTTTGGAAATATGTGGAAAAAATTTCAGAATTTTTCACCTTGTAGATTGCAAGATTTTAACGTTTGAAGTGACAAAACTCATTTTTTTAGCCCTGTAAAAATACGGGCAGCTGCACTTCAGAAGGTCACATTGTATGAAAAAATCTCCAAAATGATTGTGCTTCTTTGGATTCATTCTTCAAGACAAGTTGGCTACATGCTTAAGAAAATTTAGATCATTTGGAACTATACAACATATAGAAAAAGTATAGCAAGTAGAAAGAAGTAGAGAATGATTCAAAACACTAAATTGTTAAGAATTTAATTATAGAATTGAAAAATTCTAATCCCAACGGTGGTAATATAGTAATAAACAATTTACATTATATGCTTCTTTTTTTTTCAAAAAATATTAAAAATTGAGCTAAATTAAGGACTCCAAAGTTTATTTTTGAGTAGGGAATCCATAACTACCCGCAAACTGGAGCACCTCATAACTTTCAACTCATAAATCAAAATGGAATGATTCAAAGCTTTTCAAGTATATATAAATCTAAAGAGCCAATTTCAAATTTTTATTTTTGAAAAAAGTTTTTTTTTAGACTTTTTAGATTTTTTTTTGGGCTGCCCGTTGAGCATTGAAAATTACAGATCATGCAATAACTTTTGAACAATGAAGTCAAAAGTTATGAAAATTGTTGGGCCTTAAAGATATACCTCGTCCCCATATTGTTTGAAAATTTCAGCAAAAATAAATAAAAAATTCATAGCCATGAGCTGCCCCAAATCGCTATGTTGCCAAAAAAGGCAATTTGGACATTTAGGGGTTAAAATTTGGTGAAGCATTATATTTCTACATTCATCCATCCATCTTTGGAACCAAATAATACTTTTCAATCATATTCATATATTTTTTCACCCAAATTTGGCAATTTCATCAATATTTTTAATAGAGATGGAAACTTTTTGGCAAAAAAAGATTACTTTCATTTGGCAAAAAATAGACATTTATTTTGAAATGGTGCAATCTAGCCCCATGGTGCCGGAAAAAAGGGTTAGTTAGAAGATTAACACTTGCACTAATCTTAGGCAACTCTGCATGATATAGTATTAGTATTTTTCATTTATTTTAAAGTTTCAAAATTTTCATCCAAAAAAATATGCTATAAGTGGTAAAAGAAAACCATGGTTGTTTCAGAATTATACTAAAAAGGTCAAAAGTGTTTAGGTCTTGCACACCTTGAGTCACTCCCATAGCATTACTTGCAATTATATAATCATGCTTTGCACCTTCTTGTGCCTTATACAAATTCGTTGCAAGCCACTTCCAATCCAGATCTGCAAGGCGAGAACTTAAATTTGTATGCTTATAAAATATTTGAGTCAAATCATTCATGTCAATGGCTTCTAGATTCATCATATATATCTAGAGTGTTGAGGCCCTGGTGTATTTCATCCCCCCTTAATGAACTAAAAAAATCCAAGAAGCTAAAGGGATGCACTATCTGGATGGCAACATTGACAAGAAAGTACTACAAAGAATACTTCCAAGTTGTTTCTTCATTTTGTACCTAGATAATGTTGCAACTATCTTGATGAAGTTCATATGAGTCAAGATGATTATGTTGTTTGCAAAGAGAGTACCATGCTTGATGTATTCTTCAATTCCTTCTACAATTTGCTCTTGGGTCACATTCCTATATACACACTCAAAAAATGTTTATTGCCTTTGTCTTTGATACAATATCCCAACATTCCAATGAATGTGTGCAACCTAGTGCTGCGAAGTGTTTTGGTCAGAATGTAGTGCACTAGAGCATTCTAACCATTGTCCCATCCGTGATAAGTTATGTTTGCTCATCATGCACAGTGAGGATGCTAAAATCTAAAACACCATTTGTATGTGCAGCCTCGATAGAGCTTTACCTCTTTCAATAGAACAAAATCTAGATATGCATTCATTGTCAATAAATTCATCAATTTTTTTAAAGAGTTCAACTAGGATGTTAGAGCTCCCTACAAAAATGGTAATATTAACATACATCTCCTTGAGTTGTAGAAAAGCTCTTTGGCTTGGAATTTTTCTCAAGGCAAATTTTTAATTGTTATTGTTTTTTGTGTAAATTTTCTTACAATACTTCAACAGCAATAATTCTCTTCCTTTATATTGCAGCAATGCTGATAAACTTTGAATCATAATTTGTCTTTCCCTTTGCAGATTGATACATTATTTGTCTGAAAGTGTTTCCCTTGTGAATTATTGCCTTTACTGTATAAGCTATGGTTGGTACCATTTCTCAAACTCTGTTAAAAAACACAATGAATAATAATTGAAAAATTAGCTTCAATAATTAGCTTTAATAAATAAAAATTAGATGATGTATTTAACCGTAAAGGACTCAAACCATTACATAAAATTTTACTACTATGGAGGATTGTGAGTTCCCTGGGGTTCTTAGACTATGGGAATTCCACTGTAGCAATAGGCCAATGTGGTGAAGCAACTTCCACGTTGGATATTATAAATTAAAATAATATTTTTAAATTATTATTATTATTATTTAAATTTTAAAAATTAAAAAAACAAACAAACTATTATTATTTTATATTCTGACCAACGCTGATTAGTTCACAAGAACAGGAACAAGCCTAAAACGGCCCTCCAGACCCCTGAAAACACATCTAATGCCCTTCCAACCAAAAGGAGTGCAGTTAATACTCGGGGGGTGCACTTAGTTCTACTACAACAAACCATGTGCAAACAAGTGGTTTTTAATAAACTATAATTTCAACTTAAAATTTTGAGCATTGTTTAATAATGACTATAAGTTTCTATTGCCAAAATTTTCAACTCAAATAAAATATGAAATGATTTCTAGAAGAGGTTGAAAATGAACTAAAACACCATGTTTTTCAACTCAAATAATTATAGAGAACACATTTAGATGACCATTGAATCAATATTCAACTCAAAATGAGCTTTCAATAGAGAATTTTTCTTAGAATTTTTTTGTTCATTTTATAGACAATTTTTTCTTATATAATATAGGAATGTGAAAGTTATTTTTTAGCTCTATGGTGTATCTTTTTAAATCAAAAATTTGTAACTAATTATTATTAGCAAATAAAAATATCAATAATTCAAACGTAAACTTTCAAAGTAGGAAAATCTATTCATATTTTTTTTTATTATGTTCTACTTAAAATTTAAAAAGTATATAGGGGGTCCAAAGTTTTGTTTGCATGTGGTTTCTAATGGATAGTCTTAAGTGAACTCCCTGAGAGTTAGTATTGCATTTCAATATGGTTGATTCTTACATCAATAAATTGCATAGAAATTAAAAATAAATGTTGCTACTACCGTTGCTATAGCTATTGCGACAAAAATGTTGTAAACAAAAACAAAAAAAACTTGATCAAAGCTGCAAAAAAATTAAGATGTCAATATGCTAAACTCATAAGAACATGAATAAGAACCTTTTGCAATGCGACTCCTTCTGAAATCATAGAAATACATGTTGTTGTCATTGCAAGCCTCAATATAAAACTTTCCAAGTAAGCAAATTGATGAAATTGATGAAGATGCTACAAAACACACACCTAATGAGTGAAATAAGTGTAGAACCCGAGTCCTAAATTATAAGTTGCAGACGGTCTAGATCGATCCTCATTGTGGCATTGATTAACCCCTTAAGTTCCTTAACTATGTTTTCACCAAAAAATGCTCCAAAACTGCCATTTCTAATACAAGTACTAAATTTTAGAAAAAAACTTTTTTTGACACATGTATCTATAGGATCTTGTAGTATGCTGAATTGAAAACATGTGATAAAAAATTTAGAAATTTCCACTATGTGGATTGCAAGACATAAACATTCAAATTCACTTAAATCTTTTTTTTGGCCCAACAAAATTAGGGCAGCTGCACTTCACAAGCTCAATTTTTTATGAAAAAATGTCCAAAATAGTGGTGCTTCTTTGGATTCTTTTTCCTAGACAAGTTGTCTACATGCCTAAAAAATTTCACATCATTTGGAATTGTACAACATATAGGAAAAAAATAGTAAGCAGAAAGAAGTAGAGAATGATTCAAAATACAAAATTGTTAAGAATTTAGTGATGGAATTGAAAAGGCAATCACAATGCCAACAAAATAAATATCCAATTATCTATTTTTTAGAATACCTATGTTAGTAAGGTATTAAATAGATAATTTGCAAAATCAAGATTATTGATTGCTACCAAAGAAAATAATACTTGATTTTGTCTAGTCCTCTAGTTTTGTTAGTGAAGGTTCTATAGAAGGGTCATCAATATGACTTCAAACTAGGATTGTGGAATGTCTATAAGTTAATATACGAAGCTAAGGTAAATACACCTAAAATTAGCTCCTTTCTAAAATTGACCCATACAAATTTTTGCCTAAAATATACTTCCACTAATCATAAGAGTTTAGGATTGTTTTTAGAAGTATCTATTTTTAGTAGTTTGAAAATTCATAGTTTATTCATACAATGTCTAAAAAATGATTCTAAAAAAATATCGGGGAGAATGTGGAATCTCCTTTTGACTACCAAGAAGATCCCACCCAAAATATTCAATATAATAATGGGAACCATATTGAATTGCTTAATCAATCAATTTTAGATGTAGTTATTTTATATGGTTGTAAAATAATAGAGTTTTCAATGAATGATTTTGATTTTTTTACAAGGCCCTTCAAGTATGAATTTGTATAAAACTTCAGACATTGAAAATTGGAAAAAAAATGAAAAAATTCTCCAAGTTTTTACTTTTAAAAAAAATATAAGATTTTCATTTGTCTACAAGTAAAAAAGAATCCTAATAGAAAAATTTATTAGTCTATTTATGCATTTACAACCGTACACATGTGGAAAGGATTACCTCCCTTCCAACCTGTGAAAGGACACCATGAGCCAAATTGCACCATTTCAAAATAAATGTCTATTTTTTACCAAATAAAAGTAGTCTTTTCTTACCAATTGTTTTTCCATTCTATTTAAAATGCAGGTAAAATTGACAATTTTGGATGAAAAATACATGAATATAGTTGGAAAGTGGTCGTTGGTCCTAAAGATGAATGAATGTATAAACACAATGCTCCACCAAATTTGAAGTGAAGTCCATCTCAGCACTTTCTCAAAAAGAAAGAACAAAGGCCCTGCTCGCGAGCCATGGATGGATGTCCGTCCAAATCATCCTCCTTCTCGTCCTCATCCAATCTCTGTCCATCCCTCTGCCACTCTAATCCAGATTGCTGTCCCTTGCTCTCTCTGTTTCTCGTTTTCCAGTTCTGCAGCTTTCACCATTTCCGTCAAATTCCTTTTGTTTTGTTTGTCTCTTTCGATTTGCAGGATCGAAGGGAGCTTTACTATGGCGTCCTGCTCTTCGTGCTACCAGCACTTGGGCGGATTCGCAACTACCACAAGACGCAATGGTGCGGAAGTGCCAAGAATCGTCGGAGTGCAGGCGATGGCATTAGGTCCAAGGATGGTCGTGTGTGCGGAGGATCTCCAAATTTTAAAGAGCCAGAAGACTCTCATTCCGAGGAGACGCAGGTTTGATTTCGTGTCCGCCAGTGCTCTGGCAACGCACCAGCTTGAGGAAGAGGGAACGGAGAAAACTGAGTCGACTGTCATTTTGGAGGTCAAGGGTTTAAGAGCCGTCGTGGCCGATACGCGGCAGGAAATTCTCAGCGGTGTGGATCTTGTCATTCGAGAAGGAGAGGTGAGTTGAATTGTTGTAAGCGGTTTTGTTTTCATTGCCGTGTTAAGAGAATTCGTGGAGAATTTCATGCTTAGGGTTATTGTTTTTAGGGTGAGTAATGGAGATACTGGTCTCGTCTTCCGATGATGCAGGTGCATGCTATTATGGGAAAGAATGGATCAGGGAAGAGTACGCTTTCGAAGGTAAGCTCGCTTTAACCAGGCTAATATGGAACTGGCCTATGATGAAGATTAATTTGGAATGTTTTTGGATGTTGCCGAGAGAAATTGGAACCGTGCTTAGTCTGACCTTAGTTCTTGGAAGCCTTGTATGAGAAGGGTAATACCAAGGCACTTTCCGCGAATGGAACGTTAATATGTAGTAGTTTTCATTGGATTAGAGTATATGCTTGAATGGCATTTAGTGAAATTATAGATGTACGGTCCAAGGAGCCAGGTGGAATTGGGGCATCTGCCTTAAGACATCGGTTTTGAACCTGAATTTCCCTAGGTTTGTGTTGCCGAAGTTTCCCAGAAGCACAGCAAGTCGCACTATAGTCGCACTATATTCTTGAAGTTCTGTTGCCTAATTCGTTATTAGGAAACTTATTGGATTTTATGTTTAACTCGCCTTTGAATGTATGTTGTGAATGCAGGTGCTGGTTGGTCATCCAGACTACGAAGTGACAGGAGGAACTTGCATGTTCAAGGGGGAGAATCTCTTCGACAAAGAACCTGAGGAAAGAAGTCATTTGGGTCTGTTCTTAAGTTTTCAGTCTCCTGTTGAAATTCCTGGAGTGAGCAACATGGACTTTCTTCGCATGGCTTGCAATGCTCGGCGAAAGGCACGAAACCTTGAAGAGCTTGGTCCTCTTGAGGTGATTTCACCTGTACCGAACCCGTAGCTTTAGTTGGATCCAGGTGCTGTACTACATTTGTGCGCTAATATCTGCTGGGCTAACGTTGTTTTCGTGGTTATTGCTTATTTTCTGCACATGAGATTTCTTCGAGTTGGAAAGCGAGTTCTGCTCATTGAAACGGATATTGATGTCATTCTGTTCAGCTCAGTAAGTAAAGTTTGTGCTGGTTTCATTAACTGGATTCTTGGCTGTCATACAGTTTTATGGATTTGTTGCTGAGAAGCTTGGAGCTCTCAACATGGACCCCAAATTTTTGGACCGTAATGTCAACGAGGGCTTCAGTGGAGGAGAAAAGAAGCGAAATGAAATCTTGCAATTGTCGGTAAGGAGCGGTGTGTGTATCAGCAATTCATTATTTGGCGTTGTATCTATTGTAGAAGTCGAAGAGCTTGAGTTATGAAAGTAGTTTCTTTCTAGTACTAAAACTTGTCCCAAATTATCCCGAAAGTAGTGAGCACATTTGTGTGAATATCGTACTGTTGTGATGGGTAGCTCAATTCAAGGAGAATGTACATAGATGGCCTAGATCTTCACTGTTCTCTTCCAATTTATGCGCTCATATGTCTGTTTACATTCAAGATGTTATAATAAGGTGATAGACTGGGTTTTTTAACAGCTGGAGTATTGACTGGTAATGGTGGCGAGCAGGTACTTGAGGCGGATATGGCAATATTGGATGAGATAGACTCTGGTTTGGATATTGATGCCCTACGAGATGTTGCATCAGCAGTCATTGGATTGAGGAAAGATCATAACGCCGTTCTTATGATCACTCATTACCAGCGGTTATTGGATTACATCAAGCCGACCTTTGTGCATATTATGGTAATCTAACATCTCAATGTGCTTGAAGAGCAGCATTATGTTTCTTTCAACCATTCAGTTGATCTATTTAGTACTCCAGCTTAGTTGTTGGAAGTTTTGTGTGGATACCTCCACTTCTCCTTGTGCCGTTGTCGAAGGCATATTGTAGTTCGTTTCGTTTCTGATGTTTGTTATGTGTGTCTACTAGCGGTTCCATTAAATTTGCGAAACCACTTTTCACAAGACTTGGTCGTGCTCACTCTAGAGTTGTGTGTTGCAGGAGGCTGGACGGATCGTGAAAACTGGGGATATGTCATTAGCATCACAACTTGAAGCGGGTGGCTATAACGCTGTCACAATTGATAGTTAAGAATTAGATATAGGGTGAGGATAGTGTAGTCTAGATTGCTGTAAATGTACTCTGGGCATTGAAGTAGCGAGTTATGTTCTTGACATGAGTGGTTGCGGTTCTACAATGTCTGAGCCATTGAAGATGCTATTTGTTGCTGCTGACATGGAGATCTTGTTTAAGCTGGTATGTATATGTTCGTGTAACAATATCTTCATTTTGTTCTGGTGGGATTGTAAAGTTGTGATGTTACGACACTGGGTTGATCGAGTGCAGGTACGTTATTTTTGTCACTTTATGCATTGTAATATGTGCAGGGGGGTGGTTCTTGGGAGATTGGTATAGAGCTGCGGAGAGATCACTTTGGGTTTGAGCCAACTCTGTTGAGATCGAATTTTTATCGCTATGTAATAACTTCTGCGATTTGAAATTGGGAGGTTGAAACTGGGAGGTTGTAGATCACTAGAAGTGAAGGTGGACCACCCTATTTTCATTCAAAGATCAGTATCCATACACATTTAGCCAAGTCTTGCTTACCCAACTTGCTATCAAGTCTAGCCAATGAATAACAGGCCTTGGATTAGGCAGAGCTTTCCCAGTCTGAGGACGTGACCAAGGAGGAGCTGTCGCTGCTGTAAGAACAGATCTTTCTTGTTTTTCATTCCTCTCTGAATCCGATCATAGGATGATTTTGTAAATTTTTTCTAATAAATTTTTCTAGAATGATCCAGCTTTTTGTGTAATGATCCATGGATGTTGAAGCGATCTTTTTGCAAAGGTTGAGCTTCCTTTTTGTGGTTATGGAGGTGCTCTAGTTGTTGGCATATGTCACCATGTGCAAGAATTTTCTGCATATTCTGTAGTGTTTCTGTTGGACACAAAACACTAAGTTATGTGTCCAAAAGGACAATTCGTAGTAGTCTTACTTATTTTCAGCCTAGGTTTTCTAGTAGTAAGTTATATCATCATGCATAGGATGTAGCTGGCTTGATTGATGTGCAGCATGTCCAAAGTAAAAAAAATATGAGGAGCTTGAGGGCTACTTTAGCTTAATTGCTGCTTTCAACCAGAAAGCTGACCAGAAAGCCACCCACACAAGTATGACTTCTATTTTTTTGCTTTTTATGTTCTATTTTTTTGCTTGCAAGATCATGTAAAAAACATAACATGCCTCCTTTGCTGACCAGGACGTCACGATCGGGGTGGATTGACCCCCTCGCTCGGCCTTACCAGGGGTGCATGTAAAAAAAAGCCCCTTATTTTGGGCCATTCCAGGGTATATTCTCGACTTCATTTTACAAATTTGGGGTCTCTGATTGCAAATATGAATTCAAAATTTGCAAACAAAATCATGTGCAAATATGAATTCAAAATTTGCAAACAAAATCATGTGCAAAAAACAGGATTTGCTCCAAGGGCCAAGCGAGGGGGTCAATCCACCCTGGCCGAAGTCACCCACCCACCACACAAGCTTGACTTTTACTTTTTGCCTTTTACATTTTGCTAATGTAAAAGCAAGAAATGTAAAATCATATAAAAACATCAAATACACTAGAGCTTATTATATCATCCATAATATATTGGGGTTTATTATCATCTTATGTGATTTGATTAACTAGCAATCTTTTGTAAACAAGGTATGTCTACTTTCTAATATTTGTGATACAATTTTCTTACATTTATTGACTTGACTTTTTGTAGTAATAAAAGATTTCTTTCTTTTACATAAATGCATGTAAAATTCTTTATATGCATTCTTTGTTTATCATGTAAATTAGGTACTAACCTTATAAAAATATGTCTTGTAGATTTGACATGGCCTCTATCAATGTTGCTAGTCCTTCAAAGAAGAAAGCCGAAGAACCAAAGATGTATGTAGGCATGAAGAAAATATGCAAACGATGTAAACAATCAAATGTCAAATTCAAATTTTTAAACAACAAAAAAGAAGACCAACCACGCTATCAATGCCAAGATTGTACCCTTGAGTTAGGCAAACCTTATCATTTCAGTCCTTTTCCAATCCGAGAGCACAATCACAACGGTGGTTATGCCAAGTTGCCTAAAGTAGAAACTGAAGAATTAAAGAATTTCAACAAGGTTTGTGACTATTGCCAAACCAAAAACAGTGCAACATTTCGAGGCTATAACAATGGCAAGCTAAGCCAACCAAGATATGCATGTAAAGTATGCAAACAATTATTTTCTCCTTTGAAAAATTCAAAAGCTACAAGCACAAAGATAGGTGAATCTTCATATGATTTCGAAACTACAGATACTCAATATCAAGAAATGGAAGCTTCGCAACAACCAAATGAGATAGATGTATCTTCATCTGAATTCCAAACTACAGGAGCTCAATATCAAGAAACAGGAGCTTCGCAACAACCAAATGAGAAAGGTGTATTCTCATCTGAATTCCAAACTACAGAAGCTCAATATCAAGAAACGGGAGCTTCACAACAATCACTTCCGTACAATACTTTGTATGAACAAACTTCAATTTCATATCAACAATGCAATTACTATAATACCTATAGTCAAAATAATGACAATCATTTAGTTCCATCTATAGACATGAATGGATCTTCAAACCAATTTTCATTTCCGTCACAGAATGCAGAGGCTTGGCAATGGCAACAACCATCTCCATATAATACTTCATTTGATCAAACTTCAATCTCGTCTCAACAACATAATTACCACTACCCCCACAATCAAATTAGTAACAATCATTCTCTTGCAAGCATGGATGTAGATAGATCATCAAATCAATTTCCTTTTCTATTACAGAATGCAAAAGCTTGGCAATGGCAACAACCTATATATAATACCTCATTTGATCAAACTTCAATCTCATCTCAACAACGTAGTTACCACCATCCGTGCAGCCAAAGTAGTGACAATCATTCTCTTGCAAGTGTGGATGTAGATGAATCTTCAAATCAATTTCCTTGGCAACAAGCAAGTGTGGATGTAGATGGATCTTCAAATGAATTTCCTTGGCAACAAGCAAGTGTGGACGTAGATGGATCTTCAAATGAATTTCCTTGGCAACAAGCAAGTGTGGACGTAGATGGATCTTCAAATGAATTTCCTTGGCAACAAGCAAGTGTGGACGTAGATGGATCTTCAAATGAATTTCCTTGGCAACAAGCAAGTGTGGACGTAGATGGATCTTCAAATGAATTTCCTTGGCAACAAGCAAGTGTGGACGTAGATGGATCTTCAAATGAATTTCCTTGGCAACAAGCAAGTGTGGACGTAGATGGATCTTCAAATGAATTTCCTTGGCAACAAACAAGTGTGGACGTAGATGGATCTTCAAATGAATTTCCTTGGCAACAAACAAGTGTGGACGTAGATGGATCTTCAAATGAATTTCCTTGGCAACAAGCAAGTGTGGATGTAGATGGATCTTCAAATGAATTTCCTTGGCAACAAGCAAGTGTGGATGTAGGTGGATCTTCAAATCAATTTCCTTGGCAACAAACATCTCTATATAATCCTTTAGATCAACAAACTTCAATCCTATTTGAACAACATTAATAGTTATCATCATCCCTAGGTCAAAGTAATAACAAGTATCCATGTGCAAACTTTTAAGCCACTAAATATTAGTTCTACACCTTCTCCACAATCTAATCCTATTTCTTTTTATAGTATTCTAGTGATATAAAGACAAATAAAAAAAGATTTTTTTTCTTTTATAAAAATGATTGCAAATTAATGAACCTATGTTAATTAAATATAACCTTCAAAAAGGATGGGATACATCCCAAGATTAATAGTTAGGAACTCCACAATATCATCTAAATTTTGAAAAATCAAGACGTTCATGTATGTCCTTTAAATTTTGAGAAATAAAAAGGTGTTATATGAAGAGAGCATTTATTTTAAGTTTTATCATTGTGAGACCAAATTATACTTCATGTTCATCGTAGTATTTTTAATTAATTTGAATAAATCATATGGAGATTTCTATTTGGATTGATTTCTTCTTCTTAATTCAGTTAAGTCTATAACTAAAATTTTACAACATCTACCAATATGTCTTGTACCATTGCTACAATCATTAGTATGACTTTTAAAATTGCTACAAAAGTGGCAACTAAATCCCCTCTAATCTCCTCTCATATCCACTTTTCAATTATTTTAATATGACAAATTACCAATAGATGATCATGTTCGTTGTATTGAGACTTTTTGCAGTCTCATTTTTATCCTCGACTCGAATGTAAACCGCTTTCTCTCTTTACTAGTATTTTTTTATAAATAGGTAGCAACACCAACTTTTAGAATTTTATTGTATAATCATTATTTTAGCATTATTTATTTCTAGTTTCAATTACTATTTTTTTAAATGAATTTTCTAATAACTAGCATTTTGTCTCAAAATCTGCAAAAATCTCAATATAACGAATATGGCCTTATAGACATTACAAATGTTTAATATCATGTGTTCTATCAATTTTGTATCATTTTCTTTTTAAATATTCTTTTGGTATTAAAAAATAACAAAAGTATTGGCAAAAAAATATTTCAATTTAATTTTTTTTAAATAAAGGCCAAAATAAAAGTATCAACAATTTTTTTTTAAATAGAAGTAAAATTATTGACTTGATGTTATATTGGCCAAAGCGTTTTATATTCCACTAGCTATATCCCAATGGCTTGACGGCTTTGTGCAACTATTTTCAAATTTCCATCCAATTTTTTAATTCATAATGAGAGAAAAATTTAGAATTTCAATATTTTTTGCCCTCTCAGTCCAATGACATAAACTCTCTTTCGTGCACATACTTGTCGAGGACTTTCTAACAAGATCAAGAATACCTTGGTTGAAACTTTGTTTTTAATTTTTTAATTATTAAAACACTTTGAAATGCAATATATTTTGCCTTATAGTCAAAACACTAGAAAATCTCTTTTATGCACACAATGACAATACCAAGCATGCCTACATTGGCCCAACAATTTAGGAAATCTTGACATACATCACAAACACAATGAAACAAAACAAATAATTTGTTTTAATAATATAGATTATATTAATATTTCTTATTGAACTTATCATAGTTCTAATTAAACTTGTCACTAAATTGTAGTTGTAAAGCTTACTCATCTAAAGTATGTGCACTTTTAATCAATGCCCAATATGCCACATTTACATTTGGACCAAGAAGCAACACAAAAAATGTAGATAATAATAAACAAGATGCACACAAGTACAACATGTGAGCTTAGGAGAGCCTAAATGTCAAGTTTGGATACACCTACAAACAACACTATAAAATTTCTTAACTCCTTTATAAGATATTCAACTAATACATGCTACAATAAGTTAAAATTCTTTTTCACTTACCAATGAGATTCAATAAAAATAATTTATGTCTACTAAATGATATGAAGTTGCTATTTGAGCCAATCATGGGTGCGCTTACCTCAATGACAAAAGGGGGTGAAATCCTAGAAAAGAGATTATTACGGCTTAGGAGTTCTACGTGGAAGAGTGACAACCATCACAATGGGTAGGGCCTTGTTGGTGATAAGAAGTCATTTTGATTGATGCTGGTATGATTTAAAAGCAAATTTACATATGTCTCAAATCTTGAAAAAATTTAAAGTATAGAGTAAAGTCTATTTTGACCACCTGCTATTGGACTTCATTTCCAACATTGTATTGTCTTTGTCTTTAATTTATTAACTCTTAAAGCCCTTCTTGGTGTAATATTTTTTGGGTTTGTGTATATCTTGTTTATACTCTTAGCAAGATGTTTAATATAACTCCAAAAGTTGAAAGGCATACAAGCATATGGTTTTGATTTACAAGCCTTTGAAATAGAGTTAACCCCTCATAGCCAAAGGGGACCAAAAGTGTCCTAACATAGTTTCAAGTCCAATTCAAAGTATTGTAACATTTGCTTCCAATGTCCAAATTCAATCAAACTTGTTGTATATTTTGTGCTCTCTCTTCTAGTTTATGTGATAAAATTTTCAGATCAATCCAAGACGTACTAATTTTGTGGAAACCAATCAAAGTTCATAGGTTCAATTTGAGTTCACCAAACTGCATTTGAAGGTTGCAACTTTAGGTGCTTGCATCTCCTTAATCCAATGTTTGTTTTCAATAAAATTTGTTGGGTTATGTTTTCCTTGAAGTCTAGTTATTTTAGTAAAATTTTCATGCCAATCCAAGTTCTTTCGAATGTTTGGGAGCAATTCAAAGTTCAAAATCCCAACATTTTTGGATTACAATGAACTTTGGTGGCTTGTTTCTTCTTCACACAATGTTAGTTTCCAATAAATAAAAATTGGAAAAATTGCGCATACTAGTCTAGTTCATGTGTCTAAAATTTTCCATCAATCTAAAAAATTATAAGTGATTGAGAAGCATTTTAGTAGGAGGTTCAACCTTAGATGTGTATTTTGCAACTTTTCTTGCTATTTTTTTTACATTTGAAAGCCATTTTGCAGACACAATGAGTCAATTCAATTTTTGTTTTTTTCACTAATGTATTTGTATGATGGTTTTGGATCACTTTATAGTTTAATTCTTTTTTCATTTGAGTAGGTTTAGAAATCAAATTTCACCTCCAAATATGTTGCTAGGAAAATTTTAGCATCTTCTTTTAACACTAAAACATTAGAATCTTGCAATCTATATGGCCAAATGACTCCAAATTTGATTCACGTCATCTACACTACGAGATTGTATGGTTGAGATCATTCTCTATAACTGAGTAACATTTATATCTATAACACTTCAAAAGCAAAAATGTTTTTGAATTCAAATAGGCCTTAGGTGATGAGGGGTTAAACATCTTGTTAAGAATATATATATAATTTCAGCCCACTAGGACCTATATATCATAGTTGTCCTCTGGGCACCTAAGAATCTTTTCAAATAAGTCTCCTAAATTTCAACTTGAAAAAAAATTGCTACACAAATTTTTTTTTAAGGTTGCTTCACTATCCCCTCCACAATACATTGCATGCAATAACATTTATTCTTGAGTAACAAGGCTAAAGGGTCCTACAGTAACAAGAATAATTCATGTTACACTAGCCCACAATTCATGGGCCATTTAGCATTCAAGATTTTCTATAGTGAAATGAACCTTCACTAATGGAAAACAAAGTGTTTTTTTGCCTTGAAGTTCAAGAATGTTTAGGGATCAATCAAGGTACTCACCAATCAAAGTAGCAAAAAATGTAAAGAAGTGTAAGATGAGTTATATTCGTCAAATACAAAGCAAATTAGAATTTATCACATACTCCAAAAAAAAGTGGAAGTGAAAGTAATAGGAATGCTGATAAAAGATGTATAACAATGAAGTAGAGAAGGAAGTTCTATGGCATTGATGATGGCTCACTTCTTCTACCCGGGTGACACCCCGTACCAATTATTTAAAGAGCTCATGAATGTATATGTACAAATAGTATTACAAGACAAGGAAATAGTTGCTCTTCCTTACAAGTTTTATATAGCATTCTAGGACAACATCAACAACACCAATCTTTTTCATTGGAAATGCACTATACCTATGCATAGCCACAATTGCTTGAAAGAGTCCAATGTTTGAACTCAAGATGTAAAAAAAAAGTATCAATGAAAGGTGGAAGAGAATCAAAACATCTTAGATATCTTGATTTTTCCTTGAATTAACAATTGAACCCAAACTATTCACAGCTCCTTTCTAATATACTATGTCAATGGGCCAGTCTCACTAGTGAGTATGGCATACCATTCTCAAATGCGATGGAAGGGGAAGCTTCTACAATATCATTTGTAACAAAAGTATATTTGTGTTACAATGTCCCACAAATACATGGGCAAGCTTGCATTCAAGATATTCTACAGTAAAAAAAGGGTCTTGATTCATGGAAAGCAAAGCGTCCCTTGCGTTGACGTTCAAGAATGTCACGTCCTCAGAGACAGTAGCTATGGTGTAGCTTGCCTCCAGGGCTATGTCGTTTCATTCCTTTGCCATAGAAACAAGGAACTGGAGGCTCTATCCTTCAACCTTTAGCTCGCTTTTCAAGTAAGATCCTAATCAAACCTCCTCGAATGGAGTTGTTGTGAGTAGAAATCCTCCACCACCTTAAACTTCGGTCGAGACTGAGTCACTCAATTCCAATGTACGTGCGCCAAAAAGATAAAATTAAAATCTGTTATGTAACACACCTATGATTCCGTGTCAGAATCTGCTGAAATGGCCGGCGGTGGTGGGCTTGGCCACAAGGAATGTCGGCAGGCATCAGGCACATGCCACAAATCCATCCTCGTTGCGTTGGTTGCAGGGGAGAGCGACTTGCCAGCTTCCCAGGCACTCAACGCCGTTCTCAAGTCCTGAACCTTGTTGCCCAAACCGGTGCAACAATTGGCGTGCATCGTCACAACTCTTGACATGTTCTTGCTTTTCTGCACACACACCCAAAAAAAAATTAGAGTTAATCGTAAAGTGTGTGTAATGCAGGACCAAGAGCCGGAGTTTGGGGAAAACACAGGATGAAACTCCTTGGAGCACCAAAACTTGAGTCTGATGGAGTTTGGTGTGCTGTGTTTCTTATGTACTTTTCTTCGTTAAACCTCCCTCTCACAACCGTTTACAAACACACGACGAACTTTACGATTAACTCTAATGAAAACAGAAAACGGAAAATATATTCGTTACAGCATCCTCAATTCGATGTAGAATATGGTAAGAGAGAATTGAAAGGTAGAAGGCGGACGTAATAGAAGGAAAAAAAGATCGGGAACGAAGTCTGACATTTCAAAATCAGAAGAAGAAAAGTTTTCAGTTTAGTCGTCCTTGTGAGTTTTGTATCCTCTTCCAAGTCCCATTATTTCTACTGAAGAAATTGATCTCCTAACATGTTTCATTCGTTGATGTATCATTCAACACACCAGACCTCTCTCTCTCTCTCTTCTCCCTAAATTTTGCAAAATTTTGCAACAGTCATCGCCAGTCATTAGAAGAAATTCCACACTTCTTTTGGATGTGAGTTCGCTGTTTGCACAATTCAGAATGTGGTTCTGCATGATAGATGTACTGAGGGACAACAAATATTCCTTGTTCTTCATTATGGTTTCGAGCTGAACAGAGACACAGGTATAGAAAAAAAAATTCAAGTCCTTTTCAAAAGATTTATGTGAAGGATTTGGTTGTGGTTTATCAAACTTAAAAAAAACTTGAGAAATTGCACCAAGGCTTGGATTTCAAACTAGTGGCTTATGCTTTCACTTACCTTCTTTTTGAGTGAAGTTTTAACACCTAGCAAGCATCACTTAAAATACACTACCACAATTTTCTACACGTACAAGAAATATGAAAACATGTGAATTTTACTTAAAAGCCCGAAGGAAAATGGATCCATCCTTTACCTGGCAAAAGCCTGAGAACCGTTCGGTGGGCAAGAACCGAATCTTGACCTTGTAAGAGGCGAAAGCATGGCTATGCAACATCTTGTTTAGCAGCGACTGCTCGTCAATATCCGGATTCTCTTCGCCGCCTCGGCACCAGTGTTGGTACATGGAAATGGTGCGCTCGTTGGACCGGGCATATTGGTATCCACAATTTGGCTTGTTCAGAGTCGACCACTCGCTTCCGCGATTCTTGTCACAGGAGATTTGGAAATCGGCATTGTCGGCAAAGTGGTCAAACGGGTTTCGGAGCCATAGAATGTCCGCATCCTACAACAACAAAATGGGAAAAAAATTAGTTGCAACAAACTTGATTCACAACACGATTTCACAAGTCAAGTTGTCCCTCTACAAACGTTTTATGATTATTGAACTCTTTAAATTCAAGCAAATAGAAATCAACAAGATGCACAAAATCTCAATTAAAATATTCATCAAAAGACTTCCAATCAACATGGATTGATAATGTTATCTTAACATGTACTCCTGTTGAAAAAGTGCATTATTGTTTTTTCACACAAACAAAATGTTCTAAAAGTATCCCATATGTTGATCTAACACATGAGTTAACCTTGAATGATACTCAAAAATTGCACATTTTAGGGTTGAGAAGCTATTATGATGATACATCGTCCACTTATGATAATCATAACTAATTGTACAAGCATTCGAATTATTTTTATTCATTTAGAATAATGTTAAGCATAGCATTTTTGTCTCTCAAAAAAATGTAACTAAAAAATGTTAAAGAGCACAAAATTTGATTGCAATATTTAATTCAACCCATTCCAAGCACAAGTTTGGATAATCTCTTTCCATGCAAAATCCTTCTTGTGATGAACACATCACACAAGTACAATATCAATAGAATTTGTCTGCGATGGGTTTGAAATGGGTTGAATTACCTAACACCGTGAAAATGAGGTAACTACACCCAATTGTCACCCTCTTCTAAAACCAACTCCTACAATATTCTTGCCTTTAAATGTACAATCTCTTACTATTCATGAGAAGCTAAAGTCGATTCTAGGAACAGCTCTTTTCAGCACTTTAAAAAATTCATAGTTCATTCATTTGATGTCCCCAAAATGCGTAAGAAGTTGATCTAAAATCATAATTTTGACTTCCCACAAGACTCAACCAGAAATTAGACAATTTAATAATATGAACAATGCTCAATGACTGATTTGAGAGCATTTTTTAAGTGAGGTTACCTTTAATCATATTGTCACATGTCAAGTTATAAACAGGACAGTGCATTTAACTTGGAGCCTCTTTGTCCCGCTAAAAGGCAGAGAGAGCCGCAGTGTAATTGACTGTCACACAAATTTAAACCTCATCTCTGGAGCTAATTGAATGCCGCCAAACATGCCATCAACACCGTAACATGGCGGCCCAGGAAAGCGGAAATTAGGGCCCTAAAATGGCTGCGGTTTCCTTACAATCAATCATAATGTACCGAACGTGCAAGATCAATTCACTAGTAAGGGAATTGCACCTAATTGTGACCCCCTTCTAAAAATGACCCCTGCAAATTTCATGCCTAAAATGTACTGCAATGTACTTCAATACTTCAATTTGTGAGAATCAAGGGCTAGTACCTATTTTTCAACTCTTTAAAAATTCATAAATTATTTCATACAATGTCCAAAGAATGAACAAGAAGATAATCTAGAATAGTTACTCTTTTGCCTTCCAACAACATCCAACCCAAAAAAGAAGGCAATTTCATAACAGGAACAAGGCTCAATTGCTTGTTCGGACGCATTTCCCCAAAGAGGTTTGCAAATTCAAAGAAAATTGGAACCACACAAGTGTCAAGAGCTGGGGATACCAACTTACAGTGAAGACGAAGTTGTAGCCGAGCTCCAGGATGCGCCGCAGCAAGCGCATCCGTCGCCACATCATTTTGAGAAAATCGTGGCTCATGAAGCCTTTGCTCCCACTGAAATCCACGCCCGGCGTCCGCAGCATGAAGCAGTGCTCGTGAAGCTCCCGGCACCGCTGGAACGACCGCTGGTCGAGCGCCACCACCACCAGGTGGTTGAGCAGATGCTTCGTGTCCTCGCCACGCCGGAAACTCTCCAGAAAGACGTCGATCATCGTGCCAGGGGTCGCCCAAGCTTGATTCAGAGTTGTGATGATCACGGTTTTGTTCGCAGTTGCTGCACGTTGCAGCATTGATTCCAGACCGGGCTCCACTTCGGAGCTGGCTGAGGCTTCTGAGCTTGGAGTCACAGCTGAGTTTGCTTGGACTTCGGGGCTTGGAGCCACATTGGAGCTTGCTGGGACTTCTGCGCTTGGATCCACATCTGAGCTTGCTTGAACTTCTGGGCTTGGCTCCACATCTGAGCTGGCTTGAACTTCTGGGCTTGGAGCCACATTGGAGCTTGCTGGGACTTCTGCGATTGAATCCGCGCTTGCGGTGCTCTGGTGAATGCATGCAGACACGGTTGTGAGTTTTTCGGAGGATGAGGGATTGGGAATGTTGAAAGAGAATGGGGCTACTTACCAATCTAGTGGCATTTGATACCTCAAAGATAATGAACAACCTGAGAGATGATACACACTTTGATTCGCGATCGATTCACAAGAGTGCTATCACAGGGAGGTATTCCTTGTCTCCTTCACGAGAAGCTTTCCATATGTTTTTGCACAAGGAATAGGGAATCACGAAAAAGCGGAAAACAGAGGAAATCGGTGGCACAAATGTTCGCTCTTGGCAACACTGTAAACCGGGTAACCGGCAATCCGGGAACCAGAGATACTCTCCGTGAGCATCACCCAAGCGGTAGAGACAAGAAACGTGTTTAAACTAGAAAATTTAGCGGGCAGCACTCCTAATCGCTACATTGAGATCCAACTATTCACTGCGGAATGAACGAAGAGTGAAACCCAGTTTGCCGGAGGAGAGAGAGTGTGAAACAAGGCTCTGGGTCTTACACTAACCTGCTGCGACGCAGCGACTGGAGCGTTGCGACTAACGCGACTGGAGATTGCGAACCAGATGGATGGTTGGAAGAAGAAGAAGAGGTAAGGCAGGGCGATGAGGAAGACGATCACCAGTACCACCGAAACCGAAGTCCTCACCGGAGGTTTCATTTTCCTCAGAAAATCTTCCCACCACGTACACAGTCAAGCGAAAACGCAAATCTCCATACACATCGCCGTGATCTCGACTCCCATTTTCGTCAAGCTCCTGCAGAAGCTTTTCCACACCATCAAGCGCAAAACGCAAATCTCCAGCACACTAGCTCGCCGTGATCTCGACTCCCATTTTCGTCAAGCGGAAACCCAAATCTCCACGCACGTAGCTCGTCGTGATCTCGACTCCCATTGAGGTCAAGCTCCTGGCAAATCCTTCTGGCCACACAGTCAAGCGGAAACGCAAATCTCCACACACCTAACTCGCTGTGATCCGTAGTCCCATTTCGTCAAGCTCGTGGAAAATCTTCCCACAACGTCAAGCGGAAATTAAATGCAAATCTCCACGCACCTAGTTCCCCGTGCTCTCGACTCCCGGCCATATTCGCCAAGCTCAATGAAAATCTCTCCACACTCTCAAGCGGAAACACAATCTCTCACACGTAGCTCGGCGTGATCTCTACCTTACTCCCATTTCCGTCAAGCTCGCACAATCTTACGATGCTTCAGGTTCGCGCTAGCTACTCGTGAGATCGATGCGATGGAGTCTTCTCATCCACAGTTCAGAAGATCTTCACGGCGGCAGAACTGACTCTGATGAGCTTCAGGATGCACTCAGTCGATGTCTTTCGCCGATTGCCGGTGTGGATTCAATTTTTCACTTTAGAAAAACTGATACTGTGAGCAATGAATGTGTCGTTTTCCAAGACTGGTGCTGGAGACAGCCGTCACCAGCGGCGTCCGCTCACTGGGCCGGTGGCTGTCCCTTTTCGCCGAGCGGCCACATCGGAGCCAAAACTCCAAATCTTAATTTCAGCATGGCGGACAAATGTAAAATACGACCTCGTTGTGGAGGGAGGGAGGCTGGCTGCAACACATGCACACCTACTTATTTACTGCGCAGACGCAACACCTATTGCGCTTAGGTGCGTAGGGATTGTGATTGGCCATGGAATTTCCAAGCCCCATGCAACTCCTAAACAGGGGCAATGCAATGCTAGGGTCAGACCACGTATACCTAATCACTTAAGCTCTTGTGGCGCAGATGGTGAGCAATTGAATGTGATGGAGTTTTTTCCTGTGTAGGAAGATAGAAAATACTAAGATTGCAAAATTTTCAGAATTTTTTTTGCAAAACTGAAATTTCTGTGAATTTTGGGAGCCAAAAAGTGTTCCGAACCAATTCCCAATCACTAGAGTCTTCCAAATCCAATCACTCAAGAACTAGCTTCCTACTATCTATTTTCTTGTTATTTTTTGCATACTTTAGGACATGTGTCATGATCTTACTAGTCACAAAGTTAAAAAAGAGTTAAAAAACACATTACAAGCCTTGATTGGAAATAGGGGCACTACCGGTTGGGAACTGGTCCCTGGTTGGAAATGGGGGGTCCAACCATAGTCAACAATTGCATGAGGTGGAGGCACCCATTTTCAACCACTGACTCGTTATCCAATCTGTAGGGTGTAGTTATTTCCAACCAAGGTGGGAACATATTTTCAACTAAAGCTTGGAACAGATTTTCTACTAAAGCTTGGAATGTTGTTTTTTCTCCTTTTCAAGGTTTGGACTAATAAGTTCATGACACATATCCCAAAATAGTGAGCAAGAAGGTAGGAAGCAATGAGCAGGAAAGTAGTTCTTGAATGATTGGAATTGGAATAGTTTAGACATTTACTATGGATCCAAGCACTTTTTGCCTCTCAAAATTCATAGTAATTTCAATTTGAGCAATAAAATTACCAAAATTTTTGCAATCCCCATCATTTCTATCTTTGCACATAGGAAAATATTTGTTTCACCTTATACTACTCCAAATCATATCCCAATTGCTTATTTGATCGGTTTTGGGTGCCTCTACCTTAATTCTTGTAGAGGGTAGGGCATACCCTCCTTTTGAATTCCTTTACATGAGGCATCCCAACAATCACCTAATAAAAATATTCATGTTTAATATGTAGAAAGGCAAATGCAAATAGGCAAGGAACTGGAACACATAGGGATTAATTATGTCCTTCTTGACTTTGTCTGGCTAATTTATGATCATTGATATTGAATATGAATTCTCCAAATTTTATTTTGTTTTCAGATCTTGATGCATGGATGAACATTGAACTGTAGAAATGGTGATGAATTCATTTAGGGTGATCAATTACAACACTCATCACCAAAGAAGAATTTTAGAGGTTCAACTGCTCTTGGAAATTAAAAAAAAGAGGTCAATTTCAACACGTGTATTGAAATGGTTCAATTTTGGAATTCAATTTGTTTGATATGTCATTTCTCAATTTTCAAATTATTTAGAAAAAATTCTTATCTTGACATTTCAGATTTTTCAAAAGAATTGAAAACATTAAAATAAAACTTTCTTTTAGTTTTTTGGGATATTGGTCTACAAGTTGTCAGACTTTTGGACATGCTTCAAATTTTGCTTAACTATTACAAAACTGACCCTAATGCATTGTATCTCACAATCTTTACTGGAAACCTCAAGATGAACTTGCAAATATTCATTCTACGTTTGAGTGGAACCGGTGGTTAGTTCAAAGTTAGCTAGTGGAATTGGAAGATTCATTCTACGTTTGAGTGGAACCGGTGGTTAGTTCAAAGTTAGCTAGTGGAATTGGAAGATTCATTCTACGTTTGAGTGGAACCGGTGGTTAGTTCAAAGTTAGCTAGTGGAATTGGAAGAAAAAAACTGATTGGAAATGGAAAACACAGGCAATAAAACCCAGTGAGAAAATCTATTAAAAATCTATTTTGAGTTTGTTTTTTAAATCAGAGAAAATAACCAGACTCACTAACGGTTCAATTTGGGCACTCAAGCTAAATAGCCAGTAAAAACTCAAAAAAACTTACCGAACGCTGGATTCATTCAAATCCAGTCAAACTGAGTTACCACTGTAGTGATTTCGTCAGACACTCCGCCAAATTAACTGTTAAGCCCAGTGATTGGGGGTCACAGCTTCTGTACGCCAAGTTTGCCACAAATCCAGCCAGAAAACCCCTCCACCGACATTGACTTCAATAAGGTAGTAGGCTCTAAAAGCGACCCTTTAAGGGCTGATTCGCCTTTTTCATACGTTTGCATGATTAAAAATATTTTTAGCTCATTTTTCAGAGAAAGTCAAATAGATGCCGAATGTAACACAAGTGGTTTCATATTTTTTGAAGCATTATTGAATTAGTTATGAATTTTCAAAGATTTCTGTTGTAGGTACCTATTTGTGACCCTAGGTCTCCCAAAATCTGTTCCCTCGCAACTTCTAAAGTGATTTGAGGAAATCAAGATCAATGATTGGCTCTTGCAATAGAAAAATAATTTTTCCTTGATGCATTCAATAGCTAAAGTGGTCCATTCAAGGATCACCTGCAATCCATTCTACAACTAATTATAGGGTCGGTTTGAAGGAGAGGGTCGCTTTTATAGCACACTACCTTAGTCCTCTTCACTGTTACTGGAAGTAATAAGAAAGAACGTCCATGCCCTGTCGAAATTGGAAATGAATTTTCAATTTTTTTTTAGAGTCATAATGACCATTGACAAGTTCCATGATTTGTGTGTGTGTGTGGGGGGGGGGGGGGGGTCACAAATAAAGGAAACCCTTTACTACAAGAGAGAAAAAGTACAAGGCCTAACCGCAAATGGCCTGGGCAAAATAGAAAACAAACGAGTGAATGAAAATTAAAATACAAGAAGGGAGAGCGCGTAGGCATGGCGCGGCATGAGCCGCACCATGTCAACGCAAGGTGCGTAGGGAGGAGTTCCATGATGTTTTCACTTCCAAGGGAGATCACCCATTCCCGACCGGCATTCCATTCTCGCAGCTTAGGCTCTTCAATTTCCAATCAGCTCTCTTATAGGTGATAGTTCATGTACTATATTGTACAATATAACTAGCAAGAGCCGCCAGGAGGTATACATTGAAAGCCTACAATGGGCAGGGAGAAACCATACTTTAGGAGTAGCTATCTAACTCAATGCAACCAAAACTATTTTAGGTCAATGCCAAAAATGATTTAATTTCTTGAAATCGCAAGTTTTTACCTCCCCTACTTTTTGCAAGCCCTCCCCTCAAAAACTTTACTAGCCAACAATTTTGATTCTCCCCTTCCAACTATTGCACACTTCCATGCAAAAGTCCATCATTTTCCTTTTCTCTTTTTTCCACAAGGTTTCATCAATTCCTTGTGCATGAAAAGTTCCCTCTTGGTAGGTGAACTTCTACGCAAACCTGGAATCAGAAATGCACTTTCATGTTTTCCAAAGTCCGAATTGCCTTCACAAAGTTTGGCAATGCTATCATTTTCATGTGAGTACGGAAAAACTACACATACAATGCTTTCACTTTCAGAGTTGCCTTCCTTACCCTAGTTGTCAAACTGAAAGCAACCCAAAAGTTCAAAGCTAGTCCAAATGAATGCAAGTTAAAAACTCTTTTTTTTTCCTTTTTTTTCTGGTAACCAACTACTGTACTGGCCTCCCTGCTTTCGACCGAGCCTCCCCCCGCCCACTCACACACTTCCATGCCAGCCAACAATTTCCCATTTCTGGAAACCATTGTGCGAAAGTGATGCAGTTTTCTTTGTTTGTCGCCTCTGCTTGTTGTTGTTTTTCCGGGCAATTTTTGTCCAGCTCAGCTAGCGCAGAATGTTTGCCCTTGGTTGTGTTATGTCCGTGCAGGCGCTCACTCATGTGCTTGCAAAGCTGCAATGTGGACCGGTCTTTCTCTGTTGCTAACTTACACACGAAGCCAAGCCGGGAGTCAGTCCCTACAGGGTTTGCCATGCTCAACATATTTATTTTCCGCAGTGAGCAATCATAGGTCTGACATACTCGCTGTCTGTCTGTCGTCACCACGGGCGTGATGGAACTGACCCCCCTTGCTCGTCCCCCTCCCCTTGGGAAAAGCCTGCAATTTTTTATTTTCCATTCGTGAATGTGTTTTTTTGTGAATTCTGGATTCATATTTGCAATCCGAGGCCCCAAATGAGCCCCAAAATAGCGGCCAGGGTGAACTGCCCCCCCCTCATTGCCCCACTGGGGCAAACACTGGAATATTTTATTTGCAATATACCACCCAAAAAAATTTGAAATTCTGAATTCATATTTGAAATTAGAGGCCCCAAATTAGATAGGAGAGAGGTGAAGAATTATCATTAATGCGGCATAAGTATAGTGGGAGGCCTTCGGGAGGGGGCCCTCCCACTGCGTTAAGCACGTGGGAGTGCCTCGGTAATAGTGCCTGGCACTATTATCGCGCCTTGGTGCTATAATAGTGCCGGGCATTATTACCAGGGCGTTATGCCTCATAATGAGGTGAGTTTCTTAAGGCCCTCGCCTCCAGAGTGCTTAACGATAGGGGAAATTCTTTCTTAAATTATCCTTGGTTGGGGCAATGAGGGGGTTGGGGCAATTCTCCCTGGCCCAAATTAGCTAAGGGGGACTGTAGAATATAGATTTACCCGGCACAAAACAGGGTTTGTTTGTTTTTCTTATATGCACCCCTGGAGATGGACTATGGCAGGACGAGCGAGGGGCCAGTTCACCCTAGCTTGTCATCACATGGGTGTTTTCAGTTCTCAGAGGTGGGGAACGGCGTGAGTTAACTGAAGTTTTACATTAAATTAGTTTTGGGAAGGAAAGAAAACAGGATTTGATTTCACTTCCATGTAACTTAGCAAATGCATCAATTCTGTCTTCTGTTCCAGTCTGCCAAAGTTTCATCAATGCTAGGGTGCAAGCACTTTGTTGGTTATGGCGCAAGCACTTTGTTGGCTATGGCACAAGCACTTTGTTGGCTATGGCGCATGGTTTTTCAGAATGCAGCATGCAATGCACGTATGCCAACCGCGTGATGACGGGGCCACTTAAAAAAAAACATGTCCCAATGCAATTGGCATTGGTCACTCTTTATGGTAGAACCACCCATTGTCGACCTGTAGGGTGTACTATTTCCAACCAAGGTTGCAATAAATTTTCAACCTAAGCTTTGAATGTATTTTTTCTTCTTTTCAAAGTTGAGACTAATTGAATCATGACACATGTCCCAAAGCAGTGAGCAGAAAATAGTTCTTGAATGATCGGCATTGGAAGACTCTACATGTCAGCTATACGTTCAGATTAGCTTCCGACTTCCGAAATTCATAGTAATTTCAATTCAAAGCATAAAATTACAGTAAAAAATGCAATCCCCTTGATTTCTATCTTCCTACATGAAAAAAAATTTACACGCCTTATACTGCTCCAAAACATGCACAAACCGCTTAAGTGGTCGACAATGGGTGGTTCTACCAACTTCCAACCCCATCATTTTTCATCCCAGGCTTGGCAATTTAGCAGCATATGAGGAGCCCGCGAAGTGGCTCACAATAGTAAAAGTCATGATTGTCATACCTTTTCAGCTTCATTATGTAGGCTATTAAATTGGAATCCTTCTTTTTTGCATGAAAGGTTTTAATGTAATGGAGAATCTTTTTCTTTTTTTTTATAATACAGAAAAGTGGCCAAAAATTAATGAGGTCCATCTGCTTCCGCTTTAAAAAGTGCATATTATGTTTGTTCTCATCTCCGCATTGGGATGCTCTAAGGTAACTTAGCATTACCTTAACCCCTAAAGTTTCATTATCTCAAAGGACAAAATGGATTTTGGGCTTTCTAAATTTTTTTGTAAAGATAGAAAAATACATTAACTCTTGGAAAATGTATTTATTATTTCAACTGGTGTCCGGGAGCAAAAGTTATTGCCTAAAAAAACCTTAAAATATATATTTTCTTAAAATTATTTCATATAGATTTCAAAAAATTATTTTGAATAGATTATATTTTTATGTACATAAGAAGATTTCATTTATTCCATTTGGATTTGATATCTGAAAGTTATGGATAATCTTGTTTTGGGGGCAATGTGAGCATCATTTTGAAAAAATAATTTGTAGGATTCATTTTTGAACTCAATTTTCACAATTTAAAAAAAAGAAGTTCACAAGGTTAAAATCCTGTTCTAGAACAATCTCACCATTGAGATTAGCGTGTTTCAATTCCATCTTAAAGCTATTGACAATTTATTTTTTCCTTCAATTTTGAACCTAATTTTATCTAACATTTTTTTAATGAGTAAAAACTAAATTTGTGTTTTTTGAAAAAGAAATTATAGACTCTCAACTCAATTCTTCATATAAAATTCAAAATTCAAAATTGGTGGAGCAAAAAAATTTAATTGAGAAGGTTCAAAGCCAAAAAATGTAGATGAGCAAGGTGCAAAAAAACTTATTTCCTTCACTTTAAACGCAAATATCTTGCAATCTACACAATCAAAGTTTCTAAAATTTCTTCCACACATTCTTATGCTAGTATAATACAAGATCCTACAGTTAGATAGACAAAAAAAAACATTATCTTAAATTTTTTGCTCTTTGCTATAGAAATGGCACTTTTAAGTGTTTTTTCATGGAAAAAGGGCCTCAGGACTTTAGAAGTTAGCCCTAGAAGGACAGGCTAGACAAAATGGGAATCATCCTTTTTAGGACAGTGTGAATTATTTCCTTAAAAAAATACCAAGAGCATTCATTGGAGGTCAGACTATAGTGCAAGATCTCCCCTTTTCATACAAAATTCCTAGGATGAACATCCCTAGTTTTGTCTTACAAAAGATGGACAAGCCTATTACCACCTTGATTTGAAATCTAAATATTTTGGGTTCAATTCTAAAAGTTCAATATTTTTACAGATATGTGCACTTGTTTCACAAATCAAATCCAAGTGGAATTATAATTGTCCAATTAAATTATAATTTATTGTAAATTTTTGAAGTGGTCAACCCTGAAATTACAAAACCGCCCATATAGTGGAGTCATGAATGCCCCATAAACACCCTATATCCGCTTTTCCATGTACCAATTGGCATTTAAATTCCCACCAGTCAAGGATTGACACGTTATCCATTTCGGCTATAATTTCACTTTAAACGCTCAAAAACTGCCATTTCTAGTACAAGCACCAAATTTTAGTATAAAAAACATGTTTGGACACATGCATCCATAGGAACTTGTACTATGCTTGTTTGAAAAGATGTGGAAAAAAATTCAGAAATTCCCACCGTGTAGATTGCAAGATATTGGTGTTTGAAGTGATAACCCCCTTTTAAAGGCCCTGCAAAAAATCAAGCAGCTACACTTCATAAGATCACATTTGTATAAAAATATGTCCAAAATTGCGGTGCTTCTTTGAATTCATTCAAGGCAAGTTGGCTACATACTTGATAATTTTCAAATCATTTAGAATTGTACAACATAAAGGAAAAAAATTAGTAATTAGAAAGAAGTAGAGAATGATTCAAAATACAAAATTGTTAAGAATTTAGTTATGGAATTGAAAAATGTCAATTCCAAATCCCCAATGGTTAAAATGTTGTAATAAAATTTCCACATCCTATGATTTTTTTTTTCTTCAAATTTTTTGAAGATTGAGTACAATAAAAAAAATCTAAAAGTTTATTTTAGAGTAGAGAATTCACAACTACCCGTAAACTAAAACTCCTCATAACTTTTGACTTATTGATCAAAACATAATGATTCAAAGCTTTACATGTATATATAACTCTAAAAAACCAATTTCAAATTTTTGTTTATGAAATAAGTGATTATTTTAATCTACCCGGACGACCCATTTACAAAAAAAATAATATATTAGGCCTTGATTTTTTACTCACATTTTCAAATGTCATGTAATTTAGTGCATATGAAAGATATTCCTTGTCTCCACCTTCTATTAAAATTTCAGCCTAGAATATGCAAGTCTTTAGTAACACGTACCTACCCAAAGTTTCTATATTGCCAAAAAAATGCATGTTGGTCCTTTAGGGGTTGATGCACTGATTTTGTCTAAATCTTAAAGGAATTTGGATATTTTTCTAGTCAATTTGGATGTTTGAAAAAATAGAATTGGGTTCATAGTAAAGTACAAAATTGGGCAACAAACAGAATTGGGATGGTCTACCTTAGAAGGATTTTATGTCGTCCATCAAACACTTAGTGTCCACGGTATCCTTATAGGGTTGAAGTGACAAGTATCCAAAACAAACATTTTTTTGTCTCATAGCAAATCAAATCTACCTATGAAACCATCAAGTCTACTATTTAAAGTATTTTAGCAAAGTGACTATGTATACATGCTTCTATTGATGCATCATTTTTTGTAGCTTCAAAGTTCCAAGTGTATTGTTTCAAATTGCGTCTATGACCTAGTGTAGGGGCCTAGAGCGTGTTGCTTTTGAAAATTTATAACATATTTTTTAAGTAGTAAAATATTCTTATTCTACTTGTAACATTTGTCACTACAATTTGCTAATTTGTTTGAACAAAAAATCATTTTGTGACCTTACAAAAGACATTGAAACTTTTATATTGTCGCTTTAAGGTGATACTACCTTATCGTGCTCCTATAACAAAGTACCAATGTTTTACATGAGTATTTTTGTGTGGGTGGCACTTGAAGCTTTTCTTGCGATTTTTTCAAATGAGGTCAAAGTTCTATGAGTGATATTATTATAGAGTTGAAAGTAGATGAAAGGTAGTGAATTAGATAAAACATCAATGAAATGGATGAAAATGAAAAATTGATGTACTTTGGGAAATGTTAATTAAGCTAAATGCAAGTGGTTGTGTAAATTTTACATACAATGAATTAATTGTAATTTTAAACAGTAAAGTTGTAGGAGACCACAAGTATAATCTAGGCAAATCCAAAATCGATCTTCTATACACTTACATTGAGATAGCGTGTGCAACCACCATAACAAACATTAATGTTTCAAGATTCAAAGGCTTCTATGACAATCAAATATGGAAGCCTATATGGAATGAGTCACATTTGTTACACATTGCCTTCAATGCAAGAAATATCCTTGCTAGTATAAAATTTGAATCGAAAGACATTTAAGTAATGATACAATTCACTTTTAAATTCACAAGGCCCTTTCTTATAAGCCAAATGTAATAAGCCTTCCAAATTTGTAACATTGTTGATTTTCTACTACAATTCTAAGCAAGTCATTATAAGAATAAAGTACTACATTAATTTTTGCATTCAATTTCGTGCACTATAAGACTTAAGACCAATGTTGTATTGGGATCTCATAAAATACTATTGTCGCAATTGAATACAACATTGAAACTCATATATGTATGCAATTCTGGATACATGCAACTATCAACTTAAATAAGGAAGATTAGGCAAAATTCTCCATATATTTCATTCAAATTTTGAAATTTTTGACTTCCACCTAGTATAACATCACAAAATTTGACATAAAATATTTTTCTTTACACTTTGCAAGGTCATTTTTATGCTAGAAACAATCATAGTGGATGACATTTTGCACAAATTTTATAGATTAAGGACAAGTTTAGTGAATTTTTTTTTAAAAAGATGTCAGAAATCTTTTGAAAAATAAATTTTGTATGGAAGGGGGGTGTATTGCAAAAAATATATATTTTCAGAAGAGATGTGTTGACCTTGTCCTTCATTTACAATAATAAATTAAAAAATAGGTCAAGTAAATGGTCCACCCGTTGAATCCAAATACAAAACATTCAACGTTGATGATAATTTCTTGCATAGTTGGAGATGCTTTTGTTTGGGAAAGAATTTTTTATTTTTAAATTTAACCCCTAAATGATTGGGAATCTCACCTTGGGCTTTGGTATTTTTGGAGAGGTCAATTTAAAGTAAAATAATTCATTTTAGAATAACATGTGTTATGTTATTGACTTTCTAGTGCTATAATTTCTACCTAGTTTGACTAAGTAGTTGCAAAATTATGGGATAAAATGTGTTTTTAGTCTTGACATGGGCAACTAAAAAACTTTAATTTTTTTTTTATTAATTTCTTTAATTCAATCATAACATCATAGATGGGTGCTATTATGTGAGTCTAGGACCATGTGCACACAAGCCTAGAAGATTTTACACCTATGTTATAAGTGTCTAGATTATATAAATCTTTCATGATTATAAGATACCTATATTATAGATACCTATGTTATAGATGTTTATATTCTAAGCACCTTCAACGGTTGCAAGATATCTATTTAGTTATACATATGCTCAAGACTTATATGCTCGCATTTCCATGCTCACATGCTAGCACCATTGTGACATCATATAGCTAACTCAATGAAGTATATTGTGTTAAAATGCTAAGCCTCACCAGTTGCTAGTAAGATATTTATTTCAAAACTTTGATGAAAAGTTTTTTTTACATCACAATTCTTAGTGCACATGCATAGTTTATCTTTGAATTTTAGTCTAGAAAAATGTAATCAAGTGTCTCACAACTTCTTGAGATTATGACTTGAATAATGCAAGTTTATGACTTGTTTTGAAATTTAATTGAAGATCCATGAAAAAAATTCAAGAAAAAACTCTCAAATATAAAATATTTTTATTATTACTTGTAATGTCTATGTTGAGATCAAAATGACAGTTGAACGTAACTTTGTAACTACAAACCCAAATTCAATGAATTTTGTCTTGTATTCAAGACAATCTTTGTGTGCATTTATGTGCAAAATTCCAACCATAAGATCAAAAAATTGAGATTGCAATTGCCTATCAAAAATAATTAAAGCCCCCTCCCCTCCAACACTCCTCTAGCATTCAGGGATTAAAAGTTTGTTCTTTCAAGGTTTCGCGACAAAGTCTACACAATAATGATTGTACAACTCATTTCAAATTTCAAATTGCTTGATTGCCCAATTGATCTATTCAACTTGGCACTTTTTGTAAAATAATTACTTAAAGTTGGACAATGCCATTTGACAAATGCTTGGTATAGTCATATATTCCTCAAGATCTCTTTTCCCCCCAACCATTTTTTTTAAAAACAACTTTTTCCAAACTTGCATCTTCCATTTGTAGAAATTATTTTTTCTCCACCTCAATCATTGACAAGGTTTAGTAAGGTGGAGGCACCAATAGCCAATCATTTAAGTAATTTTGGACTAGATGGTGAGGAGTTGAGGGGGAGGGGGGGGGGGGGGGGGGGGGCGTCCCATGCAAGAAGACAAGAAATATAAGGATTGCAAATTTTTCAGAATTTTATTCCTAAAATTGAAATGAATGTGAATTTGGGAGCCAAAAAGTGCACTTGACCAATGGCCAATGTTCAGAGTCTTCCAATTCCAATCATTCAAGAACTACTTTCTTGCTCACTAAGGTAGTACATCCATAAATTAACCACCTAAAGGCTAGAATTGAATTTTAGGGAGGTGAAACTTCTTGAAATATTTTCGAATAAATTTTCCTTGAAAAAGAAGTGGAATTGACATCTAACCCAAGTCCTTTCATATTTTCTTGGAACTTTGTGGAAATAGTTATGAAAATTTGAAGTTGAATTGGCATAGGGCTCCAAAACTGCCCACCCCCTAAAATACACACTATTTGTACATCAGTGAAGGCTATGAAAAAAACATCATGTACAAATAATGTACATTTTAGGGGGTGGGGTGGGAATTTTAGAGCTTATGTATTTTTAGAACCTCCTACCTTACTCCCTACTTTCTTGCTCACTACTTTGAGACGTGTGTCATAACCTTATTAGTCCCAACCTCGAAAAGGACAAAAAAACACAATATTCCAAGCTTCAGTTCCAGCCTAAGGTTGGAAATAGCACATCCTACAAGTTGGGTAACGGGAGGCGGTCGACAATTGGTGTTTCTACCTTATGTGACATAAGAATGACATCCTCCTGCTGCTCTTATTGCAAAGTGCAGTCCATTATTTGTGGAAGAAAAAAACAAACAGAAAAGATAAAAGGCCCAGTGATACACTGATAACGTACAGGGCGCCATTATGCGTCTTACGCTTGCTCAAGACTTGACTGCTGCCCAGTTTTATGCTTTCCATTGCTTGAAGGTACATACAATCAAAGCCCTTTCTTCATCACAACTTATTAATGTAGGAGGCTGTTAAAGCAACCTTTTAAGAGCTGATTGCATTTTAAGGGAAGCTAAACTCCTTGAAACAATTTTCAGTAAATTTTACTAGGAAGAAAAATGGAATTGACACCTAATCCAAGTCGTTTCATATTTTTTGAACCTTCGTGGAATTAGTTACAAATTTTTGAAGTTGAAATGCAATGATTTCTTAAAGCGACCCCCTCCTAAAATGTACAACGTTAGTACATTGAATAAAGTAAAATGTACCTCTGTGTTAGAGGTTGCTTTTAGAGACCCCCACCTTATACCAGAATTATCCTTTCAAAGAGTTTGTTTGTCATGCCTGTCTATCCTTATTAGGGGTTTGCCTTGCAAATTTTTTACTTTTAAGGTAAAGGGGCTCTAAAAGCGACCCTTTTAAGGGCTGATTCATGATTATAAGGAGTTTGGCTTTGTGAATTTTTAAAAAAAAATTCAGTGAAAGAAAAATGATATTGGCATCTAATCCAAGTCGTTTCATAATTTTTGGACCTTTGTGGAGTTAGTTACAAATTTTTAAACTAGAAATGTAGTGGTCACTAAAAGTGCCCCCTTCCCTCTTCCTAAAATGTATGTTGTTTGTACATTGATGGTATATTGTTGAGTGCAATATGTACTTATGTGTTAGAGGATGCTTTTAGAGGGCGGTCGTTTTTTCAAGCAACCTACTTTTAATCAAAGTAGTGATCAATGCGTGTTTTGGAGCGCGGTCGTTTTGGCTCTTGAAACTAGATTAAAATGGTTAAATGGATGAAATCTTTGGTGATAAGAGGATGATGTTATAATCCAATCCTTGCATTTCTAAGATTAAATTTTTTTGTGTGGCAATATATAAAGGCTAGAAAAATAGATGTTTCATTTGTCAACTAAAAAAAGTTTGGTTCTCATTGTGGAAGGACATCTAAGCGGCTATTTGTTTCTTTTGACAAATGTAGATAGTCATAACATACACATAGCCAAGTCCTCCATCTAGGCCTTTCAACCTACTTCATTGTCAAATGTCAACCCATCTTGTTTGTGACCATATTTTTTATACTATGTCTTGTGAAAGATAAAATTATAATAAAAATTATAGATGGGTGTCATTAACTAGGACGTATGTGTTAATTGGATGTGCTTTGAAGATAGATTTGACCAATGAAAATGTATTTTGGAAGATGGTATTGTTTTCACAATAGAAGTCATTTATTCCATAACTAAAAAGCTAAACTTTTGACTTGCATTGCAACTTGTATACAAAAGACAAACAACATGGTTGAAGCAATATACAAAGAAATTCACTTCAAAGACTTTCATCATTAAAAAAAGATAGCTAAAAAAGACAAAAAAATATTAGGTAACAACATAAGCAATATAATAATCTTGGAGTGTTTTCAATATACTCATGATTTCATAGTTGTTTATAATTTTTTAAACAAAAAGAATCCATTGCATGAAATTAGGAACAATAACCAACCTCCCCAAAGAGGAATGGTCAGAAGTCTAGAGACAAAAAAACTCATAATCAGATAAACAATCAAATCAATAGACACTCCGACAAACCATAAATGAGACAATAGATGGAGTCACTATGATGCATGGCAATAGCTTGCAATCTTAACCCTTTAAAGGACATGGGTAGTTTAGATTTTTGAAATTGTAAAGATATATTATAATATAAAATTAAAAATAATAACTTAATGATGACCCTCAAACAATAGTTGTAGTTGTAAAATATGATTTAGAGATCATATACATATAATCAAATCAACTAGTACATACTCGAGTACATACACTAATATTTTTCAATCAAATTTGAAGCCAAAATTAAAATTTCTTTTAAAATTGATTGTGGATTGAATATTTAAGATTTTCACAAGATTTAAAAAAAAGTTTGGAATGTTAATTTCTAATTATAGTAAATTTTAAAGAATTCTATTATATTTATTTAGTCGAGTCATTTTTTAAGGATAGTTTTTGAGCTTAAATTTTTTATTTTTTGAGGCTAGACCTACCATTTCTCTTTGAAATACATAATATTTCCAAAGCACTGTCTTCAAATTCTATTCCATATAAATGTTAAAGATTTAACACAAGAACATTCAAAAAATTGAGGGATGAAAAAATAGAGAGATACCCACTTTACACTAAGCCAAATTGACCAAAAAGATTTCTTTTTATTTGTATAAATAATTGGCAATTAGACAATATATATATTAACAAACTATTGATAAATATTTTTAAAAGTTAATTACGGAAATATATATACATATATATAACTTGGCATTTGATTAAGTGATAGTAGATGCCCTAATGCATGACAAATTGTCTTAACATGAAGATTTGACCAAAGAATTGATATTGAGCCTTCAAAATACTAGATAGAATTGAGACAACATTCATCCATCAATAGCATTGGGATGGACATAAAATCTTGGATATAAGAATTTTGGTGTTTTGATTAACAAGTTGGCAAAACAAATCCTTCTAAAAAGCCTAATTAATCATCTTTTCTACCTTATAAGTGATCTCAACCACAAAACAATAGACAAATTGGTCTTCCTTGCAAAGAACCCTACAATATAAAGCAAAAAAACAACTCACACCCTGTGGGTGCCACTGCACAGGGACAACCCTCATTGTTTCTTCCAAAACAAGTTAATTTTATTTGAGTTATATATTTTTTGTTCAAAAAACAAGTGCTAAGATGATTAGATATCCTCTTTCAAATAATCATCAACAAGATCCAACAAAAAATTTAGTAATAGGAAATATGATCTAATGATTATTTGAACGCTTTTAGAAAAAGATAATTGTTCATTATATATGCTCTTTGCATGAGGTATTAGTAATTGTCTCCTTTTTTTTTCTATTTTTTGGAAACCATCTCTTTTCTTTTGAAAATAAGTAGTCTAAAAGTCACTTGCATCATGAACAATTTTGATGCCAAATGGAGATGCTTTTTGTTCATGTGCGAGAGGGAGATAATTTTATGTATTGGATGTGTAGTGCCAAGATGGCAATGACTTAAAATTTGGTGAAGCATTGTATTTCTACATTCATCCATCTTTGGGACCAAAAAACACTTTCCAATCACATTCATGCATTTGTCATCCAAATTTGGCAAATTCATCTACATTTGAATAGAAATGGAAAAAATTTGGCAAAAAAATATTACTTTTTTCTGGAAAAAAATAGACATTTATTTTGAAATGTTGCAATCTAGCTCCATGGTGCCAAAAAAAGGGTTGTGTAGTACCTAAATTGTAGGAATTGGGTAGTCAAGTTTGTATGTTGCTTGCCTTTGTGGTGCCCCAATCAATTTGGTGTTGTATTTCATGTTTAATGTAATGAGACTTCACATCCTTATTTGTGCAAAAAAAAGCTCATGCTTGCTTTGGGACCCTAACATGGGACCGTAAACAAATAGACTTTCCAAGTACATCAACTAAAATAAATAAATCTATAAGAAGTAGAATCATTAGTTCACCTTGTTGGCATTGTTGAATTTTTTTAAAATTCACATAAAGACAAATGTGAAAAATAGGGAGAGCAATTTGAAATTTTATTTTTTTGACAAAGTACAAACTTGTTATAAATTTTGAAGTATATTGCCCAATTGGCCCAAAAGATTCTCTATACTACGCCAAAACCAACAAAAATAGGCATCTCATTGAACTAAAGCAATCACAAATTTTCTTAAGGTTGCTACAACATAAAAGCCTTAAAAAGTCACTTTTTGCAATTAATTTACATTCAAATGGGGGAAGTTCCCATTGCAATCACTAATTACTTCATTACCATCATGCAAGACATTGATTGTGGCCACTGACTCAATTTAATGTAGACCAAATCTTATTTGTTGAAAAAAGACTATCATAACTTGATACAAAACTTTACCCCCTAAGCATTCAAACGACCATTTTTTGGTTGGCCATAATTTTTGGACAGTTTTTTTTTTTTTTCAATTTTTCTCTCTCTAAAAGATTGTATTGTCTTTCAATATTTACATTCAAAATTAAAATTGCTACAGTCAAACAAAAATTGTAAGAAAAATAGCACAAAGTGTTTTAAATTGGTCTAGTGTTGAAAAACTTACTATTTTAGAAAAGTGTTGGTGTTCTTATTACTATAACTTATGCATTTTTTCACAAATCAATAGAATCCACAATTTTGACTAATAAAAAAATATATTCAAATGCTAAAGGTAGAAATTAAATTTTTGGTGAATTTTTGAAGTTACAAATACTTTCTACTTTTTGTGCTTCACATTGTCTTCTTTGATGCAAACTTCAAAAAAATTATAAAACTTATATTTTATAACACATTTGTATTTTGTCCCTACCGCTTGGGCTTTTAGGGGTTAATGGGTCATCCCCAAATGTAGGTGATGTATCTTATCTATCATAGGCTACTTCACCTTATTTAGAGTGGTTGGAGTTATTTCTTCATCTTCTTTTAATCAATTGCACCCCACCCCCTAAGTGATTTTGTATTATGTATCTAATTACAAAACATACAAACTAGTTGCAATGCAACATTAAACTTAGGAGAGTATGGATTGGATAATATGTCTTATTAAAACAAATGAAGAACATTTGGGATGAAAACATGACTATATTTGTAATGCAACATGGATTGTGACACTTTATACTTGATGTAATACTAGTTTTACGACTATTGCAAATTAATATTTGCAACAATAACCATGTTGCATATTTTTGTTTGCAAGAAACAAGGGAAATATGTGCCTAACAAATCACATGAATGCTAGTTGCACTCTAGTTTTTTATTGTGAACTTTGGATGAAGTAATTGGATGATATTTCTCTGGGATGTAAACGTGATGGATTTTGGGACAAGAGTCGTGACATGGGTCTTGACATTTGCGTCCTTAATATAATACAGAGTACATAATAGATGCCATGTTACACAGAAGCATCCATCGTTCACCGAAATCAAACTGTAGCAACAACTAAGCAAGGAATCTTTTTTTAGGTTCCCAATAAATAAAATAAGGATCCTTATGCCACTCACTCAGAAGTCAAGGCATTGCTAGCTGTACTATTTCAGATTTACCAAAGTTAGAGAGTTTGTAAGCTTAAAAAAGAATTAAATTAAATTAAAATTTTATGATATATTATTATATTACTTATTACTTATTTAATTTTATTAACTTTTTGACACAAGCGTTTTGAACAATACACTGGGAGGGGTTTCCATTAGATAGAGAGGTTGATTTCATGCTAGATAAACAACTTGTCACAGTCAAGTACCGCAAACATGCCATTCGGTTTGGGTACCTTTCATCCGGTAGTTTAGGGTCATCTCGGACCATAGGCTTAAGTTTTTAATGTTGGAATTGGTTCATGTGATTTTTCTTTTTTAATAAATTTGTGATGTGTAGATGTGCATATAAATTTTATATTGTTTTTCATGACAAATATGGAGTGCATTAGTGGAGAGCTGCACAAATATTATAGAATTTTGATGCCATTCACATGAGGACAATTGACAAAAGCCATGGAATTTTGAAGTCTAATGACTAATGCATGTGTTTTTGCATAATATATGCCCTTTCATCAACATGCTATGGGTTATAAGTGTTTGAAAGTCCCACCCAATAAAAATATCCCATTCTTTTGTTACAAGATCTGTGAATCCCAAAGAAATTTATAACCTCCCTCAAAAAAATCTCACGTTACATATTTTTGAAGGACTTTCTCTATATTATAAGAAATAAAGTAAAAAAAATTCTATTTGTGCCACTTGTTTGATTTAGGTGATTTTCTCTTTTTTGTAAGCATCAATGTTCAAAATGCAACACCTATATGTGAACCAAAAGAGATGCAAGAAGGGATGCTAAAACCTAAGTATTGATTACATAAGATGTACACCATTAGAACATGAGAGTCTAGAAGAGTCTAGTGTTGATTTCTTATAGACCTATAGACAATACTTTGAAATTTCATACTTTATCCACCTGATGTTTAAATAATGAATATACTAAAGTAAATTGGAATCCTCTTTTACATGCCAACAATAATATCTAATAAAAATGATTTATATTTCATAATAGTAAGTGTATTCAATTGTTATTAGAGTCAATTATAGAAACACTTACATTAGGATAATTTCACATAATTATGACTAATTTGTAAAACTGTCCCGCATTGATTCTTGCCAAATAAAATAAAATATCAAAAACATGATAACTAAAGGTTAATTTGGATATTTATTTTAGTATTTTAATTATTCATACATTGACCAAAAAATATTTACAAAGGAAATCTTCAATCTCTTTTTGAATTCCAACAAGTCTCAACCAAAATTTAGATAATTTAACCCCTAAGTTCCATTGTTTCCTTGGAGAGCAAAATAGATTTTGGATTGGCTCCTACTATCTCAATTTTCATTGTGATTTTTGAAACATTACTTGAAAATAGGAAAACATATAAGCTTTCTAGTAATATAATTTTCATTTCAATTGGTTTCTAAAAATCAAAAGTTTTGCCACCTAAAGGTCAAAAATAAGATTTGTTAGGTAGCATCAAAAATGTTACAAAAAAGTCAAAATAACTGTTTTTAAATTTTATTTCTCATAGAAAATACTTTGGTCTACATGGAAAGATTTGATTCATTCTATTTGAACTAGTGATGAGAAAGTTATGGACAATCTCGTTTTGGAGGCAATCTAAGCATCTAAGAAAAATAACTTATATAATTCATTTCTTAATATAATATTTATAAATTTTCAAAAACATTGTTTGATGGGGTTAAGTTTGCTTGCTAGAATAATCCCATCATTGGAATTACTATGTTTGAATTCTATCATAGAACTATTAACAATTTAGTTTTTAGTTCAATTTAAGCTTAACAATTTTTTAAAGAATGTAAATCAAGTGTGTTTTAAAAAAATATATATATATATATCAGACTCTCAACTCAACTCTTCAACTTTAAAAAAAAAAAATTCAACATGTGTAGTGTAAAAATTTTAAGCTTAGAAGATTGAAGCCTTAAAAATCTAAGCATGTAAAGTGCAAAATCCCTAGATTTCATCACTTTAAACACAAATATTGTGCAATCCATGCAATCAAAGTTTTTGAAATTTCATCCACATATTCGTATACTAGTGTAGTGCAAGATCCTACAATTAGATACAATTAGATTCTAATTTTTTTGATACTTTGCTATAGAAATGGCAGTTTTGAGTGGAATTTGGTGAAAAAAATGCCTTGGGACTTCAGGGATTAATAATGAAATCATGCTCAAATACTTATTTTGGTGATTTAAGGCATAATTACTTTACTAATTTTCCATCAATACTAAAGAGGCTCATTATCTAGCCTTTTTAATTAGGTTTTCCAATCTATACATGATGAAAAGTTAGAGTTCAAAATCTACAATATCAATACATAATAGAAACTCAAGAGATTCTTGTTCATGATTTTATTGATTATATAAATTACTGTGAAATGTTGGAAAAGTAGTGTCGAGCAATCGAATGAGAGTTTTTTGGTGTCAAAGTTTTTGAAAATAAGTTTATGAGAATGAGAGAATACGTTGTTGGATAATACAAATCTTTGGTTCCTTGCTCCTTTAGATTGGCTTCAGCAACTTATTTTTGTTTTTTTCTCTTCTTTCTCTTCTCAGTCTTTATTTTAAAAGCTTCAGGTATAAAACACCTGAATATCTCTCCTAGAAGATTATGAGAGGCAAATGAACCTTGCTAAAATTGTTTACTGTATTTTAAGTTTGTTGGAAAAATAATTCTACAAATAGATGCCAAAATATTTGGTATTTTTTTATTTCATTTTTTTTGAAAAAGAAAGATCTTGAAAAACAATTATGTCAAACAATATGCCAAATCATGAGTTTAGGAAAAAATTATATATTTGGAAGAGGAGTGCCGATCCTACCCTATACTTATATTGTATTAAAGTTATAACATTGAAGGTATTTGAAAAGGTAACCTACTTCTATTATCTAAATTTTGGATTTTGTAGCTTTCATATGAGAAATAAGAAATCTTAAGACCACATAGACATGACATGGTAAAGTAGAAGTATTTATTATAATTTTGTCCGCCCTCTAATATTGTCAAGTAGAGTCTTGTGAAGAATTACCAATATTACCATAGACCAACTTTGTTGAAGACCGTAGACCAACCTTACATTTGGTGCCATATGGTTGTAAAGTAATAAAAGCCTTGGGTCTTTCCAAGGGTGCTTCAAATTTACAATCTATAGAAGTTTTAAATCTCAACTTTGAAATTTTTTATAACATACAAAATATTTTATATATGTATGTGTATATTTTTGGAAAGTTTATGACTTCATTTTCTACAACTAATAAAAAATGTAAGTATAATTTTGACTCTATATATAGACATCAATTTACCCCCTAAAGTTCCCAAAGTCCCCTTGAGGGATTCTTGAAGGTTCGGGTAGGTACCTACAATCTCAATTTTTGTCAAATTTGTATGATTTTTTTTTCAAAATAGAAAAATTTATTAGCTTTGGAAAAAAATAATTTTAATTTTTATCAGTGCATGGGAACAAAAGTTATACTACAATAAGCCCAAACAAGTGACGGTGAGCAACAAACAAAATAAATAAATTATATAAACAATGAATTCTTACAGATTATTATCTTTTTTTTACTTGTAAAGCTTTGATTCATTCCATTTGGACAAGTGGTGAAAGTTACGAAGCTTCTTGTTTTGGAGGCAATCTTAGCAAATTCTTGAAAAAATAATATATTAGATTTTGAACTCAAATTTAACATTTTTTCTACAAAAAGTAGTACAGGGTTTAGTTTTCTTTCTTAAACAATCTCATTGTTGGAATTAGTGCGTTTCAATTCCATCTTAGAGCTACCAACAATTTAAATTTTCCTTCTATTTTGCACCTACTTAACTTAATAATTTTTAAAGAATGATAACTGATAAAATTTACATCATTACAATAGGCAAATTTACATCATTACATCATTACAATAAGTTTAACACTTATAATTTCAAAAATTAAGTGTGAATTATTTTGGAAAATATTAGTTAAGTATATTGTAAAACAAAATATTATTGACACCTTCATTAAAGTCTCATACAATTATTGGAGGCTTAATACCAATGGAATGTGACTTAAATGTGGAGTATAATGGAAGATTAGAATATATGTGATATTTGGATTAACAACTTAATTACAAATAGTTGTGAGTAGAAAAATTAGACAAAAAATACGAGTATATATTGAAATAAATTAATCCTAAAAGACCAAGTGACCGTTCAACATAAGTAAGAAATTTGAGATACTTGAGTACAAAATCAATTTGGGTTGAATGTTCATGAAATTTTAACACAAGGTGTGAAGATGTACCCCCTCATTGGGAATATAATAATTTTTTTCCAATCAAGTGCCTGAATCAATAGTGATGTTGTTCAAAATCTTTTGAATAGTTTGGATAGCATGAGCAAAATTCTTCTTCTAATTATAAAATTTGATAGCTCTATAGCTAACATTATATAGGATGCAACTATAAAAAAATCTATATCTAGGAGAATATCTTAGTCTAGGAGATAAAACTATTGACCCTATTGGGCAAAGTTGGAAAAAAATATTTTCTTTTAACTACAAACAATATAATCTTTCAATCTATGCAAACAAAGTTTATAAGTTTGTTTTCCTACACATTCTCATACATTCCATAATAGTCTAGTGCAAATTTGTATAGTTGAATTTTTTTAAAGCTTTTTTGCTTTCATTTTTTTCTCAATGCCCTAAAAAATGACAATTTCTACCCCAAATGTGAATCACTTCCTTAAGGATTACATTAATTTATGCCAAACCCAACTCTCTCCAAAACATAATATTTGACCAATGGATATTGGACCTGCTATTTGGCAATAGTAACAAAGATTTGAATGAATAAAAGCCTTCTATGGGTATTCTATTTTTCAATAATTTTTTTAAATTAAAATTGATTAATTTTTTCTAGTTGCCTAAAATTTAAGATTTAAAGAAGAATAATACAAATCTCTAACCATTAACTTCCAAATTTTTATTACAATTTTCACTAGAAAGTTCAACAATTTTACAAAATTCCAACATGTTCAAAAATGAACTAATTTTGAAACCACAAATTATGTTAGAATTTGCAAGGAAGTGCACTTGAATTTCAAAACAAGTGAAATGAATATTTAAAATCATATAACAATTTGGATTTCATTTTACACTACCTACTATACATTTGGAAGATAGTCAAAGATTTTTTGCAATGGGATGAAGAACAAGCAAGAAATCATACAAATAATTCAAGTGATATAGGATCTAATATTTCTAAAGCAATTGTAAAGGCTCATTTCTAATATGTAGCATCAAATAAAAGATGTGATTTTCACAAATGGTGGCAACACTAGATGATAGATAGTGTATATGGAACATCAAACTCTTTGTATGATTTTCAATTACATATGATGATGTAGACTTTAGTGTCATTCCAAGGTAATTTACAATTCAAAATTTTTGTTCATTTTTGAGCGTCCCCAAGTTCTCGTGATCTCAGCGGGATCCAAAAATTCATAAGTTTATTAAACCGTACTGTACAGTACATGGTCTCTTTGAAAGCTAGAAGAACATCCACTCTACAGAAAAGTTTTAGAAAAAGAAAAGAAAAATTGCACATAAGGGTTGCCCCAAAACGCAAAACCCATTTTGACTCGTGAAATGCTTCAGGGGTTAAAACCACAAACCACAAGGTACGTAAAACATACACCATCACTACTAAATTTGTCGAAATGGACATCCGACCAGTGTCAGAATAGGAAAGCAAACATTCCTCACACGTGAACAAGATTTAAGGTTTGAATACCTGAAGATAATAGTAGGCTATTTTCAGAACTTACACAGGTGATAGGGAAGGGCAAAACAAGCACGTGTTCCAGGAACAAGTACTACAATATTACACAAACCATTCGATTATTACAATTGCAAGATTTGTAACGAATGGACAAATGAAACTACGGAACACTTAAGCTAGAAGCCTTCGTAAAAACATGGAATGAAGGCGCACTTAAGCCCCTGCTTGACCGCCAGCGGGGAAGAGCCGCTTTCGGATCTGACCATGCCAACATCCCACATGTTAATGAATAGCACTCCGCCACAAAACACAAAACACTCAGCAAATACTCTTCGCCGAAATAGACGAATATCATTAGGAGTATGAAAACAGATGTCAGTGACTACCAAAGTGCAACGAAAAGAGAGAAATCACAATAACCTGAAGACTTTCTATGATTAAAATAACTAGGAAAAAACAATTACATTTCAGTCTCAATGACAGATTTCAAATGCTACAGCATATGCAGTTGACAACAAATCCATTAAGAATGGTTGAACCGATCAGAGCCAAAAAAAATTCTCACTCACCTAATACTTGGTCTCTATATCAGAGTACCACTACACATATTTCCAGTCAAATTTTAAATGGAAGGTACACACAAGGACAAAATAAGAGAACTACAGAGTTTAGACCTACCTCAGGCAGTTGTTGCTTAAACACAACTTCCAAGCGTGCATCTAGGGTGTTCTCCAACACAATGCGACCATCCTTTGTAGCTAGCACCACTCCCCCAGTACTGCAGTCATAGATAACAACATCATTTCAGTAAGAAGAAGCATCAAGCGCACCCGTCCTAAGTTATCTTGCAAGAGATTGAGAAGAAGAGACGGGGATTGCACACCGTCCAGTTGCTAGGAAATATACAATTACATCCTCAATTGCACTTGAGCGACCTTGGGTAGAGAAAATTTAACCCAATACAACTTGTGGTTCTAAAGAAGTGACAAATCGCATCAAAATATTAAGCACAATAAAGCAGTCCTGTTTGAAACCCAATAACCACTACTACAAATGCCCTTTAAAGTAAATCTCTTTGATGACTGTCCTAGACTTTTGCAGGATGAAAAATGTCAGTCTTTTGTGTAATGCCCTGTAAAAAGTCAACACAGCAAGAAAAACAGTTTAAAAAGGAATTGTTAGTACCAGGAAGAGCCATGATTAGAAGATCCAGGCGGGCCGGGGAGGAAATGCTTGTCGTCAACGAACACCTCAGGTACATCCACGCCAAGTTTCTCTGCGTACGCCTGCTTTGCTGAATCGACCACTGACTGGACTATCTCCAGATCTTGCTCACGACAACGCAGCTGAGTTGACGGCTCCTTCAGCCTCAGCAAACCCTGAGCGCCCACAAAATTAAATCTTTCAGCACAGAAACTATCTCAATCTCGCTCACGAGACCCCATTTGCATGAAGATGATAATTGACTGCTCTTGAAAGTGCATAACGCTGAAATAACCAGAAAAATCAAACACTGCAAGGTTCCGTACTTGAATGATGAGCGCTTCCAGGAGTTTGGGATAGTTCTCGTCATCACTAGAGCCAACCTTCTGCAGCTGTTTCTCAGCTGCATCTTTCATCTTACGAACCAAGTCATCCTGAGCTTGCAGCAACTTCAAACGTGAAGCATTCAATTGCGTGGAGTATTCTCTGGACCAAGAGTTGAATACCACATATCAGTTAAGATTCTTAATGGCAATTTTACAGTGCTAAACTAGGTAAGCACGCGACAATTTTCCTAGCTTTGATGATAAGTGTCAGAAGCTGCTCAAAATTCAGTCCTCACTGCACAAGGCAGGCCAACCATGTTTGATGCTTCAATAATACCACGAGATCTTGCCCAATGGCCTTATGTATCCATCAATTCTGAACTACTTTGCAGGTATTGTGTTAGAGTAATACATTTTGCGGCGAACTTCCACTTGCTTCTCCTTGCGCTCAAACTCCTGTCGAATTTTCTTCTTTTCAGCTTCCACAATCTGTAGCTTCTCAATGTTGAATTCCTGCAATTAGCCACCATCTACCCAGCTTTAGTTCCAATGTATGTTGATACCGTCAGGACTAAGTTAAATACCAAAGAAGAAAGCAAAGGAGGAGTTCCCTGCATTTAATTGATCACATCAGGCCTAAGTAGTACCTAGAAGGAGCACGCACAAACAAGAAGCAATAGAGTATGTAAGAGAACATAAGAAACGGGAGACAAAGATGAATTAAGAGCGATTAAATAGACATAAGGTAGAACGACCAATTCAGTATGCCACCTCAACACATGGCCGACAGATTTTCCCAATACAAACTAAGTCGTGATTATAAACTACTCGTTATGGCAAGCTTAACTAATGAAAACTCCCACATGCTAAGATTCCATTCGTGGAAAAATTAGGTTGTTGGCTTCTCATATAACGCTTGAAGGAGTCAGAGGGACCACTTTAAATAGAGTGCAGTGCTTAATTTTGAGAACCCCATAACGAACTTGAAAATCCGTAACTAACTCAATGCAGCACCAAAAATTAATCCTTGACAGGAGTTGAGCTCCATTCGCTATTGCCTTTCACGTAAATTAAGAAAATTTATTTCAACCTCTCAATTTGAGCACTTCAACTCAAGGGGAACTACCTTAAGCAACTCAACGTACGAAAAGTTGGCACTCTTTCTCATTTACACACACCAGAAAGAATACAAAAACTTAACGGCAGATACTCTCGAGAATTTTACGCCATGTAGTGATCTCCTTTTCACAGATTCCAAACCGTGGTGCAATTCATAGTTCCAAACCCTAAACCCGTGAACAAACAAAAAACTTAACCGAGTTGATTTAACCTTGTAATAAAGAATTTTAGCGACTTCAGGGGAACTACCTTAAACACCTCAAAAGTACAGGGTTGGCACTCTTTATCATTCACACACACCAGAAAGAATACAAAACCTAACAGAAAATACTCTCGAGAATTGCACGCCATGTCGTGATCTCGCTTTCACAGATTCCAAACCGTTGTGACATTCATACTTCCAAACCCTAAAACCGCGAACAAACTAAAACCACAATCGAGTTGATTTAACCTATTATTAACGAATTGCTTTTAAAAACTCTCTCTCTAAGAAAACAGATCACAAAGAACAAGAACACGAACGCGAACGCGATGACGAGACAAAGTTCACGGCTACCTCTTCAGCCGAAACGGAGATCTCATTGGCCTTCTCCTCCGCTTCCTGGCGGATGAACTGCACCATCTGCTGCACCTGCTTCCCAACCTCCATGTCGTTCATCTTGACGGACCCTTGAACGAAGATCTCGAGGGTACTCTCACCTGAAAATCGTCCGATAAAACCTCGAGCGGGAACAAAACAGAGCGGCAAATGCCTCGATCGAAAGCTATGGCGATCGCGCCTTGGGGACAGATCAAGGTAGTCGCGAAGTGAGCATCTGAGAAATTTTGCGGCAAGCGAATGTCAAGTCCCAAGATTTCGCATTAGAGTACTCTCTCTCTCTCTCTGAGTGTTGGGTACTCCCTGTCCTCGGAGATCCGAAATGCAGGTTCCCGCGGTCATGGGTACCGCACGCTCGCCGGAACTTTGGGGGTGCTGGCAATGCTTTTGCCCCTGTAAGAGCATCTCCCCCGCCCAGCCAGGGAGGATTGACCCCCCTAATTACCCCGTGTTTTACCCCTGGAGAAAACACTGGAATTTTTTTAATTTTCCACTCATGATAAAATTTGCAAATTCTGAATTCATATTTGTAATTAGAGGCCCCAAATTAGCTGGGAGAGGTGAAAAATTTTAAAAATTACGTGGCACAAAAAAAAGGGGCAATTTTGATATTTATCCTTGGGTTGGGGCAATAAAGAGGTCAATCCTCCTTAGCCCATCTTCCATGATTGCTAGAAATTAATGTCAATAGTTGACATTGGGATTCTCAAAGCATAATTCCCTAGGTGTGGGTCACTTTTGTACATAATTAATTCAAAATGTCAACCTCAATTTTTTTGTAAAATCCTAGAGTTTTGTTCAAAAATAAATATAAAGTTCTGATTCTAGAGTGTTTGAATTTGTAAAAATTATGTAAGTGAACATAACAATGATGCTAATGTCTGAGCATAGAAATGCAAACATACCAACCTTGAGCCTAGATGTAAGTAGATATCCTACAACCATTGAAGGTGCTTATAATATAGGTATTTATAACATAGTTACACCATAATCATAGAAAGTGTCTATAATATAAGTACTTATAATATATGTATTTAGGCTCTTAGGCCCATGGGCTCATGATCCTAGGCTCACATAATAGCAACCCTTATAAACATAGATACTGAAATGAAAAGATTGCACTCAAATTCACAAATGAGCTTGAAGTTCTCGGGAAGACACAAGGGAAGTAGTGGAGTTTATAAAGAAGATTATCATACATTGTGAAATGTTCTAGAGCATATAGAGAAAATATTTGAAATATTTGAAACAACTCTTATAGAAACCATAGAATATTTAATCCCGAGTTAGTGTCAATAACTAATATTTTTGTAAAAAAACAATTATTTTGGCAATTAGGTATCAAATGTGTTGTCTAGTAATGGTAATATTAGCACAACATCAAATAATTAAAGAGTTTGTTGACATACAATAATTTGTTTTACTTGGAAGGGGATTCACATCACTTTAAAAATCAATATAACTATAAAACTTAATTTTAGTAGAAATTGATCAAATACAATAATATTTCAACATACACTAGTTTAATTAGTTTGCAAATAGTATGACTTTGATAAATTAGTATCACCTAACAATTCTCAAAACAAATCAATGTAGTTAAACTAGCCATACCTTCAACCTCTCAAAAATAATATTAGATCTTGACAATATTAATATTAAATCATATTTAAAAATCACGTAAAATAGCCCTAAATAAATCTAAATATGAAGATTGGATAATTGTTACACCTCTAAACATTTCCATTGTAAGGTAACGGAATATAATAGGCACTTCAAATTAAAGCTGCTAAGACATGTGATTGAGAAAGAAATTAATTTTGCTTGATTTAGAAGCAAACACTATTTAATTTGCCTTACAATGGAAATGTTTAGAAATATTTTGAGGTGTTATAATCATCAAGTGTCCAAATTTAGATTTCTTTGGTCTAATTTGTGAAATCTTTTAATGCAATCTAGCCATGGTACACTCAAATTTCTATTTTAACTTATCTTTTAATATTTTTTTGGATTGTAGTAGAGATGCTATAAATTCTAAAGGTTTATAATTGTCTTTTGTCAAAAAATAGTCCAAAAGTTTCAGTGCTAGTGCCAAGAGTTATGATGAATGAAAATTATTTTCTTAGCATATTTAATTGTAAAGTCTTGCATTAGGCTTGTATAAAAACGTGTAAATTTTTTTTAGATACTTTCTCCATGTAGATTGTTAGACATTAATTTTCAAAGTGAAAAGAGAAGTATTTTTTTACCTTGATTTACTAGGTTATAAAGCTTTGAATCGCCTCAACTTCATTATTTTTACTATAGAATATTAAGATTTAAATCATTTGGTGGAGAATTAAGTCTGGGATCTACCAAAAAAAATTCAATAAAAAATTAACTATTTTCATTCTTAAAAAAATTGTTAGATAGAAATAGGTACATGATGGAAGGAAAAATTAAATTTTTAATAGTTCTAAAATAAAATTGAAACATGTGACTCCTATTAATGATGTTACTGTAGCAAGTAATCTACACCCTATGAACATTTTTGTTTTGAAGAATTGTGAAAATTACGATTGGAAATAAATTCTATACTGCTTTTTTTTCAAGGAAATGCCTTAATTGCCCCCAAAACAAGACTTTTCATAACTTTTACATCACTAATCCAATAGCATGAATAATTTTTTTTATATATTTATACCTAAAATGTCTTTTGTGAGGATTTTTTTGAGTTTTGATTTTTTGTTTTTTTGCATTTTTTTCCCATTGCCTAGAGTTGAACTTTTTTAAATCAAAAGAGCAAATTTTTTTTCTTCTAGACACCAAATAAAGTAATAATTGTATTCCCTCAAAGACAAAGTATTTTTCCTTTCCTTCAAAAAAAGTTTCAAAAATTGCATTAAAATTAGACATCATACAAATCTATCCAAAATTTAAAAGAATCCATTCCAAGACTTTGAACCTTTAGGAATTAAAGTAGGTACATTTATTTCTTATAGTACAACATTTATAGGCCTAACATTAAGGTAGAAGCCCCTCAAAACGTCATTTTTCAATGCTTTGACTATATGTGTATTCAAAAGCAACCCTCATCTTCTATCTTTATAGGATTTATATTTTAGGCAGAAATCTTGATAGGACAACTTTAGTACCACAATTGAAAATCATAATTGTGTTTCCCTTAACTATAAAAATTACCTTAATTTTTTCAATATTATATACTTATTTCTTTTATGCATTCAAAAAGAGTCGACATATCCTAACCCAAAGAAGCATAAAATAAAACCACCCTAATATAGAATTGAGATTAAAAGCAAATACAAGAAGGTTATTTAATTTTGATCCCTTCATCTTGGTGAGATTATGTTGTCCCTCTGCAAGCGTACAAAATTCCCGTTTATGTGCATGCATACGGTACGTGATGCGGTACACGGTATGTACAGTAACTAAAGACGGGAAGTACTGTGCACAGCGTGAAAGGCGGGAAGGTCTTGGCTATGGCGAGTACTCTCGCCCGAAAGTTCGAGAGCAGCTCAGTAGCGGGCTCGTGTTTCTCCAGTTTTAGTCTCCGTTACAGATTTGCCCTTCGTATGCAGTAATCGGCGAAAGCTTCATTCAGTTTTTCCGGGACGCAGTTTGTCGGTGGAAATTATCGTGCGAGAAAACAGAGGTTCGAGCTGGCGGCAATGCTCAGACATTGTCCTGACTAGTAAGAGGCTGTTGATGAAGTCAGGTTTGAAATATTGATTTTGCAGGGCATTTTCAAGTGATGTTGAGATAGTAGACGCCTAGTGCATTCTTGAACTTTTTCTGCGCACTCCATATTCAAACCCTATTCATCAACATTGATGTGTGGTGCTTTCATTTTGGTCTGCAAAAACGTGGTATTGCACATCGAAACGTTGCTTCTCTGCAACTCTAACAAGTAAGTATTTCGGGACCATACTCACCGCAATCGATTAGGGATTGTAATTTGTTAATTTAGAGCATTGCATGTTAGCATGCTTGTGTATTGTAAATACTGAGCTCGGGATGAAAGGTTTGTAAGCTCGGGATGATTCAAGAGATTAGTGGACTATGACGTGATTGAAGGATTCAGTGTTTTTATTATGCTCGAATTTTCGCCATTTAGCTACAGTCAAAAGACGTTGGAAATTTTCAATTTTTTTGGTCAAAGTAGCCAGATTAATGCTGTATTTTAAGACCAATAGCCAAAATTTTACATAGGTATCACTTAGTTTTGATATAGATATCACCAAGTATCACATGAGTACTGAAGAAATAGCTGGCTACTTCACCAAAATGATTAAAAGAACACAGGAAGGATTCTTATTGTGACCAGATTGGCGTAGACTTCAGAAGAGCAGTCATCTTCAGCTCTGAACTAGACATCCTTTAATCACGCCAGGATCATTTAATCCGGATTTTAATCAGATGATAATTTTTTTTTGATAACGAGCACCACAGCCTGTATGATCGATCATTGCTTGCGCTGCTGACATCTGCGCCAAATGTTCAAATTATTCGGTATAGGGCGTGGGGACTGACGGTGTTTGAATGTGTTAACGTTCTGATTCCAGCCAATACTGAACGATGGAAACAGCAAGAACTGCGGTGAATTGAGAACCATGTGAAAACAAGGTTTGCATTATACAGCCAAACGGCAGAATAAAAGCCCAGGTTTATAACGTAAACAAAATTGGATGGGAGGTCAGGAACACAACGGCAAGAGATTGTCCAAAAGCTCATTTGAAGTTGCACACTGAATTAGTCTACCAAACTACGCAACTGCACGGCAACGGTCTTATTGTATTGCATCGGCATCACCATCGCTATCACTACCACCTCAAGGGAGTTGAGGATCGTGGCTATTATCTCCCAGTGAAGAATCTTTCTACTTCACCCGCTCTTGTGTTCCAGCAGTCTCATCTTAGAATTCATGAGTCCAAAGAATGTTCAACTAATGTACAAATCCAGCGATTGCAGAATTCTCTGACTACGACAGACGTACGTTGACGTTATAGATAAGTAATATCCCTTGCGAAAGATGCCGGAGCATGCGTTGTCTGTGATCTGCTGCCCTGGGGAATGGAGCTTACAAACCTTGGTACAGCTTCATCATAGGTCACGGGCGTTAGGGGTTTGTCCAGAGGTGTTGGAAGAACATGACAACCTTATCCCACCTAAGGAAACGTGAAACCACCGGTGGCTGCATTGGCTGAGCTGTTTTGAGGACTGACGTACACCCACAGCAGAGAGATGATGACAGAGAGCAGACCGGCCCAGACGAAGACAATAGTTGGTGTCTTGCCGCCCTTGCCCATGAGACCCTTGAAGAAGGGGTACAGATGCATCAGCACCCACAGACTGAAGAACACTCCTCCAAGAAGCTTGCTCCATTCCGGATCAGTGGAGTAGATCGTGCGAGAAATGCCCACGGCTATGGCGACCATGTTGGTGAGACCAATGGTGATAGGAGGGATAAAAAGCGACGACCACTTGACAATATACAAATCTGCAAAGGTGTCGTCTTCGTCGTCTCCGCCCGATTTGGACGTCAGAGTGAAGGAAATCTCGACTCCCGCCATAACCTTGAGAATACCCTGGAAGACGGCAGCAAGATGGGCACTAGTACCTCCGATGACCCAGAACTGCTCGTTCCTCCACCACTCCTCAAGACTAATGCCGGACCATCTGACTTCCAGCACAGCGAGAGCGCAGAGGGTGACGGTGATGGTGAGCAGGTAAATCAAGAAAGAGAGATTCAAGTTCTGCACGATAAACTGGCCACTGAAGAGCGAGAGGGCGGGCAGGAAGCAGTAAACCAAAAGGAAGATGGAGGTGAACGGGTAAATGCCGACGTTCAGATACGCAACACGCTGCAAGAATTTCAGACGAGAGCTGGCGAGGAGAGCATTATTTCGAGAGAAGAAAATCTCGACAGATCCCGTAGCCCACCGAAGCACCTGCAATTTCAGAGGAAGAAACCATTAGCATACAAATCACCAATGGTCACAGACTAAAACGATTTGTGAAGAGCAGTGCGTCGCTTACTTGATGCAGACGATCAGTAAGATTGATAGGAGCAGTTCCTCGGAACGCGTCGCGCTTGGTGACGCAGTAAATTGAACGCCAACCACGATTGTGCATGCGGAAACCAGTAACGACATCCTCTGTCACGGATCCGTAAATCCATCCCACACGGGCACCCCACTCTGTTTTGTCCTCGTAGAAGCAAGACACCACATTGATAGCCTCAGCCACAGTTCCGGCGTCAAGAGGTTCACGGGGAATCGTGAGCGCACCAGCAGGACGGCCATTAAACACACCCTTGTCAGCCAGAGGACGCCCTTGGAATTCTGCGACAGGGATCGACGCAGCGAAGACAGCGGAGGAACCATAACGCTTGGGAAGCATGGTGGCCTCAATATCATCGTCGTCATCGCTTGTGGTGTGCTCGGTTAATCCAGTGACCTCAGATTCACGCTTCTGAGACTTCGTCTTCTTCATCTTGGGCTTCTTGGACACGCAGCAGCAACAGAGGGTGTAGCAGCAGCTGCGTTCACGAAGCCTGGGAGGATCGAATCCGTACAATGCAATTCTTCGGAAGACGCATCCAGTTCCGACGTATACTGGCCCTTGCAAACCATCTAGAGCTCTCATATTCACGTCGAAGAAGACGGTGTTGTGATTGGCGTATCGATCGTTAGGATCCACACCCTCGAAACGTTGGGGGAACTGGACGTATGCAAGACGGTCTCCACCCTTGTCCATGAAAAAGCACATGGCCTCCCGCATAGCGAGCGAGTTAAAGATGTAATGATCGCAATCCAGATTGAGAATGAAGGGTCCGTTGGACATGACGGCGCTGGTTCTGACAAGGGCATTCATAGCTCCGGCCTTCTTGTTGTGATCATACCCTGGACGCTTCTCACGAGACATGTAAACCAGCATTGGCAGACGAATGTCCACATCCGTGGTGTCAATAATGTTCTCTTCGTCACTGCTACCCATCAGTGGCTCAGCAGTAGGGGGTGCAAGCATCACCTGCACAAAGATCCCACTCTTCAGTAATTTGAACAAGAGATCGTCAAATACGAAGAGCATACAATATCACCGTCATCAAAACACAGAGAGCATACAATACCATTGATTATATTCAATGCTAAAGAATTATACCTGGATGATACCGGCGTGGTCTCCTCGTCCATGCTCCTTTCCTGATTGGCTCCACGTTCCGGGCCAGTGAGTTCCATCAGCCATCCAAGTGGCCTTGGGAATGTTGAGAGCCTCAGAAGGATCTCCTCCGGACTCCATCTGATGACGTTTAGCTCGGATCTCTTCATGCGCATTGTAAGCGTCTGAACGGCGACGGATAGAATCAGGCAAGCCATTGACACGAACCTTGAACTCGTCGTACTCTCGCTTCACCTTACGACGGTCCTTCACGAAGTCAGAACGGACTTTGTTCTTGGTAGGGTCTCCCCGCAACAAGAAATAGGTCTCCGGGTTACGAGGCTCAATCCTGTGCTTCCGGCAGAAGGGAATCCAAATACGAGCAAAGCTTGCGGCCTCGGCCAAAGCTTCGAACGTCAACAGCGCACCACCATCATCAGAAAGGTAACAAGACAACTTCTCCAGAGGATATTCGGATGCAAGAATGGAGAGAATTGTGTTGGAGGTCGTGAGCGGGGGCTCCTTCTCAGGATCAGCCGTTGACACGAAGACATCAATGCCTGGTAAATCGGAGTTACCGCTGGGATTGTCAGGAGTAGGCGTGTCAAACCTCTCCTTTAACACTGACAAATCTGTCAGTCGGTTGATGGGGCAGAGCTTTGGCATCTGATCCAGGATCCAGGAGAAAGCGAACCAAATCTCACATACCACTGACATTCCCCACAGCCAAATAGCGTCATGGTTCTTATGCTTGACACGCCACATGAGGAAGAAGCCAAGTACCACCATTCGAATCGCCACAATCAACCTGCACGCACGCACATTGTGTTTAAAGGTAGTCTTCCAAGCTTTAAAACGCAAAAAACACAAATTTCTTCAATAAATGCGGAATTCTTACATCAGCGTAATAATTTGATCACGTACCTGTAAGGACTCAGAACGGCTGTCGAAATGCTGACTTTGCGTGTAAGCGGTTTTCTAATTTTGTCGTTAAACTCAGGCAAGACGCCCATATTGGGCGGCCCATTGCCGCCGCCACCATCGTAGCCATCATCCCCAGGCCACACGGCATTACCATAGCCATAGGTGCCTTTGGTTTGATAGAGCCAACGAGCATGATCGAAATCAGTCGACGAGCCGTTGCTCATCAACATACCGGGCTTGGTTTTAAGTAACGAGAGACGGCGTTCCAATCTGGAGCTGTCATCGCTAGGAGGCGGCAATGCGCGCATGTCATTCTCAGATCCGTTCTGGGAAAAAGGCTCATCGGAGACGGTGTAGTCATCCTTACATCCGGGGCACTTCCCGCTGCCATTAAGGGCGTCAATGTAGCAATCCCTGCAGATCTTGAAGTGGCAGTCGCAGGGGGTCATGTCCTCGCCGCGCTCGTCGCGCATGGCCTTCCCGTCGCAGCCATCCACAGCGCAAGTTGGACCGCGCCCGCCCGCAAGTTGTGGGTGATTGCCTTCGTCCTCCATCATCTTGTCCATGGTGTGGCCGCGCGGTTGATTCTTGAAGCCGCCCGTGAAGATGGTGCTGGACACGAATTGCTGCTCAGCTTTTCCCGCGATGACGGGATCCATGGGCCGGACGGTATCCCGCGTCGACCCCATCACCTGGTTGTCGGGTGTGGCGGGTATCTGGACCGTGTAGAGGTAGTCTGACCCCATCTCGCTATCCGTAACGCCCCCCATCTCGCTCTCATCACGGGAGAGATTGTTGAAGCGCCCGCTGGATGTTCGCCGTACATGGTGGTGCGGCACGGACGATGCGCCCTGCGTGTCCGCGGTCGTGCGCCCTGCCATTTGCACGTTGTGCTTCCCGGCGCCGCGGAAGCCGAGACCCCCTGTTGCAGCAGACCGTGGCGAAACCATGGTTGCCTGATTCGCAAAGCTCAAATACCCCCAAACATGTATCCCGTACTTCTAGATCTCAATTTCTGGTGATGATCTCCTTCTAGATAAGTCGACTGCCCGTGCGAATCCACCGCTCCCCACTCCTGCGTCACCAATTCAAGCCAAGTACTCAATTTAGTCTCCGTATCAAGCTATTCATTCATTCACGCAATGTCTTCTTCGAGGATAATGGAGGTGAACATACTCGAATATCAGACGGCGAAAAATCTAGGCGTAGATCTAAGAAGTAAAGATGAGTAGATGTACATCTGAAACTGCTTCGGAAGGATAATCCTCGTAAACTCTGCAAGGCAGAGTTTCTAGCACACATGGGGAAATTTACCGAAAAAACGGCGTGCAGGCACGAAATGTGGTTTGCTCAACAGCTCTTGAGCTCTCTCGCTTCAAATCACACAACAAGAGGAGGGTCAAGCTAGTTCGGGAGCAACTAAAGAATCAACACTGCGAGTCAGAACTGCGCCATTACGAATCTAAGACTACGCGGCCACGCTCATAGATCTAAAATTCCACAAAGAGCTCAAGAGGAGGTGGTGTGAAACATGCAACGAGTTAGTACAACTGGAAAAGACGTGTCTAGAATCTCCACACGACTCACCAGCTAGCACCGCACAGCTCCTCCAGAGCATGAGCGGAGGTCAAGCAAGGACAGGTACGCCACACGGCAAGCGCGAGAAAATGAGAACGCGTTCCGAGCTCTTCATACCAAAGTTTCCCCCACTGCTGAACTGTAGACCTTGTACTAGACCTCCTGGGGGACGAACTGAAGGACCGACAGAAGAGAACAGTCGACCGGGTGGTCTCTAACTTAACCTTCATCGATTCCCTCGCCTCGTAAGTTCGTCATTGACAGGTTATGGAGCGGCGGCCAAGTCGGAGCTTCATCAATCAGGTTGATTACTTTCCCCCCAGCTGTAAAGGAGTCAACGTGGTGGGAGGCGTGCAATGAATCCCCCCATTTTCAGGTGAAAGTGCGAATCTAACGATTAGAAACGGAAATGAACCCCCCCCCCCCCCCCCCCCTCTCACCCCGCCACCTTTCTTGCGACCTGCTTCAAACATATTTTAAAATATTATTTCTTTTGAAAAATTTGTTCAAATTCCTCTATACTGTTGGCGACGCGTCCCAGTACAGTACGAAGGTGCTGCACGGAGAAGACTGAAGTGCAGATTTCCATTCCAGAAGTGAGGGTCGGTTGTTTATTGCAACGTAAAGATTGCCCGAGTTTGGCTTCAAAAAGAGCGGAAAGAAAGGGGGGAAATGGAGTATTGGAAGATTTAAGATGGAGCCCACTTGGGAAGCGATCTATCTGCCGAGTGTGGAGCGAGTCAACCTGCCATTTTGCATCATCCAGCAGTAGTAACTGTTCGTGCTGTCATCAGGTGGATTGCCAGGTTGATGCCTCAAGGACTGAATGGATGGATGTGTGTGCCTGCCTGCCAACTACTTACTCACCAACGGGAATGGAAGGTTCACTGTGGATGCCATCCTGCTTGACAATCTGGGCCATGGTCGCCAACTCGCCATCAGCAGGTCAGTAGTGTTGTGGTGGTGGTGGTCCTCCGTCGGTTTCGTCCTTCTTTTCCTTGATTTTTAAATTTTTTGAGGAAACATCTTAGATGTCGCCCAGTTTTGTGCTTTTGCTGCCATCCCGGGAGTCGCACCGTTAGTGACCGCTGGATCTGCCGAGTGTTCTTTCGATATGCGAGAGCGTGTCGATCTCTTAAAATTATAATAATCCTCCTTCTCTGGGCCCTCAATTATTGCAGGCTCGTAGTCCATCCTCTAATCAGTGAGCGAATCCATTCTAAGTTTCCTTTTCCTCAGGTCGGCATGATCGTACCGTGTGGGACCCCAAATTGGGGTGAGTGGCTCAATTGGAGGGCAGCTTGAAGCCATTTTTTTCCACCTACGCGTCCTTTACATGTGTACGTACGCGTATAGAAAAAGATTCAGAGGTCCATGCCTAAAGTTAAGCTGTTTGTATGTATGTTTTTGTTTCTTTGTTTCTTTGTTTCTTTGTTTGTTATGGTGAGATCTCGTAGACTGTGCATCCCTGATCGCATTCTTGGTACCATCAGAAAGCTCTCTTGTGATGAGGGGTGCACGGACATTGTTTCGTGACATTTGGACCTACAGTGTGAAAGTTTTGAAATTTCAAAGTTTTTTTATGAATTAAAAAATTAAAAAATAACCTTTACTTTAATTTTTAATTTGACATGGGGCATGCTAGTTAAGGTAGGAGGTCCTGAAATGGAGTGGGTTCTAAAACCAATCAAGCTCTAGAGGTACATTTTGCACTTTCCAATGTACAAGTGGTGTGCATTTGAGGAGGTGGTCGGTTTTAGAGCCCACAAAAATGCACTTTTCTGCAACTTCAGAAATTCATAACTAATTTCACAAAGCTTCAAAAAATATGAAACAACTTGGGTTAGATGCCAATTTCTCTTGCCTTTCAAGGAAAATTTACTGAAAAATATTAAGAAGTTCTACCTCCCCAAAAGTCAGCTTCAGCTCTTAGATGAGCAGTTTATGGACCTCCTACCTTAGCTTTGATGACAATCCAAGTTTTGAAGGTGGCATGGGTGATATTTCAAATTTTTAGTTGTATAGAAAATCCATGAAGTTGGGGATATTCCATTGTTTGGTTTTCAAACAACTCTATTTTATTCCATTTCTCACTTACGAAACCAAATTTTTCTTCCACCATTGCTCCAAATTCTTTGAAATTGTTGAATCTATCCTAGAGCAACAAACATTTTTTGGTAGACAAAATAAAATCCGCACATTTTATACATTCTTTTGCAAGTAATTCAAATTTGAAGGGCTTTGCTACTTTGGAGGAAGACAAGTTTGACATTATAGATAACCTTCAATCATTCAAAGACTAAAATAGTGACATTTCAATATTGAATTATGATGAAATTTTGTAGAATTGAATACAATTTAATTGCCTTGAAGATGCCATGGCTATTTTATGAATTTTATAACAACAAAAGAATTCAAAATGCATTTGTATGCAAACATTAATTTTTGTATATGGATGTATAGTGACTACACCAAATATTTAGGGGTTACATAAACTTCTAATTACTACAACTCAAAACAGAAATGCACTTTCAAATTCAATAGTTCATTTTTAATAATTTTCAAATAGTGATGTTCATAATTGTAATTTCTTCTTTTATAGGTAAGTTGTGTTACTATCTATAGGCCATGTACAATAATATTTGATTCAAATTTGTAAAATATGCTTCTAAAAATACATGGCAAAAATCTCTGGGATTTATCTTCTCTTTTTAATATATTTTTGTAAACAAAATGGTACAATTTTCTATTTTTAAGCATCTGTCAAATCACATTTAACAAGGAATGTTGACCTTGACCATTGGATATTATAACTGACAACCCTCAAGATCTAAGAAGGGCACTTGGTGTAAAATTTAGCACCCATTTGTGTGCAAATGACATTTAGAGGAAATGATATGAAGTAATAGACATATTATCATAATGTACTTCAAAATTGAACTACTTTGAAGAATATTTTCAAAGTCATACTATAAATATTTCTAAAATATTTTCTAAATACATTTTTGTAATGTTATTAATATTAGAATAACTTGCTTTCATAAGTAGTTCATTTCTTATGCCATTTTGCATGGAAAGAAGACTTTCTTCGCACTCACATGGACCAAATAGTTGTTGGACGACTAATTGAAAATTCAATCAAGTTCCTACAATGTTAATTTTCAATGGATTTTTTTGAAGTTTTGATACAAAATGTGGGCAAGTATCCATAAGTAGGTGGATGCATAATTCTTTTCTAATTGGATGAATAAATCAAAAGTTATGATGTCCAAGAAAGTTTGGGCAATTTGGGTAGTTAGAGAATCTTTTGTTAGACTATGCATGTACCTTTGAAATTTGGCAAATATGTAAGTCACATACTGTAGGATGCAATTGTCCAAAACCACCCACATATGTAGTGCAAAAATTTTACTTTAGGAGAAGTTAAAAGTCTAATGACCTTGTCATCTGTAATTGGATTTTTTTTTCTAACTTCAAAAGCTATAATCTTTCAATCCCTGGAATCAAGTTTTTTGAAATTTTCTCCTCACATTCTTCTAGTAGTCTAATATAAATTTGTATGGTTGACATTTTTTAAAATCTTTCAGTTTTCATTTTTTTCTCGCTGATCTAAATTGTGGCAATTATTGACAAACTATGTGCATGTTAGAAATGTGCTCTAATCTTGTAAGGGTTAAAGACTATTTCATAGTATTTTGCTCTAGTTCTAAGGATTTTTCAGTGAAAACTTTCGTAACAACAAGTCAACAATGTCCAAAAATATTTTCTTATAGAAAATGAAAATCTTCAATAATATTTGGTTGTTAATTTCAATTTCTACAAATACTTGATGGATGATTGCAAGAAACACTCATCCTATTTTTTATCAAGTGTTCATTACAAAAGTTGCTTTGTGCCATAAGTATTGCAAAAATGATTGAATGAATATGAAATTTAGTAGTAAGCTTTCCATTGCAATAGAAATGTAATTGAATTATTTCAATTATTTCAAAATTAATTCAATAGGTGAGAATGAATTTTGAATATATATGTCCCACATGCAATTTTGGTGTTTTTTTAGTACTATTGAGTACCTTTTTTGAAGAATTAAGTCATTAGTTTGGATGGGCTAGCTCTTCTAATAGAAATACACCTTTACATGAGAAGGATTCCCCAAGACATGTTCCAAGTGCGTTTTGCATTGGCTTAAAGCGTGCTATGTTCAAATTGAATTTAAGTTGAATGAAAAATGTTTCTTCAGTTCTAGCCTTGACCTTCCTTCTTTACTCCTAGTTGGCAATAATTTCCACTTTTAAAATTTAAATTTTAAAGTTCATTTTCTAATTTTAAAAAATAAAAATTTAAAAACCTCATTTTAATGGAGGTCCATCCATAGTGCCTCGAATCTATCAATGGAAAATATTTATTTTTTTATGGCGATTAAGCATTGCCATCGATCCTTGCCATCCAATGATGAACATCAAAAGTTGTCAAAATAGTGAATTTGAAATCAAGATTCCATGTTCCATATCTGCAACAGTAGTAAAGGTGACTTGTAGTACAACAAGTACTAAAACACTTGAAAATTAAAAAAGGCGATAAAGTTGTACAAGTGTCTCTTGCAACCCCCCTGATATTTTTTCAAAGTTTCTATGTATTTAAAAAAAAGTAAATAAAGTACTCTTACTTTTATTTCGACTGTGACAATGGCACAGGGCACACTACTGTAGACTGTAGTTCATGGTGAAGTTTGTTTTGTGGTGGAAATCAGTCCATCTCCATCCCGGCTCGCTTTGCAATGGAAGCTAAGGGAACATGACCCTAACTTTGCTGGAAAAGGGGGTGCGGCAAAACAATCAGCTTCCATTTGTGTGTCACACAAAAGAAAAAAAGAAAAAATCAACAAAGTGTCATTGAACTCGCGACACAAGGAAATGACTTTCACATCGCCTGCGTCTTCTTTTCTGTGGGCACTTTTGACCCTGGCTGGCAGTGGGTTTCACTTGCTCCATTCTCACAAAAATTTTGGGGTACCATTCAAAAACACATGCATGGCAGTTGGGGAACACGCCAATAATGCCTTGTATTTTAAGGAAGGTAACATCCAGCCCAAAAACCTGGGCAAATTTTCTACACTACTTTTTCTTTTTATCATTTGGGAGAATGAGTCAGCTATTTCCTCGATACTCATGTGATACTCATGTGATACTCATGTGATACTTGGGTGATATTCAAGTGATACTCATGTGATACTTGGATGATATTCAGGTGATATTCAAGTGATACTTAGGTGATATTCAAGTGATACTTGGGTGATATTCAAGTGATACTCATGTGATACTTGGGTGATACTCATGTGATACTTGGGTGATACTCATGTGATACTTGGGTGATACTCATGTGATACTTGGGTGATACTCATGTGATATTTGGGTGATACTCATGTGATATTTGGGTGATACTCATGTGATATTTGGATGATACTCATGTGATATTTGGGTGATACTCATGTGATATTTGGGTGATACTCATGTGATATTTGGGTGATACTCATGTGATATTTGGGTCATACTCATGTGATATTTGGGTGATATTTATGTGATAATTGGGTGGTACTCAAAAAAATATTCAAATTATAAAAAAAAAGTCATTTCTACTCTATCATACAATTATATACAAACATGAAATTTTGGGATTCAGTCATATTATTATTCATTAAAATTAAACCCCTTTTCTACCATTGAAAACCTACCATATTGACATTTGAACTTCAATTAGAACTACAGTAAGAAAAAAATTATTTTCTGATGAATAAAAAATTACTAGGTCTAACATGACTTGAAATACTAGTCTAAAAGTACTAGACTACCTACAGATTAGCATTAAAAAAAATAGTTAAAAAGAATTGACATTGCAGATTTTAGTTGGTTTGACCCTTTTCATGGTACATTTGAGTGTGATTTGACCGTTTTATCAATCTTATAAATGATGGCATATTTTTTAAAATTGTATGAACTTGTTGATCTCTTTCTATATCAAAGCTATATATAAATCTTCTTCCTTTCAATGGTGGTTATCATCAAAATTAATCCACACAAATAAAGAATTATGGTTGTCAAGAGTTAGTTAAGAAAACAAAAACTATGCTAACCCCCCTCCCCCCTCTGTCTTTTAAGGTTTAACCCCTAAAGGTTTTTGACTACATTTTCATCCAAAACGCTCCAAAATTGTCACTTCTAATACAAGTACCAAATTTTAGAAAAAAACATTTTTGGACAAATGTAACAATAGGATCTTGTAGTATACTGGTTTGAGAAGATATGGAAAAAATTTCAGAAAATTCCATCGTATAGATTGCAAGATATTAGCGGTTGAAGTGACAAAAATCCTTTTTTTGCCCTTGCAAAAAACCGGGCAGCTGCACTTCATAAGGTCAAATCTTTATGGAAAAATTTCCAAAATGGTTGTAATCCTTTGGATTCATTCTTCAAGTCAAGTTGGCTGCATGCTTGAAATTTTTTAGATCATTTGGAATTGTACAACATATAGGAATAAAATAGTAAGAAGAAAGATGTAGAGAATGATTCAAAATACTAAATTGTTAACCATATATTTATAGAATTGAAAAATACCAATTCCAATGGTTGTAATGTTTTAATAAAATATATATACCTAATGTTTTTATTTTTTTTCAAAAATATTAGAAATTGAGTAAAATAAAAGACTTCAAAGTCTATTTTAGAGTAGAGATTTCATAACCACTTGTAAACTACCCTCAACTAAAACTCCCTATAACTTTCATTGCATTAATCAAAATGGAATGTTTCAAAATTATCCATGTATATAGAAATCCAAAAAAATAATTTCAAATTTTAGTTTTTCAAAAAAGTTTTTTTTGCTGCCCGGGCTGCCCACCAAGCAATGAAAACTACATATTATTCAATAACTTTTTGCCAATGTAGTCAAAAATTATAAAAATTGTTGGGCCTTAAAACTACTCCAACGAAAAATGTTGTGTTAAAATTTCATAGAAAACAAATAAAAATTCCATATGTAGTGAGCTGCCCAAAATTACTATGTTGCCCCCAAATGTACTTTGGTCCTTTAGGGGTTAAATGCAAAAATGTGTCACAATTAGGTGCACTTATCTTACAAGATATATTTATGTACCACACTACCATATTTTATCAGTAAAGATGCAAAATTATTATCACAATTTTTTTTTTGTGAAAATTAGAGCTATACAATTATATTTTGACCAGCATTTCACTAAAAATATTGCAATTAGCACTTCACACCTTCTAAAACTGATGTTACATACATTGATGGAATAAGTTTATGTAGCAATCGTGGTTCTGATCGAGGTTTTGATAGTTAATACAAGATACTTAGAAAAATCTTGAAAGTGCTAAAAATTAAAAGGTTCAATTTTTTTGCTAAGATAGTCTCACCATTGGAGTTAGTGATTTTCAATTCCATTTTTAAATGAGCTATCCACAATTTAGTTTTTTCTTCTATCTTGTATTGACTTCTTTTTAGTAATTTTTTTAAGAATGATAAATTAAGTTTTAAAAAGACCCCATGGATTCTCAAATTAATTCTTCAGTATAAAAAAGAATAATTCAAAATTTGTAGTACAAAAATTTAAACTTTAAAGAAAATTCAAAATAAATTTTAGTCTCACAAATTTTAATTTTATCTATCGTAATCTCAAATGAATGACAACCTAATATAGTCAAACTTTCAAATGGCGCCTCATTTGTATTGCTAGAATGTTTGATGTTAGAATTGTTAAAAGTGCCTATCATCAATTACGCCTAAAATATCAACATGAAAATTTAATGACCATTGAGGTAGAAAGACATAGTAAAGCGTCAATAAGGTATGTGAGACATCATAATCATTAGTGTCTAGAATGTAACACTTACATTCTGGACCAAAAAACAACACTAACAATCTAATTATGATTGTTTAGTTTTTATTTTTGGCAGACCTTCATACAATACTTTGAAATTTCATAACTTATTTATATGATGTCCCAATAATACATGCTAGAATGCTTTGAAATTTTCATTCAATTGCCAAAATATCCAAAAAAATTTATTTATATTTAATAATACTAACTACGCTTAGTGGCTACTAGTGATGGTTATGGACGCACATACCTTAACCCCTAAATGCCTAAGCGACCAAATTTGGTCATTCCAAAATTTCAGGCTCGTTTTGATGTGGGCAGTAAATTCCTTTGACTAATTTAAAATTTTTACGGGTAGTTTTGAGAGTTAACTATTGAAATTTTTTATTTTTCACTGAAAAAGGTAAATATTTGATTTTGAGAGGTTCTCAAAGGCATATATGTATCATTAGTGGAAGAATAAAGCTTGTGAATTTTACTTGATTTCCTAACTGTAGGCAAAGTTGAACAATTTCACTTGATTTGAGATCTAAGAAATTATACTTATCCAATTGCTTTGAAAATGGTCCCAATGGAAAGAATAAAGTGTTTTCATTATTTTCACCGTAGAAAATTTAAACATACAAGTGTTAATTTGGAGTTATTTGTGATTTCTACTTATAAAAAAAAATGTATTTCAACAATTGCAAGGTGGATTGTGTAATGAATTTGATAGCTTTTCATGCGAAGTTCATTTTTTTGAAATTAGTTTTTAGTGTGCTAAAACTATTTGTAGTCGTTCATGTCACCTCTAATCCCCAAAAACCTTAATATGCAAATTTATGAAACATTGTGGATTTGTAGGGAGGGGCAACATAACAAAAATAAAAAATATACATTTTTCTTGTTATACTCTTACAATTCCTATGCAATTTCACACTCAAAATTGGTATGCATACTAATATGCAAGTTTTTTAAACATCTACGATCAGATTTTGAAAAAAAATAATCTTTTCACTGGAGATAACTATAAATCCATGCTATATTTTTATAGTCAAAACACACTTGAAAAGGCTTAGGCGTTTAGGGGTTAAAAGAAACCACTAGAAGAAGTCTTTGAACAAGTGCCACTATTGATGAATTCACCATTTGAATGCTCATTGTATTCTTTTTAGCATTTGTATGTTTTCAATTTGAATGTGATTGTATTACCAATTATTGGTACTCTCCTTTGTTGAACTTTAAATACCTCTCCATTTTGGGGACAAAGTTCTCTACTTGTCAATTTGGTGCCAATTCTCTTGTCATTGCTAGAAAAAAAAATGTTCCTTCATTCAAGTTCCATTCATGGCTTTTTGATGAATTGCAATATGTGGCCAAATTAAGGGTACATATTTATAAGCAAAACTTAGGTTTTCTTATCATTGCATAATACGCCCTTCCTTTCATGCATTAATCACAATGGCCATAAACTCATATCCATGCATGTTGATAGAACAACCATTGCAACATGTGGAAAAGAAAAGAAAACTAAAAAAACACCATGAAAATTAGAGGTGATGTTTATTGTATTTTATACACATTTCATTTGGATTTAGTACCACTCTTTCTTGTATTTGAAGGCCTTTATACTATGCAATTGCATTACTTGCTTCCAAATTAGACTTGTAAGCAAATGCTCTAAATCAATTTCACATAACACATTCTCAAATTCCTTATGGATTTTATACTATTACATTTTATAAGCACAAACTATTATGTACCTAAAAATGGTGCCCTAGATAACAAATGCTTATCCTCACAAGAATACAAATTCCTCTTTGGAAATTTTGCAAAAATAGGTAGCTTTGAGTGGTTTAATATTTTGAATATTTGCATTCAAATTTTAGGATACTTATCAAAATGATGTAAAAGTAAGCTTCAAATCTAATCATTGTGCTTTACATGTGAGGTTTGATTTTTTTATCATGTTGATAAGTATTACAAAAGTTATATAATTTTTTTTTTCTATGTCAAAACTACTACCAAGAATTTAAGTAATTGTATGACTAGATGGATTGATATTTATACAAAAAATTTGAATCATTCTATTTCATCTAATAAGATGAAAATTATTAGGAGTTTGATTTTGTAAGCAATGACAATAAAATGAAGTATAACATATATTTTCAAATCAATACGAAGTGTTTTATACTAAGGACAACAACATAGGATATGTTAAGGTTACTACACCAAATATTCTTAGTAGGTTGACCCACACCACTTTCTTGACATTTGATATTAGTTTATGCAATCAATGAAATGATAAATAAGATACTTTTGAGTTTTCATTATGTATACAAGTTATAAATTTTAAAATCTAATTTTCCATCATGTACCAATATATTGAATTATGCAACCTAACAAGAAGGGTAATGAACCAATTTAATGTAGTGCATATTTACCATTAAATTGGCATTTATCAATTTCATATTAAAGATATTAGCAATTTAATTTTAAATCCACCATATACATCTGTCCACTTACTAAAAATAATTGAGCCAAATAAATTGAAATTTTGGGCTTCTAAAACATATAGTATTGAGTGGGTTAACCCCTAAAGGACCAGCATGCTTATTTTGTCACTATAGAAAATTTTGGGCAAGTACCTGTGATTGGAGATTTTCATATTTTTGGCTGAAATTTTAACAGAAGTTGGGCGCAAGGAATATCTTTCATATGCACTAAACTTCGTGACATTTGGAAATACGAGTCAAAAGTTATGGCCTAATATGTTACTTTTTTTCTCGGCCAGGCAGTCCAGGCAGATTTTTAAAAATCAGTTTTTTCAGAAACAAAAATTTGAAATTGGTTTTCTAGAGTTATATATATATATGAAAGCTTTGAAACATTCCATTTTGACCAATGAGTCAAAAGTTATGAGGAGTTTTAGTTTGCGGGCAGTTATGGAATCTCTACTCTAAAATAAACTTTGAAGTCCTTTATCTTACTCAATTTTCAATATTTTTGAAATAAAATAAAATCACAGGATGTAGATTGTTTATTACAACATTTCAACCATTGGGATTGCCATTTCGAATTCCATATCTAAATTTTTAACAATTTTGTATTTTGAATCATTCTCTACTTTGTTCTACTTACTATTTTTTTCCTATATGTTGTACAATTCCAAATGATGTAAAAAATTTTAAGCATGTAGCCCACTTGTATAGGAAAAAAAATCCAAAGAAGCACCACCATTTTGGACATTTTTTCATAGAATAGTGAGCTTCTGAAGAGCAGCTGCCCGGTTTTTTGCAGGGTCAAAAAAACAATTTTAGTGATTTTGAATGCTTATAACTTGCAATCCACGCGGTGGAAATTTTTGAAATTTTCACCACATGTTATTAAGTCAGCATACTACAAGATCCTACGGTTACATGTGTCAAAAAAGTTGTTTTCAAAAATTTGATACTTGTACTAAAAATGGCAGTTCTTGAGCGTTTTTACTGAAAACAAAGTCATAGAACTATAGGGGTTAATTCATTATTTTTTTAAATTTCACATAAGATCTTCAATGAATAAAGTAAAATGAAATTACACCCAAATGCACTTCTTTTTGTTCACCTTGGTTAACCCCTTAAGTTCCACTACTCTTACAAGGGGCAAAATGGATTTTGGATAGCCTCATGTAACCTCAGTGTTTGATGTGATTTTCTGAAACTTTTAAATAATATAGACCCCCCCCCCCCCCCCCCCCCTTCTTTTTTTGGAGATATAATGTTTTTTCAATTGATATTTGGAAGCAAAAGTTATGTCACGATAAGCTCAAAATCAAGGAGACTAGGCAATAAAAAAATCTAAAAAAAACTTGAAAAAAAAGTTTCAAATTTTTTTCTCATGGATTATGTAAAAAATTTAAAAGAAAAACTTTTATTCATTTCATTTAGATTAGTAATGTAAAAGTTTTGGAGCTTCTTGTATTGTATGCAATTATAGAATTTTTTTATGTACTGCATTTGTTTTTTAATTCAATTTTTATAGTTTAAAAAATATTAATTACACAAGTTTAACCCCTAAAGCCCCGCTTGTCACCTTAGGGGACAATTTGGGTCTGGGTAGGTTCCTATTGTCTCAATTTCAAGTAAATTTTTTTGAGATTTTTTGAGGTTGTATAGCTTTGCAAGAGCCTTTGTGGATATATAATTTTTGTTTCAATTGGATGCCGGATGAAAATGTTATGGCATAATGAGCAAGAAATGGAGATTGGCAGGCAGCCCCCCAAAAATTACAAAAAGTCGAAATAGTTTTTTTTGGAATTTTTTTTGTAAAATATTATGTTTTTACCTATACATGAAGCTTTGATTCATTCTATTTGGACTAGGGATGAGAAAGTTATGGACAATCTTAGTTTTTCGGTCAATTTAAGCATCTTCTTGAAAAAAAACTTTTTGTTTAACTTTGAATGCTAATATCTTCCAATCCGTACGGTGGAATTTGATGAAATTTTTACTACATGATCTTAGACAAGTTAAGTACAAGATCCTACAGTTAAATTCCCCCCAAAACAAAAAACATTGGTTTTCTTAAGTAAATACAACAGAAATGGTAGTTTTGAATGATTTTTGGCAGGAAACACCCTCGGGGCTTTAGGGGTTAAGTATGCTTGCTAGAACAATCTTAGCATTGGGATTAGTAAGTTTTAATCCCATCTTAGACCTATTGATGATTTAGATTTTCCTTCAAACTCATACCTACCATAACCCCTAAAGGTCCATTGTCCCTTTCAGGGACAAATTGGATTTCAAGCAAGTACCTACGATCTCAATTATAATCATGATTTTTTTTAAACTTGTTTTAAAGATAGAAAAAATGATTATGTTCCTGGGATTATATTTTTTTTCAATTGTTTCCCGGAAACAAAAATTATGCCCAAATAAGATCAAAACGTATGAGATTGGGAAGAAAAAAAAATTTCAAAAGTTTGAATTTTTGAATTTTGAATTTTTTTCTTATAGATTATATTTTTTCACTTGAAAATTTGTGACTCATTTCATTTGGATAAGTGATGTAAAAGTTATGAACAATCTTGTTTTTCAAGCAATCTGAGATTCTTCTTGGAAAAATTACTTGTAAGATTCATTTATGTTTTTAATGTTTTTTTATTTTATTTTATTTTTTATTATTATTTTGAACAAATGGATGAGTAAAGTAGATATTCGGCTCCATTGGAAGTAAAGGAAACAAAAACGTTGGGTTCCCGCTCACCACTTGTGTTTTTTCTCTTTAACATATTTCCTTTATCTTATATTTTAAACAAATGACATTAGAGAATATAAATCGGGCAAATATAAAAGCGATGAATGGGTGAAAAGTGGATATGTCTAACATCTGACAGGTGTTATAACTGAAAAAATTCACCTCTACAGTAACTTGAAAATCAAATGAAAGAAGCTTTAACTTTAAATTAGGAGTGGATCCATTAATTTTTGAAGTCCTAAAATAGCACCCTTGGATCTGAATCATTAAATATTTGTCTGAGGTTAGCGAAAAGACCTGATTTTCTGTGAACTTCCCCCCTTCTGTTTGAAAGGGCGGTCCTCATCCTTTTGAAACGCCACGTGTAATCCATGCCCGGGGAAGGATTGAATTCAGCTACTTCAAATTTTGTAATGCTGAAATTTCTAATAATCATTTTTTTTGTTTAAATCTTAATTTTTTAATTAAAAAAATGCACTCTCGAACTAAACCCTAAAGCGAGTGTTTGAAATAAAACAAGGTATAATGAATTTTCAAAAAATATAAAAAATATTAGTAACTCTTCCGTTTAGGATTAATTCTTTAGGATTGATTCATGTAGGCCATTATGAGATCTTACAATTCATGTATTGTGAAATTTTCCTTCGATTCACCAAAAAAACAATCTCAAACTGCCATTGCCATTTCTAGTACAAGTATCAAATTCTAGAAAAATAACATTTTTGGACACATGTAATCATAGGATCTTGTAGAAAGCTGGTTTGAGAAGATGTGGAAAAAAATTTCAGAAATTTTCTTTATGAAGATTGCAAGATATTAGCATTTGAAGTGACAAAAACCCTTTATTTGGCCCTTCAAAAAATCAAGCAACTGCACTTCACAAGGTCACATTGGTATGAAAAATGTCCACAATGGTGTTGCTTCTTTGGATTCTTTTTTCTAAACAAGTTGCTACATGCTTCAAAAATTTCACATCATTTAGAATTGTACAACATATAGGAAAAAAATAGTATGTAGAAAGAAGTAGATAATGGTTCTAAATACAAAATTGTTAAGAATTTTGGTATAGAATTGAAAAATGCCAATCCTAATATTTGCAGTGTTGTAATAAACAATCTATATTCTAAGCTTTTATTTTTTTCAATTGAGTAAGATAAAGGATTTTGAAGTTTATTTTAGAATTGAGAGTCCATAACTATGTGCAAACTAAAACTCCTCATAAATCATGACTCATTAATCAATATGGAATGATTAAAAGCTTTCCACGTATATACAACTCTAGAAAATCAATTTCAAATTTTTGTTTTTGAAAAAACAATTTTTTTTAATCTGTCCAAAACTCCAAATTGCCTAGCTAGGCCATAACTTTTGACTCATATTTCTAAATGTCATGAAATTTAGTGCATATGAAAGATATTCCTCGTCCTCCACCTTCTATTAAACTTCAGCCTAAAATATAAAAATCTCTAATTACGCGTACCTGTCCAAAAAATTTATATTGCCAAAAAACACATGCTGGTCCTTAGGGGTTAATTAAGGTGGAATGATTCAAAGCTTTCCACGTATATATAAATCTAGAAAATCATTTAAAAAAATTTATTTTCTTAAAAGTGATCTTAAAGAAGTTTTTTTAGCTACCTAGGCTGCCTACCAAGCAATGGAACTACATATCATACAATAACTTTCCAACCATGTAGTCAAAATTTATGAAAATTGTTGGCCTAAAAGCTACTCCTTGGGCACATGTTGTGTGAAAATTTCAAAGAAAAAAATATTCCATTTGTAGTGAGTTGCCCTAGATCGCTATGTTGCACCCAAAAACGTGGTTTGGACATTTAGGGATTAAATCTTTGTCAATGAATATTTATTTCATGAAATGCACCTTTCAAATATATTTAATGTTTGTTAAAGTGGAATGATGGTTGAACATTTAGAAATTAAATATTTAAGCCCATTTAAATTTCTTTGATTGTAAATAAATTGGATATTAATCCCTCAAAGATGTTCAAATTTTGATCAATGGATGAAGTTTTATGTATTCATGACATGCTTGAGTTCATTCATTGATTTGCACATTTATCAACACAGTTAATACTAAAAACAATAAAAACGTTTATAAACCAAGGCAAATTAAAGCAATTATTGAGTGCCAAAACTCAACCAACACAATAAATATAGCCAAATTCAACCAATTTTTAATAACAAAGTACAATAGATATTACAATTAACTCAAATACAAATGTGTAGATCATAAAACCTCAGAGTTGTTGTTTCAACATGGGGGCTACAAACCTTTTGCTCCTAAAATGGCCACCTCTGCCTTATCCTTTTTTCAAATGAGGTGAGATTATACTTGTTGGAAAGTCAATTCAAAGGCGTACTAAATATGAGTTCTAAATTGTTTGTGTTCTTCCCAATCTCATCCCCCAAAATTGTTGCTCCTAAATTCCTAATCTAAGTCCCATCTTATAACTTTAACTTCAATCAACCTCTACCAAGTTTATAGAGGAAATTGTATTAAACTTACATGACAAATTTGCTCTTCTCTATACATTGTGGCTGTTAATTGAAAAATTGTGGTTGCATCAAATTCAAATTTTACCACTACAGAAGTTGAAAACAATGATGCATAATATACCACTGTAGTTGTTTCAAAATGCATGTATGTACTTTCTATACATGATGTAGATCTTTGAATCAATCTCTCAATGTTGGAAATTTCACCCCTCCTAGGTAGTACCATAGATGGTGTTAGTACTACTTCCTCAAAGGTGAATGACTTAAAAAGTTTGGCTTGGTGGTTTTTAATGCCACGTAGTGGATCTAAGCTAGAATTGGACTTTTGTGGAGGCTCTACTGTTGCAAAGTTGCAATAAGCTTCTCTAGAGTCAATATAAAGGCATCCAATTGCATTGTCATTGCCGTTTCTGGTAGACCTAAAAACACATGGTCTCCTTGTGTTGCATTATAGCATGGTGTCATGTACGTGGTAGATGCTCTTCTAATCTCAATTGTAGTATTAATAGCTACCATCTTTGCCCCCAATTCTATAAATATGGACTTCTATGATTTGTTCTTTCTTCTAAATGGTGGAGTGACTTTGGTGTCCTTGAATCCACATCCAAAACAAAAGCTGCTAGTCTTAAATAGTTTTGCCTAATATTCCTTGCAATATATATCGTTGTCAATGACTAATGCAACTACAATTAAAACTTTTGATTTTGGCATCACCTATATAGAATAGCAATTAAAAAAGATCAAGTAACTCACTACAAAACAAAAGTCTTCAATTCTTTGTTCTAGATACTATACAAATGTTGAATAGTTTATTATTCAATATGTAGTATGTTATAGAGATTAATCTCTTCAATCTTGTATATGCCTCTTGCAAAGACTCCTCAATACCCCTCACAAATGTTTTCAACACCTTCAACATTTTATCTAGTATCTTTTAGTTGCGATAACCTCAACAAAGCAAGTCAAAGGATCAAGTGATAGGATTGGATGGTGGAGGATTGCTCGTTGCCATCACTACGCAAGTGTAATTTTTCCATCTATATCCAAAAAAGTCTTTTATTTCTTATCCTACCCACCACATGGTAGGATTGGATGGTAGTTTTTGAAAGGGTACCATTCAAATGTCTACACAATTATACTTGCCCCAAGGCTCTCAAAAGGAGTCAGAAGACATCATCATCATTCTACGATCGGGGTGGATTGACCCCCTCGCTCGGCCTTACCAGGGGTGCGTGTAAAAAAAATGCCCCCTATTTTGGGCCATTCCAAGATATAATCTTGACTTCATTTAACAAATTTGGGGTCTCTGATCGCAAATATGAATTCAAAATTTGCAAAAAAAATCATGTGCAAAAAACAGGGTTTGCTCGCAGGGCCGAGCGAGGGGGTCAATCCACCCCGGCCCATTCTACCACATAGTATAAAAGATAAGCTCAACACCCACCAGTTTCAAACATTTTTCAAATAATTATTGGATTGAGTAACGTTTCATAAATTATGTTTTGTTGTCCATTGTTTTCAAGTTATCTATTACGTAGACTAGTATCCATTCTATATAGAATCATAGTGAGTATTACTCTTGAAAATCTCTTCTTAATTTCAATCCTTTATCATTATAGAGGTTATTGTATTCCTATCAATACTGAAATATTTGCTTAGTGTAAAATATATTGTTGAGACATAATAGTATTTTGATCTTATAGAAGTTGTTTTTGTTTCAAGTAATTAAGTCTAAGCAAGAATTTATAGTCATCGTTGATAAAGGCAACCATAGTCTTAATGGAAAATTATAATCAAAGACATTGTGAATTCTTCTATACCTTCATTGATGGATTGATGGAATATACAAACTTTTAGAGTAGAGAGGCTCAAGATTGTTATTGGGTGTATCTGAATTCCAAATTATACTTTTGAATCAAAAACATTCAAGCTTTACATTGAATGAACATTATGGATTAAAAACCTTAGATCTCCGTCTCAACCGGCATAGTTGCAACATGCATAGTTGAATATTTTTGTTGATTGGTTGTTTAATTTGAAATAAGCGCACCAATGCAATAAGATATAATCTCAATGTTGCCTATGTTTGTAGGAATGGCAATTGTATAGTAAATTCAAAACACAAATTTACTCTTTAACCTTGTTGTCATTTGACATGATGATATTTTCTTATTTAAAACATTAAATTAACTAGATTTAACCATTGAAATCAACATTCTATGGGTGTAAATTCATTGTCTAAATTGTTGGTCAATATGTCCAAAAAACTTCAATAGTTTAAGTAGAATTATAAATGAATAGCCAAAGAATATCAATGAAAAATGAATTTCTATTGGATACCTAATGTTGTCCAAGATACTATATTCGCATAAAATTTTCCATCATGAAGGTTTCATGCCGTAAAAACAAGGCCAAAACCTTGAATCGGGCATCACTCATAGTAAAAAGAACAATAAAGTCCTAGTTCAAAGTTACATTACAATATACCAACTTATGAGCGGATAGGCACTATAGTCTCCTTGGTTGAAATTTGAAGTGCAAATTTGCTTCATCTCCTATTGTTTGACTCAAAATACTCTTCAATTTCCATTGTTTTAGTTCAAACTTGAGATGTACCAAATTAGGTATTGCAATTAGATGAAGTTATTTTATGAGAAAAATTTGAATCGCTTTTAAAGATAGATTTTGCTCCATGGTAATCATAATCATAATTATAAAATAATCTTATAAATTCATATATGCAAAGTATTTGTATATAAAAGGTAACTTCTGTGGGACAAGGGTGAATTAATAATAAGGAATGCTTAATTTATCATTATAGATTTTTCTTCTTTAATAATTATAGAAATTTTCATGAAAATACAGAAGTTAAAAGAATACCATGAAAAATTGATGGCCTTTACAAGAATTGACTCATAACACTCAATGTATTGATACTATTGTAGAACAATAATTTATATGTATATGCATGTATAATTGTGTATGACAATATATTTAATTGGTTTAATTTTAAAAATAAAATAAAATAAATTTAGAATAATTATATTTATAAATGTTGTTGAAAATCATTAACAATCTAATTGTTGACTTTTGTCTTCTAGTATCATTGATGGAAAAGAGATATTTAAATATTAAAGTAGAGCATACATTGGGAAAAAGCCACCCATTGTTGCAATATTGTTTCAATGGGTTAACAATATAGTATTGAAAGTGTATTGTTGCAGTACTTAAAACAATATACTTTTAATAAAAATGCAATACTTCTATTGAAAGTATATTGCTGCATTATTACTTGCTATGATGCAACAATATACTTTCAATACTATACCGTTCATCCATTGAAATAATATTGCAACAATATTGAAGCAATGAGGAGGTTTTTCCCAGTGTATAATTTTGGTGTAAAAGACTCATACATGCATTAAAGTGGTACTTCAAAGGGCCTTTGGTACCATACTCTTGTATTATATGATTATAAAATATTTAATAGTATTGTCATCACCCACTTAGTTAGTAAGTCAATAACTTTCAATAGTAGAACAATAAACCAAATGACAATGTTGAATCTAACTTTTCTAGCAGAATTTTATTTCTATTAAATAATACTTATTAAACTTGAGTACTAATTCATATATGAGCCAAATGAACATGTAATTAATTTGTTATTCAATGCATCTATAAATGAAATGAAAATTTGAAATAATTAAGAAAATTTTGTTGTATCTAAGCCTTCTTTCAAAGTATTTGAAGAATTTTAGAATTTTAGAAACTAATTGATAAATTTTATAAAATATATTTTTTGAATTAAAATATATTTTTGCTTATTAAATTGTAAATTTAATCAATTTTATTGAATATTAAAATCAACATTTTTCAATTATTATAGGTTTTATATTAAAGATCTTGATTTTTTAGTTAACAAAAAACCAATTGTAGTCTTGTAAGAGTAATGTTTAAAATGAGTTATTGCACTATATATTACAATAGCTTTGTCTCAATACTTAAATTGATGTTACAGAATCAAAATTGAATTATTACTATTATTTTAATGATAACTCTTAAACGGCACATACCTCTTGAAATTGAAATTTTTATTTAAACATAAATTTTATTCATATTCATATTTATACTAATATATGAATTCAACATATTTAAATATTCATATAAAAAATGAAAAAGATGTATGGAGATTCATTTTGAGAATACAAATAAATTTGGTTTCTACATTATTGTTTAGAAAAGTTGTTACAAAATTAAAATGTAAAATGACATTATTAATTTTTGACAACGGTCTCTTATTTTTCAGTAAATAGCAAAAACAAAACATTTGATTTATGGTTCTTAAAGAAAATTTAGAAAAATTGTTTATATATATTTTCAAAATTTATTTGAAAATTATAAAATTATGAAGAAGATTAGTATAATTTATATGATTATCTCAAAATGAAAAAATAATTAACTCCAAATGTAAGATGATCTCAGAATTATGTAGTGAGCATGATCCGTGATTTTAAATCTTCATTATCGAATAATTAAATTAAAATATATTAAGGCAATTAAAAATTTGTGTTTTAAAATATTAATAGTACTTTAATGTATTAGTAATCAAAGTTTTTAGGAAAGGACAAAGGACAAACAATTTTTGATGATCGTTGCATTCCTTAATGTAATGATACTTAAAGACCCAACTCTAAGCTATAATTTGTTTTTATGAGTTCAAATTTTAATTATATTATCTAACTTTTTTCATTTAAATTTTTTTTTAAGTATTCTTTTCAAATGTCAATGCTAGTAGTATATGAAATATGATGTATTAGTTTTTAAAATAGATAAATGTTTTTATTCAATTAAAAAATAATTTAAATAAGGTATAATTTAATTTTTGAGTTTAATTTATTACTTTAATCTAAAATACTATTCTCTTAATCAATTTATAGAAAACTAAAATTTTAGGTATCAATTGTATACTTAATACTTCTCAATTTTACTAAAAATTTAAAATACAATCAAACATTTTAAAGTTATACATTATGATTATATTCTATAAATATTTAAAATTGTAAAAATGTGCTAAATATTCCTTACACTATCCAAAGTTTGATACAATATTGAATAGACAATGGAAGATTTTGACGTTTCAAATGAACTAATTTTATTAAAAATTGATGATAACATAAATAAATTAGAGTCGATAAAAGATTTTATATCAAATTCTCAAGATTTCAATATTGAATATACCCATGATAATAAAACCAAAAAATCATATTTCAATTGGAATCTATTAGTAAAAAGAATACGAGGTGGAAGTGGCGGGGGGTGGCCATCATCATCGTCGTGTGATAGTCCTCAATCCTCATGCAATTCTTCTGAAATTCCACCTTGTCATCCTACATATCCAGAGTTAGATTTAACTTTTCCTTGCTCTCATGTGTGCCCTCCTACTCCTTGTCTCCCTAGGTGTCCTCCTACAAGTCCCATTCGATGTCCTCCACCAAGTCCTCCAACATATCCAACTCCCCCAAGATGTCCTTTAAGTCCTCCTCTTAGATATCCAAATTTAAACTTCCCTCCACCTCCACCTCCACCTCCTTCACCATCTCTACAATGTATTTGTTTTCCTCCTAGATATCCTCTTGGTTGGGAAAAAGGAGAGACAAGTCCTTGTATATGTCAAAAATATGGGCGACCAAATTAAAATCATTAGTTATAATTTGCACATATAAAAGTAATCTCAAATTGATACCTATTTACATTCAAAAAGTTTAATTAAAATTTTTTGAAGTGATTTTACAACAAATCCTATGAGTTTATGTAAGTGGTGAAAATGTCAATGCAAAAAATAAATTGAAAAACTACAATGAAGGAAGAAAACTTCAAAACTTTGATATATTTCCTTTAATGGTTTATAATTATTTTAAAAATGTTGGTGACATTTATGTTGCTTGAAATGTAGAACAAAATAGATTTTTTTTTTTTTCATATGGCATGAAATTTACAAGGAATAATTCCTCTTCACATATCAAGAACATTTCGTGGCGTCTTCATTGCAAGGGGGTTGCAAAAGTAAATTGCAAATTTAACTTCATTAATTTAAAGTGAATTTTAAATAAAATTACTAATGTAAGAATATGATATCTCTATGGTTGAGAATTTATTTACACACTTGAAAAAATATATATAATATTTATAGAGTGAGCATAGAACTTACGATCTTAAATTCTATACATGGTCTAAATAGTCACAATTCACTTCTAACATCTAAGTATTACAAAAATAATAATCCTATTGGTGGAAATTATAATCTTCAAGAGTTTCAGATACTGTAACCTATATATCATGTCATATATTAAATTGGATTAGATTAATCTTTGCGTTCATTATTAATACAAACATTTCAATTATATCAAGATCTAAATTCCACAAATGTTTTTCTCCCCCTTAATATGAATGTAGTTTAAATTTTTATCCAAAGCCTTTAATGCATCACCACAAAATATCTCTATAAATAAAGGTCTTGGTTAGAAGATTTTGAATTGATTTTGTGGTTAACTTTTTATCCAACATTGCATCAACAATAGCTTTAGTATCTTTGTTCTAGAATTCGTACCCCGATGCTTCACTATACCTTGTAATCCATATATATGTCCATAATTTTTTTTTAAAGAGCTATTTTGTTATTATTTTACAACAAATATGCCCCTATTTTTTTCTACTTCTACTTTTTTCTCATTTTTCTACATCCCATGGTAGTTCAAATTGAAATTTGAGTCTTTTAAACATGTGCCAATTGTAATTAAAAATTTTATACATAATTTTAGGGTTAATTAATACAACATATACACTGAAACTACTGTTGAACACAACCTACACAAATAGTACATATTTCAAACAATTCATACAAATAAATCATACATGTACAATAGAAGGAAAAATAAATAAAATTGAAAATCCTACAAGTAGTATTATATTATCTAAGTTGGACTTATGATAGACTCCTTCATTGGTCTAAGGGCGATGTCATGCTTTTTTATTTTTAAATTATTTTCACACACCTTTATGCCCTCGTGGTGCTGCAAAATAAGTATTATTGAGCTTAATAGATTCTACATGTGTCCAAATCAAAAGTGTTAAGAAAAAAATGAATGAGACAAGTAAACAAGCTTGAAAACTGCCCTTCCCAATTGAAACTCCTAATCTATCTAACTTACATTTATCTTGTTACGTTTGAGATGTAAGCAATTTTGGATATGCGTAAGGTAACCACATAGCATTCTTAAATAGAGGACTTCACAAATTTCTTTAATCCTTGAACAGAGGACCCTTATAAGAAAGAATAAATTCTTGAGTTGTAGAAGTCATCCTAGTGAAAGAAGTCATCAACAAAAGTCAACTTAACTAGTGTAGTTGGATGAGTGGGGAGGGTGTGATTGGCAATTTCCGAAGGTGGGAAAGAAGAAAAAACGTGTTGCATGGATGCAAAGCAAAATTCTTAAATGCAATTTTTTTTCAAATCAAGGAACTTTAGCATTATCATATGAATACATTTGTGTGATAGGACTAGTTTAGAAAAGACACCATGCTCTTCATATTCAAGAATGTTGTGTATACCTAATTTCGACCCTTACAAATTTTTGTCTAAAATGTATCTTCACTATTTAAGAGAGTCTAGGGAAGTAGTATTAGAAACACCTATTGTAAATTGTACACCTACTATTTATAATAATCTAGGGGTGGATTTAGAAACACCTTTTGTGGGTAATTTAAAAAATGTATTCTAAGAAAATTTAGAATTCTCTTTTGACTACCAACAAGACTCGACAAAATCTTTTTCAATATGGATTTCTTATTTGGTCGGCTTACGGTGTGGATACTTTACCTTATGTCCAATCTGAACCTTGTAGTTCAACAAAATGATATCCACCTAATGGCTATTTCTCATTCCATATTCAAGCAAGGTAGAAAAGCCCAATACCGTCATTCACTCAATTCCATCGTCCACAAAATACTTCCAGTTGCTTCAATCACCCACATTTTACTACAATCTTAACAATCCTTTAGTATCATGACACAATGCACTTAGAAAGGAGACATGTTACCATGTAATTTATCATAGTTCTGTCCACCCTTTACTAAACGTCTTTATCCAAGCTTTACCAATTAAATTGGAATTTTTTTAGAAAATTCATTTTTTATTGGAATCTCTTCATTCTACTTGCAAATCACTTCTTTTAAGATTTTAAGCCTTTTATAAGATACCTAGATATCAAATATGGATGGCAATAGGCTAGTATATCCTATAAACAATTAGTTGGACTCAAATTCAAAAAAAAATTTTTTTATGGCTATTATTCATATCAAGAGAAAATAGCGAGAAATAGCCAAAATACACTACAATGACAGGGGTGATCCATGGCTTTATCGCAATTGCAATTGATCTCGCCTGTTTCCCATGACTCCCATGACTAGTCGAAAAATGAAGACTGAGGGAGGAAAGCTTACGAGGAATTGCATTGACTGCCCATAACATTCAAGAGCCTTCAGAGAGGCTGCCTTTGCTTCTTTGAAGTCTTCATCCACAAAATGCATCCACATATTATTAATATAAGCTTCAGGACCGAGACAATGGCAGTACATTTATGGTGCGATCTATTTTTTTGGCTAATTTTAGGACAAAATATACAAACAAATAATTACAGAGATAGATGGTGTGTCAAAATCCAAAGAATTTTTTGAGTATTATACCAATTAAATCTAACCATTTGCCATCAATATCTTATTTTGAGTTTTTGTAGAAAAGAGAAGCTCTCTATGTACACTTGAGGTGGTAGAAGATAGAACAACCCATGTAGGATATGTAATTTAGAGTTTGTAATTTCTCAACCGCTCATAGTTAAGTCTAAAGTAGGAATTGTGTTAAAATTATAATTTCAGACCTCATTTAGGCATAGTGGAATACCTTTTTTCAAAAGAATTTGAACTAAGAAAAGTTGTGGAATCAAGCTAAGTTTCATCTCCAAAAATCCTTTTTAGATTTAGATCTTCCACTCAAAAGTTATGGACAAATTTCAGAGAGGATGTATGAAAATGTCAAAAAAAAATCCTTTCAAACCCCTCTATGAAATTTGTCTATAACTTTTGAGTGGAAGATTAAAATCTAAAACGGATTTTTGGAGATTAAATCTAACTTGATTCTCCAACTTATTTTAGTACAAAGTATTCTGGAATTTTTTTATTTTACTATGCCTAAATGAGGTCTAAAATTATAGTTTTAACACAATTCCTACTTTAGACTTAACTATGAGCGGTTGAGAAATTACATAAACAAATAATAAAATTCAATTGAGCATGTTCTATGTTCTAGATAAATAATTACAGCTCTCTCTCTCATACATATATATATATATATATATATATTCAAGTCAAATGTGAGAGATGCAAGTTGTGCACTACAAGAGATATGGAATACATCTCAAATTAGGAAGGGTGTTGATTTTTCATTGTTACAATATGTCATTGTTTTTACATTGTTTCAACTACCAAAAACAACATAAAAACATTGTAATTACAATGACCATTGTTTTTATGCCATTCCAAGGATCATTGTAATGATGTGATTTCAACATCTTCTTGTTTCATGATAACGTGTACTTTGTAATACCCTATTGTAATTATGCAAATTCGATACTCTATTATTTCATTATAGTCTATAGACCTTTGCAATGCTCCATTGTAATTATGCATTTTCAATGGCTATTGTGATTATATTTCTACAATTGTCAATATAGCTATACATTTTCAATATTTTATTGTTTCATTAGGTTTCTGATTTATAATTAAATACTTAAAGTCATGTAATGACACTAATTTAATATAATGTTGCACAATAACTACAATTGCATCTTAATGTGTATTACACATGGAAACCGGTAGGGTGTCACCCCCGGGTATTAATATTTCACAATGCATCTTTATCCCCCTCACAAACTTTTTGTTTAAGAAAGTTTGGAGGAGAAAAAAGATGCATTGTGAAATATTAATACCCGAGGGTTGATACGGTCCTACAATTTTCCTTGTGTTAGCACTTACATTTGTAATTTGTAAACTAAAGACCATAAAAATTTAGGGTCAATAAAAGATGCACGCATTTTGGATACCCAACAAGGCCCCCAAATTCATTCTTGAATCATGAGCTGAGCCCAAAGTATTTGCATTGGTCCTAATGTATTTCAATACACTATCAAATCTATTTGATTCCTTTGTAAACTCTCAAACTAGAAGGGGACTTGTCGACAAAAGAAAAGATCTCAAATGCAAAAAAACCCAGAAGAATTAATTGTCTATGGTAGCTACATAAATAAAGTAAGATAAATTATAAAATACTTGTTTCACTAATAGAGAATATTGTTGCTTTCAACACAATCTTCATGACATTTATGTTTTCTATAACATAAAACATCAATTTCGACGCATTTTCTTTTGTTGAAATTGATGTTGCAGAAAACAGAATCGTCATGTAGATTGTGTTGAAAGCAACAAAGTTTTCTTCTAGTGGTATACTTTACACATACCAATGCTGGACAAATCGAGGCTTGTTGTTGGTTTCACCGGTCCACTCCACCACTTTAACTCTACAACTTGCTTTGGCCGATGTACCAGCTACCCAGCACAAGAAAATGTAGTGATTCAGAAAACATGGTCGAAGACTTCAAAAAACAAGCAGCTTGAGACCGGTAGAAGTTCCACTTCAGACAAGAACGTAATTAACCAAAGACATGAGTATATATGCGCCATCTCCGCTCACCAAAAGAAATGCCAAGTACGTAGAAAAACTTACCAGATCAACAATAGCAGCTCTAATTGAGTCAAGCTTTGGATGACAGCGTCTCACTTTCTGCATGAATTGACCATGGCGACTGAACACAGTGCCAGTCTGAAAGTTGGATCAAGAGCTTAGATCCAATATGAAGTATATCACACCAGGATCACCGGAAATACCCAGGCAGCCCTCTGGAGAACCTTGTCTTCTGTGTCATCAATTCAACCATGTAAGAGAAAACTATTCGACATAGAAACTCATATAACTGCAAGAATATGTGCTATTGGTTGACCTGGGAAAGGACTTGTGCTTCTTTGAGTGATAATCCCCGAAAGCCAATTCATGAAAGCAAGCTGCATGAGAAAATGTCCAGTAAACAGTCTTCAGAGCGGTTGTTCCAGCCAAAACCTCCAAACACCATTTGTCATCTCCGTGCCTCCATCGAGAGTGCTTGTGGAAATCTTCAGATAGTTCAGGGATAACCTGCACAAAAGCCATATGTCACACACCGAGCTGTGGTCAAACTCTTGCTTTGCTCCTGGTGCAAGAACAACGTCAGTCTTCTGTTCTGGCGCCGGTTTTCACGGTCCCGTATGGCACCTTACTTTTTGGACGAAGATCTGGGCTAAGCGAGGCGTCTCGTCGATAGTATCATCCTTGAACTTGCCATCAGTAGATTTCGCTTCACGCCATAATATGCTTTAATCTGCAAAGTAGAGCTCACGTTCAAAATTCCAGATAGGTATGGCACATGCAACACGGAACATACGGGGAAGTGAAGTGAAACCAGAAATTAAAGCTTGTGGACTAGATTAGCTTAGAGAGCCGGGAGGCTCAAGAAGGGTATTGGACATGAAGTTAAGCTGTTTCATCGAATCTCAAACTTCCAGATCTTTACTGCTGATAAGTTGATGAAAGGGCTCACTTGATCTGAAGGTTTATGAGTGATAACCTTCGTCTGACCAGCCAACAAGAGTGTGACACGGTTGCCTCAAAACCTGGACACCGCATTATGCACTCACCAGACGGTCGGTCTCCGGAGGAGCATGAGTACATTGGTCTTCCCCATTCGCGAAGTCCTCGTAGAGAGGGAGTAGCTGATCCAGAATGGCATGACCTGCTTGAACATGGGCGGGCTTCTGAGTGCTTTTGCACGTTGCCGCAGTGGTTTAGGATCAACCTTTGCATCACGCAGAACCTACGGAAAACAAAATCCAACCACATACAGGATTTTCTCATTCATCTTCTCGCGAAACAAAATTGTGCATGCTCACCTAAATCATCTGTGAATAATGACAAAAAGGAACGCCGATGAAAAACAGCTAGGCTGACTTCGTCAGCACTGTCGGGAGTATGGTGAGAAGCCCTTGGAAAACAGTGCATGGTGTGTTGGATGAAAGTTTCGTATTGATCACTTCTATCACTTCCACAAAATGGCAAATGCTTAAAGAGGTACCATTGGGCAAACATGCGAGAGAGTCATCTCGATATCAGCAACAACGAGCTTCCACAAACTGTCCCAACATCATCTTCTGCTTGCTCTCAATATACGCTTGAGTTCCCGATGGTTTGCTCCCCCTGGTCTCCCTCCTGCATCTGCTTTTTCAACTGCTCTTGCATCTGCTTTTTCAACTGCTCTTGCATCTGCATTAGTTGCATTGCACCTGCCAATGCCCACCGATCTCAGTCTTTTTTCAGCTCTCGAACCTAAGAGTGTATCCAAACCACGCTGTTGCATTAGATTACCTGTTGAATTCAGCATTGCTGTATTAAGATGATGAACCAGGATTAAGCCCTTGGATTTATACAGGAGATTTGGGAAGCATGTGCAAGCCCTCTGCTTCAGTTACTTATTGCCACTAAGCCCACTAACAACTATACTGAGCAGATCCCACTTGGTGCTAAACAATGTTGTTTCTAGAGTCTTAAGAACAAATTTAGAACTACTTTTGGACCAGATTCACATTGCAAACATCACCCTAACACCAAGTGGGAACATACCATAACTGTGCTAAGCCCACTAACTAATGTACAGTGGGCTACAGTTCATTTACGAATTTGGGGATCCTGCTAAGATTAGGAGAACTTTGGGAGGCCCCTGTGTGCTAAAAAATGAATGGAATTTCAAATTTCAAATTGCGTTGGAGTCACCTTGAAATCTACTTTATCATCATTATAAACACACATATGTAATTAAAAATCATATAAAGAATTTGATGTTTTCTAAACACTATGTACTATCTAATGTTGCCAACATTTGTGAAAATTACAACTTGTATTCAATGGTACATATACGAAATGAACCTTCACAATTGCTTCAGAGATACTCTTTCCCATACCACTTGAATTGCATGTGTGATTTCTTGCTTGTTCTTCACCCGAATGCAAAAATTCTTTGACTATTCTCTATGAAATGGTAGATAGTGTATAAAAGGAATCCAAATTGTTGTATAATTTTAAACTATTCATTTTTCACTTGTTATGAAGTTGAAGTGCACTTCATTGCAATTCCAACGCAATTTGCGGTTTCAAAATTGGTTCATTTTCGAGCACGCTAGAGCTTTCTAAAGTTGCTGGACTTTCTACTGAAAACTGACTGAAGAATTCGTAAATGAACTGTAGCCCACTGTACAGTCCTGTATTGAATTACAGTTACTAATTAATTGCTTTGCACTACCGAGTTTCCGAAGCTAGGGTGTACAGATGGCAGCTGTTCCCAATTACATAGTAGCTATATAGAGAGCCTCCTTGAAGGAGACGTCTAAAAATGTCTGGGTGGCGTCAGGGTCGAATTGGTCTACAAATTGCGAGCATCACGCTTGACCGTTGGTGTGGCCTCCGGAGAGCACTAAGACGTCGTTGAGGTTTAGGCCCACATTCTTGAAACTTACCAAGGAGTGTGTTTCCTAGTAAGTTTGTCTTTGCAGCTACTATGAAGGAATTCAAGCCGTCTCGGCGACCATAGCCTGAGTTGACGCGGGGACTGCCAGACTAGGATCACCAAAAAAATACACATGCCCGCCTTGGCTGATATAGATTCAAAGATGAGCATCGAGTTCTGAATCACAACATTTATCAAATTTTGGAGGATCTTAAGTAGTGATTTCTATGCTATAAGAGTTCTTAAATTTGTTGAATTGATTGAAATTCAGGAAATTGGTAATTTTTCAGATGGACCAATTGAAACTCCCACTAAACCCAGTCCGATACCTCAGAGCTTATGAACTGATGGGAAAACTACTATCGCTATTGATATCGTGTTGAACCATAAGTCAATCAACACAAGAGACATTTCAAATAGTGGAAATCTGTATTGTGTGTATGTAGCAATTGGATAGAAATGTTAAGTTTACCGTGGGTGTCATAGCTTTAGTATTAATTGAGAGAATTTGTCAAATACACAAAAACCCCACCATGGGTGAATGCAAGAAAGACCGACCAAAAAGCGTAGCGTTCTTCACAATACTCATGTTTTTTTGGGAGTACTGTATAATTAGAAATTTTTTTTTTTTTTAAATCTGAAAAATCTGTTCAATGTATACACCTTTAAGAAGAAGTTACCCTAGGAAGGAAAAGCACAGAAAAATTCTTGGAGTAGGAGAACTGGAAAAGTGCAAAATCTCATGAAAATAGGTACTTTCACATTTCAATTTGTAAAAAATAGGAAAAACAATTTTTAAGGAAACTAAAAATTTTCCATTTGGAAGGACTTTATAAGAAAGAGATTTCACCAAAAAAATGATCTTGAAACAATTTTGAATGTTTAGAACTGCGCGCGCAAGAGAGCCCTATTCGCACGTATGTGGAGGGCATAAAATAAAATAATTTTAAATTTCCTTTGGTAGAAACATGACTTCATACTATGGGAATAGACCATAGAAATTTCAGATCTAGATCATTAAGTTTGGATACTCCCTAGTACTAAAAAACCCTAAACTGCAAAGTGTGACAAATTAGCTAAATTTAAATTTAAATATAAAATGATTTTTAAATTTTTTTGAAAAATAAGGGATCTAAATAATATCAGGTTAGCCATCTCCAAGAAAAATTTCAAGTTAATTGGATTCATTCTTCAAAAGTTATAGCCGATAACAAGTCCGACACGTCAAGTGTGACAAAAAATAGTACTAGTCTTTCTTGCAATCACCCCCATGTTGTCTACTTTCTATAGCTTTATTCCATATTCCCATTAGAGATTAGACGTCCCAATTTTCATACAATGGATGAATTCAAATACAATATACATTCTTGGTGGTCAAAGCAAACACATCTTGCTTTCCATTAGTTGTTCCTAAAGGGAGCTATTCTCATCCATTTGGATGCTAGTTGCATCCTTGGTCTTCTATTCTAATGTAGCATTACCAACTAACCATTCTTTGCGCACTACTGTAAGATTTTGAATGGAATTTTGATGTCCAAGCAACAATTTGTCATAAAGGACACACTCTGGTTTTGAATGGGCAAAGCATAAACTAGATGATCGATGGAGTTGAACTATTTCATTATTTTTAGCAATTTGATAATGCCCAGTGTATTCCAAGTGTGCTACTTGCATAAAATATCCAACAAGCAATGCTTTCTTAATGTTGTCATAATATTCTTTGTTGTTGAAGCTTGAACTGCAAATCTTCAAACCATGGCGATTCATGATGTAGACAAGTTGAGCACGGATATCATTAGCCAATTGCAAACTCCGTATGTCAAGGAAGTTGTTGTAACACCAAGTAGTGTCTTCACCATTTTGTTTCCAAGCATGAAATACATTAAGAAGTGTGAGGTGATCGCCATCAACATAGAAAAATCTTGCTTTTGCTTCAACAGCTATCTTTTGAGCATTTCTTGGTCGAATAAAGCAATTAGGAGCTGAAAGCATCGCAACAATAGAAAGAATTTCCATGGAACAATAAAATTTGGGGCTATCCACCAATATCTTTGCCATTTGTGGATCCAAAGGAAACTCACCCATAATCTCTCCTAGCTTTGTCAAATTTGTATCTTCATCAATTGCTCCTAAGTTGAGAAGTAATTCAAGAGCTGCAGCAAGTGTTTGTGGTGCTGGTGGATCTATATAGTCAAAGTGTACTAAATTATCTACACCCAACTTTTTGAGAGTAAGCACTGCTTTTGCCAAGTTTGATCTCAAAATTTGAGGGCAAATTTGTGCTTGCATATTGTTGTAAGACGCTTCAGTATAAAGTCTAAAGCACATTCCAGGTTGAGTACGGCCAGCACAACCAGCTCTTTGATCAGCACTAGCTTTTGAAATTAGAGTGACTACAAGTGATTCTCCACCAATTCGAGGGTTATATACATTTTGCTTGACAAAACCTGGATCAACCACAAAAACTATACCTTCAATAGTTATTGAAGCTTCTGCAATATTTGTCGATACAACAATCTTCCTACCAGGAACTACATCAAAAACCTCTTGTTGCATGTTTAATGGTAGTGCAGAATAGAGAGGCATTACACTGATAGGTCTTGTTAGGTCCTTCAAATTTTGGAGCTTTTTATTTATTTGTTTGCAAGCATCTTCAATTTTTTCTTCCCCTGTCAAAAATAGAAGTATATCTCCAGGCATTTCATGTTGATGAATGTGTATTACAGTGTCAATTGCCTTATCAAAGTAATCTTATACCTTTGTTCTAGTGTAAAATATCTCTACTTGATGCAGTCTACCTGGAATTTCCATGAGTGGGGCTCCATTGAAATAGCGTTGAAAACTTGAAACCTCCAAGGTAGCACTCATAATAATAAGCTTCAAGTCGGGGCGTTCCTTTAGAACCTTATCCTTAAGCAATGCCAACAACACATCCGTTGCTTCTGTCCTCTCATGAGCTTCATCAAGGATGATGACTTGGTAACATTTGAGTAGAGAATCGGTCATGGCCTCCCTCAAAAGCATTCCATCAGTCAAGTATTTCAACCTTGTTTTTGGCCCATTACATTCGTCAAAACGAACACTATATCCAACTTCATCTCCAATTGGAACATCCATCTCGTTTGCCACACGCCTAGCTACAGCTAATGCAGCCACTTTTCTTGGTTGTGTACATGCTACTTGATGCTTAGTGGTTGCATATCCTGCCTCAACTACAAATTGTGGAATTTGGGTAGTCTTGCCAGAGCCTGTGTCACCCTTGATGATGATTGTTTGATGGCATGCCAAAAGTTGTACTAGTTTTTTTCGATGTTGCCACACTGGAAGGGTTTGTCGCTTTTTGAGAATATTATAATATATTATAGAATAGGGTTTATTGCTATAAGGATTGACTTCATAACCATTAAGCAACGCCATTTTTACTACACGTTATTAAACCACAATATAATTCCAATGTTCATGGAACTAAACTCATAAAAAAAATACCAAACATTATTTTATATTTTTTTATTGACATTCAATTACTTCATTTATATTCACACAATACCTCACTTTTATTTTAGTTCTTTTACTTTCAATTTTTTACTTTTTTTTATTGCACATTACATCAATGGCAAAATAAAGCAAGTGAAAAAATAATCAACTCTAGATATCATAACTATTTCTAGAATCAAATACAGCAAGAGAATCATAACAAACATAGGATATCCCATACCAATTTCTACCTTGGAAATAAGCGTAGGATGGTAGGAGAGCAAAGGCAAATAAATATTATCAAAAGAGTTTCAAATCCTAGCTGTCTATTAGTACCATTTTGTAGCTAAACTCCAGATTTTGAGTAAAGCTAACCTTCCCATGTCAATATATTCCAACTTACATTTCTATCTTGTTACTGCTTATATTGATACTATTTACATGAAGGTCATCCTAATTTGTGGAGATTCTTTATTGAGTTGTTGTCTAATCAAATGGTTGGATTTGGTGTTATAGTGTTATTATTACTAGAGTACATTTTATTTTTCTAAAATTAAAATTGTACAAGCACATCAAATGGTTGACCACTCTAAAATTAGATTTGCAAAAATGAGGTCATAGATTTAAAAATCACAATAATTTCAAAAAATCACCATGTTAAAAGAACCTCGTTTCAAATCCATTCCAATAAATTTCACTTAAAAGATAATAGTAATGATTTTTCTCGTACTCAAATTTAAAAGGAATTTTGAAATTTATAAAAAGATATTGGTGCTAGCATTGGTAAATCTAAAGATGTGCCAAACTTGAATTTTCCTAGTATCAAAGTATGAAAGGTCCACGTCACCTTAACCAATTAGTCAATGATATGTGACATTTTTGATCCCAAAAAACTCCATAATTAATCTATACCAAATATGACCCTATTGTTAGTAGTGTAGGCTAGTGGTATTCACAACTTGACATGTGAAAGTCGTCCAATCATATACGAAACATGGGATACTAGAGTCAAAGACTTTTCTTGAGTGATTTTTTACTAAAATGCCAGATGGAATATTTTGGTGAGAGATTTTTGCTTTCACAGTGGATGAAATCATAGAATACTACCAAACATTGGGATGGTATCGCTCTTAATTTGGATTAATGTATACTCTTTGGGATGATTAAATGAAAATGCATCCATATATTGTAGCCAGTTTCATCCATTTCCATGGATGTAAATAGCTTCCACACTATAGGGAAGCTCGCTTTCTACACTGTCTATAATAAATTGATGAAAAAACACACCCGATTAGAAGATGTGATGACAAGGAGATTTGTAATCAATTCATTCTCGTCCATCACCTTCATTCCGAAGTTTCTCGTGACCTCTGAAGGTACAGGTAGATGTCTAGAAAGTGGTAGGGAAGCTTTGGATAGGGCAAAAGCCAACATTTGGAGATTCTCTTGTGTGCAAAGCGACTTCAGCTGTTAAATTGATGTCAAACAACTTTTTCTATTTTTGCGGTGTAATTAGTAGGTGGTGTTTAGTTAGCTTTGGAAGTCTGAAACCACCAAATGAATGTGGCTAGGGTGTGTTGCTTCAGCAATTGATAATTAAAAACTATAGGTCTTGAGCCTTGACATTTAGTTTTTCTATATTGGACTTTGCTTCCTAGATGATTTCGCGAGCATTGGTGGATTGTCTTTATAAAGTTTTATAATTGGCACCTAACCTTCATACTTCTGGATATATTTCATTCTTTTATATAAATTTTTAGTTGAATGTCTAGTGCGGTGCTCTCTCCCTATTTTAGCAATCGTTGTGATTGCAGCAAAGTGTGCATTTTGGCACCCTTGGACCTCATTATTGCCAATCTATGCAATGACGGCAGAGAATTGCATGACCCAAACGACTGGTACTAAAGTGAAGAAGGCATCTAAGCAATTGGCGAGGTCTCCTAGGCGGTTTAAACCGTGAAAGTCTCATCTAGGATTGGTATAGATTCCAAAAAATCTTAAAATTATGTAGATTTCAGACCGTGTTGTTCAAATTGTAGAAGTCACATCTAGGACTAATGTAGATTTAAGATATCTTGGAATGAGACTTTAGACATCTAATACAATTGTACATTTCAAATCACATGATTTAAACTGCAAAAACTATCAAAGTAGCGGAATACCCCCATTTTAACAAAATTGCCCATTTGTTGAGCCATTGAAGATTGACTATTTGTCATCTCTAACTTGAAGAATGCACTAACTTGAAGCTTTCATGTGAGTTCATATGCTCATCCATAAGTTGGAGCTGTTTGATTTGGCTTAGTGAAGCCAAGTTCCAATATTAATCAAGAAGTACTCTGGTGTCCGTCTTGAAAATGGCACTGCAAATGGCTCTTTGGAAATTAACCACATGTGATAACTAAAGGTGGTACCCCCAAATCGCCACTTTTTTCTAATGTGTCTAGGTATTAGACCAACCAAATTTTAATATTTTTTGGAAAAGAGGTTCTAACACATCAAAGAATGCAACATTTGGATATGGTATGCAAAAGTTATGAAGGGTCAAAGTTTTTTTGTTCTAAAATCACTTCTTCAAAATACATATGTCATATTGATTTTGGAGATGTATACATAGTATTGATGGCAGTTTTAGGTAGGGTCCAATTCTCAGTGTACCCACCTTCTTAGAAAAACAAATATATTCATGTGATAGTAAAGCAAAATTCTTGAATGTAAATTTTTTTCCAAATCAAGGGACTTTAGCAATGTCATATGAATGTATTTGTGTGATAGAGTCAATTTAGAAAAGGTACCATGCTCTACATATTCAAGAATGTTGTGCACACCTAATTCCGACCCCAACAAATTATTGTCTAAAATGTATCCCTACTATTCAAAAGAGCCTAGGGGAGTGATTTTAGAAACACCTAAGATATACTCCTACTATTTCTAAGTGTTTAGGAGGGGATTTACAAACACCTTTTGTTGGTAATTAAAGAAAGTACATTATAAGAAAATCTTAAATTTTCTTTTGACTACCAACAAGAATCAACAAATTTTGTTTTCAATATGTAATTCTTATTTGGTCAGTTTTAGGCGTAGAAATTAATGCTTAATGTCTAGAAGCAAGTGGAATCTTGCAATATGTTCTTGTAGGTAGCTAGTGGTTGAAGCATTGGTTGTATCTAGTGTAGACTTGGTTGTAGAATCCTTCATTTCATAAATTAAAATTTGTACATGTTCAAAGGGTACTTAGGGTAGATCCTTCCAATCATCATCATGTAAGTTGAATATTATTTTGAATTGGTTAGCTTGAAATGATGATAGTTTGGTAGAAAATATTGGCCTTCACTACTAGAAGAAGGGATGGTTCACAATTTTTTCAGGAACCTCCCCTGAGAAGAGGTTATTATTCAGGGACATTTGTTTTAAACTATCCAGTTGTTTCAGTTCCTGAGGCAACCGCCCACATCGCCGCCTACCAAGCATATTGTTACCCATACTGAGATAGGTTAACCCTTAAACGTCGAGGCGGACGTTTTGCGGCCGATGAATGACAAGAGAATCTCCTGTGTAGGACAAAAGTGCAACTATTCATCCTCCAAATTTTGTGTGAAAAGGGAAGATCATCTACAGTAGTTGGACTTCCAATGAATGCTTTTGCATTACTTTAATCCAACAATTCCCACGGTGTCAAAACAGATGATTCCCACGGTTATGAGCCCGTCGTTTAAGGGTTAATGATGTAAGGTTTTCGGAGGTTGCTGGTATTTGTCCTGAGAGCCTATTCCTGAAAGATCTATGTGATTCAGATCTTTCAGCTTGCTCAAGTCAACTTCAAGGTCGCCTTGTAGTGAATTTGCCGAAAAATCGAATCCGGTGAGCTTTGTACATTTCTGGAGACTGTTAGGGGGGGAACCCTTGAGTCTGTTTTGTGCGAACGATACATACCAGAGGCGACAACAGGCTTGAAAAATTGTATTTAGGAATTAGACCCGATAGTTCATTAATTATATGGCAGGTCGACTATCTTTAATTTAGAAAGATGACCGAACTCCCCCGGTATACTCCTATTCTAGAAAGACTGTTGTGGTCCAATTTCAGTTTTCAATTCAAAGGTCCCCTGTTTCAGTCTTTCAGATTGTCAAACACATGGTAACAAATTTTACTCTCATATGTTATTGAGAGTATTGGGGACGGACGGACGGACTAAATCTATAAATTCACCTTGCATCACCTAATCCTGAATATCAGCTCAACCCGATGTGAAACCTGAGTATTATATATATATACACAGCAGACACAGGGCAGTGAGCCAGTGACTGCATGACATTCATCTGACTTGTAGAAGATATACAAAATAAATAACACACAAGGTTGCACATTGTATAGGAGGAGGCTAAAAACAGTTCGGGCAGTAAGAACTGCCCCTACAGAAGTGGCCAAAATAGTGCACATGGGATGTAGAAATGGAAATGACTTCATGTGGTGAGAAACTGCCAACCCATGTGTGTGATTTTAGGCTCTTGAAGAAGTGACATGGTTCATCATCATGTGTGATTTTACTCATAATAAAGACCTGAATTTGGTGAGGTCTGCAGAATGACTTTGAAATTTTAAAAAATTGCAAGAAAAATTGCAAAAAACACATTTGAGGCTGAACCTCCTTTTACTAAAATGCTTCTTAGTCACTCATAACATCTTGGATTGATGTGAAATTTTAACCACCCAAACTAGACTAGTATGCGCAACTCTTCCAATTTTGTATATTAGAAACAGACATTGTATGAAGAAGAAACAAGCCGCCAAAGTTCACTGTAATCCAAAAATGTAGGGATCTTAAACTTCGAATTTCTCCCAAACATTCAAAACAACTTGGATTGACATAAAAATCTTACCACAACAACTTAACTTCAAGGGAAACATAACCCAACAAATTTTTATCAAAAACTAACATTGGATGAAGGAGATACAAGCCCCCAAAGTTGCAGCTATCAAATGCAGTTTTGTGGACTCAAATTGAACCTATGAGCTTTGATTGGCTTCCAAAAAATTAGTACATCTTGTATTGATTTGAAAATTTTACCACACAAACTAGAAGAGAGAATGCAAATTTTCCAATAAGTTTTATTGAATTCGGACATCATATGCAAAAGTTACAACACTTTGAGTTGGATTTGAAACTATGTGAGGAAACCCTGGGGTGTTTAGCGGTTGCAATAAATTCTGATTTACAATCGGGAGTGAATTGAATGGAAATGTACAATGGATCATTCTTAAAATCATTGTTTCCCTTTTAAAGGCATGGTTAGGATCATTCTTAACCCCTAAAGGACCAAACACCGTTTTTTGACAACATAGCGTTTTGGGGCAACTCACCACGAATGGAATTTTTATTTTTTTTCTTTGAAATTTTCACACAAGATGTGCCCGAGGAGTAGCTTTAGGGCCCAACAATTTTTCATAACTTTTGACCACACAGTTAAAAAGTTATGGTATGATATGTAGTTTTCATTGTTTGGCGGGCAGCCCGGGCAGCAAAAAAAACTTCTTTAAAAATCATTTTCTAGAGTAATAAAAATTTGAAATAGGTTCTCTAGATTTATGTGCACAAGGAAAGCTTTGAATCATTCCACTTTGATTTATGAGATGAAAGTTATGAGGAATTTTAGTTGTGGGTAGTTTGCGGGTAGTTATGGAATCTCTACTCTAAAATAAACTTTGAAGTCCTTTATTTAACTCAATTTTCAATATTTTTGGAAAAAAATATAAACACAAGGTGTAGATTGTTTATTACAACATTACAATTGTTTGGACTGGCATTTTTCAATTCTATAATTAAATCCTTAACAATTTAGTGTTTTGAATCATTTTCTACTTCTTTCTACTTACTATTTTTTTCCTATATGTTGTACAATTCCAAATAACCTGAAATTTTTCAAGCATGTAGCTAACTTGCTTTGAAGAATGAATCCAAAGAGTTACCACCATTTTGGACATTTTTTCATACAAATGTGACCATGTGAAGTGCAGCTGCCCGGTTTTTCGCAGGGACAAAAAAAGGGTTTTTGTCACTTCAAATGCTAATATCTTGCAATCTACACGGTGGAAATTTCTGAAATTTTTTCCACATCTTCCCAAACTAGTTTACTACAAGATCCTACGTTTTTATGTGTCCAAAAATGTTTTTTTTCCAAAATTTCGTACTTGTACTAGAAATGGCAGTTTGGGAGCGTTTTTTTGTGAAAACATAGTCAAAAACCTTTAGGGGTTAAACTCACTGGCTCCATTCAATGGCATGTTTTGATTGATTACAGTTGCACCTATGAGCATTACTAGGGACCTATGCACCTCTGACTTTGAAAAATCATATCTTATTCATTTCAAGTCAGAAAAGTAAACTTAAAATTTTCACTACTGTATTCTTCATTTCTCTTTCTTCTACAAAAATATAAAATGACTTTGATCCCACCCATTTTTGTACAGAGGTATTTTTTTCCTTAGATGAGCGCTTTCTGAGCCTTCTACCTTACATGGCATAAGACTAAGAAGCTCTGTATTGCGCATTTCATTATGCATGGCTTACCAATCTCCGACAGCCACGGTAGTATTGGACCAGAAAAATTATTCTCAGACAAACTCAAAATTCTTAATTTCTGCAACCTGCGTAATTCTGAGGAGGTTGTTCCAGACAACCCGCTGCGGTGAAGGTTGATGCGGTTGATATGAAAGTTCTTATCACAGCTTATACCGTACAAGAATATGGATCTTTAGCTTGCCGGTTTGATAGAGATGTGAGATTTCAATAGGGCGATCAAAACTATACCATTTTTTTTATAATCTACCATTTTGACGAATGTAAGGTTTAACATGACCACGTGCTAGGGTTTATGGTTTAAGACTACATGCGCCTTTCGGATCATGGTCTCGAAACGGGATCGCATGATGGAGGTAATGCGATTATACCACTGCACGGCCTCACCCTCTCGCAACAAACTCGATGGTCTCTCGGAAACCATTTGGTCATCCTCAATCCCTTGCGGTGCCGCCTTCTCTTGATTTCCCAGCAATCCAACACAGTAAGCTTTCTGCTAAATCGGATCAGTTTCACAGGGTCGTTGCTTCACATTTAACAGAGCATTGCTATAAATCCCTAATATACCTAATCTCTTGAACCAAAACAATATGACACTAGGCATAGACATCAAACAAATAGCGAGAACCTTCAAATTCTCATTCTGATCTATAGCCATAGATCCGAAACGCTTATTCATCTTTTCCATGCACTATCTCCCAATACTTATATCCAAAATTTTCACTCAAATTGAGCTGTCTCTTAAAGATAGCCGGAAGAAATAAGTTCTAGCACTCGTTGAAATTGCGCTCTCTAAGAATACTAGAACCTCGTTGATACTCGATGCACAATCGATACAATTGAAGGTTGAAGCTTATTCGCCCGTGCTGCAAACGGTGTTCCCGCGTTCTTGAGACGTTCTCGCGATATCCCGAAATTCCCCTCATTGGGAGCGTTGGCTTTTTTAGAAGGGGCCCATAATAAAAAAATTCACAAAAATTTGAAATAAAAGATTTGAAATTACGCAATCGACCTACACGTATGGTATAGTAAAATCCACCCAAGTATCGGACCCGAGTTGGCGGGTATCCAGTCCGAGTGGCTTAAAATGTCTGTGTCTCTATGTCTCTCCACTACGTTCTATTTATGTACGTTTTATTTATGCGATTTGCACATGTAGCGACCTCGATTTGCGGATGTACTAATCTCAGTCGAGCCGATTTACATAGTGACATGGCAGATTCAATTGGAGACCAAGTCGGAGATGAGATCGGCGAACTATTTTCGATATGCGTCAATGAAGCTCAGGGAGAACGGTTCGGAATTGGATACAAGCCAGATGATCCGGATACCAAGACCGTCAAGTAAGTGTGCATGTTTTATTGAAGTTATTGAATTAATTTTTCACGTTCATGTATGCTAATTTGTGACACCGCGTAGGGATGTTGAAGACACGACACCACGCAGGGATGTCGAAGACGCGACACCGCGCGGGGATGTCGAAGACGCTCCAGCGGACGTGAGCAGCAACAAGATCGAAATCCCTGCCTCGGATGACACGCCGAGTGACACACATTTTCAGGTGAGTTTTCTCAATTTGTACTGAGGAAGAATGGCCCAATCTTCTATTAGATTTATAATCCAGGTAGTAAATAATCTATTGTACGTGACTTGATCCTTGGAATTGTAATCGGATGTATATGTACCGGATTTTTTGATGCAGAAAATTTTGTTGTTGACTTGTAAGCTTACATCGTTTCTCGTCCTCTAGATGTATGTAGTGCCTTGATAAGAGATTAAGTGAGCAAGGCGTCAACAGAAAACGCCAATCACAGGGGATGAGCACCAAAATCCAAACATAGAAGACCGATGCTACAAGCGTGACAGGATTATCCTAAGCCTGGCATTTGAGAATGTAGAGTGGTCATCTCAAAGAGTACGTGAATTTGATTTACAATGTAGTCGACTTCACAATATAGTATAGTCTTCCAGTAGTAAGTTCCCGGGAATTGCCCGCAAACAGATTCATTATCATTTGATCATACCAGTTGCCCTTGGTGCATTGCACGTGAAGGGAGGAGTTTGTGACTTGTATTTCTGTTTCTTATGCTGATGAGTTAATAAAGTTGTATTTTTCTAAACGCAATCTCAATCAATCTTTGCTAATAATTATTGTCTGAATCTCTCGCCACTGCATCGTGATTCAATCCCCACAATCCATATAAATGTGCAAGCCCTCAGAAAAAGGTGCCAAAAGTTAGAAAATATGTTAGATGCAATGCAGTGGAAAGCAATTGGTGACCAAATCCGATCCTCCTTGCTGAAAACTAGGGAGCCTAGAAAAGTCACATAGCGACGAAGTGTACGTCGCTCTGAAATTTGTATACGGAGCTCTAGATTTCTTGATTTGAAGTTCAATAGTGACAGAAATTAGGAGACTTCAGTTGATTACAAATTATCCAATCTATGCTGGTAGTCTCAGAGGAGCATTCGGAAGTAAGAAATGTTGCATCCGCCAGGGCATCTTTCGTTACCTGGGACATTTGATTGAACAAGCAACATCAATGAGTTAATTATAGAAGCAACGGTAAGGAATACCGATCCTGGTAAGAGACTTGGTCAGTCTGTCGATATTAGTCACTCTAGTTAGTCACACCGAAGAGAATTAGACATAGACAATAGACTCCATGATCTCCAACTTGCTCCCTCCAAATGGAAATGGAGCTTCGGTGCCACTCTCCTCGATTCCTCGGCCAAATTGGGTCGGAAACTACAGTATTTGTGGCACCAAATCAGAACTCAGTAGAAGTATCGATTGACATGGTATGGCAAGGATTTCTTCCTCAAGATTTCACTGAACCAGCCTGGCGGGACAGCCTTCCTTAGGTTTGTATGACATATATAATTAATGTTGTGGCTGTCAATTCTTGCATGGCGCTCACCTATTGCACCCGGCATCGATCTTTGGTGCATTTGCTGTCGATCAGGTGAAGACGTTAAACTCTTGATCGCCCATAGATTTCTCCAATGTCTCCAAGCCCACATGATTTGGGACTATGCCCAATTGGTCATTCATTATCTCTCTATGCATGGGTCCTCATGCCCGTCTGAGCCTACAACAATGTATTTTAGGGAAACATCTCCCTCATCACCTCACGGGAAAGTATGCTACAGAAAAGCAGTGCCGCCATCTTCAGCAACTGGTTGTTTGAAGCTATGATCAATCTAATACAGCATCGAGAATTCCTAATTAAAAATTTGCGCACAAGCAGGAGGTGATGATATACGAGGAAGTGAGATATGCACATGCTTCATAACTGTGTGTTACTCCACAGAATGTATTTACATTTGAAGAGGAAGGACAAGCTAAAACAAGAACTGAGACAATGTGTAGCATGTGTGTGAGCTTCAATGAGGTTATATAACTAGAGGAATTGGAAGTCCAACCTAGTTGATCATATTGGTCGTGGATACAAAAAAAATCAGGATTGATGAGCACAGGGAGACCGGGAGGCTGGTACCCCCCCGGTCAAAACTATATGAAAGTACACTAGAGGGGGGTCAAATGACCCCCCCCCCCCCCCAAAATCAAAAATGAAGATTCACCCCCCCCCCGATATTTTCAGATTTTGCAATGTCTATGGATGAGAAACCAGCTAACAAATGACATTCATTTGGATGAAATAGATTTTGGATGGATGATATAATGTTGGATGAATGACAAACAAATAGATGATTTTATTGGATGGATGAAGTTTTGTGATTTGGATGATAAATTTGGGGATGAAAATTTATGGATGGATTGCTTTATGATGAATGAGATTAGGCCATATGAATGACATTTTTTTGGATGAAGTATTTCTTGGTCGGAAGAATTCTGACAATTGATACAGCATATCAAAGAAGGTGCTAATACAGAATGTACAGAGTGATAATATGGAAAAAATTCAATATTGATAAATAAAATGGATTACACATCCCTGCGGGTTCAAATCCTATACTACTGTTTCATTACTCACTAATAAAGCATGCCCAGTAGTCTACCAAAATGATGACTTCAAGAAGGCAAGCAGAAAATGCCAAGCACCACTGCAGTGACCACCTGCCACCTGCACAGCACCATTCATCGCCACATTATTTCATATGGTTGTGCACAGAAAGTGAAGTCATTCAAGCAAAAAAATTCATTGAGACTCTACAGATATATATCCACATAGTGTATACCAAGTTTGAACACATTTTTTGAAATTAAAACTGATGCAATCTGCGGAGCATAGTGACTGCTTTGAGAAAGCCAATTTTGAAACTAAACTGGCAGTGATCGATGAATTCATATGGTAGCACATAACATCAATGTAGTTTGAGCAAATTTTGGAGGCGAAACTGATGTCATCAAAGACTCAAGAGGGTGAGCCCACAAAAGATGGTTCGGAAAGCAGAGAAGAAAAAGCATAACTTACACTCCAAGCTCTTGAAAGCGGCATCATCCTTGTCACCGTGGCAGAGAAAATCGATTGCTGTTAACGCACATAAATATTAGCTCCAAATGCAAGCCGGCGCGGATTCTCTAAAGCATGAATCCAAAAATTTCCGCGACTTGTTGGGCATGCTTGGAATTCAAACGTGTTTACATTCATACCTTAACATGGAGACACAATCGAAGACAACCGACTGTGACAATAAATTATAGACCTTGAAACGTAGCATAGAGAAAACATACCACACAAGAAGTCAAAATCGAGCATGCGTTGCACCGGACTCTGCTTATAGTTATAGAACAGGGCCTGCGTCGTGTGCGAGAACAACTGTCTCGTCGCCATGGCGCACAACGCGTCAAACCCTCACAGTGATCCGAAACCAATGCGTTTGAACTCCTCCACCAGTAAACAATCTTATCCCCGCTTCAAAACTCCAGAAATCTCACACCAGATCTACAATCCAACCAAACGCGCAAACCACACCTCAGTCAACCAAGACAATTAGACATCTCAACCTCCACCGCAAGTACCAATCCAAAGTCTCCAACAACGTTTTCTATCCGGCATTATATATATTTGGGGCAACTCACTATGATTGGAATTTTCATTTATTTCTTTGATATTTTCATAGAATATGTAGTCAAAGAATAGATTTAGGGCCCAATAATTTCTATAACTTAAAGTTGAAGTGGCCTTGAATTTGTTTAAATATTGGGGGGTAATATCAGAAGATGCATTCAGTGCAAATTCAAGTCCCTTAGAGCACGTAGCACGGGCAGGCCATCTTCTAGAAGATATCAAGCGTTTCGAACATTCAGATGTCTACTGGTGTTTTCCTCATGAGCGAGAGGTGCAGAAGTATTTGAACATCAATACAAACCACAAAGGAGTGAAAAAAACCTTCATTGTATTTTATGCAAGAAAACTCTTTCAAGAGGTTAGTATACAAATTGGTCAGGAAGGTGAAGGTTTATTTGCTCAACAAAGAACTTTGATGAAAATTCATAACCATCTTATGTTTCCCCAAGGCCACCCAAGTGTTTAGATGAACAATTGTATGATATGCTACAACCAATATGAACAATGCATACTATATTGTGGATCTATTGAAGCAAACAATTGAATCAATTGATGAAAAATGTCCCTAAGAGTGCTTGTGCACAGATGTTGAGTAAAAAAGGCATCCTCATAGGCTGATTGGATAATGCAAACGTCAAACTTGCTCAACCCTTTATAAACAAGTATGTAAGGACATACTATCAAGGGAGAGATAGAGAAGTCTTAGTTGACACAAGTGCTAAGAAAATCATGTTTAAAGGGCCACTCTATAGAATTGGGGATGACGTGGTTGTCACCAGAGATGGTGATCCGCAAGGGCCCCCATGGAAGTGTAGAATCAAAGAGTTCATATTTCATCGTACCAATGAAGAAGTTACAGTCCACTTTGCCGCTAACTATTATAAATTAAAACAGACTTGGATACCAATTGGACATCGAAATGAAGACGACATAGATGAAGTGACTGGCATGAATGTGGTGGAAACTGATGTTTTCTATCCATTCGATGAAACAAGCATAAAACCATTGCAGTCGATTCAACATAAATTCATGAGAGTTGATATTAGTTGAAATCATGCTGTAGCCTACGAAATGTGTAGGACCAAAAGGAGAAGTACATTAGCGTTGGGTTTAGTTAGGAACATCTTATAAACAACACAAACATAGGTTTGTATATTGCACTATTGAATGGAATGATTCATTTTTTTAAGGTTTCCTACCATGTAGTCTGTCTTTACAACTGTTGCAATTTTTTAGAGAATTGATTAATTATATAGTACAAATTGGCTTCAAATGTCAAAAGTTCTTATTGAATTGATGATTCATACACTTGCAATATAATCTTCTGCGTTGCAATTTTTATTATTTATTGTTTTCAATTAATAATAATATAAAAAAGAATAAAAATTGTCTAGTAAAAAATACCAAGAATGGAATCTTGCTTTTCCTAAACTAAAATTTAGTATCATTGACTGGGATTATATAAGAATTAAATGTTAACTTTCAAAGATAACAGATTTCAATTTCATGTTGAATATTGGAAAAAATTGGAATGAATGAATTGCAAGTTTGCAAATGCAATAGAGCGCACTTTACTATGGTGTTTAGAACTACTCATGAAGATCACTACTTGAAGTGATAAGATTTTGAAATTGGCTTTTTAGCTTGAAGGGTGCACTCCTTCTTATATTTTGCATATACCTACAATAATGACCTATTTAATGGAGGGGATTTTTACCTTGTAAAATATAATATAAGGCATGGTATTTTTGTTAATAAAGGTTAATCTTTGTATTTTAAGGTGCCCTATTGGTATTTATAATTTATTGGAGGAGTCATTGTAAGGTACCCAATATTACTTACACCTCGTTTTTTTCCTTATTCCCTATTTTATTTTTTATCCCCCATTTTTTTCATTATATTCAATTTTTTTTCCTTGTATCCTACTATTGTGAAAATGTGCAATAGTGTGACCATGTTGAAATGTCATAAAGAATAAAAGAGTAAACCAAATGCAAAGAGAGGGCAACATAAGCATTGGTGTATTGTGTGAAAATATAAACAAACAACAAACGAATACACTGTTTGTATTCAAGAACACAGTGGAATATGAAAAAGTCATTAGAAGTTCTATAATAACTAATTTGACACCTCTATATACTATAGAAAATTGCATAAGAAAGTGGAACCTCCTAACAAAACAAAAATTTCAAAATGAAGTGCAGGGACAATCCAATGATAAAATGAAATACTAAAGTGAATGAACACTAGTATAGAGCATTCCAAAGCAGCGAGAATCCTAGACTAGTTCTAAGCAAGCCAACAAATTCATTGCATTTTCCCTCCCACACCTTGTCAACGGAAATTGAAATCCATTAATTCAGTAATGCACTTCAGGGATACCTTACTTTGGATGCTATATTAGATATATACCCTATCCTAAAATTTAGGTCGTTAGGTCGCAAAGTACTGAGCCCAGTAGACATTTATAACTTAATAGAAGCAGATTTCTCATCTTCAGTCAAAATTTTAGAGCCCGTATAACCTATCATCCTATTTAGTATATGATATTTTATATTAAATGTTCACATTATTTTCTTGTGTTATACCCAATCCTATATTACATATAATCATGTTTCACACATTGAAGGCACTCTATAATACATGTATTTGTTTACAAATTTTATCTACAATGAATATATTAGACCCTATATTGTAATACACATAGTTCCTATGTTTTTCGCTAGTGTCTCCCCCCCCCCCCCCTCCGAGCTTTCTGAATAAAGGTTTATGTACATAGCTCTTAATTTTTTTGTATAATTTGGAATTGTACCTCCATTTACAGAAAATATAGTAAGTTGAAAGAAATGAAGAATACTTCAAGAAAGCAAGATTCTGAAGAATTTAATTATGAAATTGAAAAATGCCAATTACAATGGTTGAAAAAAAAATCCTACACATCCTTGTATTTGTTTTTTGAAATTGCAAAAAACATAAGGAATTGTTTTTTCCACATATCTAACCGTAGAAATGTTAGTTTTAAGTGGAATTTGATGAAAGAAAAGACCTTAGGAAAAAACTATAGATGTTAAGGGAACATGATATTCAATAATATCATTGATTTCATTGAGTTTGTCCAATATTTATTGACAAAGTCATTAAATTTTTATTTTTATTGAAAATATCATCAATTTAATTGAAAAGAATATTTTTAATTACCTAAATTTGCATTAATTTTTATTAGAGAATACAAAGGACCATTTATGAGTTCTATGAATTTTTTTAAAAGTTTAAGGTAAATGTAGAGTATGCAGGCATTTTAATACTTAATAAGTGTACTGTAAACATTGATACATAGTGTTTTTTCTAATTTCCTCAATTTTTATAATTATAATGATGAAGATTCTTTTGAAAAAACATTGGTTTTACAATAGGTGTCTATCAATACCTTGTCTTAACTTTATTTTAGGAATAAATTATATTTGATTCGATTTTATGTATTGAAGTGTTCTATGTATTAATAGGAAAAATACAAATTAAATTCAAATAATATTTTTATATTTGGTAGCATATTTATTTATATGCATTAAGAATTAATTCAATTTATTTATGAAGTTCAAATTCACTTACGCCAAACACATTTGGCAATACAAAGTAAGATGTAGTCCTAGTAATTAAGGCTTTCATATTAATCTTAATTGCAAGGTTAGTTTGTTTTACTATAAGTCTTTAAAATGTATGATTAAACATGATTTATAAACTGATATGGTAAAAAAAGGAGAGATCACCAATTAATCAATGTACAACTATTTAATTTTGAAGATTATTTGAAAGTGCCATTTTTTATTTTCAAGGCTTCTAAAAATATGCTTCATTAATGAAATATGTTTTGAAATACGTGCAAATTTGAATGACCGAAATATAAATAAATTGTATGCAAAATAAGTTATCAAAATTGAATTCAAATGTCATTTTCATTCTTACCAATGAAATAAATGATTAGCCAAATTCATTTTTTACATATCAAAGCAAAGTTATAATAACCAAAATTTCAATAAACAATTGAAAATTTGTATGTGAAGATAATTTTATTTAAGTTTTTTTTGAAGAAACAATGTAAAAGTAAAAATGCATATGGTTGAGGTTGTCTAAGCCTTGAAATATTCAATAAGAGTAGGATACACTGTTTTAAGAATAGACAATATTGTTGTTGAGTAATGAATATGAATCCATCAAGGCCCAACAATTTTGTAACAATAGAAAATTTCTAAGAATTGTCATACTTTGATATTTTTTTGATATGTACGGTTTGAAATTTTTAATTCAAATTGTGCAATAGAGAAGACTACTTTGCCTTATATACGTAGATTTAATTGTAAATTTTGTTGACAACTATATATTTAAATAATATCAATTTTAGATTATGAACTCTACACGCAAAAAACAAGCTTTGGAGGAATAAAAAGAAGAAGACAAATGTTCCCCCACCAAAAAAAATAGGTAAATTGGAATCTTAGGCAAATGTAGTATGTTTTAATTTAAATAATTGATAACTAAAATTTTAATTTAGTTATTGACTACTTATAAATTGAAGTATAATTTTTAAATGAAATGAATGTTTTATTTATTTTTAAATATTTCTTGACTTTCTAATAATTTATAACTTGGTTATTATAATTTTGCTTAGATATGTAAACTTAAAAAATTGTTGGGCTAGACTTATTATTGACAAAAAAACTTTTGGTACAACTAATTTTTTTTCAAGAATCTTTAGTAAGTGAAATGAAAATTCTTTTTTTAATTTCACAAATTTCAAAATTTAATGGAGTGAACTACCACTAACTATAATACAACTTTTCATTTCTTATATTTCTTATAATTGAATTAGAACATCTCCAAAAAATTTAGAGAATTTAAAGAAAGCATTAAATTTTTGTAAATTATTTTCTAAAAAACTTTAGTGTTATTTTAGAGAGAACTATAAAAATATAATAATTTAGAATTAAATTCACTCAATAGTATTTAACTTCATAAAATTTTGAAATTAGTGTAATTCTTACCAAAAAAATTTATTGAAAAACTTGTCTTTGTACTTGAAAAAACCAAATTGACAAATTTATGTGTGTGAGAAGTCAATTTCCATTAATAAGCTCAATTACAAATTATTAATTAAAAAAAAAAAATTAGAATTTTAGAATTTTATATTGTAAAAGTGTATTTTTAATACCACAATTTTTCTTTTTAAATTTTTGATTCCACAATTATCTTTGCAATTTTTTGAAGGATAGGAAACTCTTAACCCTTCAATGTCGACAAGGACGTTTGGCATCCGATGGATGACATGGTATTCTTATAATAGAACAGAGGTTCAACTACTCATCAGTTGAATCTTGTTGTCAAATGGGAAGGTCTTCTACAATAGCTTGACTTTCAATGAGAGCTTTTGCAAATTTTTTAAGTCATAAATTCAGATAGTAATAGAAACTTATGATTTTTGCAAATACCCCTTTGTATTCTAAGCATTAAGAGTCACTAAGACTTTAAAATTTAAAAACCTTGAAATTCTAAAACTACTTCTTTGCATTCCGCCAAGGTCTGGTGGAGGTGCCGTGGTGGCACCGTGGTGGCACCGTGGTGGCAGAGCCTTCCGGCTTTCTGAAGGCGCTACAGTGTGCGATACCCCCCAGGGTATCCGAACCCAGCAAAACTGAATACCCCCCCTGGTCCCACACGGAGGGGGGGGGTCAAAAAATCTCCATGGTTACAAGACCGGGGGGGTGATGCCCCGCCGGTCTCCCTGTGGAGGTGCATTGGACACCCATGATCGCCACTTTTGGCATTATGCATAGATGGATCAAATTTTAAATGTTCTATTTAGCGGAAAAACAGAGGATTCCTATGCATCAAGGATTGCATTATTTGGATTAAGTGTGCAAAAGATATGAAGGTTCATAGTCACCTGGTAACTTAGGCATGCTCTTCATAAAACTCCTATTTTTTGGGCTTATCTGAAGCTATACATATCTGCATCTTCAAGCAGCTGCACAGTCACATGCTTTTGTTTCAGATTTGAAACTATAATTGTGCTCCGACATTTAAGTAGCACACATGTCATTCATTCTGATCTGAGGCTTTTGCATCTGGATGTTCAGGTGGGTACACCCAAAACCGCCACTTTTTGCTATTGAGCTTAGTTACTATTATTAGACTGGTCAAATTTTCATATTCTTGTAGGCAAGTGAAAGGAGGTTCCAACGCACCAGAGAACATGGCATTTGGATACTGTATGCAAAAGTTATTAAGGAACAAAGTTTGGTTCTAAAAGCGTTTCATCCACATAGGTACAGAACTGATTTCGGAGATGTACACATAGTGTAGATGGCGGTTTAAGGTCAGTGGCACATTTGGGTGCACCTACCTTACACATGCTGTTGTTTGAAGATTTGATGCCCTTTTGTATCAGGACGTTCAAGCAACACACATATCTTTTGTTTTTCAGTTTTTCAGTTTTTGTGTTAGGAAATTCAAGCAGCATGCATATCTCTCATTCCAGCTTTGAACTTTTGGGAATTAGACAGTCAAGTAGTCACCCGTACTTTTGTTTCAGAATGGACGCTTTTGTATCCGAACATTCAAGCAGCAGATGTGCTTTTCATTCTGGCTCCATGCTTGTAAGGTGGGAGGCTGTTAAAGCAACCCATTAAGAGCTGATTGCATTTTCAGGGAAGCTAAACTCCTAGGAAACAATTTTCAGTGAATTTTACTAGGAAGAAAAATGGAATTGGCATCTAATCCAAGTCGTTTCATATTTTTTGAATCTTTGTGGAATTAGTTACAAATTTTTGAAGTTGAAATGCAGTGGTTTCTAAAAGCGCCCCCCTGTTTAAATGTACAATGTTGGTACATTGAAGAAAGTAAAATGTGCCTCTGTGTTAGAGGTCAAAGCTTTTCATGCATATATAAATTTTTGAAAATCAACTTCAAATTTTTTATTTCTTGAAATAGTGATATTTTTTAGCAGCCCGAGATGACTATTGAGCAACAAAAAATACATATCATGCAATAACTTTTTAACCATGTAGTCAAACGTTATAAAAATTGTTGGGTCTTAAAGCTACTCCTTGGGTACATGTTGTGTGAAAATATCAAAGGAAAATAATAAAAAATTATATTTGTAGTGAGCTACCTCAAATCACTATGTTGTCAAAAATCAGTATTTGGACTTCTAGGGATTCTGAATTTTGCTCATACAATGTCAATACTATTGGAACTTCTAAGTATCAAGGCCATTTGCATGTAGAATTTTTTTGTTTTTTCAACAAATAATGCCTAGAAGTGCACCTTTGCTTTGTGATTTTTATAGAGTTTTTTGCAACATGATTGTGCAAGAAATTAGCTAAAGTCTTGTATTCTAAAACTGTCATTTCTGGTCTTAACATTCTAAAGGGGATTAAGGGCTAAGGACACAAATTGTTTGATGGATGACTTTCTCTATTTCAACAGAGAATACACCTATTGGTTCAAAAATTGAATCATATTTGAATGAGTGCCTATCACCAAGCGGCGTCTATTCAGGGGCTGGACATGAAATCTGTCCCATGAAGTGTAACCAACAAGGTGAAAATGCAAGTTTTTAGGGGTAAGAGTAGAATCTTGCCCTCTATTTTGTGCTGATCTTAGGGAATGTTCTAGACCTCACCTACCTAATTTGGGGTCTTTGATTGCAAATATGAATTCAAAATTTGCAAAAAATATTTGTGTGGAAAATAGAAAATTCTTGCACTTTCCCCCAGGTAAAATTCCTGCATTTTTCTCCAGACAAAATTCTTGCATTTTTCCTCGGGTAATTTCACCCTGCCGGTCCCACTTAGTGGGACGGGTGCTATTCAGGGGGCGTTTCGCCCAATCAAGACAACCCCCCTCAATGACTGAATCGAGCTACGCACAGTGTGCAATTAGAGAGTTCTGGGTTTACTTTTTCAGGGGCGGGAGTTGTTCCTTTGTGGTTCACTTTTTGTCACGGCGTCCTGCATTCCCACGTTGCAAACCAGCAGTTCCTGTGCTCCACTTTGTCCGATTTGGTGTCAACTTTTTGGGTTCGTCTTCACCGATGCAGGTTGACCGAAGTGTTCTGAGCTTGTAGACATTCTTTTCGCAAATCTCATTTGAGCTTTTCCTCCCCATCGATTTGTCCTTCAAGGTAGTATTTCTCGGTTGTGATGATGCTGCTTCTTGTATTTGGGCAATGAATTAGCCTCTTGCAAGCTCTTCGAAACTGCAATTTCGAAAAAGCGCAACTGTAGAACCTAACGAGGCCGACGAGCTTGCTTTGAAATCTCTTTCCGTTTGAATTTCGAAATTTTGTGTTTCGGTTGTGAAGGTGCGGCTACGTGTATTTCGGATCCGTGAATGAGCTTTGATCAGAACTCTCTTTCGATTTCAGTTTCAATTTCAATTTTCTAAGGGTTTTGATCTCGCAGATTTTTTTGGGAGCACTGCTGATCGAGGGTTGGCAAGCTCATAGACTGGTCACAATGCCGGAAAGGAAGGACTCAGAATCTTCAACCAGTACTTGTGTTCGAGGATGCTGCCGGAGCGATTCTTTCCCTTTGGACATCCCTAAATCTGAAATCCAAATTGTGACTGAAATTGCTCGGGGTAAGTAAGAATCCCATCTTTGTAAAACATTTATAAAAAACATTGAACGTGGGCACAGGCTCCTATTTGTAGAGTTTTAGACTACATTTACATTTATCAGGAATTCGATGGTACCGGTTGGTTTAATGGATTGCTGCTGACACCTTACATATCCGTCAGGAAATTTTCAAACACGGAGTCAATGAAAAGCTTGGATTTCAGAAAATTTATGTTCTAGTAAGGTTGGGAACACATTCGCATGGTTTTGAGTGGTTTCTCTAATTAAAGTGGAAATATTTAATGTGAGTTTAGACAGGGTTCCAAATTCTTGTTATCTGGATATTGTAAAAATAAGTTATGAATTTTCAAAATGTGAGTAAAACCATGGGTGGGATTTGACTCCTCATTTTCATATTCACTAGATTCTAAGTATGCAACTCTCAGTAGCATTTTATTCCAATTATGGCAAAACCTCTCCCATGAGAAAGGATTCATTATTTTACTTGTGATACTCATCTGTGTATTATTTCCTATTTGCAATGTAGTGGACGATGTGTGTTGATTTTGTACAGTGTTGTGGCTTATGGTTGATTTGATGGTCCAGGGGCTGAAAGCGTAGTATATGAAGCCCGATTTGGTGGCAAGTCCGTAGCAGCGAAAAAGCCTCGTCTGTCTACAACTGATGACATGAACCGCTTCCACTCAGAATTGCAGATTCTTGGGTTAGTAACCCTTCTCGTTTTGGGTTCCCAAATTCTTTGATTATGTTTTCTCCGACCTTTATTTTTAGGGTTGATCTCAGATTCTAGTTTAAAGTTTCTTCTTACTGTACGTACAGATCGTTCTGATTTTTTTTTTGTCCTATAGCAAGTTGAATTATCCAAATCTTGCCACTTTGGTTGGTGCACGTGCTTATCCACCCGACTACTACTTCCTGTATGAGCTCTATGAGCATGGGAACTTGGGTGATGCACTTCACGTGTCTGATTGGCGACCCTCTTTGCAACAAGTCATGACCATTGGAACACAATTGGGTTAGTTTGCTATCCTGCTATTACGTTCGAGTTTTTTCATCGTGGAGAGCAGTTTTATGTTGTTTCTTTGCATTGTGAATATAAGTGAATCTCAGGTTGGTGTGCTGCAGCGAAGGCGCTGCAATACTTGCACAAGGAAGGCATTGTGCACCGAGATGTGAAGCCAGCCAATATTCTGGTTAGTGCTTCTCAATTTGAGCTTATTGTTGTACTTTGGAACTTCTTTTGGTGTGCTTGGGGTAAACTTCGATTTGGAAGCTAATAATCAATTGTAGTTACTTCCAAGACATTTTTCTATTGTTCGAAAAATAATGTAAGGTATGATTTTTTCATCATTAAAAACATCAAATTGAATAAATATTTAGTATGCTTGTTGACGGAGAGTACCTTGCAGCTTGACAGCAATTGGGATGCGCATTTAGCAGACTTTGGGCTTGCTGCTCATGTTGCAGACCTTGCAAATAGCAGCTTAGAAAATTGGAAATCTTCAGGGAAGCCAACTGGTGGATTCCACAAAAAGAATATGGTCGGTACCCTCTTATATATGGCTCCCGAAATTCTAAGGAAAGATGTACAATCAGAGAAGTCTGATGTTTATGGATACGGCATCACTCTCAAGTACGTTGCTCATAATGCTTCTTCCTTGACCCCTTGTATCATCCTTGCCTAAGTTTTAATCAAAAAATCTATTTCTGAATGTAAAAGTCTTTAAAAAGAATTGAACATATTTCTATTGCTCAAAACTGTAGGGTATGATTTCGGCTTTCTATTGGGAATTTGTTACCTTCCTTGAAGCTTCCTAATGAAGCTTCCTAAGTGATTCATTTCAACTCCTTTAGATACGGAAGCAAGTCAATTGGACACTTAGGGATTGATAGATGTTTCTTGGTAAGGTTTTTAGCGCTCATTGTCAATTTTGGTTGAATGGATTTTGTTTATAATCCCTTAATGATATTCAACTCTGGCTCAAAAGAGCGGTTAATTGTGTCAAATGTTTTCTTCTTTCCTGATCGTGATACCTCTTGACTGGACTGTTGGCAGTGAACTTATTACAGGTGTTGTACCATACACTGACCGAAAGACTGCAGCTCAGGTTAGCTCTGTCAAAGGAAGCATCGTCTTTGAACTGTCTAAATTTACATTTTCTTGAAAATATGAAGTGTAGGAAATGACCAGTATAAATTACCAGCCCACTTCGAAAGAAATATTGGACTATGTGGGTGGTCCCTATGTGGGTTAGTCTTGGGCTAATTTACCCCTAAATGACGGAGATTTCATGGTTTTAAAATGACCGATTTGATTGATCATATACTAAATAGTTATATTACAGATGGGGCCAAATTTTTAAGAAATAGAATCAGTGAGAATCATTGCTCTTGTTCGTCGATAGTGCATAAAATCGAATTAAAATAATTCAATCCCTATGTGACCTGCTCAATAATCTATAACAGTATTTTTCTTACGATTTGGGGTATGGTACCTGACAGGCACACACGGTTCTGGAGATGAATTACTCAGAGCAACAGCTCTCTTCGGCTGTAACTTCACAAGGCTTGAGACCTGTAATTGCAGGTCCAGAATCTGGAATTCCGTTACAGTTGTCGACCTTGATTGAACAATGTTGGCACTGCGACCCTGCAAAGCGTCCGTCTTTTGACGATGTAGTGGAGTCCTTGCATGAAATCACTGCCAAACTATTCTCTGAGCAGAAATTGGCAGACACATCAGTCGGAAAACCGGATGTTTCTATCTCATCAAACACTGATAAGAATGGGCTGGAAGCAGTTTTGAACTACACTCAGCAGAAGAGAACAGATGTGAACTGGGCCTCTCGGACTGTTGAAGGGTTGAGATCCACCGCTATGGAGCCTTCATCTCCAGGTTGGCTGAACCAAGCCTCCGAGGACTCGAGCTACCTCCCGGTGCTGTCAATGGGTTCATTTGCAACGAAAGGAGCAAGACAAACAATGGAGGATACGTACTTCTTAAAATCTCAGCTGGGAGGAGCTGCCAATGTTTACGCTTTTGGCGTCTTTGATGGACATCGAGGTATGTTATTTGAAGTTCACTTTCCCGTCACTTGGGGTAAATTTCTATCAATGTGTTAAATATAAGAAATCAGGAGAAAGAAACGTTGATCTTGCTACCATTTTGCTTATGACATGATATTTTACGAATGGATCAGGGCCTGAGGCAGCAGAGTTTGCAGCTATCGCAATTCCTGAGTTTTTGCTTTCAATGGCTCCCACTTCTAGGTACACCATTTATTCTAATTAGCGTATTATTCTCTATTTCGTTTTGGCCATTATGTGTTGGCCACTTGTTTCTAGAGTACTTTTCACTCAAAAGCTTCTTGATTGTGGTCTCAAGGTACACTATTAACAAGAAGAAATCATTTACTCTTTAGCAAACTATTATTGTGTTAAGATAACTACACCTAAAATTGCACAAATAAGCTCTGTGGCATAACCAATATGCTCTAGAAAACGAACAACAATTTCTGCACATTGCTGAAAGACTATGAATCAAAATGCCAATGGTTCCATAATTTTTGGACGCATTGCAAATTAGTTACAAATTTTCAAAGATGCAAGGTGTAGGGTGCTAAAAGTGTCATATAGGTGATGCCAAAATGCATTTGATGCACATGAAGAAATGACACTAGAGAAGAAGTTAAAACAAAAGAAAGTGAACCCAAAATTGACCACTTGGAAGGTTGTCACCTCCACAGCACTAGAACTGCACACTACTCAAAATACACCTTACACTTGCACTTGTCCTTGTCATGCGCACCATTTTGGGTATCCTCCCTATTTAGTTTCTCTTCAAAAATAGGGGTCGATTTTGAGGAGCGGTCCATTTTAGGTGTGGTTACCTTCCATGAAATCATGAAGAACACTAAATAGAAAAAAACGGTGCAGTGAGACAGAGTTGTGACGATCCTGCTTTATATAATACAACTTCATGTTTCATTTCACTCAGTTTTGCCACTATTTGTAGGCTCGGTTGGCCAATGTTATGTGTGGAGCCGTTACTCTCCCTTTTTTGGAAGTTGAATGTGCTCTTTGTTACTTGAAATTGACAGGGGAAAAACTGACTCATTCTTGAAACCTATGTTACTTGTTGGTTGTAGCCCACAGGATGCTTTGACAAGTGCATTCATTGAAACGGACGTGGCTTTCCGCCGAGAGTTGGACAGCCAACGTCGATGGAGGAAAGGCGGTGGTTTGGATTGGCACCCCGGGTGTACTGCAACCACAGCGCTTCTTGTGCATGACATACTCTATGTTGCCAATGCTGGAGATTGCCGAACCATTGTTTGCCGGAGAGGAAAAGCTGTTCCTCTTAGCACGGTATTTATCCATCAATCCACGTTTTTGTTGTTCTAAACTCAAAGCAAAGGAACTCACTCAAAGCTGACCTTGTTTCAGTGAAAAAGTAGGGTGAATCGAATGAATAATGCCATGGATACCAGAGGTTGGTAATGTTCGGATTTAATAAATTATATTCTGAGAAAAAGAACCAAGAAAATATTTCAGTTCCAGTGATGAGGGTCTAATTCTAAACCTAGATGGTCTCACTTTCTTGATGTCCCTATCATATTGAGTACTATCGTATACGATGGACGTGCATATTCTATTTCCTTTTAACAAATCCCAAATGTCAAGGAAAATTCTGATCAACTTTTGATAATATAAAATATGAAAACAGAAAACCATTTGGTTTAATTACATAGTGCTACTGTTATTGTTAATCAAAAAAATGTTGGACCCCGCAGGATCACACAGCAAGCTGCAACAGTGAGCGGGAACGAGTAGTAAAAGCTGGTGGGTCTGTCAGTTGGAGAGTCAACACCTGGCGAGTTGGTGCTGCTGCGCTTGAGGTACTCACCAAGTCACTATACATATTTCCTAACGTACATCGGCAGGTGTACCAACCCTTAAACCCTAAACCCTAGACCTTTTCTTTTTTTTATCCTAATGGTAAGCTTCAATGCAACTTATTGGCAGGTCACGCGGTCAATAGGAGACGATGATCTGAAACCTTTTGTCACAGCGGAGCCCGAAGTAACTGTATGCAAGTTGTGCACTGACGACGAATTTTTGGTAAATTTTTTTCTTCCTTTTCTGAGGTTGACTTCTACACCTAGTCCTTGCTACCAGTATTCAGCTATTATTGGGCGGCCAGTAATCTTTTACTGTGGCTACCTATTTAATGGACTAGATAATGCTGGAGGGCCGGGAGGCTCAAAAGCATTATAGGACATAATGCCAAGTATAATAGTTCATCACAGATGTCCATATCTGTACCTTTTTGTAAATCTAAGGGTGTAAAAAGAGGGTCTGCGTTATGAGTTATAACGCTTTTCTGAGTATCCAATGGAATGGTGACAAAAATTGCCGATCTTTAAGCTTATATTTCCGATTTTTGCTTTGATGGTGAAATCTGACTCAGGTAATCGCAAGTGATGGTCTCTGGGAGACCATGCCAAATGACGACGTTGTGGCACTCATCAAAGACACGGTGAAGGAGCCGAGCATGGTTTCCAAGAGGCTGGCAACGGAGGCTGTGGAACGGGGTAGTCGTGATAACATCACGGTGATTGTGGTATTCCTCAAACCTGTTGCAACAGTGGAGCGTGTGTACTAAGGAATCAACTTACAAAGGCGACAGACAATAAACACGTCATCCTTGTTGTCCAAAGTTGGGATTTAAGTAGGGCTCTGTAGATTTTGAGAAATAGAAGTGGGAGGTGATGCACTTGCACATTGTCTGGCATAGCACATATTTTGTTATGCCTTGTATAGATTGTTTAACACCACACTGTTTATTTTAATATTGTGTATGATTAAATCAATCATCTGACTAGCATTTATGGATTGTCTCAAGGCTCCTTGTTTGCATTACTCGAGCATAAGGTAGTGTGCTCTAAAAGCAACCATTTAAGGGCTGCTCTGCTCTGCCTTTTTCAGAGAAAGAAAAATACAATTGATTTTGTATTTTTCCAAGCATTTTAGTATTACTTATAAATTTTCAAAGATTTGGGGCATAGGCACCTATTTGTGACCATAGGTCTCCCAAAATCTGTCCACTTGCAACTCGTAAAGAAATCAAAGACAATGAATGGCTCTTGCAATAGAAAAAATAAAATTTCCTCGATTCATTCAATGGCTAAAGTGGTTCATTTAAGGATCACCTCATCTCCATTCTCTAGCTAAGTAATAATAGGGACAATTCTACAACACACTACCGTAGTACCAATGAATAACACAAAATCAATAACAAAGTGAATTTACATGTGCCACAAGATTCATACTTTATAACCTTTCACCAATTTGGATGAGCGTTCCATTGAGTCTCAAAAGTACAATCCTCTTCCAACCACAGATATTCACCACCTGGATATTGGGGAAGGTCACGCCAAGTTTTTGTAGACAAATCATAAAGCCATCCTTTTTCACTGTGCCAAGGCTTCAATTCGCCCAAGATCACAAACACCACCAAGAAGCCATTGGATGAAACCAATTTCCACTTGTACTTCTTCTTCTTTGGAGTGTTCTCTAAAGGGATACACTTGTGAACATCCACTTCCACCCATGTGGGCAAATGTTGAGGATGATACTCCACAACATATTCTTTGATACAATATGTTTCTCGAGGCCGTTTTGTGCGCACCTCACTGCTAGTACGGGCATTGGTGTCCTTGAGCAGCACAAACACATGATTCTTGAGGAATGCAAGAGATAGTACCTTCTCCTTCTGCCACGGGCCTCGTTCAAAACCAACGCTTCCCATCACAAAATCATATGCTGATCGATTCCCAAACATGACATTTTTTGCCTCACTTGGTTGGGACCACTGCCCTGTCTCAGGAAGAAAGACCTGTATATCTCTAGCTGTGCCTCCCCTATCCACCTCAATGAGCACCTCATAACGATTCGTTTCACGATCCACAATGATGCGTTGCATGCAGACATCTCGCACATCCACGATTGGGGGCAGATCACATTCATATCTTGTCAATGGATTCATTACCTTAAAGAAGAAGGAGCGAATTGACCCATTTCTCTTCCGAACCCGACGTGCTTCCATGTCAAAAAGCAGCAACCCTCCACCTTCACAACTCGTAGTTCTCCATTGAGGCTGCCAATGCCACACTGGCCAATCCCTCTCGGGGACCCCTGCGGAAACTTGAAAGGCATGCCATGAATTCGATTTGGTATCAAACACCCGCACCAGAAACCAATTCCCAGGCCCTTCACGTTCGTCCACCTTACTCATGAGAGCAAACATCTTCGGATGTGCCTCATCACATGCCCTTGAAAAGCCAGAGTCTTCCCTTGCACCCAAGCTTTCTCTCCAATCTTTGGAGAGGCATTGCAAACCGAGGATCTTATTCACTGGAAGGCGAGCAAAAATGAGCTGCAACAACTCACGGGGTAGGGTACCCCAACGCTCTGGCTTCATTACTTCATCGTGTTCACAGCACACGTGTCCACACACTTGCTCCTCCCCTCCGACAGTCCTCTCGTCTTCCTCTCTCCCTGCTGTTTTGCTTCGTTTCCTGCTGTGGACAAACCTGCCCGCCTTCTGAACATGAAACTCTGCAGCTGCAAATTCAAGTAACTCTCGCCACTTGGTGGCAGAGTCGCTTGCAGTCCGATCACGCAACCTGCCTTGTAACACTCGAGCTACCTCAAGGTAATTCGGCACGACAGCCATCTCTTGGTGATCTCAACCCCTTCGTAAGGACTGCCATATCATGAACACATGATCAGTCATCCAATTTGGTCACTACGCAGCTTAATGAAGGTTGAGAATACGAAACAACTAGTCGGGAACAGATCCTGTATGACCCTTGTTACCAACAGCAAACCCATTTGTTCATACACTCGGTTGTCCAGACCAAGCCGCACGTGGTGTCAGCATGGCTCAGCTAAATGACCGAATAGCCACTCACCTTTTGGATTGAAATGGAGTTGCTTACAGTGGTCTTACTGATTTATAGTCCAGAACAGACTTTGGAATTGCATACGAAATTTAGACATAATGAGGATACAACTTGATCTCAATAGATTTGGCGCTTACTGTTGAGGAAAGAGATAATATATTGCAATGAAATGTAGAAAACAAAAGTGAGAAGGGGGTAAAAACTCCAAGCTACGTTGCACTTTTTATGTACTACTTTATCTTTTACTTTGGCTATAAATAACATCTAAATATAATTAAAGTCTAACTATATTCTAACTATAAGTAAAGTCACTTTACGATATAAGCTCTTAATATATCATTCACTTCAACATTTATATCCCAAGGGATCTACGCATGGCCCTACAAGGTAGTACGCTCTAAAAGCAACCCTCTCCTTCAAATTGATCTAATTATTTTTAGCTAGAGAATGGAGATGAGATGATCCTCAAATGAACCACTTTAGTAATTGAATGCATCAAGGAAAAATTTGTTTTTCTATTGCAAGAGTCAATCATTGCCTTCGATTTCTGCACATCTCTTTACAAGTTGCAAGTGCACGGATTTGAGGAGACCTATGGTCACAAACAGGGCTTTTGGAGGAGACTAGTGTCCCACACAAATCTGACGAAATTTCACCAAAAAACAAAGCCCTGGTCACAAATAGGTGCCTATGCCCCGAATCTTTGAAAATTTTATACATAATTCAAAAATGCTTGGAAATATACAAAACCACTTGTGTTAGGTTCCACATCTATTTTTCTTTCTCTAAAAAATGATCTAAAAATACTTTTCCCCCACAAAAAACTGTGAAAAAAGGTGGACCAGCCCTTAAATGGTCGATTTTAGAGCATACTACCTTAGTGATTTTCCAGAAATCACACTCCTACATATACGATAAAATACTTCTTCCACTATGAGACCCAAATAAGAACCCTAAACCCTGAAGTCTCCCAAGCCGAGCGCGGTAGCAACTACGACATGGAGGACATTGAGCAACTGCAATTCCGGAAAGCCAAGCAGGCTTGATCGTAGGATATGGCAAACAACAAAGAATATCCAGCCAAGGCTCTTCCTCTCACACCCTAACTCGTGAACGGGCCGTCACAACAACGAACAGTTGCACAATGCCGAAAACATGCGGCATTATGAACAACTGCTTCGGCATTGAACCTGGAGTCAAGCAGCTCTGGTGCGTTGACAAACTTTAAAATCCAAACCCTAAACACATTGCACCTCTACTCCTACGATCATCGCCATCTCCAACACACAGCAACAAAGAAGCAACAAAGAAGCAACAAAGAAGAGGTGAAAAATCATATCAACACACCAATTCCCGAGTAAGTAGAGCAGATCTCACATCCACAATCTACAAAATTTACAGTCTGTGGGGTACAGCTGAATTACGAATTTTTGGATCCTACCAAGATTAGGAGAACTTTGGGAGGCCCTTGTGCGCTCAAAAATGAATGGAATCATTCAAAATTCCGAATTGCGTTGGAATCATGCTGAAGTCTATTGTATCATCATTACAAACACACATATGTAACTGAAAATCATATATAGAGTTTGATGTTTTCTATACACTATGTACTGTCTAGTGTTGCAAACATTTGTGACAAGCAATTACAAATTGTAATCAATGGTACATATAAGAAATGAACCTTCTCAATTGCTTTAGAGATATTGTTAAAAAATTTGGATGGCCAAAAATTGAGGGGAGGTTTGTGAAAGTGGTGGTGTAGGCAAGCTTCCAATGCTCAAAAAAACAATTTTTGAAATTAGAGTTACTCGTAAAGTCATCCCTAGTTTGGTACCCCGTTTTAAACAAGCTCTTATACAAATTGGTGAAAGGAGGTAAAGCAACCTATATGGGATATGTAAATGGTTGGAGTTGTAAGTAACTTGTAAGAGCTTGGAGGAGCTCAATCTTAAAATAAACCCATATCCTTTGAGAGTTCATAAAGAACAGTGGATTTCATTATAAAAACAACCTCTCCTCCGTCCATTCACACGAATTGTCAATGTACAATTTCTTTGACAGGTAAACTCAGGTCCAAACTTTTTTAAACACCATTTCGATGCGAAAGAAAGTTTGGTCCCAAGTTTTGTTTTGCTAGTGTTGATTGCGCGAGCTTTTTACTTTTTCACCTGCTTTTTTACATAAAGCAGGGGTTCAAACCCCAATTTTACCTCTAAACACAGGTTTACTTTACGAATAACTCTATTGGACTTGAACTTTTTGGGTTGCTTTTTAGTTTGACAAAAACTCCTAAAATATAGTTTCCTTCCTAGTCATATGGAAGTGTGAACCAAGGATTTCTTTGAAATTTTATTTTGGATAGTGCAAACAACAATCTTTGTTGGAATGATGAAGTTTTTTAAATCTATGTAAATGGATGAAATATGTAAAATGCGAATGAAATTTAAATTATCCATCCAACAAAGTGTACATTCATCCTCCAGAGTAATATTGTCTTAAGCAAACTATAGTATATATCGCAATTCAATGATTTCATCCACTGCAAATAGGAGAATATATTGCATAATATATATTTTTTAAATGTATATAATGGAAGCATCCATAACTAATAAAGTAAGCAACACTGGACATGATTTAGAGCAATGCAAAGCAAAGCAAATATTTTTGGATGGTGCATTGATAGAAATGACGGGGATTGTAAAATTTCAGTAATTTTACTACTTGAATTGAAATTACTATGAATTTTGAAAGCCAAAAGTTGGTTTGAACCCATGTCCATTGTCTAGATTATTTTGAAACCGCTCATTTAAGAGACTATTTCTTCTTCACTTTGGCATTCCAAACCAAGGACATATATCATGATAAGAATGGAGGAATTGATGCTTGGAAATTAGTCCCAACTTCTCCTGAATTTCAAACACCCTACTTCTTGTTGATGGGGTGATAGTTGATATAGTAGAGGGCTCTTATTGCGCCCCTCTTCTTCAAACACTCCTTATAAGAAGCTCTAAAATGGATAGTGAGTGGTCCTAAAATGAATTGCCAACAATGTGAGAGTGTAATTAGATTTGTCAAACATTAGTTCATACTTCACCAATGGATGGAATAAGAGCCAAGGAGGGTCCATTTCAAAGCCAAGGTGTGTCCACATAATTTTTCTAATTAGAATTGTTTGCCCAATTGCCTTCTTACAAATGTTAAAAGAATGTAGGGTCAATTTAAGTTTAGTAATGGTTGCATTTAGGAACCTTGCATATTACTTTTTGAATGTTGTAGTGCTTGTTTTTGGTCAAGCCATACCTTTTTTAGATTACGTGTGTGTGGATTTTGCAAGGCCTATGATCATAAATAGGTGCCTACCGCAATTTTTTTTTGAAAGTCGTAAGTAATTCATAAATGCTCCAAAAAATATGAAACCACTTTGTTAGATTCCACATCAATTTTTCTTCAAGTGAAAAACAAGGAAAAATATTTTTAGGCATTTGAAAACCATCAGAAAGGCTAACTAGCCCTTAAAGGGTCGCTTTACAAGCCTTCAAAATAGAGCATCCCGCGTGGAGATTGAGAACTCAAATTTTCAAGAACTAGTGATTGATTAGCGATGGCAGTTGCGAAGTGGCAGCCTAAGAGATTTGCTTAATGAGTGTTGAAGGCAATGGCAGAAACACTTTGGGTGCCAAAGCTACAATAAATCAAGTCAAGTGGAGGGGGTTGTTGACGAACATATTTGTTCATATACCTTGCCATATTCATCCCATTAGACTGAATCCTCTTTTATTTATTTATATATATATATACTTATACTTATACTTGTCTCTCTCATAATACATGTTTTCATTATTCAGTCACCAATGTATGAGTGTGTAATAGAGTTCTCTTTATCAATATATTTTAGAACAGAGGGCCATTGCTTATGTCCACTTTTCAATTTGGGATGCAAGGGAGAGCTCCACAATATATTCTTTGATGCAATATGTTTCTTGAGGCTATTTTGTGCGCACCTCACTGCTAGGGGCATTGGTGTCTTTGAGCAACACAATCACATGATTAGTGAGGATTCCTCACTGAACGGGAAGTACTGGCATCTAGTTACGACCTAGTCAAAAAAATTTGAAGATTTTCGAATGGCATAGAAATATTTAGGATGGGTTACCGAATGAAAAAATAATATTTTCGGAAATGGACCGGGAAGGAAAATTAAACCTCAGGAATTTGGCCGTCCATCCTAGGGATATATAGGAAAATTACCTATGTAAATACCTTTTTTCCAGCAAGCAGTCGACTAGTCATATACTTTCTAGGAATTTTTTTTAATGTGTACATAATATACTTATATTCTTATAAAGTTATAAGTCTATCACACATTCAGAATTTCACACAAACTCACCAATTATCCTTTGTTAACCCCTGAACGTCATAGGGGACGAAAAACGTCCTTACAGCCTAAAAGTCAAATTCAAAGGGTTGTAACTTTTGCATCCAATGTTCAAATTCAATAAAACTTATTGGAGAAGTTTTGCATACTAGTCTAGTTTGTGTGATAAAATTTTCAGATCAATCCAAGATGTATGATAATTTTGGGAGCCAATTGAAGTTCATAGGTTCAATTTGAGCTCACCAAACTGCATTTGATGGCTGCAACTTTGGGGGCTTGTATCTTTGTAATCTAAATGTTTTTTTTCAATGAAATTTGTTGGATTTTGTTTCCACTGAAGTCTAATTGTTGTGGTAAAGTTTTCATGTCAATCCGAGTTGTTTCGAATGATTGGGAGCAATTCAAAGTTCAAAATCCAGACATTGGTGGATTGCAGTGAACTTCGGCGGCCTATAACTTCTTTATAAAATGTCCAAATCTAATAATACTTGTTGGTAAAGTTGCGCATACTAGTCTAGTTTTTGTGGTTAAAATTTCATAACAATCCAAGTAGTTATGAGTGATTGAGAAGCATTTTAGTAGAAGGAGGTTCAGTCATAAGTGTGATTTTTTGTTACTTTTTTCACTGTTTTTTGACATTTCAAATCCGTTTTGCAGACACAATGATTCATTTGAATGATATTTTTTTTCCACGAAAGTGTATATATTATGTTTTTGAATCATTTTGTACATTAAAGTTTTTTAATTTGAGTAGGTTTAGAAATCGAATTTCACCTCCAAATGTGTTCTTAAGAAAATTTCAGCACCTTTTTTCAACACTAAAACATTATAATCTTTTAATCTATACGGTCAAATGACCCCAAATTTGTTATACACCATCTAAAACATGCACACTACAATATTGTATGGTTGAGATCTTCATACCTTACTCTAAGTTTGGCTTTTCAGACTTGCAAAGGTAGGCAGTTTTTAAGCATGTTGGACCTCTGACGTTTAGGGGTTAAGAGGCATCAGCAGTGAATGGCTTTTACTCACTGTCAATCTATAAAAGTGTGAATTATGAAGTACTGTGAACTGTGAAATTGTAAATCTACAAAAGCTTTTACCGTTGGGATAGCTAGCACAATAATTAATCTCGGACCGTCGATCATGGCCGTCAAGCTGCCTACATCTCAGTTGTCAATCCGTCGTGACCGTATTTGAGGTGACTCTGTGAGGCACTGAGGCGTGACCATGACATTTGCAAGTTTGCGTCAACAGCAAAACGACACAACGTTAGGGTTTTGGATTTTGGAGGAGCAATTATAACATTCAGCTTCCCTGGTTTATCTCATGCAATAATTTGTTCAATGTATTGTCGCTCTTTGCTTTCTGTGAACTCTCATTGCGCGTGATCAGTTTGCTCGTGTTATCCCTTGGTTGTGAGTTGTGAAGCTCTGTGAGCATTGTAGGAACTTGAAAATAATTTTGCAAATGTAGTGAACTACTGATTGTTGAAGGAAGACGCGTGATTGGGAGTTTGTATGCATTTTGGCACGCAATTGTCCTGAAATTTCAGCTCTTGTGGACTTTGGAATTGTGGTCTGGGACACCACCTTCCATCGTTCTATTTCTTCAAGCTTCTTCACACTCTCTTCAGTCTAGGTGCTGACATTCACACTTGCTCACACATTTCAAAGCAGCCGCTTCCTACAGCTCTCCTCGTTCTTATCACGTACATAACTTCAGCATCATGTATTGGGGTTGCTATGTAGAGCTAGCATCATGTGTGGGGTTGCAATGCAATTTCTGTTTTTAGCTTCTTAATGATTGCCTCTGTTTCTGTCCTCTTCATTTCCTTGTTCTTGCATTACATTTGGTACATTGTAGCTTCCACTTTCCACATCAGAGAACTCTCTTAGAACTTCGACCGGTCTTTGATCTTCCGAGGGTTTTTTGTAGCAATTTGTGCAAGAATGGTAGCCACTTCAGTCTGTCATTCCTTTTGCTCACTTGATACGCGATTTGGCCTACTCAAAGCGACTACAAGTGACTTCAAATCACGTATGTTTGCTTGAACCTTGCAGTTGTTTTTATTGATTCAAATGTAGTCGTTCTTCTTTACTTTGCAGTGTAGGATTTAGAGATTCTGAAATTGCTAGTTTCAGAAATTTTACTCCACATTTTTTTGGTTGTCTTCTTTTATTGATCCAAGACAACCAATTCAATCGAACAAGTGAATGTGAGTATAACTGTTGATTGAATTTCAGACTTCCCAGATGGCTGCTGATGTCTGGGGTGTTGATTGAAGCAGGTTCCATCGCAAAGAGGCAGAAATCCCTCTGTGAACATTACTTCGCAAAGTCTCGTGAAATGGATTCAGCTGATTTGCCTTCTTCTACTTGTGAAAGCTCCAAATCAACTGACAGTCCTCAATCTAGCACAGATCAAGACTATGGAAAGGGCTATTCTCCATAGCCAACATGCATACAATGAGGCTTTGATGACTCTTTTCCAAGCAGCATACTTTATAGGGAGCAATACCTCCCCTTCTCTAAATTTCTTCTTTGTGTACTTTGTTGAAATCAATTAAGGCTCCCATCACAACTAGCTTGTATCAAGATGAAAAGGCTTGTGCAGACTTGATTCGGTGTATCTTAGTGGTACTGCAAAAGAAAATTCTTTGAAGAATTCGAAACTCCCCTTTTTATAGCATTATGATAGACGAGTCCACTGATATTAGTGTTACGGGACATCTTATGGTTTTTGTGAGTATTGTTGAAAAAGGATTGCCCGTCACCCTCTTTTTAGGCTTGTTGCAGATACTTGATGGCAAGAAGGATGCTACTGTCATTTTTGATACTCTGATTTTACATCTGCAGACTTGGAAGCTGGACCTCTGTAAGTTTGTTGCATTTGGCAGCGATGGGGCGAGTACTATGGTCGGCAGCCAAGGTGGTGTGGTAATGAAAATCAGGCTTTAGGTTAACCCATTCCTCCTCTCTTGTCACTGTGTCGCTCACCGCACGAATCTAGCAGCCCTAGATTCTGCCAAAGCATCTGATTGCAAGTCTTTGTCTGTTGAAGTTGATTCCTTATTAAATTCAGTTTCTTCTTTCTTCAGCAAATCAAGCAAGCGCAAGCATGCATTGACATCTTTGTAGGAAGAACTTTTTGATGCTAAGAAAACAATGAAAAGGTATCACAAAATTTATTGGCTTAGCAGAGGGCAAGTTGTTACTACGTTGTGTGATTCATTGGAGTTAGTTCTCTGTTATTTCCAAACTATGGACGATCGAGATTCAGCCTAGGCCAAGGAGGTATTGCATAATTGTTGAATCCTGTGACTTGAACGCTACCACGTTCAATGAGGACACTGGTTTTCATTTGCTTTTGGATTATGGTCCTCATGGGGATTATTTAAAGAGGTTGCAGTTTGGAATTCGAGGGAAGATGTTTCATGGGTTTGAAATGCAAAGGTGCAGGCTAGAGACAGACCTATAAGAGGCACTAAATTTTTAGAGGCCTTTTGTTGAGGCTATTTGTGCAGGTTTGAAGCACAATTTCAAGATAACAATTTGATTTCTTGTTTCAAAATTTTGAATCCCACTAACATGCCATCAAGGTAAGTAGGCTTGCAGAATTATTTTATTGTAGAATTAGAGTCTTTGTTGGCCCATTTTGGTGTGCATCGATTCCATATAGACTTTACTCTCCATGTCCTTGTTGATGTCGCAGCGTGCAAGCGTGAGTTTTTGTCTTTTAAGCTGTAGTGCACTTGCAAATGGAGGGACAAAAATTTTAGAGACTTGTGGGAAATGATCATGTAGAATCATTCCTTGCAAGTCTGCTACCGTAACCTTCTTGTTCTTGCTAAGTTAGCTTCAGTGCAATGTGTTTCTACAGCCACATGTGAGCGTGCTTTCAGTGTCCAAAATCTAATCAAAACTTGTGTGAGGAACAAGTTGGGTAGCAAACATTTGGAGGCAATGCTACGAATAGCTTTAGAAGGCCCGGATGATGAGTTAGATGATGTTCTTTGTGATGTCCTTCTTTGGAAAACAATATACTAGAAGAAACCCGTGTTTTTCATGACACATTTTTGGTGACATCCACCTGTTTTTATGTCAACATTGACATTAGACATAGCGTAAGGTGTAGTTGTAACATCAAATACAACATAAAAACAAGTGGACGTCACAAAAAATGTGTCAAAAAAAACATGGGGTTCTTTTAGTGATAGCATGTATTGTTTTGGGTATTCTAATCCTTCTTTGTATTTGAATGGTTCATGTGGACTTAGTGTGAGGACTGGGTCTTTTTCATCCGGGGCACTTCAAACTGATGCTAGTGGTACTGAAATGTCTTGACTTGCAATGTTTAATGTACTAACCAACCTCCATAAAATACTTGGACCTTCTTTTGGATCCTTATATTTTCCGAAGGCTACATCCTTAGCTCTAGTTTGGTAGGGGCTTAGCCAGGTTCAAATCCTACCAAGGATACATCAAACAAAAAAAATGTCAGGTCATGTCTAGATGGGCATGACGTTGAGGAATCATTTGGATCCAAGTCCAACGTCCGTTCGGATCAAATATTTGTTGTTAATTTTGTTAGATGGGATAATTTTAGTTATCACAGTTGACATATGGGATGGAAGCGGTTGCGATCCGGATGGACAGAGTTTATCTACGGACTTTGTGGACAACCTCCGTGCATGATTTGTGTTGATGGACTATATGGATGCCCTCTGCGATTTTATCTTATGGATGGATTATTTGGATGGCCTTCACAAAAAGATTTTAAGGATGGTTTGTGCAAACGGACTACATGGATGGTTGTTGTATTTTGTGGAGATGGTTCGTGAATTATGGACCACCTTATAATAGAACCCCAAATTCACACTTTAAGAAAAGCAATGTGAGACACCTCACTGAATTCACCACATCGACCGATTTACTATCCTTCTAAATCAAAGAAGACATTGTCATCGGGGTGTGGTGCTCTCAAGAAAGCATCAAGGTTAAAGTCCCAATGACCACTGAGACGGGATGCACAAAATTGTCAATGCAACCACTTGCGCCCTAAATGAATGGCTCTACCACACCTCGTTATTTCTTCATTGTTCTTGAAACACTCGATCGACACTTTATGCGTAAAAATGTCCAACTTAGAATGATTCCATTTCCACAACTATAACATATCCTTCCCCAATGCTTTTATGTATTTGTCAACGCTTATATTCTTTCTATTGTATCTACAATAGTACAATATATGTGCTTCTCCGTCTCATATTGGAACTCCAAGGTCGGGTTGGTGTTCCATTCAATGCTTCTACCACCATTGATTCTCGGCAAACTATTGTCAAACAATCCATAAATCAGGGGTCAAGACGTCATCCCAAAATATTGTCCTTCTCCATCCTTGAATTCAATAGCTATCTTCCTCACTTCATGTTCCATTTGCTATGACTTGTTCTTGGCCAAAATGCAAACCAATTTCATATTGAAGAGGTAGAGTAAACTATAGGATGTTGCAGTTGAGTTTTAAAGTATAAGAAAAGTAATTGATTTCTATTAGTTACACAAATTGAGACTAAAAACACATTTAACCTCATCATTCTACATTTGTTTAGTCAAATTGGGCAAAAATTAGTGAATTGAAGAATGAATAACATATAAGATACACATTCTCCAAAAATTAATTAATTAATCTTTGCTTTAGAAAGGTTTGCCAAATTAATGCAAGAGCCAAAAATGGACTTTCAATCTATAAGGGATTAGTTTTAAGTGGTTTCACCCTTTCGAGTAGTGTACAAATCAATGTTTTTATATAAGTTAATATTCAAATAGAGTGAGATCCCATAGTAATGATTTGGTTAAATTTGGATGAATGTAATCAAATTAGTGCAAAATTTTGGATGGAATTCAAATAGAATCATTCGAAATCATCATAGTATTTATAATAGTGTAAAAATAGTATAGATTATATTATATTTAATTCATTAAAAATATCATATCAACGTGATTTTAAAATCCACACACTTTCAAAATTAGTACAAATTAGTGTTATTTATGCAAAGTCTAGTAATTGCATAAATTCGTGTAGTACTAAAAGCATAACCATCTTTATGTGTCAAGGGTTTGACACTTTTCAAATGTAGATGAAAAGTGCTACATGCCCATGACAATATTTTCTTGAGACTCAATGACAAAGAATGACTCTTGAAATCACTATTCATCCTACACTTAGTTGCATTATCCTTTATTTTACTTGATGAGTGGTCATTCCACTATTTATGAGTTGTATTTAGTGAGCAAAAGTAAGGGCAAGGAAAATGAGGAACTTTCAAAATTAGATGGAAATTTTGAGCGTGCCAAGTTTAGAGAGTAAAGATGGTAATGCTCTAAATGCAAATATAGTGTTGGTGAACAATGGATAAATTTTTTAGCAATTATAGTGATCCATTCTTCTTCGTCTTTCTTTCTCTTGGTGCCTTCGTCGTGGCGCCTACGTCGCTTTCTTTCTTCTTCTCTCCGATCTCTCTCTCGGCGGAGATCGTCGCAGAGAAAGTCAGAGCTTCTCTCCTGTCTCTATCCTCGTCCTCACTTCATTCAAATGTCCTCATAGCTCACTCTCTGCATTTTTTCATTAGGGCTTCATAGCTCGCCCATGTTTTGAATTCCTCACAAGTCTTCCCGATGGCGGCTCTCGTCCCGACCTCGCGCATGCGCTGCATGTACATCTTCAACCGGAACGGCGTGTGCTTGCATTACCACGTGTGGTTGCGGCCTCACACCACGCTCAGCCAGCAGCAGGACCAGAAGCTCATGTTCGGGCTGCTGTTTTCGCTCAAGTCGTTCACGGCCAAGATGGATCCCGTCGGGTAAGTGTCCGAAAGCTGTGAAAATGAACGCTTACCCGACGAGAGCGCTTCAAATTTTTCTTTTGGCTTTCGTACTGTCTGCTTTTGATTCGCTTTTTGTGGTTTGGTTGTGATTTGACGAATTGTGGTTTGGTGAATTGCAGTGGGAACAAGGGGAACCTCGGGATGCCGAACTTGCCGGGACAAGGGTGTTCATTTCACAGCTTCCGGACCAATACGTATAAGCTCAGCTTCATGGAGTCGCCGTCTGGCATTAAGGTAATCCGCGGCATTGAGGATTGGAAGCTTTTTTGCAAACCCTAAATGATCAATGGCTGAAATCGGACTGAAATCGGGCTTCATGCCTCTCTAGCGCTTTGGAATGGGTCAGTTAGGGTTTAGGGATGAATGTTTGGACTAAAGCCCTCGATAAGTCCTAGACGACGAATGACTGAAATCGGGTCTCATACTTTTTTAGCACTTAAGAATCGATCACTTAGGGTTTAGTTTGGTCTAACACATGCATGCCATTCAAGTGATTTGGTCAACACGTATAATGTTCTACATTGAGTCAGGTGATTTGGAATTTAGCCTTGCATGATTTATAGCTTTCCACAATTTGATGAATTTGGTTAGGACCATGTAATCTCAGTGATGTTGGGTTAATTTTCACTGCTTGAAGCCTTTTTGCACTCTACATTATTATCATTATTATTATTATTATTATTATTTTGTGTTTTGTGACGGTTAACACCCAAAATAAATATATTGATCGTCTGCATTTCATGTCTGCAGCTGATATTGGTTACAGATCCGAGGATGGGTGATCTTCGGGAGGCTTTGAAATTCATCTACAATAACATCTATGTGGAGTATGTAGTAAAGAATCCTTTGTACACGCCTGGACAGCCCTTCAAGTGAGTCCTCGGCGTTTGAATCTTTACCATTTTGAGCAACACTTTGTGACAGAATTTATATGGATGTGTTACGTGATGTGCATCCTAGGAGAGGCTGGTGCATTTTGAACTTATTACTGAGTAATTAGATTTACTTAACTTGTGAAGGTAGTGACTCTCGCAGATGCCACGCTGCTCTCCTTTTATTTATGTAATGTAATTTTGCTGGAATTGCAGGTGCGAGCTTTTCAACGCAACTTTAGATCAGTATGTCAAGTCCTTGCAGTAGTTCATCTAGGGGTAAGTCTTCTTACACTCATCTGGTTGTAGAGTCAAGTGGTGACACCCTGTGGATTCGGTCCTTTTGAGTTAGTATATATGATTAGGTTTGCTTTGGATGTTATTTAGAATTTGATAATGGACGATGTGAGTAACGTCAATTCTTTAACAAGGCAGTGGGTTCCACCGGACATTTTTCAGTTATGGAATGTGTTTGTGGCAAGTTCTTTCAGTTGATCGTATATTCTAAACAGTTCTCGTAATTCTTACGTTTATGAGCAGGCATTCTATGGGCTCGGCTTCCACAGCAGCTCCAGAAGTATGTTGGAGAAGGGTTTTCCCTCATTCCACCTTGTATAATGTAAAGATAACGGATAGTGACGTGTGGATTGGCGGAGATTGTGTAAAGCCATAGCAGCAGGCTTTGTTGCAATGAGAGGTGTATCTATCATTGTGGCGACGTGGAGGAGTATTCGGAGACACTGCACCTTGGTAATCTTGCTCCAGTCGTGGCGCTCCTGACCCTGAGCTTTGGATTCCCCCATGTATTTTGGGGAGAATATTGGACTCAACTGTGTGTCCAATGCAATGATCTGGAGAAAATGTGATGTATTTTTTCTGGATTTAGACACCTTAGCACTCATGTTCCTGGGAACATATCTCATAAGTTTCGCTGTTCTGTATTATCTCCGGGACTCCTCTTTTAGGAAAAGAGGATTCATAACATTTTGCAAAGCAAAATTTGTCTGTACCAAATCTTTCCTTGTGCTGGGAGTATGGACAATAGTACGCAGTTGTAGTGTTTGCACCTTGTATCCTGTGGTCCCTGCATTCCGATGGTTTTGATATCACATAATATTGGACTGACCACTAACTAGCTTTCACTTGGTTTATTTACACATTTCTCTTACTCCCAAGAGTGGTGGGTTCGTTGTGCTTTGACTCATGGATCTTCCTTGAAAAACTCTGAAGTCTGGGCATCATGATTATCACTCTGTTTACTTATTACATCTGATGGAAGTCGTGTTACAAAATAGGTTCCTGTAATCTGGAGTTAATACGGAGTATTCTAATTGTTTATTATTGTTACTTGGACTGCAATAGTCGTGAACCGGGATCCGTGGCGCAATGGTAGCGCGTCTGACTCCAGATCAGAAGGTTGCGTGTTCGATTCACGTCGGGTTCAATACCCCGAATATAAACCCGGAGCTCACTAATCTTTTGCATGAATCATTTTTATAAATTTTGGTTAATACCCGGAGCTCGCTAAACTTTTGCACGAATCATTTTTGCGATTACAGAGCATAACGTCGAGGGCAGCAAACGCTCAAGCATTACATGCATATTCATATCGCAGCCAGTGACCACCATGAGTTCAGTCCCATGGGGATTCAGCATACCCGCATATCAATAAGACAATCTCTACGAGTAGCTGGGTACACTCGGAAGATAATGACAAAAAAAATTCTTTGAAAATCTAAATATATTAAATTGTTCACCTGTGCAGGATGGCATCGACAATCACACAATGATGCACAACTCAAGATTGCACATCACAGAACTTACTTTCCAAGGCAATATGTGTGAGCACACTGGCTTAAGTGATCTGTCTCTTCTCGGACCTTTTGGCATGTTCTAACCCTTTACAGTTTACTTCGCAGCCGGCATACTATGGTTAACTTCTATACAATTTACTTAGCAGCAGGTGTCAGACTCTCACACCAGCATTTACTCTTATTTGAAAGCGATCTGCTCCTACACATTAATTATTTGCCCCACTACGTAGTTCGGGAGTTGGAGTAAGACTTGCAGTAGAAAGAGTTCCTGCAGAGCTGCTTCTCGGTGACCCTCCTGAGGCTGAACCAGAACCCTGACGATCAGGTGGAAGATGACTGGGGTCTGAGGGATGTCCACCACGAGGAGAATCGGGTGCATCTGGCCGGTCTGGCTCTGGCTCTATGGACATTCGTTCTATAGCTCGCACCACTCCTGCGCTCATCTCACGTGCTCGTGCACCAAGGTCTTGCATGATGCCACCGCGAGTTCGCAACCTTTCGCGAAACCCCTTGGTGCTCTTGGTCAAGGACTCCTTGTACCTGAGAGACACATGCACATCAAACACCTTGGAGCAAAATTAGTGAGATGACATCAAGGTTCTAGAGAATAAAAAAAATAGTCACTTGCACCAGTCTTAACAATCCAATACAAAAGGACACTGTCCACAGCAGCTTCAATCACATCACAGGACAAAGTAAAACTGAAATCACCCAAAACAAGTGACACCAAAATTGTCAATTCTTACAAGGTCATCTCCATGTACGAATTGGAGTATACCTGGAAGATGCTGCAACGAAACGAGACTTGAAGGTATCGAGAGACTCTGAGGAAGATGTTCCATGTTCCTCCAGATCAATACTCCGCGACCTACTCGAGAATGTAAAAAAATGAAATAAAGTTGGGAGACAATTCATGAAAAAGTCGGCCAAACGGCTACCATTTCAACAGCAGGAGAGCATAACATCTAAAAGCGCCATCTAGTGCGCTCTAGCAAAAAATTGGAATAAGATACGTCCTATTAATATTAGAGATGCTCTGAATATCAATGTCATATAGAATTAGAGAATGCTTGCTCTGCTCTGACTAGGAATATAAATGTCTTAAATATAAAGGTGTACAACCATTAACCAACGTTGCCATATCTGCAAGTCCAGCCTTACCTGAGAGTTGGAGAATTATTTGAGCTACCATCCCTGTTGGAGCCGGAGTAATGAGGGTATGTGAAGACAGTTGTCAATGATGGCTCGTTATTCGTAGTTTGCGGAGGGGATGCAGCTGGCGAACTGGACGCAGGAGAAGACGGTGCTCCTGCAGGTGTACCAGACACGAGCACAAAATGCGGATGACCCTGAGCAGTAGTAGATGGCCGAAAGCGAATGTGTTCCCTCCTGCCCATTTGATGAGCTCGTCCCATTGCAGCCGCCGCCAAATGCTGCATAATGAAATCCTCGTCCCCATAGGATGCAAACTGCATTAACATGTGAAGATACAATTAAAGAAAAACAGGGCACCTCTCAAGGTGAAGCTGAATGGCAAAATCCGATAAAGACGTTTTGGCATATTGCCACTGACTTAACCAGACGTGTTGACCCCAGTTCAACGCGACGGCAATTTCAACAACCAGTTCTTTCAATAAATTATTAAAAATCCTCCAGAATTGTCCCAAACAAGATAACCAATTCACAAAACAGTTTCTCAAAATTTACTAATACACAAACACAAGATTGCAAATACAACGAGCATGCCTGCAGATTCCTTGACAACGCAAGCGGAAATCCAGAAAAAGGACTTACTCGATCGAATTCATACTCCTCAACTGGGGGTCGCTGATAAATGTGAGAAGCCTGTATTTTGTTGCGACGAACTGCCCGCTCCCGCCCTACTGCTTTCAGCAATTCTTGACTGCAAAGGATTACAACACTCGTATTAGCAACGAAAAACCGCCCTCCACTGCAGTCAAAGAAAAGAAGGAATTGCAGGAGAGGAATCAAGAAATATCAATCCAGATGTTAAACCAAAGCTGCAAAAGAATAACCTGTCAGGATCCTTCAAGCTGAGCGGTTGCCAGCACATGGGACATTCCTTACTTCGTTGTGACCTGCAGAACAACCACAACCAAGTGTAAGTCAAATGAAATACCAGCAATCGAGATTGGTCTGAGAACAAGCGAAAGAGTGCAATCCGAAAAAAATAAAAAATAAAGATACGTTTCTAATTATTCTAAACCCTAATACGCTAAAACAAGATGCAAACCCTACAAATTCTTCGGATCAAGAGCAACTGACATAAATACAGTGATTACCATCTATAATAACTGCTTTTGAGAAACATGAACAGAAAATACGAGATCGAAGTCTACTAAAAGTCAGAGACGATCCCGAAATTAATGGAAAAACTGCAAAGCTAATAAACCACAGCACTCACCATTCAAGAATACATTGCAGGTGGTATTCGTGCTTGCAGCTAGTAACCTGTCGCCAACCAGCACAAAAAGTCGGTTCATTACATAGGAAATTTGATCCAAATTCTCCCATACATCACAACCAAAACTATACATACACCAAAAAGACTACGCTAAAATTAAAAAAACTCAAAAAAACAAAAACAAAAAACAGAAAACCCACAATCCTCCACACGCAACACGGGTTCGCCATCCGCAATTACCCTAAACCTCACAGAAACACGAACAAATTCCAATCCAAATTCCACGAAGTCCACACCACAGACAGAAAGCAAGAATTCGGTCTGGCTTACAGTGGCAGGATCGTCATCGCAAAACGATTCAAGACAGATGCTACACGCATCGTCACAAGGGTCCTGCGCACCGCTCTCTACAAACTCCGCCGCAGATGACATCAATCAAAGCTTTCCAATTTCCTCTAAAACCACAATTTCTTTCTGGCGCCACTCCTTCAAAACCCTAACCAGATCACGAACTGCAAAATCCCACGGGCATCGGGAACCAAACCTCGCGTGAAAAGAAACGCCTGCGAGAATTTGGGATCGGAAGAAACGCGAGAAGCGGAGCTACTCTCGGTTGTAACGTACAAGAGATCTTCGCTCAACCTGGTTGGGCTTGCAAAAGCCCACTCGCCAGGCTTGACTTGCGGGCACGGGTAATGTTGCGACGAAAGCCAGGCAAGGAACTACGACGAAAGCAAGGAAAGGGAAACGAAAAGGAGAGAGATGACACCCTAAAGTCGGTGTGGATGAACGTCGTTCATCTGTTTCGATGGGTTTCGTTTCTTTTGAGGTCTTGATAAGGTTGGTCCACCTCAGCTTTGTGGGAAACGAAGATTGTACCGTAAAGACTTTCCTCAGAAGCAGCGTTCCCTAAAGGCAAAAATTCGCTTCATTTCTACCAAATTTTTTGGTCTGCTAAACATATATTGTAGAATTTCAAGAAAATTTGAAGATTTGAGCAATTCTATGATCGTCGTCAATAACTGGATGCAAAAGCGTGTACTCATCAACTTAATTGTTAGCATTCATCCCTTGGCTTGTAAACTTAGGGTTAGCAAAGTTTTTACCTGCACTGTTGGATGGAAGCTAGGTAGTTTCACCATAGCCGTTGATGTTGCAGGCATCAGCTTCTCCGTCACCTCCACTTGTAGTCATGATTTAGCGTTGGCATTCTTCCCAGGTCTTGCAAGTTTAGCAAGTATGTTTCCTTGTTGCATTTACTTCTTGATTCCTATACATTGGCACATTGATTGAGTTTTGAGTAGGAGAGTTATGCTTCCGCTTCTTGGGCTTTCAATGTTCGTTGCCATTTTTGTGAAATCGGCAGTTTGGCAGCAATGCGAATTCCTTTTTGATGCAAAAATTTGATAGACATTTCTAGATTGTCTCCTATACATTCACTCCAATTGGGAAATGGAGGCTTTTGGGGTTCAATGTGTGTTTCAAATTTCAATTTTGGGTGGCTAGACGATGGCCCCGCCTTGCGCCAAATTTGTTTGGTGTGTGTTCAATTTATAATTTTTTGGGTAGTATGTTCAAAAATTGTTGCACTGTGAAGTTAAAAGCGATCTTGGCAAATTGCAACATGCGCTTGTTGAGGACGACGTCACCTAAAGCTCTCTCTAACTCTCTCTTTGTTGTGTTGAAATTCGGTATTGTCAATTCATTGTTTTTACTGTTGGTTTGTACTTTGTGTTGTTTTGCTTATGTGTTTGATTTTTGCTCTTGGGGTTTTGGCTTGTGGAAGCAAGGCAACAAGTTTCCAGTGGCACCCAAGTTAAAATTGATTGATAAATTTCGCGTCAAGACATTTGTTTCTTTCTACAACACACACGGTTTGGAGAAGTATCTCTCGGCGCCTGCTTCTTCTTTTGAAGTGACGCGCAGCTTTGAGACCCGCTTATTCGATTCTTTACCTGGACTATTACCTTGCTTCCCTTCGCTCTTGAAGGTAATAATTGGCTTGGCGAAGGTGCCTGATCCAATGCCTGAGATCAATGACGGCAAACAACACGGTGTTCGGAAGGCTCGCAAATGTAGAAAAATTTTCTTGACCACTATGACGAGGAGATGGTAGGAGGTGTGAGCCTACAGGTTTACTTGGGCCGAAGGGGAGTTCAACACTTCCAGAAACCTTATTGGATCGTGTGCAAGACGTGTAGCAATGTGAGTGTTAAAAATAATGATGCTACCAAAGGGCAACAACCTTGAAAAGCACAAGGGGAAGTGCTTTTGGAAGTTTGATGGTGAGCCTTTTGTACATTATTTTGAAGAAATGTGAGACGTATGTGAAGCACAATTGCAAGTACTTCCAATTCAACAAGGTTTGGACGAGGTGATAGGTGGACAACATTTGTTGCATACCAACTTGTGGCTGGCTTGGAAAGAGAAGTCAACAAAAAGGCAGTACAATTCTTAACTTTGTTCCAAGTTTTTAGTTTGGATCAGCCCATATGTGACTATGAATAAGAGCAATACTTATTGAGGCACTTAGAGATTAAAAAAGTTCTTAGAAAACATTGGTCTGAAACATTAGGTTGGAAAATGAGTGAACACATTCATGTTAGTGTCATATCTATTGTAAAGGTCGTGGTGCAATCAGCTAAATTTGTGTCTATGAACATTGATGAGGTGATGATAGTGGACAATATATCGTAGGTTGGGGTTCATGTATATGCTGTGTCTTTCATGTACTTACTCCATCTTTCTTGCGTGCCTGACTATGGAACTGCAAATCACCTAACTGATGTGATCATGTATGCATTACTTGGTGAAGGAGGACTTACATGTGAGGAAATTGTCGATAAAGTTGTATCTTTTGGGGCAAATGGTGTAACCACATTTCAAGGACCGAAAATTGGGGTGTCCACCTAGATTCTTGAGAAATGGGTGTCATTCTATCTAGGAGCGAGCTATACAAGTCACCCCATCAATTTTGTTGTTGAAACTCTCTTAAACTATCTCATGGTCTCTTAGTTGAAGGCCCCTTTTGTACTCTTATTTCTATTGCAACCACAAGTACCACATTGAGTTATAAAAGCTAGCTGATCTTATGGAAACTAAAGGGAATAAAATGATGCAGAACATTGAGACTCAGTGGATCTCAATGTGTAGCCTAGCATAATGCATTATGTTGGAATACAAGACTTTGTTGGTCAAAATGGGCCTTGACATGGAGGCCGAAGCTAATGCTGTAGCGGCCATGAACTTTAGTTACCTAGCTGATGTTGAGATTGTCTTATCCCTTGCGTGCTTCATCCCATGCTCAATGTTGTCTACTACCTCATCAAACTCTCACAATCCTGTGATGTATTTATTTGTGACTTCCTCTAGTCAATAAAGGTGTGTTAATAAGTCTTGGCAAAGATGTTTATAGATGACTCTACGACATTCACAATGCCAAAGTTTCACCAATATCAAAAGTTGATTTCGCTTTCTTGCTCCAAACTACCTTTAGAAAGGAATAAGATGCCTAAGTAGCCCAATACTTTCTACTTGTTTTTCAACTTTGGAATCACCACTATATTTCTCCATTACCATTGCAAGCTCACAAGGAATCAAAAATTTGTGATGAAGAAGGATTTTTTGAGCACCTAATTGAACATACATCGCCAATTTGTTGGTACATGAGTTCAGCCTTGTATTTTGTTTCATCTTTCATTTTTTTTCATTATTCCATTTTTTTTCTTTGAATGTGTGGTCCTTAGGTGTAATAACTAATGACCATGTGTAATGCATTGCAATTTGGTAGTAAGTGTGTTTGATCTTGCAGTTTGCATGGCAACTTGTTTTCTCTTTGGGTTTACTTTTGTTCTGATTTCTTGTGGCTTTGTTTTGTTGGCTTTGGCTTTGGCTTAGTTTTGATTTTGATTTGTTTTTATTTACTCATGTACGTTGGCTTTATGTAGATTGGCTGGACTAGCTAATATGTTGAAGTAGGTGGCAATTTGTTTGGGATAAGCAATCATCTCCCTTATTGACTGTCTTGTTTTCGGTCTGGTAGAGATTGCCCAGTGATGTCCCTTTTGGATGAGCTTGATAGGCACTTTCCACAATAAGAGTTACTTGACGTGTTTGGAATAATTTACCCATAATATTGGAAGCAACTAGGTGCGAAAGAGAGCTTTGGACACTGTTTAAGAGTTTTCAAAAAAAAAATCTCTAATCCTAAAGTATTAAAATGTAGGCAAGCCATTGCAAGAAGGAGGACCGAGCTATATTGCACTTGAAATGTTGTCTAGTTCAAACCTTAGCAACCAGAAAAGGCTATTTAAAGTGACTATGAAAGCTAATTTTGATGTTGCTTATGTGTCAACTTTCAACGTCAATCTAGTGATCTTACCCTGGTAGAATTTGTCTTAGTCATGGTTTTTAAGCAAGCTCATTTCTAAATACTTCAAACTTGCAGAAATTGGTTATTGTTTAGTATTAGGTTTGGTGAAGGATGATTGTTGCTTTTCCACGCTCAAATTCTCCAAGTCCTGCTAGAGGAACCGCTTGGGCAAGTACTTGCTACTTGTGGTGCAAATGTTTGGACATAAGTATTACAGCTTGGAGAATTTCCCATACAAGGAGGCCATTAAGTCTTGGAGAAATGTAGTGAAGTTAGGCAGCTTGGGGATGTGTGATCTCTAGCCACTTTATCAAAATCCTCCCCCTTCCATGATCTTTAGTTTTCATGAGATTAGGCTAGCTTTGGAACTCAAGACTTTTGTATTTCCTTGACATTGAAGTTCACATTGCTTGAATGTATTTGGCAATGTACACTTGTGCAAGGAGGGTTCAAATCTCTTGTCATTTTCTTGATTTTAGGTTTGAAATGTCATTAGTTTTGTGTGTGCAAATTATATTTTTTTTTCTTGTTTGTAGTTGTCGCTTGTGCTTTCTGAATGGGTTGGCTTCTTGTTTGCTTCTTTGGGGGTATTGTTGGTTGAATGTTTGTTCTTACTGGTTTGTATCTGTTGGTTTTTGTTGGTTTGCTCTTATTGGTTGTTTGGTGTTCTTATTTTCTTACTAGAAATATTGATTTGTATTACTCTTAGAAGGACGTCCATATTGTATGCACATTACAAAGAACAAGAAGCTAATTTCCACAAGCAAGCTGCAAAATTGCCATTTTTGTAGAAAAAATTCCATCACTTAGCAATCATACACAACATGGCGGATACCAAATAGCTTTGTTCAGACACTAAATTTTATTACATGTTGCAAGCTACCTTCTATCAAAGACAAAAAACTTTATCCAAGATTCCAGCATTTTCTTGGGAATTTATCACACGATTTCTACAACTACACCTGAAGTTTGCGGAAGAAGCCTCATATATGACATGATAGTAGCAATACCACAAATTACAGTATATGTATCTTGAGAATGTTGCTCAGGAGGGGACACTTGAGCCATGTCCAATAGTTTCCATTACCAAATTGTCATAAATGCTTTTGGATTTTATTATCAATTTTAAATAGAATTCAAAACACCTTGTTGTATGCTTTTTGGATATCATCTCAATTAATTATAATTTTTCAAAATCTAACCTAATTGATTTCTAAAACCATGTCCTGATGTTGATGGACATGGGTTGAACAATTTGAATTGAGTATCTACCTATTTCAAGATTTTTGAAGGCACAATTCTAAATAGGTGGCTTAAAAATGGATATGCCTACCTTATTACACCCTTTTAAAATGCAATATATGGTAGGATCCACCTTTGAAGTTTTGACAAATTTTTATCCAAATCTTACTTGATTTTGGTCTTGGCTACAATTAGATTAGTGAAATAAGAAAAAAATGTAGATGAATTGTCAAAAAAGACTCCATGTGATATATGATTTGCTAAATTTTGGATGAAATTTATTGATGTTAGGTGAAATTCTGGAGGAAAGAACACAAATAATGGATGGTTGTCTAAAATGCATGACTATTCAAACTTTAGGTGCACTTGGTGTATGTGTATGGTGGGTTTGCAAGAAGGAGTGCTTTATAATTAAGGAAAAAAAATTTAGAAGTTGGATAGGATCATTGAAATTCAAAGATGTTCCTAAAAGCAAGCCTTAACCTCTAAAGCCTCAAAGTCCATGGGAGAACAAATGGGAATTGGGGTAGGCTCGTACAATGTTGATTTTTAGTGTGATTATGTCAAAAAAAAATCAAGATAGAAAATAAAAATTAGCTTTATAGAAAGATAATTTTTATTACAATAAGTGATTGGTAATAAAGGTTATGCAACCAAATCTAAAAATATTCAAGCAAAAGTAGTATAAAAAAATTGCAAAAATTATTATTATTATTATTTTTAATTCATAAAATATATAATTTTTCTATTTAGAGATATTTGATTTATTCCATTTAGATAAGTGATAAGAAAGCTATAGATCATTTTGATTTGCAAGCATTCTGCATTTTTGTAATAAAATAGCATATTGACTTTGTTTTTGAATTCAATTTTCACAATTTTAAAAAAAAAAAGTTGCATAATGTTCAGTTTTTTTTCTAGAACAATCTCACTCACTGGAATTTGTGTATTTTATTTTCATCCTAGGACTAGTAATGATTTAGTTTCTCTAACCTACTTATACTTAATAAAAAATTTAAAAGGTAAAAATAAAGTTATTTTCAAAAGAAAATTCCCAAAATTCCGAATTAAATTTTGCAATATAAAAATATCATAATCAAAATCAATTGTGTAAAAAATTGAATTTAAGAGGATTTTAAGTCTTATTATCTAGTGTGGCAATGTCCCTTCCAAAAGAGATTTTTTCACTTCAAATGCTAATATCTTCCAATGTATGTGGTCAAAATTCAAAAAACATATATCACATGTTCTTATACAAGTTAAGTGAAAGATCATACAATTCAATATTCAAATTTCTCATTGTATCATTTACTTGATTCAATGTAATAGTAAAATGATAGTTTTGAGTGATTTTTGACGAAAAAAAGGCTTTGGGACTTTAGAAGTTAAAATTTAAAAAAAAAAAATAGCTTTCTATCGCATACTATTCAACATACAGACATTGAAAATCTACCAATTCAACTTTGACTTCTTATAACTTTTGCATATTTTATTCAAATGTCATTTTTTTTCACCTACCTTTAGTTGCAATATGTCTTTGATTGAACAAAAAATGAGAGTTCTTTGACAAGATTATGATTGTACAAAAACTTGATTGGTTAAAGGTGATCATACTTTGAACAACAAAATTGAGAACAAAATTCTAACCCCTAAATACTTGAATAGAGGATAGTAATATGAATATACAACAATATGACAAATTGACAATGTGACGAAAAGATGAAAATTGGTCTTGTTTTTGCAATTAACAACCTCCCCTTCTATAGAAAAAGTAGAGTTCTTGATTTGGATTTTTTTTAAATGTCCCCCTCCCCCTCAATGTTGTTGATCTACAAAATGTGTAGAACAATGTGTAGCCTCTGATGGTGCCGATATTGAATACGATATTGAATATGATATGGTACATTTCATACAAATACTTATAGATATGCAAAATATAGAACATAAATATATATGGATATATGAAATATGGTGATAATATCCCATATTGATTGCCATGACATGAACTTTCAAAAAACATGAATATAGAGGATATATATTGTATTATACAATAAAAATATGTCACTTTATTAATTAATTAAGTGGCAAAACACACTTTTGTCACACCAATGTGCTCAAAAGACACATTGACTATCAAAAGATAATTACAAGTGATAATAGCTCCTTTATAATATCTCGATTATTGATTTGTATGACCATTCTATCTTCTTTTGATCCATATTTAACATGATATTTTTTAAATCTCTTCGATATATAGAAGACTAATAAAAATAAAAAAATTATTTTTATTAATTATTAGTTCAAAAGTTGTTCAAAATACTTTCTAACACAGAGCATAATGGATGTAAACATTGAATAAAGATTCTGTGTTTTTTTTATAAATAAAATATAAATATCAAGGCTAAATTCTATACAAAATTTTCCTTACAACCATCTACAAATAAGTGGTAGATACATACTTTATTGTTGTAATGAAATATGACTTTTATAATTAGAGTTTCGAGAGTCATACTATGTTTTGTCAATCTTTTATATTTGATCTCATAATGAATTAGGAAAGACTGTAGTAGTCAAATACTTTAAGAGGTTTTTGAAATGGAATGTACATTTTGAATTTGTAAATAGTTGCTACTAATTTACTGACAGGTTTAGTGATACATATTTTGCTTTGTTTTTTCAAGCAACATTCAAAACTAAATGAACTCATCAAATTCCGCTAACATCCATATTTCTTATTTTGTACATCTAATATTAATGTTTAAATTGATTAAATGATTGAATTAGTAAAGGTTCAAATAGTCTAAAATAGAAAGATGCACTCCATTCGTTATTAACCCTTGAATGATAAAATCTCCTTGTAGCATGGCATGGGACTTATTGCTTGCCCAAAATTTGTTTGATTAGGACATGCAAAAAAAAATAGTGAATAGTGCTTTGACTTTGCAACCTAAATGTGGTGCTTGACAAGCCATATTCACTATAAAAGTAGATTTAGTAGATTGAAATATTCCCCCAAAATGCAAAAAACATTTTTTGTCAATGATTCTCACAAAACCAAACTTGAAGGGCTCGGTCTATTATTTAAGGGTGAGATATAATTACTTACAAGAAATTAAGAGACATGAAGCAAAGTTTAACGTGAAAAACATGATAATTAGGAAGAGTCCTAAAAATTTATATAGTAATTTAAAATGACTAAATCACAAAAATCTATAAAAATTAGCTAAACAAGTGATTCATCACACCTGCAACAAATAATTACTATTTTTCAAAATTTGAGTTCACCTCTTGAATTTTCCTTAAAATACTTTGTTTTGCAATAAAAAATTCACCTCCTATTATCTACAAGTATTTTTTTTTATGAAATTGTTGTTTGGACTGATATCCAAAGTGGTTCCCTTAGAACATCTCCACTACGGACATGCTAGATTGCTGCATTAAATGGTTTGGCATGCCCGAGCTTCAACATGAGTCTTACTAGTTGTGCAATTTGAGAGTTTATGCAACCAGACTCTTCAAAATCAACTTGCTGCACTACAAGCTACATGCCCCTCTCATATTTGATGTTGGCCGCATTTGGCAAGAGCAATGTTAGATAGAACCTCAATTTGCAGGCAAACTCAACCCCAACCAATCAAATTAGTGTCCCTACCATACACATCAATATCTTGGGCAAATTGTGGGTGTTTTCAACTATGGTGTTTAAGGGTCACCATTAGATTTTCAAATTTTGCATTGAAATCTGAAAATTGTGGAGTCTCCCATGGAGAACAGATAACCTTGTAGCCCCTGCATTATGCCTAACACGTGCCAAAAATAGTCTAGTGTGCCCCATTTAATGTACACCGACAGATATGCTTTTACTATTAGTCTTTGAGGGCTAATACATGTCACATCGTCCTAAAATATTGGTAGAATATGCAATACATGTAAGACAATTTCAGTGTACAATTTTATATTAAAGTAATGACATGCTTGTGGTATTAGTCTTTAAGGGAACCAACCCATTTCCCACTACTTAAGCAATTGAGTATATTTAGAGGGTAGATATGTTGAGTGGAATAATTTCTGAGCCATATGTAGAAATAGAATTCAAAAGAATTTCGTAATTTTTCACAATTTTACTATCCAAAACAAAATTATCATGAATCTTCTAGTTGAAAGTCATATAGCCCAACCGTTTTTTATCACTTAGTCATCTTATACCTGCATAGAAATATCCCACTCTATGCTGCCAAAATGAGAAGGTGATTAGGAATGGGTTGGATCCATTTAGTATTGCATACCATACATTCTAGCTAGATTTGGCACCAAAGTGTTGAAATAATTTAATTTTGAAATTTCAACAATTTGACACCTTAAAATTATTTTCCCAGCTTTTGACTTTCAATATGCCAATCCTCTAAATTTTCTAAATTTTTGAATCTACTTTATGAAATGGATTGAGTTTTTCTATTCATAATGTGTTCCTTTCCTAAATTTTCTTAAGAATATTTTTCGGTATTCAGAATTGGGAGCAATGAAATTTTCTCAGATTTTCAGAAATTCAGAAATAATTGTGCAATTTTTCATATTTTAGACATTTTTCAATTTTTGCTGACCTGAACGACCATTATAATTGTCATAATAATGAATAATAATAGCAACTCTGGCCTGAACAAGTTAACCCCTAAAGGACCACACACCGTTTTTTGACAACATAGCGTTTTGGGGCAGCTCACCACAAATGGAATTTTTATTTATTTTTCTTTGAAATTTTCACACAAGATGTGTCCGAGGAGTAGCTTTAGGGCCCAACAATTTTCATAACTTTTGACCACATGGTTAAAAAGTTATGGTATGATATGTAGTTTTCATTGTTCGGCGGGCAGCCCGGGCAGCAAAAATAACTTCTTTAAAAATCATTTTCTAGAGAAATAAAAATTTGAAATTGGTTCTCTAGATTTATGTGCACAAGGAAAGCTTTGAATCATTCCACTTTGATTTATGAGATGAAAGTTATGAGGAATTTTAGTTGTGGGTAGTTTGCGGGTAGTTATGGAATCTCTACTCTAAAATAAACTTTGAAGTCCTTTATTTAACTCAATTTTCAATATTTTTGGAAAAAAATATAAACACAAGGTGTAGATTGTTTATTACAACATTACAATCGTTTGGATTGGCATTTTTCAATTCCATAATTAAATCCTTAACAATTTAGTGTTTTGAATCATTTTCTACTTCTTTCTACTTACTATTTTTTTCCTATATGTTGTACATTTCCAAATGATCTGAAATTTTTCAAGCATGTAGCTAACTTGCTTTGAAGAATGAATCCAAAGAGTTACCACCATTTTGGACATTTTTTCATACAAATGTGACCATGTGAAGTGCAGCTGCCCGGTTTTTCGCAGGGACAAAAAAAGGGGTTTGTCACTTCAAATGCTAATATCTTGCAATCTACACGGTGGAAATTTCTGAAATTTTTTCCACATCTTCTCAAACTAGTTTACTACAAGATCCTACGGTTACATGTGTCCAAAAATGTTTTTTTTCCAAAATTTGGTACTTGTACTAGAAATGGCAGTTTGGGAGCGTTTTTTAGTCAAAAAACTTTAGGGGTTAAGAGTCTATTCGGGTAGTTTGACCAGTCATACCTCCAGGGAATGAGACATAATTGTCACAATTCATGTAAGTGTTTCAAATTAACTTATTTGTAGCGTTCACTTGGTCAACCTTCAAAACCTCTCAATCTGCTTGAAGCTTGACAATGCAATCTGTGGTTACTGCTCATTCTCATACGGTAGAGGAAAATTTTCTGCAATACCTAAAATCATCTTATGTTACTGCAACCAATTGTGACATTTCTACAGTAGACTCTTGCCTCTATTCTGGAAAACCTAGGGTCAAATAATGGGTACACATATTTTTAGCACTTAGAAATTTCATAATTTATTCATATAGTGTCCCAAAAATGATTCCTGAGAGAATCTAGAATCCCCTATGGACTACCCACAAGACCCAACAAAACCTTTTCGCAGTTCAATAATAGGAACCACGCTCAAATCCTTCTTCGGACGAACTAATTCAGGTGCCGTAACTTTACTTCCCGGGTTACACGTCTCTTGCATCGCACCTAATCCACCAGAGCACCAAGGGGTTAATCACTCTCCAACATCCGGAAGATTACAGTAGATCTGACGATGCTGCAGCTGTAAAATCGATGCAGGCTTCTTTACAGCGCTTTCATGATCAGTAATAATATTTGTCCCAAAGAAAAACACTGTCTTGAAATTTCACATTGTCTTCACGCTTTTTGCGCGATGCGATAGGCATACATTGGAGGATCAGACAACCTTACATATTTTTCAAGCGATCTCATTATCGTTGAGTCTCCGTTGTCTTCTAACAGCGACTTTGGATTCTTGACGTGGCTGCCCAGCTGCATTCCCATAGCGCTCGGAGAACTTCTCACCCAAAAAGGCATCAACATCAAATTCCTCTTCTAATCTACTAGAAACTTCTAAAGCCTCAAGGCTTCCCACCGTCCTCTCATCCATAGGTTTCGTTTGCTCCTTGGACCATGGAAATCTCTGTTCCAGTTTTAGGAAATCTCTCAATTTGTCAATTGCTGGAGCTAGCATATTTTCCAGGTTCACATCCCATGGGTTCTGATCCACAATCTCCGTCCTCTGTAGAATATTAGGACAATTCTCATAAGAATTTGTGATAAATTAAAGATTAGCCTTCATCAACAAGCTGATGCATGTCTCCACCAATCAACAAAGCCGACAAATATAGAACAAAGCATTCAGTACCTGTTGAAGACATAGGTTTCGCAATTCATCAGCTCGCACAGCATTGCCTTGGCGTTCTTCCATAGCGGCCCAGGACATCCACGTCGGTACATTCTGAGAGTCCACTCTTAATGCCCGCTTGAATAAAACTCTTGCAACTCCTACATTCCCTTCTCTGTCTTCTAAGATACCCCAAGCCTGTCAAAAATATTTCACTACACAGTTCAGTGTCCTGCTCTCCATCTGATGCCAAGTATGTCAATCAGTTCGCAAAATTTAGGAAAACGTTAGCGCTGCCGAAGGTTGCACTATTATCGTATGCCATCCAAAGGATGACTTTTCAGCAGATTTTGTCAACCACAATGTACTTCCAACGTTCACCGACCTTTCATATTTCTTCATCTCACAACAATTCTGATACAAAACCGAATGAAGAAGAAGAAAACATGGAAGCATTTGGTGAGTGAAGATCGCATCCAATAAGGTCTCTGAGCCACAGTCAAAGCACAACTAGAAAACTCTGTAAGCGCAGGGATATTGTAGGAAGTAGACCTGAAATGATCGCACTGCATCCATCGATTTTGAGTCAACTGCAATTGCTCTCTGGAATAGCTCCCGAGCTACATCAAGGTTGACTTCTTTCCACTCGACCCAAGCCCAAGCCTGCACTGACTACCCACAATAAGTATTTCATTGTTTTGTACATAAAGAGGTGTTGAAACATACCAACATAACTAGTTCAACACCGCCTGAAAATGAAAGGTTTATCCACACCATCATGAAACACCGTGAGGGTTGTGAAAATTTTAGCAGCAGATTTGATCAGGTATATTTACACAGCCACCGTCAATATGCATAGCTACTGAAAAAGCGAATTTACAATAAAAAAATCTGACAATAGAATGTGAAACGTACAATCCACGCAGGTTGATGTTGCGGACCCACAGCAACACCTCGTTTGAAAAGCGTTCTAGCTTTGTCAAGATTTCCACAGTCATACTCAAAAAGACCATATGACTGATATATAACCGGATCGATAGGATTCAGTTGCTGTCCTCGTTGGAATAATTGTCGAGCACGTTCTTTATTTCCTTCCTTAGCTTCAAACAAAGCCCACGCTTGCCAAACATACCGGTTCTTCGGACTTGCTTCTACTCCACTCTGCGTATGTTTTCAGCCGAAGGTTACAGTCCACTCGCTCAATGACTACTTGTACTTATTTTGACTTCGATCAGGGCATGCAGGACACTTCTGGGAGCTATGGTATTCTGCATTGGATCCTACAGAAAAATCCTCAACCAATAATCCCTCTACCTTATAACTTCGATCGGAGAATATGTTCAAAGCCATGAAAAAATTGAGAATACTAATCGGCTGATTCATTTATTTCGAGAGCATCTACATATGAACGAAAGAGCAAAGTGCCACTGAGGTAAATCATAACAATGATAATCGAAAATATAGACAGTTCGAAATACTACCTTAAATAGATTTCGAGCTGTGGTTTTACAATCTTGACTTGCCTCCATCCTTGCCCAAGCCTGCTAAAAGGAAAGTCAGAGAACTGTTGACCCTGTGTCACATGCAATGAGCTTCGAGAACAAATTTATGCCAGTCACTGCATCAATATTACACCCGAGAGTAGCAACATGAAATATCCAAACCTTTATGTACAAATTATGTCATCTCAGTCAGCAAGGGACGTATTTAATAATGCTAAAATACCACCCACTCAAAGTTGGAGCCAAGTAACGTACCAGCCAGCTCGCTGCACTTTTGGGATTTGCTCGAGTAGCCTTTGCAAAAGAACTGCGAGCCTGCTCATATCTACCCATTCTCACATCAATAAGTGCTAGTGTTTGTAGGAGATACTCGTTGGGGCCATGATATTTCAAGCCTTTTTTTAAAAGAGCTCTAGCTTTCTTGGAGTTACCCTCTCGTAACTCCAAATGAGCCCAACCTTGCCAGGCAGCAGGATGGGTTTGATCTGCCGCAGTTGCGGCATCAAAAAGCTTTCTAGCTTTCCCAATATTTCCCGTCCTATCTTCCAATACCGCCCAGGCCTGATAACCCGTCCCCCGATCCAATGTAAGACACAAATAGAGCAGAGCTGATAATATGATGGTCTTTCTAGATGTAAACAGAGACCCAGATCATTTCGTCAAATTCATCTCCAACTTACTTCCCTGGATTCCAACTCACAAGATACACTAAAGGAGAGAGGCGAAATAAGAAACCAACCTGCCAGATGTAGGGATTTTCTCCACGAACAGCTTGGCATCCATCTTCAAAAACCTTCCGGGCTTCTTGAACCATACCCGACTTTCTTAGAAGTGTTCCTAACGCCACATACGGCCTGCCATCATCTGGCCAGTCTCTAATGCACTGTAAGACAAGCACCCAATAAACCAATTCGAAGGCCAAGCATTAGCCTGAATCCAATAGGCCACTGATAAAGCACGAAAGGCAGGATTTAGTTCATCAAAATCGACCACCAGGTTGTCGAGGAGCACGCTTTATAAGTTATTGCCACAACAGCATTAGCTGCGTACAGAATAGAGCTTTGCCAAAACAAAGACTACATGAGATTGAACGCAAGCGACATCACTCAATATTCATTCTGAAATTTACAATGAATTCACAGATGTTTTCCCTTGAAACGATTCACAGATGCGCATATTGCAGAGGAACAGGAGGAAGTCTGGAGCAACAAGAAGAGAAACATAACTCCATAAGGTTGGGACTGAAAGACGATGAAACACGAGTGCTGTACAGAGCAGGGTATACAAAAAAAACAAGGTGAACGTCCCCCTCCATGATTCATTTGCATGCACGCTCTCCGTGAGGAAGAAAGCGGTACACACCACGACAGGCTTTTAAAGCAAGGGAGAGCTCAAAAGGCCACCAGTGGTGGAATTCGATGTCAGACACCAGTTTTGTTACAGAGCTTTGATAAGCCGAGCTTACCACATGACTTTACATTGTCAAGACTCCGCAGAGACACCCGCAAGGTGAATTAAGCCAATGGGTCTAAACGACGAGATTCCCGCGCACTTTGCGCATTTTAGGGTTTAAGCCCCGTGAGTGGGAAAGACGGGGGTCCATATGCTCAAGCATGGAAAAGAGGAAGCACCTGTTTCAGAAGCGCCACTGCCTGCTCTTGCCGACCTTTCTGTCGCAGAACGCGCGCCCAGTATAACTGCAAGTCCAAATTGATGGGAAGCCTCTGATAACGCGCTCCAGCCTCACTCACCAGCGGAACAGCGCTCGTGGAAAACCGCGCACCATCCAAAATTGCCTCTTCGCCTCTCGGGAACGCCTCTCCGCGCTGTTCCGCACGCTTCGCAGCATTCAATTCCCTCACAGCAGGATTGACCCACCTGTCCACCTTCTTCCGAGGCGCGCCAGCCTCTGCTCCACTCTGTCTCGAAATCTGCTTCGCGAGGAGATTACTCGAGCTCCTATCCGTTCTGAAGCTCAAGCTCTCAAGCACATCAGCGACCTCCTGCTGCTCCTCCTCCTCGCGCACACCATCATCGAGGACCAATGTCACAGCACCCGGGGCTTCCTCGGCAGACTCAATGTCAGTGGCGGGGTCAAGGAGATCGCGAACGCCATTAGAAAGAAACACAACGGTGGCGGAGGAATGCAAGCGCCCTACACCGGTGGCGGAATGGGAGCGAAGACCACTGCGATGCCAGGAAGAAGCGGCGGAGGCAGAAGAGGAACTACTAGAATTATAGCTGCGAGAGGCCGCGCAGGAAGAAATAGAAGAAGAAGTAGAATTCAAATAGCTGCGAGAGACGACGGAGGCAGAACCAGAAGAACTTGAATTCAAATAGCTGCGAGAGACAGCGGAGACAGAAGCAGCAGAACTTGAATCGTAACAACTGCGAGAGGCGGAGGAAGAAGTGGTGGAATTATTGCTGCGAGAGGCTGCCGAGGAAGACGAAGAAGTGGAATTGTTAGAATTGCGAGAGGCTCCGGAGGTAGCAGAAGAGGTGGAATTGAAATGGTTGCGAGAGGCGGAGGGTTTGAATTGTGTTGCAAGGGGGAGGCAAGGGTGAAGGCAAGGGCCAGCAGCCGGCAGCGTTGTTGTCATCCTGCGCAACTACGGTGACGATGCTTTGGCTGCGGCAGCCGAGCACTTCTTCCCAGTGGAAAGAGACGCATGGGAAGCAGACGCAAGACGGAGAAGCGCAAGGATAAGCTGAAGAAGCACAAGGCTGGTGCAATTGTGCAAAGGACTGGATGGAGACAACAAAGCGAATGGAGAAAGGCATCGGACGCAAGCCCTCCACACTCAGGATTTCCTTGCGCGATTTATCTCTTGAAAGAGATTACGAGTTTTTGTTTGAGGGAATATTCGGTGATGTATTCCCTCTTCCACAATGGATGAAATTGCAAAATTGCTATAAAATTTGTAGGAGAATATTGCTCCATTTTGGATGAACAAACGAGTTGTTGTATACATTTGGCGTGTTTAATCCACGACTATAAATGAAAAGAATATCATAGTCTAGTGAGGATCACTTTCCGCATTGTCCAAACTCAAAAGGAAATAAAAATAATCAGCTTATTCCATTGCAAAGGAAATCAATTGTCTATAGAATAATTACTTCTAGAAGGATGAGGTCTATTACCTTAATAAATCAAAACATATTAGATTTTCGGTTTTGGAATAAATAAGTACAATCTTCATTGCTATAGTTTCTCTCAAAGCCATTCATTTGACAATTTTAAACCTCTATTATATTTGAAGGTGAATGGTTTCAAAGGTTTTGAAAAGCTATCCTAAAATGTGAAGTAGGTGTATCTATTATGGATCCCGTTTTCAATTGCGTCTCCTATCTATGCCAGCCCTTTTGGGGGGGGCTATATGGGGCCAGAAAGCACCATTCTAACATAAATGTCTTTTTTTCGCCAGATAAAAGTAATCTTTCTTCGCCAAATTTTTTTCATTTCTATAAAAAAATGTAGATGAAATCGCCAAATTTGGATGAAAAAGTGTATGAATATAATGAAAAAGTGTTTTTTGGTCCAAAAGATGGATGAGTGTAGAAATGCAATGCTTCACCAAATTTTAAGTGATCGTCACCCTCGCACTTTCTCAAAAAGCAAAAAAAAAGGACTGGTCTATGCCTATCCATCAATGAAGAGCTAAAATGTTGGATAGATGTTGATAATAGATGCAATTTAGAAGAAGTTTAATGATAGGTTCACCTATCTTAAATCCCTTTTCTAATTGTGTCTTCTATCTATGTCTATCTATCAATTACAAACGAAAATGTTGGATAGATGTAGATAATAGATGCAATTGGGAAGAAGCTTAATGATAGGTTTGCTTACCTTTTGTATATCTTCAATTTCTTTTTAAATCACAACATTTGGATAGTTATTGAAGAAAGTATGGTCTAAAGTGTATACTGAAATTTGACCTAGGGACCAATGAAAATTTGAAATATAAAGGAGATTGCCAATTTGGGCTGCACGCCCATATTCACTGGACTATAATTCATGCATGAACCTCTTGGGCTTCTAAAGAAAGAAGGTTTATTGCCATATCAACCTCTTTGAAGTTTGGTTAGTGTATTGATTTTTCTACCACCTACATGATATTCATCATTCTTTTTAGAAATACTTTAGGCTTCAAATCTTTTCAAAATTTAGCGCAAATATATACAAGTTAGTATTCTACAACATTTTCAAATTGTAGAAACCTTGGTGGAAACACTTGTCAAGGTAGAAGGATCTATATTGAATCACTTGGAAAATATTAACACTTCGAGCAAGTGCAAAAAAATAATTTGTATCTATTTTGACCACTATAATCTCACAAGTTTTACAACATTTATTTAATGTTTGGAATTTTGAACACATGTACATATACAAAGTGAAAAAAATCTAACAATCAATTTTCTAAAAAAGTACAAACAATCATTTTGTTTTACCACTCAATTTAGTAAAAAGAATCATTTTCAAGCCATGAGAGCTTTTAAAACCCGACAATTATGTAGAGTTTAGAAAGTTGATTCTAACTAACAAAATGATGCTTATTGCATCTTGTGTCCAGTCTAATTTTAAAATTTTAAAAAACTTAAAATTAAATATTTTTATGCGATTTGAACTTTGGAATTAAAGTTATAGAATACTAATATTTTAATTATAGATAGACTTAGAAATTGCTTTACTCCATGATGTTCTACACTATTATTTGCATCTGCAATGAAAATTCCTAATTCTTTTTACTAATTTTGTATTTAATATGAGGCATCTTTTACTTTTCTTCAAAATTTAAAGTCGTTTTAAATTTTTTCAGAAAATGTATTAAAATTTAGGATTTCTAAGAAATGTAATTCATTTTTGAAAAATTGACTTAGAAGACTTCATTGATAAACAATCATTAAATGTGAAAATTAACTTAAAGACAGTGAAGTTTAAGTTAGGCCTATTGTTTCAAGGTTAAATTTTCTTTAAACTGTCTTGACTTTGGAGATTCATAAAAAATCCAAAAACTCTTCAAATCATAAACTGTTGGAGGGATATTGTATGATTTCCATTTAATGACAAATTGTAACCATAACTTGTAATTACAATTTTGATTTTACTTATGCACAACTTAAATGATTGGTACTTGTACTTAATTACAACCTACATATTCTTGGCTAGAATGTACAACCTTTATTTATAAGAGCTTTTAAAATAATTGAGTTTGAGTACACCTATTTTCAACATTTTGCTAACTTATAGTTTATTCATACGGTGTTCAAAAAATGCATTCTAAGATTGAATTCTAAATCTGCTTTGAATTATAAATAAGATACAATAAAAACTTTTGCAATTCAAGAATAAAAACTATATCTAAGCCTTATTTGGTTCATCTTATTTGTTACTACCTTACATAGATTCACACTCATTTAGAAGTTTTATAGAGTAGCATTATAAGTATTCTATGCAAGGATATAAGTTAGAGAATTATTTCCTTAGAGTACCACTACAACGTCAAGAGAGCTATATAAACCTACTCACCCTACTTTGTAGCGGATGATCTTGTATTTCATACCCTCTTCTAGCTACTCTAGGGTCTTTCATTCAAAATATGAATTCAAAATTTTCAAAGCAAATCATTTAAAAATAAATGATAGATTTTTATGTTTTTTCCAAAACAAAATTTTGAAGCAAAGTTCCAAAATTTGGCCCTACCCTTAAACATTTGTTGCCAACAATACTCTAAAGGCATCTACACTCCACCTTAAAGCATCATCAATTCAACATTGAAAAAGGTTCTAAAATATATTTCAATCTTTTAAATAGTGAAGAATTCAAACTTGATATTACTATCATTGGAAGCACATCAAAAATCACCTTAAATAAAAGTTATAGTATTTGAAGATGGGACAAACATAATTGAAAGAATCTATCAAAAGCAAGTTAAAGACAAAAATATAAAGGCCTCAACAAATCATGCTTAACTCCAAAGAACTCAAACATCCACCGAGTAAATGATGAATATTGTGAAAAGTGCACTTCTTCCAATTAACATTTATTGAGGAAGTTTTAAGAAAAAACATGTAATACATTCGGGAGAAGAAGAATGAATGCTCCAATGCTCTATATAAATCTATGATATAAGGTGGGCCCCCAAAATGCACCACTAATCCCAAACTGCTATCATCACTCTCGATACAACCCCAAAATAATATGTACCTATGTAGAAGAAACAATTTTAAAATCTCTACTCAAAAAAACTTTGACACTTTATAACTTTTGCATATGGAATGCTGCATTCTTTGGTGTGTTTGAACCTCTTTTTACTTGCCAACAAAAAAAACATGAAAATTTGACCATTCTAATAATAATAACTAGGTACAATAGCAAAAAACTAGCATTTTAGGGAGGTGCCCTCAATGTGTTGGAGTACTTTCAATTAATTTTGATAAATCTTCAATACTAACACTTTAGAATTAACTCCTAAAGTCCCAATGTCCCCTTGGGGGACAAAATGGATTTCACGCAGGCTCTTGTGATCTCAATATTTGTCTTGATATTTTGAATTTTGTTATAAAGATAGAAAAATATAATATCTTTTCAAAAATATAATTTTTATTTCAATCAGTGCCCATGAGCAAAAGTTATGGCACAAAAAGCCCTTTTTTTTAGTTCAGCGGGTAGAAAAAGAACTTCACAAAAACTTAAAGAATTATTTTTATTTTTATTTATTTTTTGAGTTTGTATAGATTATATTTTTGTGTACATGGGAAGCTTAGATTTATTCCATTTGGATTTGTTATGTGAAAGTTTTGGACACTCTTGTTTTTTAGGCAATTAGAGCATCTTCTTTGAAAAATAACTTATAGGATTCATTTTTGACCTCAATTTTCACTATTTTTCAAAAAAAGAAATTACATAAGGTTAAGATTTCTTACTAAGACAATCTCACCATTGAGATTCGTGTATTTCAATTCCATCTTAGAGCTATTAACAATTTAGATTTTTCTTCAATCTTGAACCGACTTCTACTTAACATTTTTTTAATGTGTAAAATTTAAGTGTGCTTTTCTTGAAATTTTCTCAATTTTCTCAATATTCTCAATTTTTTTATCATGTAAAACTAGAAATTCAAAATCAATAGAACAAAAAATTTAAGTTAAGAAGGTTTTAAGCCAAAAAACGTGGTTGAGTAGCATGCAATTTTTTTTGTTTCTTTCACTTTAAACACAAATATCTTGCAATTTATATCACAATTAAAGTTTGTGAAATTTTTTCCACACAATCTTGTACCAATCTAGTACAAGATCCTACAATTAGATATGCTAAAAAAACATACATTTTTTTTTTCTCTTTCCTATAAAAATGGCAGTTTCGAGTGTGTGTTTTTTTTTTATGGAAAAGAGGCCTTGGGACTGTAGGGGTTAAGGGGGAAAAAAACATGGAAATGGCACAACAAATATTCCAAATTTTCTGTTGTTGATCTCATATGCCGTGATTGCCGTTCTTTGGATGAAAGTTCGCAGGAACGGAGCTGCGACACAGAAGCGCATGTCAATACGTGTGCAATAGAACGAGAGAGACAGTGTCGGTAGATCACTAAGAAACCATGGCTGGGCCTGGCTGGCTATGACGGGGAGCGGAGGCGCAGTAGTCTGTGCGACCGGGGGGTGCGAGGACTCTCCACTCACGGCAAGCCTGACAGTTGAGGAAGGATGCAGGCAAGCGAGCGAGCAGGGGAGGGGATTGAAAGAAAGGGAAGAATGGAGACAACAGCCGGCCAGCAAATTGTCAACTCTGATTCAATTAGGGTTGCGTGGCTGTAGCATGAGGTAACTTGCAAATTGCTAAGGGAGGGAATGAAGGAGGACTGGCAACTGAAGAGGCCAACAAGCAGCTGTGTTCACGGCTGTATATTTTCAGAGAGGTTATTGCAGTGCATGACAGTGAGTGCCCGCATTTTCTGTTTCTTCGTTTCGTGCCTGGCCGGGACTTTAGGTTTCCTTGGGAGGGTTTACTCGCTTCGTTCGTGCGTTCCTTGATAGATACAATGGCCAGAAAATTGCCATTCTGATTCTACAAGGGTTGCGTGGCTTTAGCATTAGGTGACGAAGGAGGAGCACTTGCAAATGTGCTGCCTGCTGCGAGGGAGGGAATGAAGGAGGGCAACTAGAGAGGCCAACAAGCATCAGCGTCCACGGCCGTATGTTCAGAGAGGTCAGTGCAGTGCAGGACAGGGTGTAGCTGCATTCTGTTCTTCGTTTCGTGCCTGGCCAGGCCTTTAGGGTTTCCTCGGGAGGGTTCGCTCGCTTCTTTCGTGCGTTCCTTGATGTCTTCCTTCATGGAGACAACAGTCAGCAAATTGCCATTCTGATTCTACTAGAGTTGCGTGGTTTTAGCATGATGTAATGAAGGAGGAGTACTTACAAATTGCACAGGGAGGGAAGGATGGAGGGGAACTGACGAGGCCAACAAGTAGCAGCGTCCACGGCCGTATATTCAGAGAGGTCAGTGCAGTGCAGGACAGTGGGTAGCCACATTCTCTGTTCTTCGTTTCGTGCCATGCTGGGCCTTTAGGGTTTCCTCGGGAGGGTTCGCTGGCTTCGTTCTTGCATTGCTTCATGTCGTCTTTCTCCCTGGTCCTCGCTGTGACTGTGTGAGCCCTGGTCATAGTCTTTCGGTGTAATTATGGATACCACCGCGGCTGCCGAGTTAGGCCTGGGCGATTTGGATAGTGGTGGTGGTAGTGGTGGTGGTGTGGCGTTCTGGCATTCTCCCCCCGCTGGCTCCGATCACTGGGGCAACCCTGGCGACTCCGCGTTGCTTGACGACGACGGTGATGATGATGATGCTTGGGACCGCTCCGCCCTTCCTGTTCCTGTGTCGCCTGACATCCCGCCTGCTTCGCCTTCCGGGTTTTCCCGCGCGCGAGCTTCAACCGCTGAACCTCCCACGAAGCTTTTGCGCTCCATGCCCGATGGTGGAGGTTTAGGGTTTAGCGGCCATGGTGCCGGTCCTCCTTCAGGGCGAGGCCATTCCTCTGCTGGCTCTCCACATTTTGGTGGTGGCAGTGGTGGTGTGGGTTCGTCACCTTCGGGCGCTGGAGCCGTGGGCCGTGGTCGAGGCATGGGCAGCATTTTCTACAAGACGAAACTGTGCAGTCGTTTCCGGAGTGGCAATTGCCCTTACAACAGCAACTGCAATTTTGCGCACGGGATGGAGGAATTGCGCAAGCCTCCACCCGGGTGGGAAGAGTTTGTGGCGTCTCAGGAGCTTCCTCCCCCGCCCAGTCAGTCTGGCGGAGCCGGGAGCTCCGGCGCTGCCGCTGGACCGACGGACTCTCAAGTGCGGTTCCACAAGACACGCCCTTGCAAGAAATACTTTGGCGAAGGGAATTGCCCCTATGGAGAGAAGTGCAACTTTCTGCACGATGAACAGAGTGTGCCTCGTGCTGTACGAGAAGCCCGAGAGGCGGTTGTGGCTGCGAATTCCGGTGGTGGTGTCGTCGCTGCTTCTCCTAGAGTTGAAACTCCACTCGCTCCTGCCAACAACGATCACCTCAAGGAGACAGGCGTAGGCGGCGGCTCCACGTCTGCAGGTTCAGCACCTCCAAATGCTCGCCCTTCCAATTGGAAAACTAGGTTGTGTAACAAATGGGAAACTACAGGACATTGTCCGTTTGGAGAGAAATGCCATTTTGCTCACGGGTCGGATGGTAAGTTTGTAGCTCAGAAAATTCTCGTCAGTGTTGTAGTCATTGAGGATTCCTGCCGGCGCTGTACGACTCCGTGCCCGTTTTCAGTTCTCCTGTCTGTCCTCCGTAGTTGATTTGTTCTGCTGATTTTTTGTAAGCTTTCACCCTTGTGAGGACAAGTCTTGGGCCTTCTTTCCCAGTACCCTCGGCCAAGTCCAAGATATGCATACTGTTGGGAATGTCTGCCTACAATTTTGATACCGTGAATTTAGGTTTTGATTTTTACTGCTATTCCGCCAAGGTAGAATTGGTATTCTTAGAAGGAGTTTCTCACCTCTGCTCTGCTTGTCTGGGGCTTGCTTTGCTTGGAGCATGGTAATGCCGGTACCTCAGATTTGAGTGTATATTAGATTTAGTTTTGAAGCCGAGTGGCGTACAATGTCCCCAAGACAAGCTGGGGTATGAGGTATATGATGCCTGCCTGCCTCCCTGTGGTCCTCAGCATATCTCTCATGTATCTACAGAGTTGCAAAGGTACGGAGGAGGGCTGCCAGATCCAAATTTGCCTGCTCTTTCTGACTCGAAATCAGGAGGTACAACTTCACGAGACTCGATAGCGGTGTCCTGGCAGCAAAGACATCAAGGCGGAGCTTCTTCTGCGCGGTCTGGCACGAAGGGAAATTCCACCTGGCGAGGCCCAAATGAAATTTCGACAATTTATGGAGACTGGTGGGGCGAGAATGACTTCTGGCAGTCCGGGGGATCAAGCGCGAGCCATGAAAGCACTGAACTGGAAGCTGATGTATGGAGAGAGGCGCAGAGGCGCACACCTCTTCCGGCACCCCTTTTGTCAACCCCAAGAACAGTTCCATTTTTCAGGCGCATTAATAGCTTGGAGCCTTCCAGGCAGACTCCTGAGTCTCATTAACAGCTGTGTGAGGATATCTGAGCAGGATAAAGCGTTGCAACCTGAGCATGGTTGGAGAATCGAGCTTATACAACTGGTAATTCAACCTTTTCTTCTCTCCATCCATCTTGGATTGGTTTTGGTGGTGTAAAGCTGAAGAAGCATCCATTGCATGTGAACCCTAAACCTAAACACTTATTTGATCTTGTACGTAAAACTCTAGGCCAGGCAGAGCTCCAATCCTAAGTACTTCTTTTGATAATTGCTTTGTGAGGTCGTTGCCTTGTTTTCCGTGAAATCGACGAGTAGTTGAAGCAGAAACACAGGTATTTTCGTCATGTTAAATCACTAAGTGGAATCATAGAATCTTGTCCTCAGATGCTGCAGGCGATGCTGTCTTTTTCGTCATCTCCCAATGCTGTCTCTGATCTCAGGTGTTCTCACCTAAATGATCAATGAGGAGTTAAGTACGATACGCTTTGCACCCCCCTAAACTTGCCATTGTTCTGCACTCCAGCTATTCAGACCTATTTGCACACAGCTGGTGTCAGATATACCGTAGAAGCTGAGCAGACTCAGTTGTCAAACAAGCCCCTTCTGATTGTTCTGGAGTGTTCACTGGAAGAATTGGCAAGGCACGGACTCGATCGGTTCATTAAGGTAACAGCACCTAAAGCGTCCGAATAAGGATTTGAGGACGGTTCCTATGACTGAACTCTAAAGTATTCTGTCAGGGTCTTGTTTGTAGTTCACCAGGGGATTCTAGATTCTCTTAAAATACATTTTTTGGACACTAAATGAATAATTTGTGAATTTTCGGATTGCTGAAAATAGGTGTATCCAAAATCAGCACTAAGTTCTCATGAATACAGGTTGTACATAGCAGGCAAGAATGTGGAAAGTTAGTTTCAAAAGCATGCTATATTAGGTGCACTTACTTAATTTGAAAGGGTCAATTTTAGAAACATGTTGTGCTAGGTGTGGTTACCTTGTTTGTACTCCATTACTTTCCATTCATAAGTGTTGAATAAGGCTTGAGTATATTATTATGATCATTGCCTTGGGCTTCTCTTGCGCAATTTGTTTCCTCTAAAGCACGTATATGGTTTAAGGCCCTTCTTTAAAGCACGTATATGGTTTAAGGCCCTTCTTGCATATAAAGTGACTTGCAAGAATGATCCAACAAATACATGGTAGTTGAGATGAAACTTAATGCAAATGTAATCAAATCTAATTGATGCATGAGGTAGGATCATCCAAATCTAAATATATTCTTGAAAGCAAGCCTTGTGAAAACTAGAAAAAAGTAGATGTTCATTCCATGTCTTTAAGATGTGAATACTGAAAATAGGCTATAGTCTTAAAAAATCTACCAATTCAACTTTGACTTCTTATAATTCTTGTTATTAAACATTGTTCTTGGATTTCATCCAACTTTGTTGCAATTGTTAGAGAAATTTGTCCAATTTAAAGTGATCTTATAATAATTTATAATTGAGTTGATTTATAATTATACAAATTCTATGTATTAATTTTAGATCCTATCACTATCATATGTTGGGTGTAGGATAGGTAGAAAATAATTATTTTTAAGAATGACGGAATAAAAAGAAAGTGAAAAAGAAAAATTGACAAATTCAGCCAAAATTAAAAGACCAAGTTGCTGTAAAAATAATAAAATTTTCAATATAAGTCAAAATGTTCAAAATCCCTCTACCATTATGTAAACTTCTGATGACATAGCAAAGGAAATTTTACATTGACATTTAGTGAGTATGGAGGGTAGAGAGGTCATTTTTATAATGAAATCCATTGTCCTTTATAAATGCTCAAAGAATATGGTATAATTTGAATATTGAGCTCCTATTAATTCTAACCATTTACATACCCTACATGGGTTGTTTTACTTCTGCCCATCCAATTTCACACTTGTCTAAATATGTGATTTTTGGATTTTGGTATCAAATACTTTGGATTTTTTTCAATTTAACACTGAATTTTCTTAAATGTTGAAGTTACTTTGAAAACTTTAATTAAATATTTGGCATCAATATGCCAACCGTGCCCTCAACGTACAGTAGTTGACTTTTGAGTTATGCAATTGAAACCATATTCAATTAATTATGTCATGAAATAGAATGGAAATTCAAGGTTCATGATGATTTATACTTAGTATTTGCTTGGAAATTTAGAATAAATATACAAGTTGATTTTGAATGATGCATTTGAAACTGCATACAATGAATTATGTCATAAATTAGAATGACAATTTAAGGATCATAATGGTTTATAGTTAGTATTTGCTTCGAAATTTGAAATGAATATTCAAAATGTTGATACATGTGTAGACTAAAGAGGAATTAATTGACCTAAATTACTACTATGCTTTAAACTTCAAGGTCTTTGGAATCCAAAAAATGCTGAGCATTTTCCTTCAAAATTTGTTTGCATGGATAATGTATTTGCATTCAAATCACGAACTTTCAATAATTATAATAATGACCTTTAGGTTGGAATTGGTTTAGCCGTTTTGTGATATATATTTTTGTATTGATGAATATAGGGTGCACTAGATGTGAAGAGTTACTTAACCCCTAAGTGCCCCAGCCTTTCTAAGTGTATTTTTTCTATGGAAAAAAGTCCTTCTAGGGACTCAATAAAAAGAGAAAATTATTTTTTTTCTTCAAAATCTAATTGTATAGATGTTTAAAGAGCTTGCTTATTAGCATGCATACAAATTTTTAGTGTGAATTTGCATAATAGTTGTGAGATTGTAACAAGAGAAATGTATATATCATATTTTTAGAATGCTATCCTTCTCCACAATGTTTGAAAATTTTGTATATAAGAGTGTTTTGGGATTGGAAGTGACAAGAACAACTATAAATTGTGTTAGTCTACTAAAATTAACTTTCAAAAACCTTAAATTCAAATGAAGAGCTATTAAACTCATTACACAATCCACCTTGCAATTTTCTTCTATAAGTAGAAATTGCAAATAATTCCAAATCAACATTTGTATCTTTATATTTTTCAATAGTGAAAATTATAAAAATACTTTACTCTTTTTATTGAGACCATTTCAAAGCAAATGGATAGGTACAATTTTTTAGATCTCAAAATCAAGTAAAATTGGCAAGATTTATTCTTCTATTGATGGACATATATGCCTATGAGGACATCTCAAAATCAAATATTTATCTTCTTTGGTTAAAAATAAACACTTCCAATAGTTAACCTTCAATACTGTTTGTAATTTTTTTTAAGTGATCAAAGGAATTTAACTACCCAAACAAGCTAAATTTTTAGATCAATCATATATAATTGCTCAAGTAGTTAGGAATTGAGCATGACTTAGCTATAGAGTCATTAGGTCAAATGCCTAAAACAATGAAATGAATCACGACATGGTTGTGAATCATGAGGCCAAATGATTGAAACGATGAAATGAAACTACAAAATGGCCATAAAATCGTGATGCTACACAACTAAAGTTATGAAATGAAACCATACAAGTTCAACCATGACCAAATATTATAAACATATTATACAAAATTTAATTTTAACCTTTGAGAATTAAAGAGTTATTCAAGCCCAAATTTACTTATATTTATATTATAAAATTTGTTTTGTACTTTATTTTATTATTGCCAACAATTACATTTATTAGAGCATAAGTCATTTTGAAACTATAAGAACATTCTTGATCCAACCTCCAAATAAACTTCTAGCTTTTGATTAGTTTACAACTAGAACTTGAACTATATATCATTGAAAGTGCATCCCAAAGAATTTTGAATAGGTACAAAAAAAACACTCAAATTAGGCATGTTAGACAATGTTTAGAGTTTTTAACATATGTCCAATTGAGCAATGGTGAGAAAATAATTTTCTCCAATTAGAGAATAGAAATAATGAGGATAACATTTTTTTTGCTAATTTTTCATTGCGTTTGGGATTAGTAGAAATTAAGGTTGTGTAGATTACAATCTGACTTATTTTAATGTGTAGGCAAGCTTATTTTCGAGAAGCACAAAACTAAAAACTAGACATTGTGGTGTACAAATAAAGAACAGAAGAAACTAGATATTAATATATTAGGATTTTATAGCTTAATGATAAATGACTCTTTATTTTCATTATCATTAATGCTAATTCATTTATTGTGATATCTCAACAAACAAATTTCCAATAAAGGCAACTATTATTTCTATTCTTAGAAAAATTGCACATCATATTCCCCACATTTATGAATATAGATCACCCTAGTCAAGAACGTATTGTATACCTTCAATGTTATACAGTAGTACTGGCAGTTACTACCACTTTTCTGTGCATTGTGACAAACTGTGTCACAATGCACTGAAACACATACCCTCCCCCCTTTGTATTTAAATTAATAATAAATTTTGTACCCTCCCCCCTCCTTTGTATTTAAATTAATAAATTTATTTTAAATTAAATTAAAATTAAAAAATTTCAAGAACCCCCTCCCCCCTTTGTAGTTTCCAAATGGGGGTGGGGGTGACAATTGATATGGGACATATCGTGTATTTTGTATTTTGTATTTTAATCATATCTTATGTCCAGTATAATGTATTGAAGTCATATCTTGTACAAAATTTCCGTATTTATACCATATCCGTTTTCAATATTGTATTTTGGATTCATATTTGGACGGCTTGGATTGAATCTCACAAAGATCAAGGGTTTGTGATTTTTTGAGAAATCAACAGCATCTTGGAGGGGAAACATTTTTCTTTTCTTTAAACCAAAGGTCTGTAATTTTTTTGAGAAAGGGGGGGAGGAACTAATGCAATGAAAAGAGGTGACAGCCTCTTTTTAGTCCATTGTGCATTGTATACCTTAAGTGTTATTGGCAATTGGTGGCTTATTAGGTATTTAAGTACATTGGATTCAAGATCCACTTAGATTATCAAAATCCCTCTTGTTCCACAATGGAGAGGAAATTGGAAATTGATAAATATTTATTCATGGATTGGTTTTGTAATGGCAATTATTGTCCTTCGTATTTGTCCAAATTTATTACTAATAGCTTTCTTCTAAACTACCAAATTGCTAATATTTAATCTAATTATATATGTTTTGTAATGTACATGTAAAATCACATTAGTTGGCTGACTTTTTAATTAGTGTCCAAACCGCCCTTCTCAAAATGAGTTGTAAACTACATTACACCCACTTAACTTTTGAAAAATTTCACAAGGTGGAGTTTAACACCTAAAAGACTAGGATGCATTTTTTTGGCAACATAGACATTTTGAGCAAGTATGTATAACTAGAGATTTGCATATTTTAGGCTGAATTTTTAATAGAAGGTGGGGACAAGGAATATTTTTCCTATATACTAATTTTCATGACATTTGGAAATATGAGTCAAAAGTTATGGCCTAATATGTTATTTTTTTTGTAAATGGGTAGTCTAGTTAGATTAGAATAAATCACTTCTTTCCGAAACAAAAAATTGAAATTGGTTTTCTAGAGTTATATATACGTGGAAAGCTGTGAATCATTCCATTTTAATTAACAAGATGAGAGTTATGAGGAGTTTTAGTTTGCACGCAGTTATGGATTTTCTACTCTACAATAAACTTTGAAGTTTGTAGTTTTACTCAATTTTCAATATGTTTTGAAAAAAATAAAATCACAGGATGTAGAATGATTATTACAACATTTCACCCATTGGGATTGGCATTTTTCAAGTCCATAACTAAATTCCTATCAATTTTGTTTTTTGAATCATTCTCTAATTCTTTCTACTTATTTTGGACAATTCCAAATGATCTAAATTTTTTAAACATGTAGCCAACTTGCCATGAAGAATGAATCCAAAGAAGCACCATGACTATTTTAGACATTTTTTCATACAAATGTGATCTTGTGAAGTATAGCTGCCTGATTTTTTTGTAGAGCCCTCCAAAAGGTTTTTGTCACTTCAAACCCTAATTTCTTGCAATCTGCATGGTGGAAATTTTTGAAATTTTTTCCACATCTTCTCAAACCAACGTACTACAAGATCCTAATGTTAAATGTATCCAAAAAAGTATGCTTTTTCTTAAATTTGGTGCTTGTACTAGAAATGGCAGTTTTGGAGCGTTTTTGGTAAAAACATAGCCATAGTCCTTTAGAAGCTAACTTAGAATTTGATGAAACTACCGCCATTGAATTCATGACACAGTCTATTTTTTTGATGTAATTTTAATTTTTTTTAAAACTCAAAATTTGAGAACTGGCAGCTCAAAATAGAAAATGGCTCGTCGCTTGGGTCATTAGGGATTAATAATATAGAAAAGATTAGGCAAGGGTGGCTTCTTCAGCCGACGTGTGATGGATATGGTGACACTCTAGGCTTGCAATTGCAACAAATGGAGTTTGTGGGAGCTTCAGACGCTCGATCGATCTAGTGCTCAAGGTTGTGGAAGAAAAGATAAGCGGCTCGATCACTTCCATTTCTTCTTCAGCCTTGAGACTTCTTTTCGTGTACCAATTAGCTAGGGATTGTGTTTCATCTACAATTGTGCGAGGTTGTGGAAGGAACCGGCGTGATTTGTACGAGGTTCCTCATTTGTAATGTCAATGTAGGAAAGTTTTGCCATCGTGGCATGTTCGGATTGGTTAACCCTTGAAAGGCCCTTGCCAAGGTCCCTCTATATGACCCGTATTCAACCTTATAACTCTCCAATTATGGTTTACTATATGAATTGGAATACATTGTTATCTACATACTACCATGATCATTAATTTACTTTATATTGAACAATATTTGGTCAATAATTTTCTGGTCAAATACCACCATATTCATAATATATTATACGGACGCAAAGGGCTTTCAGGCCCTTCTAGGGTTAAGGAGAGGCAAATTCAAACTAATAATGCTCATTGCTTGCCTTGTGCAAACTTTCAACATGGTGGGTATGAAGTAGAAATTTCATTTGGTTTAGTACTGAGAGAAATTAGAGAGAAATCTCTACTAGTACGACCAACTAATATTAAGTTAGTGAGTGTGGATCCACCTAATATAATCTAAATGCACGAGACTTTCGTTGTTGTGGCATGTTGTAATTGGTTAAGCAACCAAAGAAGTCAAACAACTCAACTTTCCTATGTTGACATTATGTCCAGTAATTGCAAAGTAGGCCAATTCATCAAGAATAAACACCGATTAGTACCAACTTCGCCGCCCACAGCTTGGTAGGTCCTAACCGGTGATTATTCTTAATAACTTGGTTTGATTTGCAACTACTTAGTCCACAACAATGAAGCTAGCCAGTTTAACATGCAGGTTAGTACTTCCTTCACACTTTCTAGTTTTTCAAGTTGCCTAATTTGCAATGACAAAGTTGGGTCCTTTGGTTCTTTGCAATTGTGGTTAGTTCAAGGTGAGTTGGACATCTTGGTTGTTTTAAAGAGGTAGTTTGCATTGCTCTAAGTTCACTTGCAGTTTATGTACTTTCTATTAGATGAGATTTTGGGGTTCTAAAGGGCTGCAAGTTCTTGGACTATTGGGAACACAGGGGAGCTATGCCAAATCAACCAGAAATATATAATAATATATAATAGTTATTTTTTATTATTTTAAATTATTAAAAAATATAAAAATATAAAAAATATAAAAAATATAAAATTTACATATATTTTTAATTATTATTTTTAATTCTAGGCAATAGTTGCTAGTTTCTAGCATTGGAGAAAGTCCAAAACAGTCCTCCAATGGAGTTTAAAAACATTTAATGTGATATTATGTTGTTTTAGGATTTTAGGCGTTGTTGGTCTATTGTCTTTTAAGTTCTTTTTATTTGTCATATTTTATTTGTCATATCCAAGCTACAGTTATTGCTATGAGATATAAGAGGGGGGGGGGGCCTTTTGAGGGGATAGTGAGTGAATGATTCACTTCACTATCCCTCACTTAACTTCTAAAGATTTTAAATTATGTTTTCCCCTAAAACGCTCCAAAACTGCCATTTTCTAGTACAAGCACCAAATTTTAGAAAAAATCAATATTTTAGGCACATGTTACTGTAGAATCTTGTAGTACACTGGTTTGAAAAGATGCAAAAGAAAATTTTCACTATGGAGATTGCAAGATATTAGCAAAAATCTTTTTATGGGCCATGCAAAAATTTGGGTAGCTGCACTTCACAAGGTCACATTTGTATGTACATGTTGGTGGTTCTTCCTTGTATTCATTCTTCAAGACAAGTTGGCTACATGCTTGAAAATTTTCAAATCATTTGAAATTGTACAACATATAGGAAAAAGTCTAACTACATTAGCTTGTTAATTTATAATGCTTGAAAATGATCTTTTAGAAATATAGGGAAACGTATAAGTTAGAAACCAAATAAGATTCAATCCAAACTGAAATCATGAATTCAATGGTCTTAGAGCATCGCCACCCATTCCCGGGTTGATAACCCATCAAAACAAGTCAAGACAAAATTTGATTCATTTGTTTCAATAAAAAACAAAAAAAATGGTTTATAGTATTTTAGTTATTTTAGCACAACCAAAGGTATGTATTGACACAAAAAGTAAGAAGTCAACAAGCATGGCGGGGACCGATGCTCTCCTATCGTCTAGAGTGCAATTTTTGGTGTCCCCGGGCTCTTTTTGTTCCTATCCGAGTTCGCGGTGCGGAATTATTTTTGATTGGCCACGCTCTGAACTGATCCGGACACCTTCCAAGTAAATGGTTGGTGATGCTTTTATTAGAATGTTCAATGGAAATTGGGACCTATAATTTGATTGGTATAGAATGTTGGACAAGGTCAAATAATTAGCATTCATATTGTAGAGTTTATTTTCTAAGACTCCATTATTCCATGTTTGTTCTTCATTTAGTATTGGTTGCCATTTTAAAGCAACCAATCATCAATCTATTTTTATTTATTTTTAAACAAATGAAATGGAATTTCATTGTCAGAGGGATAAAGTACAACCAACCAGCTACAAGTGGCTTGGTAGAATAGGCACAAACAAAATACAACGCTACAATACAGAAACACCAGACTACAAGGTCCGTGAAGCTGTTTATGGTCTACCACCAAAGCGCAACGCCTAATAGTTGCCAAAACTCACCCTTTACGGCGGTTAAAAATCATCAACCAATTCATAGTCACAATTATTCATTTTGGATGTTACATTGGACATTATTATCGACATAAAAACACAAGTTGTTTTATTGGACGTCCACTAATATCTGTCTCCTAAAATCATGAAAAAATCACATAAAACACAAGTTTCTTATAATGTTGAAAATGCACAAACTGCACCCTGGCTAATGTTGACAGTCCCTCACTTTGCCATGCCTGTCGGTTGTTCATTGTCTTGGGTCTTTTTTTAGAAAGCTTTATGATACCCATGTCATAAAGATTTTAAAATCAAATTTTGGGCAATCTTTCCAAGATCCAAAATGTCCTTTAAAGGTCAAAATTAGTACATTAAAAATGTGGACCGAAGCAATCCTCAAAGGAATTAAGTCCCACAATGGGTTCTTATAGATTTTAGATGAGTTTCCAAGCAATGATGCTAGCATGTGAGCACAAAAATGTGAATGTATGAGCCTTGAAAGTTGAGACTAGGTATTTCTTAAAGTTTTTTTATACTAGATTCTTTGTTCTTTTTTTTAAGAAACAAAAATGGTGAAAGCAAAAGGATGACCAAAAGAAGGAAATCTAAAAATGGGAAGAAAAGGAAGGAAGTCTAATAATAGGAAGAAAAAAAGGAATACTTGGAAGGAAGAATGCCAAAAAGAAGGGCTAGGGTGAATTGACCCCCTCACTTGTCCCTGATTTAAAACATTGAAATTTTTTATTTGCCATGCATGATAAAATTTGAAAATTTTGAATTCATATTTGCAATTATATAGAGGCCCCAAAGATCCAAATTAGCTAAAAGAGGTGTAGAAGATAAATCGATGAAGCACAAAATAGGGGTCTTTTTTTTACTTCACATTCCTAGAATGACTTTGGAAGGCCAAGTGAGGGGATTGGTTCATCCAAGCCAAAGGGAGGAATTCTGGAAAGGAAGAATGCCAAAAGGAAAGAAGTCAAATATTGGTAAGGAAGTCAAATAATGGGTCAAAAATGTTTGAACAAGTTGCTTTTAGGAAGGATGGACAAGCTATGAGCTATGAACACGGTGGTTTCAATTCCATCTTAAAGCTATTAACAGTTTTGTTTTTCCTTCAATCTTGAACCTACTTCTTCTTAATAATTTTATAATGAATTAAAATTAAGTATATTTTTGAAATATTTTTGCCTAGACTTTCAACTCAATTTGTCAACACAAAAGATTAGAAATTTGAAACTAGTAGAGCAAAAAAATTTAATTAAGAAGGGTCAAAGCCAAAAAACCTAGGCAAACAAGGTGCAAAAAAACTTGTTTTCTTCACTTCAAATGCAAATATCTTGCAATATACATAGTCAAAGTTTTTGAAATTTCTTCCACATATTTCTACACTAGTCTAGTATAAGATCCTACAATTGGATATGCAAAAAGAAAAGCATTCAAATTTTTTTTTTGCTCTTTGCAATAGAAATGGCAGTTTTGAGTGTTTTTTTAATGAAAAAAACTTAGGAACTTCAGAGGTTAAAATCCATTGTTTATTGGCATAGAATGTTTAAGAATTATACACTAGAAATCATAGATATTAATTTGTAATCTACTTTTGATTGTTTTTTTAATTACTAACAAGAATCAATGTTCAATTAATTATTAAGATAGGCTTAGAGTGGCTTTTGGTCAACTTTGGAGTGGTTAGTTGGTTACCTCACCTACATTGAATGAAACGGATTTTTTAGAGCATTGTCACCAATTCCACAAAATTGAAATACAAGTATACAACATGAAGAAGTGACAAGGCACTTGCCGCCTTGTGAGATGTGACGGTGTATCCTAGCCTTAACCCCTTAACACCTCAATCTTTTTTTGAAATTTTGCACATTTTTGCTTATATCATCTTTGTTCAAAAATATCAGTTACTGAAATTTCATGAAATTGATCATTAAGGAAGGTTGCCTTTTCAAGATTCAAGTGTTACATTGGATGAATGAAAAACTGGTTGAACGAAACAGCGCCTGCAAGCCCTCTGTTCATCGTTTAGGAAATGGATGTCGGAGTGCTTAAGGGTTAATACTCCAAACCAACCACCCCTTAAAGTCCTTGCTAAAGTTCTCCCCTTTCTTATCACACCTCTCACTAGCCTCCATGTCCTTCACTAAGGCCATAGTCAAAGTTGACCAAGTTGGTGTGAGTGTAGTATTGGCCCGCAACAAAGGCCCTCAGTTGCCTAGGCCTCGTAATCTAGCTTACTATCACGGTTCAGAGTGTTGTTTGCTGTTTGTCTTGTTTCTACACACGTCATGAATAACTCCTGCTTTCTCCTCTTGAAAATGTAAGAAAATGGTGTTTGTCCTCACTATACAGCGCCACTTGTTTCTGGTAGGATGCTTCCTGAAAGATCTTTTAACACTTTTTCACACTTTTGTCATTGAACAAACAGGGTCAGCAATTTTCTACAACTGATGCTTACAAGAGGCTGGAGGCTTGTTTTCAACGAGCAAATACAATGAACTTCAAGGCCAATCTCTTGGCTAACAGGCTAAGCAACAGACGGCGTAGTCTAGTTACACTCGTGAAAGCCTTCTCCACTGCCCATTGTAAGATTTATTCACAAGACAATTATTAAGCTCTGTACTAGTTTTACCTTTTCAAATTTTTTTTGTAACTATAGAAATTGAGAACTGTAAATCAATTTTCTGAAGGTAAAACTCGATATAAGTTGTTTTTTGAATAGATTGATTCCCTTATGGAAAAAACATGTGTATAGATTCCTACTTTCACCTACTTCACCATCTGGTTAAGTCATTTTCCCACTTACACATAGTTACGTGCCATGAGGGAAAGGTCTTCAGATTTCCCACTTTCTGAAAGAGGGAAGGAAAGGCTATTATCTTCCTTGTGTCCTCCCAACCTAAATTAGACCCTCGCAAATGTAAATTTCTATTGCCGATTGCAGGCGCAGAATCAAAGGAACTGCAACTGCGAGGGAGGGGAAACCTGCATTTCAGTAAATCAATTGCTGAGCAAACATGTTGTACGTGAATATGAACATCTCCCCTGACAATTAATTTCAAAGATGAAACAGAGATCAAACTCCATGCACATAATGTATAGGGCAATGCCCGACAATAAGGGTATTGCCCGACGTAAATCACGACGAAATCGCGATGAAAACGCAGAAACGGATGAAAAATCCGTAATCCCCGATTACGCGGTTTTGCCCGTGTAATCAGGGATTACGGCACAGAAGCTTCCCGCCGATTGAACAGGACATTTTCCAGGAGTGGTTTACGTTACTCAATTCACAACCTGGAATCCGTGTCTACATTGTAATAAAAATTTATTTACCATCTTCCCAAGTATGCCTAATACAATTTGATTTTCTCACTAAATTTGTAAAAGTTTCTTCTCTGGATTGATTACTGATAGAATCACTCAGCTGATCCGAACCTGTAGGAAGACAGTAATTTATCAAGCCGGGTCATTTCATGCGAGGTTTACTACACAGGCATTGGAAATGGCCGTGGAGTGATACACTCTTGAACACTGTTTGGACTTTGGAAGCAGGTTCTAGTTTTGCCTCTGTCATGACCATCAACTGACTGCCGTCCTAATTTTCTTAAGATTGGAAAGATTGGCAAAGATTGGCAAAGATTGGCAAAGATTGGCAAAGATTGACTAAGGTAGAAGGCTCGAGAATAGTTTGGGCATTAAGAACCGCCCACCTGTAAAATGTACACGATTTGTACATGCTGTTTTTTCATAGCCTTCATTGATGTACAAACAGTGTACATTTTAGGGGTGGACAATTTTGGAGCCTTATGCCAATTCAACTTCAAAATTTCATAACTAATTTCAAAAAGCTCCCAAAAATATGAAACAACTTAGGTTAGATGCCGAATCCACTTGTCTTTTAAGGAAAATTTACTGAAAAATATTTCAAGAAGTTTCACCTCCCCAAAATTCAGTTTCAACCCTTACATGGGCAATTTCTGAGCCTTCTACCTTAGCTTCCACTCTTACTACAAAACTCAAGCTTTGGGATAGAATTCAATCTACTTTGGGACGCGAGGCTGTAAAAAAAGATGTGAAGTTTTTCAATCTTCTTTTCACATGTCAAATTTGAAAAATTGGTAACCAAGAAAATATGAGGTTAAGGGCATGATATGCATAACCCTAATCAATTTATGGCTTCTCAGAATCTAATCTATATATTTTTTAAATGAACTTTGAATGTGATTTTTTCTCCAAGGTCTAGTGTATTTGAGGCTCATTTCCAACAGCCCTCAATTCTAAAAAATCAAGATTTGCAATGGAAACCCTTGCAAAAATTCTAGAATAAGAAAATCATAATCATTCATTTTCAAAATCAAATTTTTGATGCTAAAACTACACTTCAGAAAAAAGTTTTCAAAAATATAAATTACTAAAAATAGTCACTTGATTAGGTTTTAATTAACTTCAAAGTATTATGGACATCCAAATTTGGTCCCTTGGGCGGTCATTGAGGGGTTATGGACACAATACTAAAATATAAATCAAATCTGCCAATTACAGCTAAGGTAGAAGGTGTTTATCTACAATTGACAACCAAGTGGGACCCTCATAACATTGTTAATTAATGCTGGAGGGTTCCCTTTTGCTTCCCCGGAAAGCAGAATACTCCCCCCCCCCCAAATTTGGGAACTTGCAAAGTTACTATTAAGTGAAAACACACTTACTATAGTCTCATAGATATCATTAGCATTGGTCTCATAGAGACCAATGCTCCCATAGGTATCTTTGCATAGTACTAACAGAATATGTTAAGGCGTTAACAATGTTAAAGTAAAACAACCCATTACGGACCTTTTTCCAGTTACAGACTCCTAAGAATGACCCCATTACGATTTTCTTCTAGTGATTGAGATTTGGGCCACATTCAATGTCTTAGTTAACTGGAATGGAGTGATTAGTGACTATAATAGGAACTTTTAGTTTTTTAGTGTTAGTTCATTGTATGAAGTGCCTTTTTCACGTCTTCTATGTTAGAAAATATTGTGACCGCAATAGGTGAGTAAGATGAGCGTCATGGATCAATTTTGGTTGGTTCTAGGGTAGTCTAAAGACTCTCTTAAGCCGTGGTGGGCCAAACACTTCCGAAATTCATAAAAAATTCACACTGTCAAAAATATATAGATTAAAATGTTCTCACCATTTCTATCACTTGACTTTCTCTGGAAAAAAAAAGTAGAAACTTTCAGAAATGACAAGTGGGCAAACTCCCCATTTGGTCCGTAATGGGCTATTTTACCTTATGTTGTTGTTCCTCTGGACAGTAGGTTCGGTTCCTACATTCTGGCTTTGCTGAACGATTTAAGGTGGGTATACCCCAAACCGTCACTTTTTGCTACTGAGCCTAGTAACTACTATTAGACTGGTCAAATTTTCATATATTCTTGCTGGCAAGTGAAAGGAGGTTCCAACGCACCAAAGAACGTGGCATTTGGACATCGTATGCAAAAGTTATTAAGGGCCAAAGTTTGTTTCTGAAAGCGCTCCATCCAAATAGGTACTATAACTGATTTTGGAAATGTACACAACCTGTAGATGGCGCATTCAGGTCAGGTGCCATTTTGGAGGTGCCTACCTTAGTAGACCTTCAGCAAATTCAACGACTCATGGAGATGCTGGCCTGCTTGATACTTCCTGTAGACCTACAGTGACGCGGCGATTGGAGACTGGGCACGAAGAATACTGTTCTCTTTCCAGGATTCCGGGAGGCCTTTGCAGATCTTTTCTTCCGGATTGCACCAAGGCACAGCGATTTTCAGTTTTTGAATACGAGAATTGAACCTCGCTTCGTTTTGCTTCTGCGCCATTTCTGAGATCAGTCCGCACAGCTCTGATACTCTGTTTTTGACACTTTGCTGTTAATTTGAGCATTAGTGGTTGGTAGAAGGAGATCTCTAGTGTGACCAGAGAGAATCGCCAGCCTAGGATGGCTTCCTTGGGAGTGAGAGCGGCCGTATCAGTGGTTCAACTTCGATACATGATCGCGTGATGGATATGGCGACAATAGGTTTGCAATTGCAGCAAAGCGGAGCGGGAGCTTCGGACACTCTAGGGTTTGAGGTTGTGGAAGAAGCGGCTGTTGCTTCTCAAATTCGTATTTCTTCTCAAGAGCCTATACCTTGTTGAGATTTCTTCCCCGGTAGCGACTAGGGACTGTGTTTTATCTGCGATTGTGTGAGGTTGTGGAAGGCGCCGGCGCAAGGGTTTGTACGAGGTACAGTGAGTCCAGCTAGTTTAGCAGGTTACTTTCTTCCTACTCTCTAGTATTCCAAGTTGCATGATCCTTTGGCTGTTAGCAATTGTTGATTAGTTCGAGACATTTTGGTTGTTTTAAAGATGTAGTTTGCATCGGTCCATAAAGCGCCCATGTAAGAGCCAAATCTTAATTCGGGGAGGTTAAATTGGCTACTTGAAGTATTTCTCAGTAAAATTTCCTTGAAAGACAATTGGAATTGACATTTCACCCAAGTTGTTTCATATGTTTGGAACTTTGTGGAATTAGTTATGAATTTTTGATGCTGAAATGCAATGGTTACTAGAAGAGTCCACCACCTAAAAGGTATACTATTTGTAGTGTGCTGGTACAGTGAAAAAGCAACTTATACTTAATAGTGTACATTTGAGGTGGTGGACACATTTAGAGCCTGAGCACTTTATAGACCTCCTACATAAGTTCACATCCAATTTATATTTCTTCTTATGTTCATTTTGTTCCTGGGGTGTAGGAGTTGCAGGTCTGACACCTTCCAGCTCTTTTATCAAATCCAAGGTATGGTAGTGCTGTTAGTGTGTGCATTTCATAATGTTTGGACATTTTGTCTCAAGTTGTGTTATTGTTCAGCTAGCTTTTACTTTGTTATTTGGAGAAGCTTGAATATGAAATAACTTTTGAGGCTGCTTTGAAACTGCAGCCAGTTACAAACAGCATTTGGTTACTGCATTAGGGTTTCAAGAACTTCCTCAACCAGAAGAATCTAACATCATCAAATTGGATTGAGCTTCCTACTTTCCACTTCATTTGAAGATTCCACATCATCAAAAGTCATAAGGTAACTAAGTTCTACATGTCTGTGGATATTGGAAGTTGGGAATCGTTGAAATATAAAGGACAAAGAATGACATGTTATATTTGAACTACGTGCTTTATGGATCACATGGTAAAAGATGACAACATCACTTGTGGATTGAAATATTATAATGTTTGACTAGATGACTATCACAAGGAGATTAGAAACTTGGAAGTTGTTTAATGTTTTCAATCCTTTGTTAACATGTCAATCATACAGTGATAATCATGTATTGAATATGAGGTTAAAAGAAAAAATTTATACAACTATAGTAAGATCAACCATTTCCAAATTAGCTCTACATTTTTCTTCATTGAATTTGCATTTTGTTTTTTTGGCAAAGTTTCAATGTATTTGAGCCTCATTTCTAGGAGTTCAGCACTAGAATTACAAGTGTTGCAATGAACTCCTTTGCACGGAAACTTGAATCTAATATTTATAATTAATTTTTCCAAAAGTAGTTTTGTTCTTCAATGTTCCTATTGGATGAAGAACATAAGGTAAACCAACCCATTGTGGTCAAATGACCCATAGTGGACACCTACCTCATGACCCCATCATGGGTTTTTCAGTTTTTTCAGATTTTGCCTTCAATGCATGTCTTACATGACAATAATGAAGTAGTTACTGACTTCATTAGGAACTTCTAATTTTTCAGTGAGAATTCATTGTGAGAATTGACTTTTAAGGCTTTCCATGTTAGAAAAGATTTTGACTGCTTTAGCTAAGCCAAATGAGCATGATGGATTCAGATTTTGTTGGATAAAAGGTAGTCTACAGACTCTTATGGACAAAAATGCATTGAAAACTTCAAAAATTCATAGCAAATTCACATTTTGTCAGAAGAAGATAATTTTAATTGGTCTCATTGTTTCTTGCACTTGTACTATTGTGGGAAAAAAATTAAAAAATTTCAGTAACCACATGATGTCAAGCTCCTTATTTTGACCACTATGGGCTGGTTTACCTTAGTAGTGTTGGCCAACATTTTTGTTCAAATATTTTCTCAATCATCCAAATATTATTGAATAAATTATTCAATCCAAAAGAATTAATCTTTCTTTTAAGACCAATTTGAAGTTATCGTGGTATTCCCTTCGGTCCAAAATATCTTTTTGTTAGCCTCAATTTTTGGTTCCAAAATGATCTTGTTGTACTTTGTAACGTTGAAAATTAGTCAAATTTGGCTTTTGATTGCAATTTGGGACTAGCAAAACAACTCCAAGCAATAGTTCCCCCTCCATCTATGCATTCATCAATCAAATGATTGAAGGGGTCATCAACATTGTTTGTTTTTATTTTTTGCATCTCTTTGATTGTTGTCTGACTGAAGGAAATGAAGCTTTGGGAGTTGGTACAGAGATTTACACATGGTCTTGAGCCCATACTAACTACCCACAAAATGACACACAATCAACAATTAAGTGTCCATTGATGTTCTTTGAAAATGCCCCCAAATACCTACTTTTCAATACTCCCAAACTACCCTTTGAAAAGGGTTCCAAAACTCAAAGTTTCTAAGATACTAGGAATGCATTGAAATCTACTTATAGAATGGAACAAGTTTTTTAAATGTTATTTTCAATCTTAATCTTGGAACATTTTGTCCAACAAGAAAGATCATTTTGGGATGGGAGGTAGTACATCATATATTTGGACAAATACATAAACAAAAATATTCAAGAATTGAAAATAGGATTTTGGCGTTCAAAAGTTGAGTGACTCTTCACTTCAAAAGAAAATATTAGGAATCATAATTTGATAAGGTTTTTATTATTTCTAAAGTTTTGTCCACACCAAAATTGCAGGAGCCTTGTGCATGTAGGGGTTAATCTCTTTTCCTTATTGGGGTTGTTTCTTGTCACTAAGAGTATTTGTGAATTCGAAAGCATCTTTTTTGTTAACACACTTTAATTATTTTTTTACCTTGGAAAGATCAGATTTCTTCATCTTTGAACTCATCTAGCCTTTGTTGTATTGTCCAGAAAGGTTGACGAGGACTTCAAAGAAATAGGGCTAGAGTGATGATGGGATCCGAATTTGAAAATGTTTGATCTAAACTGGAACGGGTTCAGTAGATATGGCGGATGATATGGATGAATCGGACGAGCTTTATTGGAGTGATTTGGTGGTTGATGATGATGTTGCGTTTGATGATCCTGCTTTGACAGTAGACAACTTGGAAGTATTTCGTGAGCTTCAAGAACTATGGCCTGGTGGATTCTTTCAGGTCATGGGTGATGAGTGGGAAGTGGGAAGGAGGCTTGCACAGGGAGCCCAAACAGAGATTTATGAAGCAGAGCGGACATTGCCTGATGGCACCAAGGACAAGTGGGTGCTGAAAACGTTTGATCGTCGGTCCTCATTACGAGATATGATGAAATACTTCCCTATAGGAATGTTGACAAACCTTGGACCCAACGGCTGCTATTCGAATGGCCGTTCCTGCTCAATATATGGTGTAATGATGCTACAGGATGGAAGGTTGGCGATCTTGATGAAGCGATATTGGGGTGATTTGCGATCACTAATTGATCTCATAATGCGACTCAATAACAACCAAGAATGTCCCTTTCCAGATATGTCCATGGTGGTTCAAATCATCTTGGACATTGCCTTGGGAATGCAAGCGTTGCACGAGGATGGCATTGTACATGGAGACGTCAAGGCAGGCAATGCGTTGATTTGGCCCCTCGGAGATGATTATGATCCAATACATGGTGGAAAGTTTAAATGTCATGTTGCTGATTTTGAAATGTCTGTGGGGGTTCTGGGAACAGGTTTTTGGAGGGCACCTGAGATATTGCTAGCACTGAAGAATCGAAATATGGACAAACTTTCCAACTGGGTTACTGAAAAATCAGATGTATATTCTTTTGCTATGACGTGTTACGAGATTTTAACAGGCCGTGTTCCTTTTGAAGATTATACATCTCATTATTACGATGTCATTATAGGTGGTACACGACCTGAATTACCTCATTCTATTGATCTTTGGATAAAGAAGTTGCTGGAGATGTGTTGGCATCAAGATCCTTTTCAGAGGCCATCATTTGAAGAGATAGTGGACATCCTTCAAGCAAAATCAAGGGAAAGAGAGCCTAATATCCCTGCACCGCGTCAAGGAAAATCACGGGGAAGAGAGCTTGATATCCCTACAGTGCCTCAAGAAAAATTTGGGCCAAAATCGCCTAATATCCGTGCACCGCGTCAAGGAAAATCATGCAGAAGAGAGCTTGATATCCCTACAGTGCCTCAAGAAAAATTTGGGCCACAATCGCCTAATATCCGTGCACCGCGTCAAGCAAGATTTGGGGCAAGAGGGTCTTATATCCCTGCACCGCGTTCATCAACATGGGAGGAATTCAATGATCCCCGAGTTCGGAGAGTCCAAGATCCTAGTATGGAGGTCCTTGACAAATTCCCAATCTTGATCGAAATGTTGGCAGCTGCTCTTCAATGTTGTGAGGAAGAGGCTGAGAAAAAAAAAATGTGCAAAGATCAAGTAGGCATGTTCAAATTCCAATGTGCACATCTTGTTAAGACTCTATCATCTGATGCAGACAAAGTATTTTTTCGGTTTCAACAAGTTCGGAAAATTTTGAAGCAGTTGGTGATTATGAATGCACACAGGCAACAACTCGAGTTGAGTTATTGGTTCACGTGTGTTGCATTTGGTATCCACTCTTTGGTTGACTTGACACGCAATTTTCAAATTGTCGTGGAAATGCTCTCAAAATGTGGTGTAGAAGATTGGTGGAAGACGGCACTCCAGTATAGCACAACGCCTGCACACCCTCAGATACCAAGGTGGTCTGTATTTGGCCTTGCCCTTCAACAGTGTCAATGGAGTATGGACATTGCACGCCTTGCCGTCAAAGAAATAACAGACTTAGTCACTGGTTTTGGTGACTGGATGTTCAATGATCTAGGATTCCAATGGTGTGAAGAACGAAAAAGAGCGGTGCTTCAGAATACAGAAGAACCCTCTGGCAGTCTTGGGGTTGTTGCAACACTGGAGGCACAAGATAGAGATGAACTGCTCAGAAAACTTGAGATGTTTTTATGCCAGAGCTTGTCGGTTAAATCTCACAAGAATGAATTCAGACTTGCATCTTTTCTGAAGACGAAGCTAGCTGGGCCAGTTCCCCAACCAATGTATTTGCCCTATACATTCCAAATTGACCCTCCCGTAAATTTAGTGTCGAGGAGTCGAGTGACGGCAATATGGTGTGCTAAAGTACTGTGCCATGTAAAGAAGGTCAAGGCCCAAGAACACGAGGTTAGGAAAATAATGGAGGTGGATGCAGCTCCCCTAGCGGCAGTCCAACATCCCAATGTTGTTCAACTTATTGGCTGCACAGTCCAGACTTCAGGACACGTGACTGGCTTGACAGAAATTTTGACGAAGGTAATGTATCCATCCAAGAAAAAACTTCTCCATGAGGCCACTGGCGTGATGGTTATGGAACTCATGGAAGGCGACTTGCGGAAATTGTTGGACCAACGGTGTCCCAATCCCAGGCCTGGTTCGAGGCCATTCCCCTTGATCGTTGCCCTTGATATCATGTTGCAAATTGCGGAGGCCATGCGTTTTGTGCACGAGCACGAAATCTTGCACCGGGACTTGAAGACCACGAACATTTTATTTTATAGTGCAAGTAGTGGAGCTTCACCATCATATCCAGCCTTGGATCTGGACCGCATCCGAGAACTAGAGTTGCTTTACTTGCTTACCCCCGAGCGATTCTACACCGTGAAAGTGGCAGACTTTGACTTGGCACAGTACTCACCGAACAAGCCTAGCCACATTGTTCATGCAAAGACTGGCACTCCACGATACATGGCTCCGGAAATGTTTTACAATTCAGAAGCAGAGGTGCCAAGCGAGTACAATTGGTCGTGTGATGTTTACAGCTTTGCAATGACTTGTTCTGCAATCCTCACCGGCAATGAACCATTCCACTTCATCAAGAATACAATGGACAACATGGCGTCCGTAGTGGACAGAACGGCCCAAGTTCAGGTTAGGCCAGACTTGGGCTTGGGAGATGCACTTCCTAGCTTGAAAGTCCTCATTGAGAGGTGCTGGGACAAGGATCCTTTGAAGCGCCCCCCTTTCTCTGAGATTTGCAGAGAGTTGTGGGATTGCAAAGTCAAGGCCACCATATCATGCCTACGGAGACAGTAGGTCTAGTTCGCAATTGAGCCTGGTGTCTACATTTGAGATGGTCACCGGCAACAGCCGAAGGATTGAAGTCACAATCGCAGGTAAACATTGAGAGATTTTATTTAGAGTATTCCGTATTGTAAAAGGAAACATCATCTTAGTGGCAGTCAGCTTAGCTACGTCCAAATCCATGTTGAGATTGAGCAATGCTCTCACTTTTTGTGGCCATGGTATTAGAATCCAGATTAGTTGCTGGTGGCCATGTTCGAGATTGTGCTGGAGCATCGTAGGCATGGCACTCCATGGTGAGCAATCTCTGTTTAGTCTAAATATTTTTTGCTTTTCAGAACTTCCAGTGAATTTGGTGTACATCTCTCAAATCTGTTCACCTAATCTTCGTAGACAGATTGTGAGCCAAGTCAATCTACATAGTTTAAAATTGCACTTGCAGAGCAATTTCAAACACCCACGTGCATGAATTTAGGGAAATTGTTTTAGGAGGATATATATATACATTGGTATATGTAGAGCGAAGGACTTCACTTCACAAATGGATAATGTGGAGTCCACAACGAGTAGAATGGCCCTGACTGTTGATGCACTTATCGTGTTGAATTTTTGTAAAATACTGAAGTGAAAGTACTGCAGTTTATCTCTTTCATGCATGATTTCAGCAGGCACCATGATGGTCATATTGTTAAAGACACTTGTCCATACGTTTTCTAGATGTTCCTGTCGAGTGTTTGTGTGCAAGGCTGAGTCGAGATGAAATATATAGCCGTTGGAGATACCAGTTTGTTAATCTGCCCCCCCACCCACCACCACCACCACCACCACAAGCCAGCATCAGGTATTTCATTTGTATGGCAATAGGGAGAGTTATCAGAATCAGCCTTTCATTCATGTTCTCCATGTGAGTACCCATAGCTACATGCACCTCATCTGGTTGTGGTTAGGTTTGCAAGGAATCGCAATGTACACAAAGGACCATGCAGTAAACAAGCAGCTACACTGAGACGCTCTGTCCCTTTGGCACTGGCAATCAGGTCCTACTCAAAAGTTCCCCACATGTAGCTTTTGTCAATGCAAAGCCTCGTTCCCGAACGTCCACATGGAGCCAGTAAAGCTGCAATTAGGTGAATCTGAAGCTGGATTCCAGTGGACAAGATGCCGATGGGAGCCGAATGCCATGTGACAGCAAGTCCAGAGACCTGGTTTGAAGAGTAGGCGGACGGGAGCTTCATTGCGACCATTGCCAAACCATTGTCTTCCATCGATTTGTGTTGGACTGTGTGACTTCTGCTCCAGGATTTGCAGGTTTGTTACCAAATTGTGCCCAATGTGATTCTATTTCCATCAAGTGCAGGTCCCCTTGCAGAGTTTTGGACTGCAATGTTGGAAGTGCCTTCTTCTACCAGCGTTGACACTCCCCTTACTATTTACACCAGTTTTGCAGGGGAAACGGATTTACATGGAAATCTCAATCATGTGGAGGAAGAGTGCCGTTGGAGTGAAACATGGCAAGAGAAACATGTCAAATTGATTCAGGGATGTGCACCGATTACTTAGTCTTGCTATTTCTACTGGTACTTCTAATGTGTGATAGATCCTGCTTAAATAACTCATGCCTCAAGCATGGAGTCTTCACTGCATTCCACTTGTTAACCTCCATCTCCATCTGCATCTCCATCTTCTCCATCGTCATTCTTGAGTTTCAGAGTAGCCACTTTCATTGTTAAAGTCTCTTGATTTGGTCGAAACTTGCAACATTTCGCCTTCTCCAATATTGGAAGTTGTCAGTGCCCATCTCAAGAAGGTGGATGGCAATTTTCCATGCTGAAAACACGTCTTCCTGCTTTATGATTGAGAGACTCATCTTCACTCTCCCGACACTAAGGATTCATCTGATAATTTGAGAGAAGATGGAGTTTCAGAGTACGCACAAATCCTGTCCTTTAACACTTTGCCAACTGCTGATAATCTTGAACCTTACTCGGTGCGGGAGACTGTCCAAATGAGGACTCCATGGAGTAGAGCCATATAGAAACTTCAGCTCAGTGAGTTCCCTTTTTTCATGCCAGTCTGAAGCCTCGACTTTCTGTATGTAACTTAACTTAATGCGAAGACGGAGACTCATGAGAGGGAACGAGCTAAATCCGCCACCCACCAAACACGTGAAGAAGGCGATGAATGCCTGGCTGTCTGCACTGGAAGCATCAGTCAGTCAGACTCTTGGATAGTTGGATTGATGGCAGTTGTTAAAATGATCAAAAGAATTCTGGAACTGGCTTGTCCCCCCTTTTTTTTTAAATCTTTTTCTTTTCTTTTCAGAGACTCCATACCTACCCGCTAACTGGAATTCCTCGTAACTTTCATCTCATTGATCATAATGCAATGATTCAAAGTCTTTCATGTGTAAATAAGTTTGCAGAAGCAATTTCAAATTTTTATTTTTTCTTAAAAGTGATTTTTAAAAAAGTTTTTTGAGTTGCTTGGGCTGCTCGTTGAATTACGAAAACTGCATATTATGCAAAAACTTTTTGAGCATGTAGTCAAAAATTATGAAAATTATTAGGCCTTAAAGCTACTCCTTGGGCACATTTGGTGTGAAATTTTCAAAGAAAAATAAATAAAAGCTCCATTTGTAGTGAGCTACCCAGAATCGCTATGTTGCTAAAAATCGGTGTTTGGTCCTTTAGAGGATTTTATCACAAAGAATTGCATTGAGGATTTAGGAGAAAAACTCCATAACACTCATACTTTAAAAAAAATTATAATTAGAAGAAACTACAAGATAGAGGAAAAAATTGAATTTTGAATAGTTCTAAGATGGAATTGCAACACACTAATCCTAATAGTGAACAATCAAGTTAAACCTTGTGCAACTTTTCTGAAGATTGTCAAAATTGTGTTAAAAAGCGGATCCAATATGCAATTTTTCCAAGAAGATGCTATTGTTGTCGGCAAATGGAATGAACCAAATCCTTCCACATAGAAAAAGAATTTACCTACTAAAAATATGTTCTTAAAAATGTTTTAAAATTTTAAATTCATTCCTCGTCTTCTTTGAACTATTTTGCACTTTGTTACGCATAATTTTTGCTCCCAAACATTGATGGAAATAAAAATTATATTTTCAAAAGGTTCTCTATTTTCTATCTTAAAAAAAGTTTCAAAACTAATGCCAAAAATTGAGATTTCATGAGCTTGCCCAAACTTTAGAGTGTTTTCCAAAGGACACACTTAGGCATTTAGAGGTTAAATAAAGCAAAATGCTTCCATACTCAGAAACGAAAGCATGAAGTGGCGAGGTCACACTAAATGCTCTAAGCAACACAACACAACAAATTGATTTGGCATGTACGATAGAACCACCGACACGCAATCACTTCAGTGATTTCAAAAACAGATGAGGAGCAGTGTAAGGCAATGGAAATTTTCCTTGTTTAGAAAGATAAGAAATACTAAAATTCTGATTTTTTTAGTAATAAATTTCCAAAATTGAAATTACTATGAATTTGGGGAGCCCAAAAGTGTTCCAAACCCATAGCCAATGCCTAGTGTCTTCCAATTCCAATTAGTCAAGAGACTATTTTTCCTAATCAGTGCTTCCAGCACATTTTATGACAATTTGGGACATGTGTCTTGACTTTATTAGTCCCAACCTTGAAAACAAGGGGGGGAGAAAAAAAACATTTCACGCTTGGGTTGTAAATTTGTTCCAGCCTTGATTGGAAATAGGTACATGTTGGACATGGCTCCCTAATTTGGAATGGGTGGTTCTACCTTATAGAAATGATATCTCAACTTGGATAGGCAATCATGGAAAATACAATGGACGCTTGTATTGTGTGACCCGTAGCAACTCGTACGAGTGGAAATGAGTTAAGTTAGTGGAACTGAAAACTTGGAAACTGAACGTACGGTGGCAAGAGCGCGGAGCCATGTCAGCACCACCTCCCCTTAGAGGGAACAACAATGCATATCATATGGTATCATCATGCTGAGGCAAACTCAGGCGGAAGGCTTGGTCAGGAACAATCACTTTATTCAAGTTACAATTGAGTGCTGAGGAATTTAAAAAATATATTGTTCAGGTGACCTGGAATTCGTGCACAACACGCAACTGCAATGGAGCTTGATACCATGCCTTTAACCCTTAAAATGACGAGCCGGTCACAGTGGAAATCATCTGTTTGAGTACCGTGTGAATTGTTGGGTTAAAAAAAATGCATAAGCACTCATTGGAAGGCAAACTACTGTAGAAGACCTAATTCCCTTTTCACACAAAATTTGGAGGATGAATAGTTGCACTTTATGTCCTGCATGTAAAAGACATTGGAGAGATGTGTAATTGGGTTTAGGGATGAAAAAAAATAGAGACATAAAATAGACAGATGCATGCGTAGGTGCACAGATGGCTTTAGAGAAGATCCTATGGATATATCTAGAAAATAAGTTGACATATATACTAGCATATAATAAGGTATAAGAAAATTTTAGATCTTACAAACTATATGTAAGACGCAGTCTTTTGCTTCTAGTAGTGTGATTTGGCCATAAGACTTGCACCATATTATTATGGTAAACATCACAATTGTCATATTCCAGTGATATGCAAGCTAGCATATAATTAGTAGCGTTATTGGATTTTCTATCTTGTACATTGCATTCCGGTTACATGAATTATGACATTCAAATTAGCTTTGTCTACTAATCACATTTCTTATTGAGAAAAGAGACTATTAAAGCCAAAAGTGAGTCAACATTTTAGAATATATAAAGTAAGATTAACTCGTTAGATACCTAAAGGAGACCAAAGAAATAATTACGTAATTTTGAATAAATAGATGATACTTCCTCTGTCTAGAAATGATTGTACACTTTGAATGTCATGCTTTTTTAAGCTTGTTTTGAATAGGTCAAAAAAGTACTTCCTTGTGGTTAATTTTTTTTACAGTGCAATGAATAAATGCAACACTCTTCATTGATACTAGTGATATAAAATTTGGAACCTTTCTTTTTTATGTTTTTTGCAATATGGTCAATGAAATTGGCTCAAAAAAATATCAACGAAATTGTAGACAATCATTTCGGGACAGAGGAAGTATTTGTTTAGACCTCAAACTATGTGTAATTTGGATGGATATTAGGAACCTTGCATTGTATCATATAATATAAGAGTCTTTACATTTTAAGTTTCAATTTTTTTAAATACCTTAATATACACTAGAAATATGCTCAAAATATACTAATATATGCTAAGACATGATAGTAAACCATTGTTTATTAACAATGCATGTAAATACAATATGCATGTTTTATTGTTTGAAAATCATAAAGTTGTTGTGTGGCAATTAGGATTGACCTTTTGATCTTGTAATAAGTGCAAAAACTAGTATTTGATGTTTGTATAATGTATTTCTTAGACTGTATTTAAATTTAATTTTTTAATTTTTAATTATAGATCATTTTAAAAAAATTGTAAAGAAGTTTGCAATGTATCAATGGAAAGGTTAAATTTTTTGATTCCATGTCTAAGTTTGCAACACTAAAAGAAAGAATTTTTTTAATCTATAAATAGGTGGATACATGCAACAAAATAATGAACAAACTATTTATTCTTATGCCTTGCTATATACTAACTCTATAGCATAATGCACCGTTGAATGCTCTAAATTTAACACACCATAACACTAGAAAGTACACTTATACTTTCTATGTCTGGATTCAATATATACACTTATATACTTTTATCTATCCATAAAGAACAATGTTTTGCAACTAGGTACGTTTCTCAAAAGACTCTTTGGGGGTGAAAGGGTGAAAATATAGTCACTCTAAGTGTGAGACTATATATGAATAGTATACATTTCAAAATTACATATGCATTACGTTGCACTACCCCAAAAAATAGTGTCATAACCAACGTGATTTACAACTCATATTATATTGGTCATTTTAGTTGGTTAGAACATTTTGGTTTGGACAATAAACAACACTTCTTTGTTGGTTTTATTTCTTGATTTGGTCAATTTCAAATAAAAATTATTATTATTCAAAAATTCGCCACATAGATTGTCACATATGCAGAATCTGCCACATCAATAGACCCATCACGCTGATAGGAACGGCACATTAGCAACTACCATACGGGCAAGGCCGTCGGTTAGATTGAACCTACAACCACATAATACCCATAGGGCCCAAATAGCACAAATTAATACGTAGTGACTACAAAATGGCACAAATAGTCACATGACAAATAGGATCTCTTACCTTAGTTATTTTGGTAGTTTAACAGTCTCTACTAGCTTGGATGATTTATAGAATTTAGGTGAACAATATCAAAAATATTCCAATGTGGAATCATAAGAATGTGAAGCCCAAAGCTTATAAACTATAGAATCATCTTTGAGGCATCTTCAATGGTCTAGTACAATTACTTTGCCAAATACAACTATAACTTTCTACTACTTTGGAAGTAGAACTTGAAATTTCTATCATTGGAAGTGCATTCAATAGTACTTTGAACACTTACTCAAAAAACTCAAATTTTGACATTATTTGGACCAAGAAATTAACTACTTCAAAATCTAGCTAAAAGATCCCAAAAATCTAGTGGTCTTGTCAAATCACACTTACCAATGCACATTTCATTCCAATTTTGCACCCAATTTTTCCAACCATTGGACCTTTGTAAACATGAAATTTCTAAGAGGGCTGTTTGATTTTTGAACATAAAAGAAATTATTTTTTTCTTCAAATACTCCAATTTAGATGCCCAAAACACCTAAATACTATTTCGGATTCAAAAGAGTTTTAGGGATTAACCCTAAAAGACCAGTATGTATTTTTCAGCAATATAGAGATTTTAGACATGTTTATGTGATTGGAGATTTTTATATTCTAGGTTGAAATTTTAAAAGAAAGTAGGAACAATGAATATATATCATATGCACTAATTTTCACAATATTTGGAAATACAAGTCAAAAGTTATGGCCTAATATGTTATTTTTTTTCCCTACTGCGAAATTTAAGAAGATTAGGAAAAATCACTTTATACATAAGTGATTTTCCACTAAGTCAAAAGTTATTAGGAGTTTTAGTTTGTGGGTAGTTATGATTTTTGCACTCTAAAATGAACTTTGAAGTCCTTTATCTTTCTCAGTTTTCAATATTTTTTGAAAAAAATAAAATTATAGGATGTAGATTCTTTATCACAACATAACAACCATTGGGATTGACATTTTTCAATTCCATAACTAAATTCTTAACAATTTTGTATTTTGAATCATGCTCTACTTCTTTCTACTTACTATTTTTTTCCTATATATCGTACAATTCCAAATGATGTGAAATTTTTTAAGCATGTAGACAACTTGTCTAGAAAGAAGAATCCAAAGAAGCACCATCATTTTGGAGATTTTTCATAGAAATGTGAGCTCGTGAAGTGCAGCTGCCTGATTTCTTGGAGGGCCAAAAAAATGATTTGAGTGAATTTGAATGCTTGTATCTTGCAATCCACATGGTGGAAATTTTTGAAATTATTACAACATGTTCTTAACCACTAAAGGTCAGAGACTATGTCTTCACCAAAACCACTCCAAAACTGCTATTTCTAATTCAAGTACCAAATTTTAGAAGAAAAAAAAATTTGGAAAAATGTAACAGTAGGATCTTGTAGTAAAATAGTTTGAGAAGTTGTGGAAAAAAATCCAGAAATTTCCACCGTGTGGATTGCAAGTTGAATTGACAAAAATCCTTATTTTGTCCCTGCAAAAATCCAGGCAACTGCACTTCAGAAGGTCACATTTGTATGAAAAAATGTCCAAAATGGTGGTTACTCTTTGGATTCATTCTTCAAGGCTTGCTTCAAGGCAAGTTGGCTACATGCTTGAAATTTTTCAGATCATTTAGAATTGTAAAACATATAGGAAAAATATAATAAGAAGAAAGAGGTAGAGAATCATGTTCAAAACACTAAATTGTTTAGAATTGAAATATGCCTATCCCAACGGTTGTAATGTTGTAATAAACAATCTACATCCTATTTTTTTATTTTTTTTCAAAAATATTGAAAATTGAGTTAAATAAAGGACTTCAAAGTTTATTTTAGAGTAGAGATTCCATAACTATCCTCAAACTAAAACTCCTCATAACTTTCATCTCATTAATTAAAATGGAATGATTCAAAGCTTTCCACATATGTATAAATCTAAAGAATCAATTTCAAATTTTAATTTAAAAAAAGTGATTTTTAAAGAAGTATTTGCAGCTGCCCGGACTGCCCGCTGACCAATGAAAATGACATATCATGCAACAACTTTTTAACCACGTAGTCAAAAGTTATAAAAATTGTTGGGCCTTAAAGCTACTCCTCAGGCACATCTTGTGTGAAAATTCAAAATTCAAAAAATAAAAATTCCGATCGTAGTGAGCTGCCCCAAATCGCTATGTTTTCAAAAAACGGTGTTTGGTCCTTTAGGGGTTAAGTTAGCATACTACAAGATCCTACAGTTACATGTGTCAAAAAAGTTTTTTTTCAAAAATTTGGTACTTGTATTAGAAAGGGTATTTTGGGAGTGTTTTTTGGTGAAAACATATCAAGGAACTTAAGGGGTTAAAACATTGAAACCATTAGGAATGGCATTTTTCAATTCCATAACTAAATTCTTAACAATTTTGTATTTTGAATCATGCTCTACTTCTTTCTACTTACTATATTTTTTGTCTATGTTGTACAATTTCAAATGATGTGAAATTTTTTATGCATGTAGCCAACTTATCTAAGAAAAAGAATCCAAAGAAGCACCACCATTTTGGACATTTTTTCATAGGAAAGTGAACTTGTGAAGTGCAGCTGCCTTGTTTCTCGCAGGGCCAAAAAAATGATTTGAGTGAATTTGAAAGCTTATATCTTGCAATCCACTTGGTGGAAATTTCTGAAATTTTTACCACATGTTCTCAAGTCAGCATACTACAAGGTCCTGCAGTTCTGTGTGTCAAAAAAAGTTCCCCTATTTTTCAAAATTTGGTCCTTGTACTAAAAATGGCAGTTTTGGAGCATTTTTGTGAAAACATAGTCAAGGAACTCAAGGGGGTAATATTTGGAATGAGGGACCCAAAAATATCTAGGATAAGTCATGAAATTGCTCCAAAATAGGGAACAAATTTGACTTTCATTCACTTTGTGAAAATTTGGTGTACTTGTACATTGTCTACGTGAGGGTCTCGTAAAGATACAAACTGTCTGTTGTATCATTCAACAAGTTTTGCAAAATTTAGAATACAATTAGTGTCATTTTTGGTGATGCATGATTAACATTGCATTCATAGAAAATCTCAATTAAGTATACCAAATTTCAATTTAAAAATAATTTAATCTTCATTGAGGTGATTTTATTTTTTAAACTTCATGATTTTACATGAGAATCTATTGAAAACTATTAGTGATAAATTTTCAGATTTCAGTTGTATAGGTATGATTGTAGAATACATCCTTGTGAATATCTTCTTCATTAGAGGAAATGCCATTAACCCCTAAAGTCCCAAGGTCTTTTTTCCATCAAAAAACATTCAAAATTGTCATTTCTATTGCAAAGAGCAAAAAGCTTAAATTTTTTTTTTCCATATCAAACCATAGGATCTTAGACTATACTAGTATAAGAATGTCTAGAAGAAATTTCATAAAATTTGACCACGTAGATTGCAAAATATTTGCATTTAAAGTGAAGAAAACAATTTTTTTAACACCTCGCTCAACTAGATTCTTTGACTTTAAATCTTCTTAACTTAAATTTTTTGCACTAATCATTTTGATTTTTGAATTTCTGATAGTGAAGAATTGAGTATAAATTATTAAAAAAATTCAACAAAAAAACTCTTGAGTTTCATTCATTTGAAAATTGTTAAGTAGAAACATGTTCAAGATTGAAGGGAAAACTAAACCATTAATAGGTCTAAGAAGGAATTGAAATACAATAATTCCAATGGTGAGATTGTTCTAGCAAGCAAACTCAACCATGTCTAACAAAAAAATTTGTAAATTTGTAAAAATTACATTCAAAAATATATTCTATAAGTTATTTTTTCAAAAAGATGATTAGATTGCCCATAACTTTCTCATCACTAGTCCAAATAGAATGAATCAAAGCTTTAGATGTAGACAAAAATATAATCTTTGAGAAAAAAATTCAATTAAGAAAATTCAATTTTATTTTTATTTTTCGGGGGTTGCCACTTGAGTTGCTTTTTGGACTCAAAGTGGCATAACTTTTGCTACCGTGCACCAATTGGAAGGAAAAGAAATCATATTCCCCAAAAGAAAATTTGTTTTCCTATCTTCTGAAAGAATTCAAAAAACCATATCAAAAATTGAAATCACACAAGCTTATCCGAAATCCCAAGAGTCCCCTGCAGGGATTTTGGGACTTTAGGGGTTAAGAATATTTAATTCATTGTAAAAAGTTCAATACTAGGATGTTGCATGTCAAAATTCAATAGGCAAATACTTCTATATTGTAATAAGATTTTGGCAAACCCACTATATCACAATTCCACTAATTAAAGGTGGGGTACACCTAAATTTGGACCTTGTCTTAAAGTACCATCAGCACTTTCTGAACATCTCCCAAATCAATATGTACCTATGTGGAAGAAACGATCCCAAAAATATCTCCCAAAAATACTGTGATCCTTCATAACTTTTGCATACAATATCCAAATACTGAATCCTTCAGGGCGTTGGAACCTCCGTTCACTTTCCAACAAGAAAATATGAAATTCCACACGTGGTGTAAGTAGCCCTGGCCATCGTCCACCTTCAGTTTTGTCCCAATTGAATGCTTAGCAAATCAGTGCTCATGATAAATTAAGCATGTGTCCAAGGCTGGTTGGTGGGGTCATGATTTTCGTATTCGAGATGTCGTGTACTTTCAATAAGGCCAAGAAGTTGCAGCTCATGACTGGAAACTTATGTCCACCGCACTCGAGCAGGGCAATTTAATACGAGCATGATATCTTATAATTTTGGAATTCAGTAGAAAGACAATTATCGTGTCATATGGCACACAATGATCTCTTATAATTCTGGAATTCACTAGAAAGATAATTATCATATCGTATGGCACACAATGATCTACCTCTTCTTCACTGGCACAATCAAATTGGAACCATGAAGCTCCATCCGGGGAAGAGGAAGGTAGATGGCCTGCCCTCTTGAGAGGAGGTTATGAGATGCCAACCCATTTCCAACCACTTTAAAATTGAAATGAGGAGGATTTGAAAAAAATTACATTTTTTTTCCGTCAAAAATGAAACTAATATGAATTTTTTCCGTTAAGATTTTGTAAGAACTACTCTTGTCACATATTAGGTTGGTCAAATAATTGACATGCAGGAATCCATTCCTACAAGTGGTAAACATGGCATTCATACGTGCTTTCCTTTTGCACGGCAAATTGTGCCACATAAGGGCAATTACACATGCTAAGTATGGACGGAAATACGACAGCCTATACTGTGGAAATGGGGGGTGGCTCTCACTTTCTTGTTGACAGAACAAGCAAACCTCAAAATAAAGAGCGATAAGTTATTCCTTAACCCCTAAAGGAGCAAGGCCATTTTTCTGCCAAAAATTACTCAAAACTGCCATTTCTAGAGCAAAGAGTAAAAAAAATTGAATTTTTTTTTTTCACATCTAACTGTAGGATCTTATACCCAACTAGTATGAAAATGTATGGAAAAAATTTCAAAATTTTTGACCACACAGATTGCAAGATATCTGTGTTTAAAGTGAAAAAAACAAGTTTTTCAGCACATTGCGGGACTAGATTTTATGACTTTGAACATTTTTAACTTAAATATTTTGCACTACAAAGTTTTGAGCATTTAATCTTTATAGTGGAGAATTGAGTTGAGAGTCTAGGGAAAAAAAGAAAATCCAAAAAAACTTAATTTTCATTATTAAAAAAATTGTTAAGTAGAAGTAGGTACAAGACAGCAAGAAAATCTAAAATATTAATATCTTTTATATGGAATTAAAAAGCACTAATCCCAATGGTGAGATTGTTCTAGCAAAAAAACTAAACCTTGTGAAACTTTTTTTTTTGAAAAATTATAAAAATTACATTCAGAAATGAATCCTACAAGTTATTTTTTCAGGAAGATGCTCTAAGTGCCCGAAAAACAAGCTTGTCCATAACATTCTCATAAAAAAATCCAAATGAAATGAATCAAAGCTTTTCAGATAGACAAAAATATAATCTATAAGAAAAAAAAATTAGAAAAAAAAAAAAAAAAAAATTGCAAATTTTTTTTGCTGCCCCTCGACCCCTGTTTTGAGCTTATTTGGGCATAACTTTTTTTCCCGGGCACCGATTGTGAAAAAAATTATATTCCCTTAAAGCTAATCAGATTTTCTACCTCCAAAAAAAGTTTCAAAAAATCAGGAGAAAATTTCAGCTCGTAGGTACCTGCCCAAAAACCCATTTGTCCCCCGAGGGGACAATGGTCAATGGTCCTTTAGGGGTTAAAGGACCAAACATTTTTTTTTTGCCAACATAGCGATTTGGGGTAGCTCGCTATAAACGGAGTTTTTGTTTGTTTTCTTGGAAATTTCACACCACATATGCCCGAGGAGTATCTTTGAGTCCCAAGAATTTTAATAAGTTTTGACTACATGGTTAAAAAGTTATTGCATGATATATATTTTTTGTTACTTAGGAGGCAGTCCGGGCAACTCAAAAAAAATCTTTAGAAATCATTTTTTAAGAATAAAAAATTGAAATAGGTTCTAAAGATTTATTTAAAAGTGAAAAAATTTTAATCATTCCATTTTGATTAACAAGATGAAAGATATGAAGAATTCCAGTTTGTGGGTAGGGATGGAGTATGTCCATCCAAACCAACATGGGGACATGGGAGGACATATTTGGCACACACAAAAGTGCAAGTGCTCAAATCTAAGTTAAGTTTAAGTGGGTGCTAATCAATAAGCATTCCTTGATTGGTTGATTTCTTTGTATTGAATTTTCAAAGTGCTAAAAATAGGTATTTTAAAAATCAACTACAAACTCTTATGAACAGTGGGAGTATATTTTAGGCAAGAATCTATAGTGGTCAATTTTAAAAAGCGGTTGAAATTGGGTGTAGTTACCTTAGTGCTTGAATGGACCCCCCAAACCTTGGTGTTCAATAACACAAACCTTAGTGATCTAAAACCCATGAAAATAAGTTTGTAATTCCCATAGTTAATAAAGATTTTCTAACTATCTAGTAGAATGGTGACAAATTTGCCTTAAAAACTAGACTTGACATTATAGTATTTTGCATACCCAAAGTTCAAATGTTCAAATCTTAGGTGCTATGTGGCAAGGGGCTTGTATTTTTGCATCTCAAAGCTTGTATTTTAGCCTTTTTGCAATAAAGATATTGCCTTTATTTGTGTTTAAAATTAAAATTAAAATAAATTCATAATTTAAAAAAAATTTAAATCTTGGGTGTTAGCCACCAAGGTAGGAGGCTCAAAAGTGGCACATCTAAGGGCTAGTATGCCTTTTTCATGTATTTCATTGGACGGGAGTAATTTTAGCTCATTTTTCAGACAAAGAGAAATAGATGAGGAATCTAACTCTAAGTGGTTTAGTAATTTTTTTCAAGCATTTTTGAATTACTTATAAATTTTCAAACGAATTAGATCATAGGTCCCTATTTATGATCCTAAGTCTTTTAAAAACAACTTACTTGCAATTCTAAAGAAAGATGGAGAAAGCAAAGCAAATGATTGGCTCTTGCAATTGATAATGCTTTTTTCCTTGATTCATTCAATGACTATACATGTCAATTTCAAAACCAACTCATGTCCATTTCACAGTCATTTATAGGGTCCATTCTCAATGCCCATTCCATTTCAGAGCCTCCTACCTTAATCACTTTCTGCCCTCAACGTTATGCTCTATAATCCCTTTCTCAACAAAGTTCCATAGGAAGAAAAATGGAATTGACATCTAACTCAAGTTGTTTCATATTTTTTGGACCTTCATGGAATTAGTTACGAATTTTTGAAGTTGAAATACAGTGGTTACTAAAAGCGACCACCTCCTGAAATGAAACCTACTGGTAACATTGAAGAAAGCAAAATGTACCCCTGTGTCATGATCGTGTTTGCGCTTTTAGAACAGACTACCATATACACTTTTTTTTCTTTTAAATTTTTAAATTTTCTCAAAGAATGAGACTACACATTTCTTTGGGTGCCTTTTCATTAGTTCCAGGTGCATTGGCTTGCTCGAAGGCCTCCCTATTGAAAATGAGGTTTCAAGGGGACCCATACTAATTAATCAACATTACACACTTTATAGATATCTATCTTTATTGTACAGTGGGGTACCAGTCAAAATGTCGTTTTTGAATTCACAGTGAGAAAAATTTCAGTAAGGTAGTGTGCTCTAAAAGCGCCCATCTTCTTGAAACCGCCCCTATTTTTAGGTGAAGAATGGAGATGGGGTGATCCTTAAATGGACCAGTTTAGCAATTGAATGCATTGAGGAAAATTTGTTTTTCTATTGCAAGAGCCAATCATTGTCTTTGATTTCTGCACAGCTCTTTACAAGTTGCAAGTGGACAGATTTTGGAAGACCTATGGTCACAAATAGGTGCCTATGCCCTGAATCTTTGAAAATTCATAAGTAATTCAAAAATGCTTAGAAAAATACAAAACCACTTGTGTTAGGTACCACATCTATTTTTCTTTCTCTGAAAAATGATCTAAAAATATTTTCGTCCACGAAAGCGTGTGAAAAAGGCAGATCAGCCCTTAAATGGTTGCTTTAAGAGCATACTACCTTACTGCCAACTTTGAAAGCCTCCCGAGAGCTCAAAAATTGGTATTTTACCACGAAATTTTTAGCACAGAACCATATTTAAGTTAATTATATGTATGACAAATTTCAAGGCCAAAAGATTCAACGAAAAAAAGTTATTCAAAATCTACCAACATTGGTAGCTGTAGAAATTTTTTCACTGCTGCCAACTTTGACAGACTCCCAAAGATTGAATTTTTTTTTTTTGCCATGAAATTCTTGGAACAAAAACCTCTTTATGTTAATAACATATGATAAAAATTTCAAGGCCAAAAGATTAATACAAAAAATGATATTATCAATCTACCAACATGTGTCGTTCTGAGAAACAATTGTAAAAACCGTTTCACTACTTCAACTTTGACACCCTCCCAAGGGCTGCAATTTTACTTATTTACCATGAATGTTTTTGCACAAGATCCCCTCTATGCTAATAACATGTGTGCCAAATTTGAAGGTCAAAAGATTTACACAAAAAAAGAAATTCACAATCTACCAACATGTGTAGTTGTGGGAAACAATGGGGGAAACCATTTCATTGCTACCAACTTTGACACCCTCCCAACGGTTGAGAAATTGTCTATTTACCAAGAAATTTTTGGCACAACATGCTCTTTATGTTAACAACATTCATGCCAAATTTCAAGGTCAAAAAATTTATACAAAAAAAAATATTTACAATCTACCAACGTGTATGTCCTCAATTTGCCTCAATCACTGCTTGTAACCTAGAGGGCATAGAATGACATAGTTGAAGGAGCTTTGTACCATTGATTAATTTCCACTCTCTATCAATAACTACCTTCAAGTCATCTAATTTTTTTGAACATATTGGGTCATGTTGCACAACATCTTTCAGAATCTTCCAAAGGTTCTCAATTGGATTGAGATCGGGAGAATTTGCAGGCCAATCGAGCTTCTCCAAAAGGTGTGTTTGTCTCCATTCTTCACATAATTTGCTACGATGGACAAGTGCGCCATCTTCCATGAGCAATCCTTGTGGCACTCTACTCATAAAATGAAGCAACTCGCCATTGTAGACCACTTCAACAAAATCTTTAGCAGAACGTCTATCTTTGGGCATAAAAACAAGTTGTGACTTTTGCCCTCCAGCAAATGCACCCCAAATCATCAAAGAAGTTCTCCCACTCTTAAAATTTGGAACTATACAACTTGATGAATAGCGCTCATGCATTTCTTCAAACATGAACTTGTCTAGAATTTATTCTAACTTCAAAGGTAGACTCATCTGTCCAAACAACTCTCTCCCATTCTTTTACACTCCACCCACAATACTTTTGAGCAAATGCCAATCGTTGAGACATGTGACAAGGTGTCAAGAAAGATTTTTTAACTGCAATTCGACTGAAAATGTCACTCTCATGTAAGGCCCTTCGAATAGTCGATCTAGACACTTGAGTAGAACATATATTAGTGATCTCAGAGAGTGTCAAGCGACGATGAGTTTTTGAGACACGTATAATAGCACGGACATCTCTATCACTAAGCTTTTTAGCATGACTTCTACCACAAGGTTTGCACTTATAGATTCCATCTTCTTGAAATTTCTTCACTACCCTCTGAACTGTTCTAACATGGACTCCAACAATAGCTGCAATGTCAACTCCTGTCTTTCCTGCCTCACTCAAATCTACTATGTGAGCACAAGTTTCATCTGAAATAGCCATCACTCAGTGACCATGATCCAGCCTCATTCATTCAATACATATATAGCCTCACTCAGTCATCATAAACAAATCTCACATACCCTCAATCACTCACCATGATCCAACCTTATTCACCACATGCATAACCTCACTCAGTTATAAAAAAAACTCACATACCCTCAATCACTCACCATCATCTAGCCTCACAGCTTTCACTCATTCACCAGACCTCACCAAACACCACATGTAAGTTATAACCTCTCTCACTCTTAAAGAAAATCTCACATACCTCCATATATCCTCAGTCACTCATCCCATGCCTCATCCACTCAGTTATCACATAGCCTAGACTTGCTCAGTTAACTCATCTTTCATACACTCAATCACTCATGTTCACAAAGTTTCAATCCTCTGCTTAGAAAATAATCACCCATCACTTGCTTCTCTCATCATCCCACATCCCACCTCCTATAATACTCTATTGTAAATGCAAGCATTCTTATTGAGAGGAAAAAACTTCTTTATGCATGTATGGTCTCCAATTTTTAAACAAGTGCATTCTTTGAAATGTTACAAGTGCACACAACTAGATTTGGCTATCCTTGATTTTATTGAGAAGTATTTATTATTAGAGATTGCATCATCTAGAGAATTTCAATCTAGAAGCATGAGTGTCTAATATTCTTCAACAATTTCAATGTCTTTAATAAAATGTATCTCACAACTACACACGTTGGTAGATTGTAAATATTTTTTTTTGTATAAATTTTTTGACCTTGAAATTTGGCATGAATGTTGTTAACATAAAGAGCATGTTGTGCCAAAAATTTCTTGGTAAATAGACAATTTCTCAACCGTTGGGAGGGTGTCAAAGTTGGTAGCAATGAAATGGTTTCCCCCATTGTTTCCCACAACTACACATGTTGGTAGATTGTGAATTTCTTTTTTTGTGTAAATCTTTTGACCTTCAAATTTGGCACACATGTTATTAGCATAGAGGGGATCTTGTGCAAAAACATTCATGGTAAATAAGTAAAATTGCAGCCCTTGGGAGGGTGTCAAAGTTGAAGTAGTGAAACGGTTTTTACAATTGTTTCTCAGAACGACACATGTTGGTAGATTGATAATATCATTTTTTGTATTAATCTTTTGGCCTTGAAATTTTTATCATATGTTATTAACATAAAGAGGTTTTTGTTCCAAGAATTTCATGGCAAAAAAAAAAAATTCAATCTTTGGGAGTCTGTCAAAGTTGGCAGCAGTGAAAAAATTTCTACAGCTACCAATGTTGGTAGATTTTGAATAACTTTTTTTCGTTGAATCTTTTGGCCTTGAAATTTGTCATACATATAATTAACTTAAATATGGTTCTGTGCTAAAAATTTCGTGGTAAAATACCAATTTTTGAGCTCTCGGGAGGCTTTCAAAGTTGGCAGTACTGAAATTTTTCTCACTGCGAATTCAAAAACGACATTTTGATTGGTACCATAGTGTACATCGATAGTTATTAAAGTGTCCGGACGCTGTACATCACATTTCAACACATCTACAGTTTTCCCCCATAAGTCCCTTTTAAGTTTTTTTGGGGTCCCCCCCAATCCCGCCAACGACCCTTCTGAAGCCCCACTCAGTGGCAGCAGCCCAGAGACTCTCATCATTCTCAGTGGCCAGTGGGCAGGCACCAAGCTCATTAAAGGAACTGGGCTGCACCGAATTCTGCAGCTGACTCCTTTCTAAAAACCGCCACACTCTCCTTTATTCATCTCTCTTGCCTAAAATGTACTGCCTCTATTTATTCATGATACTAAGGTGACAGGGTTCAGAAATCCGGTCCACCTAAGAGCTGGAACTGAATTTTGGGGGCCGGGGGTGAAGTGACCCCCTTGCTCGTCCCCATGGGAGAACCCTGACATTTTTTATTTTCTATGCATGATTTTTTTTTGCAAATTCTGAATTCATATTTGCAATCATAGGTCCCAAATTGGCTTTTGGGATTGGGGGGGTGGGGGTAGGTAGGTTAGATAATAGAGTTTACACGGCACAAAATAGGGGGCTTTTTTTTTTATATGCACCCGCGGATGGACTCTGGCAGGATGAGCGAGGGGCCAATTCACCCCGGCCATTTGGGGGAGGCGAAGCTTCTTGAAATTGTTTTTAATACGTTTTCTTTGAAAGACAAGTGGAATTGGCATCGAATCCGAGTCGTTTCATATTTTTTGGAGCTTTATGGAATTAGTTATGAAAATTTGAAGTTGAAATGGCATAGGGCTCTAAGAATCCCCCACCTCCTAAAATGTACATTGTTGAAGTGTACGAAAAAGCAACATGTTTACATAGTGTACATTTGACGGATGTGGGCGGTTTTAGAGTTTGTGCAATTTCAAGAGCATGTTACCTTAGTCCATCATGGGGCACTTTTGGTTGAGTCTATACTCTATATGGTAGGAGGTTTTTGAAATCGCACAAGCTCTAAAATCGCATGTTCTACTCAAATGTACACTTCTTATACATGTTGCTTTTTCATAGCCTTTAGCAATGTACATACAATGTACATTTGAAGGGGTGGGCGATTTTAGAGACCTATGCCACTTCAACTTCAAAATTTTCATAACTAACTCCAAAAAGCTCCAAAAAATGTGAAACAATTTGGGTTAGATGTCAATTCCTCTTGTCTTTCAAGGAAAATTTACTGAAAAATAGTTCAAGACGTTTTGCCTCTCCAAAATCCAGTTTCAGCTCTTAAATGAGCGATTTATGGACCTCCTACTTTAGTAGCGCAAACGAGCCTCTTACGGAGGTTCTTGTTTTGACCCTTGGGAAAAATGAAGGAACCATTTATTTGCTACGCAAATTTTGAGTTCATATTTGTAATCAAAGGCCCCAAATTAACTAGGAGAGGTGTCAACAATAAAAATGAATATGGCACAAGATGGAGGGTCGGTTTTTTCACATTCACCCACATTCAATCAAAGATGCCATACCCACCTGCAAAATGAAATTCCTCATAACTTTTGGCTCATTGATCAAAATGGAACGATTCACAAGTTTTTCATGTATAAATAAATCTAGAGAACCAATTTCAAATTTTTATTTAAAAAAAAGTGATTTTTGAAGAATTTTTTGAGTTGCCCAAGTTGCCTGCTAAGTAACAAAAAATACATATCATGCAATAACTTTTTAACCATGCAATCAAAAGTTATGAAAATTGTTGGGCCTTAAAGCTCCTCCTTGAGTACATGTGGTGTGAAATTTTGAAATAAAAAAATAAAAACTCTATGTGTAGTGAGTTGTCAAAAATTGCTATGTTGCCAAAAAAAAACGGTGTTTGGTCCTTTAAAGGTTAAAATAGGTCTTGGACACTTAAGTTAACTCCTAAATGCCCTATTACAGGCCTTTTTGGCTTTTTGAGACTCTCTAAAATAAATGCTGAATATTCTAGGCAAGTATTTAATTACCTTAATATCATAGTAAAATAGTGCATTCACTAGTAGAAAGGTGGTGCACCAACTTGGGGCTCATATGGGCTCGTAGCACCAAACTTTGTCATTGTAGACCAATGCTCTAAGGCTACCTTTTCTACTAACGATTGTTGTTATAGTTGTAATGATACTCCCTCTGTTTCAAAATGAGACCAGTATTTCTTTTGTATTTTACAAAAAAACACTCCGGTTGTGATTTGAGACAAAGGAAGTACATTTTTAGGCTCCTCAATTTATCCATGTTTAAAATTTTATTTTATTTATAACATTTTTGATAATTGAATTAAAAATTTACATTAAATTGACAAATTGAAGGGATATATTTAAATTTTAGGTGGTCAAAGCAAAAACAAGTAGGTTCCTACAATGAACAATATAAGGGGAAATTATCCTAAGATGGTGATAATTACCCAAAAGCATCATTTTAAGATGCAAGATAATGATTAGAGTCTTCATCAATGAGTATTGGCTATTTCAAAATCATTGCATTCATATACAAATATAGACACTTTCATGTGGATGTTTTAAGGTTCAAGCTTGTACAAAATTGCTACCCCTTCTTTTGTTCTAATGAGATTAATTGTCTTTTAACAATAGATATGTAGAAAAGCATTGAACATTTCATCATAATTATGTGTCAATTATAGTGAAGAATATTATAATGCAAGAAAAAGTCCATGTAGTTGTATAGTTAGAAAATAAATAGGCCAAGGAATTAGGTTCTTAGTTCAATTGAAATAAAATACTCAATTTTGAGGGTTTTTTGAAAACTTCCAACTGTAGGAAAAAGAAATAGACTTCATTATTGTCATTATACTAGATGAGTCAAATTGAAAAAGATTTTCTTTGTAAGTCAAATTCAAATCTATAATTAGAAACTAGATATTGCTAGAATGTAGTGGCAAAAATATGGATGATCCATGGATTAAACATCTTCTTCTACAATAAAGGAAAAATATTATAATGAAAGAATATCCATCACCATCCACTGCAAACTTGCTCAAGAAGGTCTAAAAACATTGTACTATGGTGGAGTCACCCATAACCAACCAAATAAGCAATTGTGGACATGATATGGAGTAATGCAAGGTGAAGCAAATATTTCCAGAGGTGTGGAGATAGAAGTGATGGTGATTGCCAAAAATTCGGTAATTTTATCGCTTAAACTATAATTATTGTGAATTTTGAAAGGCAAAAGTTAGTTTGGACCCATGTCCACTGTTTAGAGTCATCCAATTCCAATAATTTAAGAACTACTTTCCCGGTCATTACTAGAAAGAAGATCAATGGTGTAGAACCTTTACACTGTTGTTTCCATGTGTAGTTGTGGGGCTGCTCTTACGTTGTACTAAGGTAATATGTCCATAAATTGCCATCTAAGAGCTAAAACTGAGTAGAGGGGAGGCAAAGCTTCTTGAAATAATTTTCAGTAAATTTTCCTTGAAAGACAAGTGGATTTGGTATCTAACCTAAATCGTTTTGTATTTTTTGGAACTTTGTGGAACTACTTATAAAATTTTGAAGTTGAAATGGCATAGGGCTATAAAAAAGCAACATGTACACATAGTGTACATTTGAGGAAGTGGGCGATTTTAGAGCCTGTATGATTTTAGAGCTTGTTAGCTTAATCCAAAATTCATAATAAATTTCTTTCCTTTTCATCCATAGAATGAGTGTCGGTTAACTTCTTAAGAGCATGAGAGTCCTGAGTCTGGGCTACGAGAGAGAAAACAACAAAACTTTTGTCCATGTGTTTAATAAAAAGAAGAAAAGAAAAGAAAAAACTCAAATTGAACAGAGAATAAGTTAAGCACTTGAGCTTACATTTATGCTTTTGAAGTTCTGAGCACAGATAAGTTAATCCCTAAATCTCGGGGTGGGGGGTGGGGGTGCACTTAGTTCTACTACAACAAACCACGTGTAAACAAGTGGTTTCTAATAAACTATAATTTCAACCTAAAATTTTAAGCATTGTTTAACAATAACTATAGGTTGCTATTGTCAAAATTTCTAACTCAAATAAAATATGAAATGATTTCTAGAAGAGGTTGAAAATAAACTAAAATGACATGTTTTTCAACTCAAATAATTATAGAGAACACATTTAGATGACCATTGAATCAATATTCAACTCAGAATGAGCTTTCAATAGAGATTTATTTTTAGGAAATATTTGTTTATTTTTAGACAATTTTTTCTTATATAATGTAGGGATGTGAAAGTTATTTTTCAATTCTATAGTGTATCTTTTTACTTCAAAGATTTGTAACTAGTTATCATTAACAAATAAAAATATCAATAATTCAAAACATAAACTTTCAAAGAAGGAAAATCTATTCATATATATATATATATATATATTTATATGTTTTATTTTGTTTTGTTTTGTTTTGTTTTGTTTTTGTTTTTTTAATTCAAAATTCAAAAAATATATACAAGGTCAAAAGTTTTGTTTGCATGTGGTTTCTAATGGATACTCTAAGTGAACTCCCTAAGCCCTAAATGACGGACCCATGACCATTGATTGCAAGACTCACTACCCATCACTTAGTTTGTTGTCATTTTGCAACTAGATATGTACGAAAAAAACTACATTTTGTTTTTTCCAATTAAAATTATATGTCTTATTTACTTCACAAAATATGTAGATTTATTCATGGAAAAGAGATTTTTTAAAGATTTTCTTAAGAAAAAATGAAGAATTCAAATAGAAAATTATTTCCAAAAATCTGAAAATTTCACCTTGTGTGTATATTACATCATAGTGTAAACTAAATTTTCATGTCATTCTATAATTATAATTTAGTAGACATTGAAAATACATCCAAAATTCAAATGCAATAAAATATTAAGTGTTAGGAGTTTTTTCAAAATTCAAATTGGAGTAGAAACTAGAGTAGATGACCATTTTTTCTTAGTTGGTCTCAAACTTATAAAACATCATTTTTGTAAAGAAATTTCAGATTTAGAGCAAGGAGTAACAACTTCTCAAAGTACATTAAAATAGCATAATTTGTTGTCTGTTTTTTTTTACTAACTTTCCATTCACATGAAGAGAAACATTGGCAAAGGGTACAAAATTCAATTGGATACTCTTTACAACCCAACATGAAAGGTCAATAAGGAAAAGGGGATGAAAAAATGCTTCCAATAGCTTTACAACTAATTGGATTGTCATCCAAGCACCACATAATGGCAAGAACCTTCTAAGGTTAAGTAAATTATAGCACCGTCAAAGTTCATTGCTTGCACTTGTAGGAAAGGACATTGAATGACAGACTCAGAAGAAAAATGAAGGTTGTTGCCAATCCTCTCCTTTTTGCTTCTCCAAGTTTTTCTTGTCTAAGGTAGGCAACCTGTTCTTGATCACCCCCCATTTCCGTTGCGTAGGCTGTTGTATTTCCAATCAACTGTGGTTTAGGTGATAGTTCACATAGAGCAAGAGCAACATAAATGTCCAATAAGTGTATAGTGAAACCATAGAATGATCACATCATGTACATTGAAAGCCACGATTATCACTTACATTGAATTTGTAACCAACCTATGGTCAGAAACAGAATGATTTATATAACAATAATAGGTTCAATAGAATTATGGCAACAAAATTCATAATAATTTTGTTCTTCTGCTAAAAATGAAAACAAAAATTCAAATCCATTTGAAATCTATTTTCCTATATGGGGGATTTTTTGCATTCATCAAACCCAGCCAATAGCTATGCTCAATTCCTTAGGTAGTTGGAAATGGTTCGTACGCTTCTGTACATTTTTAAAAATGGTTGAAAATGCAATAAAGATTATTATTTTGTAGTTGAAACTAGATGAATGGAGGTTGAATGGATGAAAAATTACCACACAAATGAAAATTTGATAATATTTTAGTTTAATTTAGAATTTAACTGGACAAAAGTCTCCAAAAGTTTTGAACATTTTTTTTGTATATCCATATGTAGGATCTTGCACTACACTAATATGAAAATTTCAAAAACTTCAACCATATTTATCATGAGATATAAGCGTTTAACCCTTTAGTGCCTAAAATCCTTTCTTGAATTCTTACATACTTTTGCTTATGTCTTTACAATTATATAACATTTACCTCAAATTCATCATACAAAATTCTTTAAAAAAAAACTTCAACCATTAGTTTGGATGAATAAAAAAAATTGTGGTCAAGAAAGTCCTTGGAACTTGTGTATTCATTGTCCAAATTTGGGATGTTAGAGCGCTAAGGGTTTAAAGTGAAGAAACTTACAAGTTCTTTTATTCTTAGCTTGACTAGGTTATTAGGCTTTGAATCCTTTTTAAATTAAATTTTTTATACTATAAATTGTAAATTTAAATTTTTTTATGAAAAAATGAGTTGAGACTTTGGAAAAAAATATCCTTCCCCCCCCCCCCCCCCCCCCTCCTCCTTGTAATTTGAATTCTTTAAAAAATTGTTAAATTGAAGCAAGTATGAGATAGAAGGAAAAACTAAATTTTTGATAGCTCTAAGATGAAATTGAAATATAATAATTTCAATGATGACGTTGTTCTAAAGAGCAAACTAAACTATATGCACTTTTTTTTAATTATTAAAATTAAGTTCAAAAATGGATCCTATACATTATTCTCTTAAGAATAAGAAGTTTCATAATTTTCACATTTATACTAATCCAAATGGAATGAATCAAGTCTTTCCACATAAAATAATATAAGAAATAAGAAATAAATTTTAGAAAAATTATTAAAAAATTTGTATTTATTTTTTGTTGCCCACCTTGTCTATTTGGGGCTTATTGTTATTGTGGCATAACTATTGTCTCTAACCATTGATTGAAATAAAAATTATATTTGTAAAGCTAATTAGTTTGCTATCTTGAAAAACTAAAGAGAAGCCTAGAATATCCAAAAGAACAATAATCCTTTTGCCCTAGGACCTTGGGAGAAGGAGGTAGCTTACTTAACAATAATTTATACAATCATACCACCATAAATGTTAGACAAATATATGTAATTGAATCTCTATCCAAAACCATATTTTCTATACTTTTGTCTAAAATGTGTTGTATACCTTCTAAATAAAAGTCAATTTCATGTACAATTATAACTTGCTTAGTGAATCTAAAATCCTATTCAATTGTCGATAAGATTTAATAGATTAAAAAATATAGTTTAAGCTTTTGTAGAGCAATAGAAATATTTATAGTTTAACTCGTCCAACCTTTTGAATAGAATTTAAGCTAAATCCACACTTGTTAGGAAAGAAGACAATGTCAAGGTTGGCACAAGTATTATTTGGGATTTTGAAAATTTTATTTAAAATTGACTTTGATTGTAGGAAGTTTCTTAAGGATTTAATCTTTGAAAAGTGTAGTACTATGACTATAATAGTCAACAAAAAATTATTAGGCAAATCAAGTGAATAGGTGAATTATTTGTTTATGATGTTTCCAACAAGGTCATTCATCGAACATTTTGTCCTTGACATTCTTATTGCTTTAAATTTCTCCTATAGTTATGATTTTTTAAATGAATAAATTTTAATTAATAGAATATTTTTTGAGTGTGCAATTTTGGATAGTTATGTGAATATTTGCCACTTCCTAATGCATGGATTTGTAGATGTTGAGCAAACTTGGTATCGTTATATTATTTATTAATTGAGAAATTTATTCTTTAGTACATGTTTTGATAACATGTAGTTTACTTTATCAAACCTTATCTAAGTTCATATTAATTCAATTTAATTGCACTTAAGATATTTTGCTTCAAAAATTATTTTTAATGTTACATTTTTGTCACTTTAATTTTTTTTATTTCATCATCTAATATGTCACATTCCCTTGTGGTACAATTATCTTCTAAAAAATAAAAAGTTACGCCTCCATATTCCTCTTAGTCTCCCACTAAGGTAACTGCACCTAATTGTGACCCCTTTCTAAAAGTGACCCCTACAAATTCTTGCCTAAAAAATAAATCTAGAATCCTCTTTTGGCTTCCAAAAAAATCCCTTCAAGATTAGATGATTTAATAATAGGAACAACATTCAATTATTTATCTAGATGCATTTAGAAGTAGTTACCTCAATGCTTACAAATGGTCCAATTTAACCCCAGAAGGGCCTAAAAGCCCTTTGCGGCCGTATAATATATTATAAATACAGTGGCATTTGACTAGAAAAACATTGACCAACTATTGTTTAGTACAAAGTAAAGTAATGATCATGGTAGTATGTAAATAACAAGGTGTCACAATTCATATAATAAACCACAATTGAAGAGTTATAAGGCTAAACATGAGTCGTATAGAGGGACTCCAAGGGCTTTTCAAGGGTTAAAGTAATGTTCATCAATGCTTCTTCTATGATTTCATTTATTTTCATGTAGCCAATAGGATAACGTTGTTTCTATTGAGAGCATCCTTTAGATTTTGAAGGCCTTTAGAGAATTGTGTATTTAATAATGTATCTGATTCTTCAATTATAAATTTTGTACTAAATATAGCAATAAATACATCACAGGATTGATAATTCAACAATCAAGGTCTTTGATTTGGATGTCATAGTATTAACATCCAAAACCTTATCATGCTTAAATATGACACTATATATAATGCATGACCAAATTAGAGCTTTTGAGACATGTAGGAAGTGCAATACTGATCAAAATTGAGAATACCATGTATCACTTAATCTTGCTCAGTAAGAGTACAAACCTTTGTCACTACCATATACTTCAATTCACTGGCACCTTCTCCAACAAATAAACAATAAACACCCTTTCACATTTAAAACTGGATTTTCCATACATTCAGGATTTAACAATGTTCTTGCTTAACTTCTAAATGCTAAAGTGTTCTTTTGGAGGACATATTGGATTTTGGGCAAGTCTCGATGATCTCAATCTTTGGGCCGATTTTTGAAACATTTAAAGACACTTCCGATTTCCAAGAGTTTTGCAAGGATATTATTTTCACTAAAATTAGAGTTTGTTCAAAAATTATAAGCATTTTGGTTCAAAATTTGTGAGAAGGGCCAATAGGTTGGATATGGAAATTTATGAGAATTTCACTTGACTTTTGGAAGGGCATCATTTGGGGCAGTGAATGACAAACCAATGTTTCTAATGATAGGAACTTTTGGAAACAAACCATGTGGGATATGTATGTAAATTAGGATTAGTAAAAGTCCAATTGAATCAAAAGTAGAAATTGCATTCACGAGTAAAATTTTAGACTTCATTTAGGCATAGTTGAATAACTTTTTTCAAAACACTTTGAACTAAGTTAATGTGGGAAATCAAGCTAGATCTCATCTTTAAATATCCATTTGAGATTTTGATTCTCCAATGAAAGTTATGGACAAAGTTTTGACAATGAGTGGTCAAGCTCTCGTCTTCAACTGATCCCATACCCTTTGAAGATTCATGATCAACAATGGATTTCATTATAAAAATGACCTTTCTACCCTCATCTCTCATGTAATGTCAATGGAGTAATTCCTTCACTTAGTCATAAAAAAATTCTTGATGGTAAATGGTAAAATGATGGGACTTGCACATGGACTTTTTATTTTCACCTTGAAGTCTTCATTTCCTTGATTTTCTGCTCATGTGCTATAAATCTCTAAACATTTTGTCATTCTTTTCATGTTTTTTTCATGTTTTTTTTTGTCATAATTTCCAAAATAAATCGCCATCAGTTTTTTGAATTATTATTTTTTTTGGCAAAGCTGCCCTAAAGGTACGGTATTAACTGTTGAAAGGACAAGATTTTATCACCCAGGTTGACAGACGTCCGAAAATGGACCCAATTATTGAAAGGACAAGATTTATCACGGAGGTGGGTGCATTATTTGTTTCTACAGGAAACTGAGATGTGTGCAACCTTCTTTTCATCCTCTGCAATGTTAAAAAGGTTAACAAGGTTATAATGCCACAGACTTTGAATTACATGGACACTCTCCTCTTTTAATATTTTATTGAACCAAGATTTGAGGACACTCTCCTCTTTTAATATTTATTGAACCAAAATTTGAGGACACTCCCCTCTTTTAAATATTTATTGAACCAAGATTTGAGGACACTCTCCGCTTTTATTATTTACACACAATGTCCTCAAATCTGATTCCAGTTGTCTTGTTTTTCTCGACCTGGGAACCAATAATTCCCACTAATAAGTATTTGGAGGTCACAACTCAATTCGTCAATAATTTGGCACAAGTAACCGGACTCCAAAGACATTTGGAATCATAGGTGGATTTCAATGTACCATACTCTCTGCAAGGTCTGGATTCCGAGATATATTAAATTATCATTACAATAATTCCCAGTTTATGTATCTACCAAAAACCACTCAAAACTACCATTTATGTTGCATTCATTTCAGGAAACCAATTTTTTTTGTTTTTTTTTGGAATTTAACCGTAGGATCTTGTCCTTAACTTGTCTGAGATCATGTAGTAAAGATTTCATCAAATTTCACTGTACGGATTGGAAGATATTAGCATTCAAAGTTGAACAAATTTTTTTTTTTCAAGAAGATGCTTAAATTGTCCGAAAAAATAAGATTGTCCATAACTTTCTCATCCCTAGTCCAAATAGAATGAATCAAAGCTTCACGTATAGGTAAAAACATAATATTTTAGGAAAAAAATTCAAAAAAAATTATTTTGACTTTTTGTAATTTTTTGGGGCTGCCCGCCAATCTCCATTTCTTGCTCATTGTGCCATAACTTTTTCATCCGGCATCCGATTGAAACAAAAATTATATATCCACAAAGCTTTTGTAAAGCTACACAACCTCAAAAAATCTCAAAAAACTTCACTTCAAATTGAGACAATAGGAACCTACCCGGACCCAAATTGTCCCCCGAGGAGACAAGCGGGGCTTTAGGGGTTAAGGTATGTACACACTTGACGAATTGGTAACAACGGTCATAAAATCGTAAGACTTTTGATATAGATAGAAAGGTGCAAGGTTTTGTGGAAATATTAGTTTTCAGTTGGTTTGGAATTGTTTCGTCAAGATTAGGGTCATCTTAAGTTTTGAGTTGTTCACACCTAGGGCATAACATTCAATAGTCTTCACACAGGCTACCTTTTCATCTCCTTAATCCTCATCCATACAATTCATCCACATCCTAGAGGATAAAGTAAACTTCAATACCAATGTCATCCGGACATCTAGTAATTAAATTTTTTTGATGGCATAGTGTAGAAAATGCATCATTGACATTTGTGGGAATGATAGGTGGATATATCATTTCTATACTGAAATTCATTTTCCATCATGAATCTTCATTAAGTGGCTTTTGAAGCTATTCAAGAGACTTAGGCACGAGGTGAGTAGTTGTGTTAGGATAGACGATCTAGGTTAAAGGTTGGATGAAAGGCAAAACTATAATGATTTATTTATCCAAAAAGTTGAATTTCAAAAAATTCCTTTTCAAGGTGGCAAACCTTAAATGCTCGAATCAATTAATTATTTACTTGGGCACTAGCAAAATTGCCCTAAAGATACGGTAAATTGTAGCAGAGGAGTGTTTCTTACCCAACAATGTAATCAACAAAGTCAATAAATTTGGAGAGGTGGTCAATTACAATAGGAATACTATAAATAGAAAGGCATCTTAAAAATACCATAAACAAAGAGGTCCCTTCTATTGGTAGAATAAAGTGTCTTAAAATGGACAATAGCTAGCTCTACTATTGATTGAAAAAGATTTGATTTGCTCGATTTCAATTGACTCACACTTGATTAGGAACAATTTCTAAAAGTAGCGGTTTTAGGTGAACCTATAAGATGGGAATGAGTCTAGATGAAAAATCCACATTTATATTGATAAAATATTTTCTTTTGAGGAAAAAATATATTTTTTGCATTCTTCCTTGTCCTTATTCTTGCACATGTTGAGCTCAATTTTTCAACAAATTTCTATATCCTAAAAGTTGAAATGCTTAAATTATTTGTTTATGATATTCCTACTTTAATATCTAAAGCACTAAACGTTTTTTTTTTTTAAACATAGCAATTTTGAACAGCTTATTGCGAGCAGAATTTTTACACTATTTCTTTGAAATTTTCACAACATGTGCCCAAGGAGTAGCTTTAAGGCCCAACAACTTATATAACTTTTGACTATATAGTTAAAAAATTATTGTATGATGTTTAGTTTTCATAGCTCGGTGGACAACATGGATAGATAAAAAACTTCTTTAAAAATCACTTTTTTAACAAATAAAAATTTGTAATTGGTTTTCTAGATTTATATATACTTGGAAAGCTTTGAATCATTCAATTTTGATTAACGAAATGAAAGTTATGAGGAGTTTTAGCTTGCGGGTAGTTTGTAGGTAGTTTGTAGGTAGTTATGGAATTTCTACTCTAGGACAAACTTTGAAGTCCCTTTTTAACTCAATTTTCAATATTTTTGGAAAAAATAAAAGCATTAGATATAGACGAGGATATAGATTGTTTATTACATCATTACAACCATTGGGATTGGCATTTTTTAATTCTATAAATAAATTGTTAACAATTTAATATTTTTAATCATTCTCTACTTTGTTCTACTCAATATTTTTTTTCTATATGTTGTACAATATTGAAAGATTATGTTCTATTTACTAATTTTTTTTCTATATGTTGTACAATTTCAAATGATCTAAAATTTTTCTAGCACGTCGCCAATTTGCCTTGAAGAATGAATCGAAAGAATCACCACCATTTTGGATATTTATTTAATAATAATGTGGCATTGTGAAATGCGGCTGCCCATTTTTTTAAAGGATTTTAGTCACTTCAAATGTTGAAATCTTGCAATCTACAAAGTGGAAATTTCTGAAATTTTTTCTACATCTTTTTAAACCAGTGTACTACAAAATGTGGTACTTGTATTTGAAATGGTTGTTTTGGAGCATTTTTTGTGAAAACATAGTCAAAATCCTTGAAGGTTATTTGGTCCTTTGTTTTAAGTTATAAGGTATCATGTCTTTGTTTCTTTGATCCCTAAAGTTCTAAAAGTCCCTGTAGAGGACTCTTAAAGGTTTGGCCAAATACATATGATCTCAATTTTTGGCAAGCTAAATTTACTTTTTTCAAGATAGGAAAATTGATTTGAATCTTGGGAATATAATTTTTGTTTTATTTGGTGCCCTAGAGCAAAAGTTATGCCACAATAAGCCCAAATCAAGTGAGAGCAGACAAAAAAACTATTGAAATAATTTTAAAAATAAATTTTTTATATAGCTTATATTTTTGTATATGTCAAAATATTTTATTCATTACATTTGGATAAGTAATGTGAAAGTTATGAAGCTTCTTATTTTGTTGGCAATTTTAGCAAATTCTTGAGAAAATAACATATTGGATTTGTTTTCGAACTCAATCTTAACATTTTTTCGGAAAATGAGTTGCACATGACATGGTTTTGTTTTCTTTCTAAAACAATCTCACCACAAGGATTAGTGTTTCAACTCCATCTTAAAGTAATTAACATCTTAGTTTTTCCTTCTATCTTGTACCTGCTTTGGCTTAACAATTACTCAAAAGATGGAAGTTACAAGATTTAAAAAAATAAATCCCAAATTCTCAACTCAATTCTTCAACATAAAATAATTTATATTTGTAATCTATAAAGCAAAAAATTTAAGTTAAGAGGATTCAAAGCCTTGCAACCCAATTAGACTAAGAACAAAATACTTGTTTTCTTCACTTTAAATGATTATATCTTGTGATTAGTATAGTCAAAGTTTTGAAAAAATTCCCAAACATTTTCATACTAGTCTATTGCAAGATCCTATTATTGGATGTGCAAAAAACAACTTGATTATATTTTTGTTGTTTGCGTTTAAAATGGCAATATTGAGTGGTTTTGACAATAAAACGGCCCTCATATTTTAGGGATTAAAAAGACCAAGCTCTTCAAATTGTCCCTAAGAAAAGGTTTATTATGATTAATGCAAAAGTAAAGAATCCATTTACAAAAGTTCAATATTATCTCTACATGCTGTCAGAGCGAAATGGAAAATTGAGGATTCAACCCCTCATACGGATGGAAAAGAAAGGGCAATGTAATACATAAGAAAAATTATAATAAATGAATAGCCATAAATGCTCCATTTTCAATTAGCAAAAATATAGTAATTAAATTTTTTTTTAATGTTCTACTTTCAACTAGTGAGGGACACTTTTATAAATCCATATTGCGTGCCATTTAAATATAAGAGGGTTGCTTTTGAGATACACCATGGCCTATTTGCAAAACTATGTCATATGATTACTATTTTACTACATCACCTATGAACTAAAATAATGACTTACTCATTTTCACTTTCAAAAATTATAATTAAATGCCCAACATTTCAAAAATTACATAGCTTCTTGCATTTGTTGTAGATTTCATTCTTATTTCACTGAAAATTCATTGAAAATTCATACACTACACCAACCGACTCCAATTTTGATTCATATGATAAAGGGTCACTTCTTTATTGAAGACATGTTGGAAAAGATAATTTATTCACTCAATAGTTGAATAAAATAATTGGAATAGAAGACCATAAGTAGCAACTGTCAATTTATGTATTTGTTAAATTTTCAATTCATGAAATTGAAAAATATTTTACTTGTAGGTGATTGCAAGATAAACTTGTATCATTTGTTGCATTTTTGTCCAACATATTGTGATTTTTTGTAGTATTTTAAATTTGAAAAAAAATCTCGAAAATAAAAACAAGTAATCAATGTTTGAAATTCTAAAATGATTGTATTTTTAGGAAGATCAAGCATACAATAATTCTTTGAGTAAGAAAACTAAGAGATTTCACATATTTGAAAAAGATGTATTGTACTTTAAAATTATTATTTATCAGTGATAGAAAATAGTGAAACTTCCAAAATGAATATTGGTAACAACTCTATGAAAAGTGTTATGCTAAAAAAGAATAGCCCAAATACCCATTTAAAATAATGTATGTTGAAAGAAGGTCATTTCTAAATTCTTTCAAATGAATATTTAGAGAGTCTTGTAACTTTGCTTATGAGTCTATAATTACAAGTGTCAATGACCTCATCAATGACATATTTTCAAAAACCAACATATATATCAAAATCAATCTTAAGAACAAATAATTTTTTTTATTATAAGTTCAAAACTTTAATATCCACCTTTATAATATAAATTTCAAATACATTAAATTAATTCAAAGTTGTGCTTAAAAAAAGTTTCAGCAAACAAGAAGTGATGATATATTGTTCAAATGTTTCTTGTAGTTGTTCTTCTAGCCTTTGCCATAACAATTCAGTATTGCCCTAAATATAATTATGATATTAACCCTTAAAGATATACCAAGCCTAAGAGGCATTTTAAGAAGTAAAAAATGAGTTTCACATAGTTATTGATTTTACATATTTTAGAACTTCATTATGAAAATATAGTTCCAATAAATCTATTTTTATCCTATCTCAAGTTTTTTACAAAATTCCTAAATTATAATTTTTGTAATACTTTGAAGATAGCATTTTGAAAGTTTTAATTGCGTTACTTTTGAACTTTTTCTATCAAATTTTCCTTGATGTGAGCACCACTTACACCATGATGTTAATCACTAATCTCTATTTTTGCTAAATTTCATATTATTTAAGCATTTTATACTATTTTATCATTTCTATTATGTTTTTTTATAAAGAAGTTATTTTAATAAATAATATAAAATTTATTTCAAAATTTTAATTACAAAAAACGAAATTATATATTACTAAATCAAATATTTGAAAGGTGTATTTTGTTATAGAAAACTGATGAAAATTGACCAAGTGGGAACTTAAAATGTCCTTTGAAGGTTAATCCAAGTACAATCAATAGAAGGCATTCTACAAATTTTTAAAAAACCACGATTCCTATTTCATAACATTATTAACCCCTAAAGGACCAACATGCATTTTTTGGTAGTACAGAAATTTTGGGCAGGTACCAGTGATTGGCGATTTGTATATTTTTGGCTGAAATTTTAATAGAAGTTGTGCGCAAGGAATATCTTTCATATGCACTAAATTTCATGACATTTGGAAATACAAATCAAAAGTTATGGTCTAATTTGTTACCTTCTTTCTCGACCAGGCAATCTGGGCAGATAAAAAAAAATCACTTTTTTCAGAAACAAAAATTTGAAATTGGTTTTCTAGAGTTAGATATACATGGAAAGCTCTTAATTGTTCCATTTTGACCAATGAGTCAAAAGTTATGAGGAATTTTAGTTTGTGGGCAGTTATGGAATCTCTACTCTAAAATAAACTTTGAAGTCCTTTATCTTACTCAATTTTCAATATTTTTGGAAAAAAAATAAAATCTTAGGATGTAGATTTTTTATTACAACATTTTGACCATTGGGATTGGCAGTTTCCAATTCCATATCTAAATTTTGTATTTTGTATTTTGAATCATTCTCTACTTTGTTCTACTTACAATTTTTTTTTCTATATGTTGTACAATTTCAAATGATGTGAAATTTCTTAAGCATGTAGACAACTTGTCTAGAAAAAATAATCCAAAGAAGCACCACCATTTTGGACATTTTTTCATAGAAAAGTGAGCTTCTGACATGCAGTTGCCCATTTTTTTGCAAGGTCAAAAAAAACGATTTTAGTGATTTTGAATGCTTACATCTTGCAATCCATGCGGTGGAAATTTCAGAAATTTTTACCACGTGTTCTCAAGTCAGCACACTACAAGACCCTACGGTTACATGTGTCAATAAAAGTTTTTCTCCAAAAATTTGGTACTTGTATTAAAAATGGCAGTTCTTGAACATTTTCGGTGAAAACATAGTCATGGAACTTTAGGGGTTTACCAACCTAGAACATTTCTCCTTAGAGATTGGGATGATCCCTCCTTGAATCCCTAGAAGTAAATTTAGTATAATTTGTAGAAAATCATTGGTTAGTTGGAAAGTTGCAACAATATTGTCATTTGTTAATTCAGAAATTGCAACAATATTGTCATTGGTTAACTTGGAAGTTGCAACATTGGAGGCTCTTGCTTTCTAAGGGGAGCAAACAGGCCCCCTGAACATTGGTTAATAATGTTATTTTTCATTGGGTGCTGTTTGGGATGAGTGCTTGCATGTGTCATGACGCACCAATGGGGTGGCAGATTACCTGGAGTTCTTACTGCTCACGGGACTCAAACGCAGTGTCAAGCAAATCGCTGAGCTGCCTTCACGAGAGACCAACTACTGGTATGCAACAAATGGAAATCAAACTGAGCTTTCTTATCACACAACCGTGACTGAGTTCCAGAATTCAGGACTCCAAGTTTGCTCCACATCACACATCCAATATCACACATCACACTCCACTTTAACCCTTAAATATCGAGGTGGACGTTTTGTGGCCGATGGATGACAAGAGAATCTCCTATTTAGGACAGAAGTGCAACTATTCATCCTCCAAGTTTTGTGGGAAAAGAGAAGATCATCTACACTAGATTGACTTCCAATGAATGCTTTTGCATTATTTTAATCTAACAATTCACATGGTATTAAAACAAATGATTTCCACAGTTATGAGCCTGTCGTTTAACCCCTAAAGGACCAAGGCCATTTTTCTGCCAAAAAACACTCAAAACTGCCATTTCTAAAGCAAAGAGTAAAAAAAATTGAAAATTGTTTTTTTTTCCACATCTAACCGTAGGATCTTATACCTAACTAGTGTGAAAATGTGTGGAAAAAATTTCACAATTTTTGACCTCACAAATTGCAAGATATCTGCGTTTAAAGTGACAAAAAAACAAGTTTTTCAGCACATTGCGGGACTAGATTTTATGACTTTGAACATTTTTAACTTAAATGTTTTGCACTACAGAGTTTTGAGCTTTTAATCTTTATAGTGAAAAATTGAGTTGAGAGTCTAGGGGAAAAAAAAAATTCCAAAAAAACTTAATTTTCATTATTAAAAAAATTATTAAGTAGAATTAGGTACAAGATAGAAAGAAAATCTAAAATATTAATATCTTTTACACGGAATTAAAAAGCACTAATCCCAATGGTGAGATTGTTCTAGCAAAAAAACTAAACCTTGTGGAAATTTTTTTTTTGAAAAATTATAAAAATTGCATTTAGAAATGAATCCTACAAGTTATTTTTTCAGGAAGATGCTCTAAGTGCCCGAAAAACAAGCTTGTCTGTAACATTCTCATAACAAATCCAAATGAAATGAATCAAAGCTTTCCAGATAGACAAAAATATAATCTATAAGAAAAAAAAAATTAGAAAAAAAAAAAAAAAATTTGCAAATTTTTTTTGCTGCCCCTCAACCCCTGTTTTGAGCTTATTTGGGCATAACTTTTTTTCCCGGGCACCGATTGTGAAAAAAATTATATTCCCATAAAGCTAATCAGATTTTCTACCTCCAAAAAAACTTTCAAAAAATCAGGAGAAAATTTCAGCCCGTAGGTACCTGCCCGAAAACCCATTTGTCCCATGAGGGGACAATGGTCCTTTAGGGGTTAAGGGTTAAGTAAATTAATGTTCTTCTTTCTCAAGGTAAGCTAAGCTACTCCTGTTTCATGCCTTATACTTCAAAACAATAAGGTAGTATGCTATAAAAGCAACCATTTAAGGGTTAGTTCACCTTTTCATAGTTTTTTGTGGACAAAAATATTTTAATATCATTTTCACAAAAAGAAAAATAGATACACAAGTGATTTTTGTATTTTAATATGTATTTTTGAATTACTTACAAATTTTCAAAGATTCTTGGCATAGACACCTACTTGTGACCATAGATCTCCCAAAATCTGTCCACTTGCAACTTGTAAAGAGATGTGAGGAAATCAAAGGCAATGTTTGGCTCTTGCATTAAAAATAAATAAATTCTCAATTACTTCAATGGCTATAGTGGTTCATTTGAGGATCACGTCATCTCTATTCTCTAGATAATAAAAGAGGTAATTTGAAAGAGACATGCAGTTTTAGAGTAGACTACCTTATTAGCACACTGATATCTTGATTAAATAGCTCATTATTATTTTCAAAAAGTGCTCATAGCTACGAGGGCAGGGACCATGTGATGGCTAGGTCCAAAATCAAGATTAGGTTGATATGCTACAACCCAAATGCACCCACTACTACATTTGACATACATTTAGTTATTTGTTCCAAGGTCAATTTCAACCCCTTTTCCATATTTTTTTTTAATGTTTTAGTGAACAATTTGTGGTGGGCAATTGTGATTTTATTCTCTCAAGTGCCACCAGCACATGTAGCAATAATATTGTAGTAGGACAACAAGTAGCAACAACAATAGAATGGGCCCTCTAATTTAAAGAATGAACCCCTATTTTAAAGAGTGCCCAATCTTTGAAAACAATCCAAACTCAATCTAGCCCCTTAATCTTCAAATTTTAGAGTGGTAGAAGAGAGGTTGGGGAAGGTCTCCACCATTTAGTTTTTATGTTAAATATTTTTTATGAAGAAGATAGGATATTTCTAAATTAGCCCATATTAGGGTTTTTTGGCAACATTGTCATGACATTGCATATTTTTCCTATATGTTGTACAATTCCAAATGTTACCAAATTTTTCAAGCATGTAATCAACTTGCCTTGAAGACTGAATCCAAAGAAACACCACCATTTTGGACATTATTTCATACTAAATTACTAATATGACTTCTTGAAGTGCAGCTACCTTGTTTTTTACAAGGCCAAAAAAAGACTTTTGTCAATCCAAACACTAATATCTTCCAATCCACTTGGTGGAAAATTCTGAAAATTTTTCTACATTTTTTTAAACCCACCCTGCTGCAAAAAAATATTGTTATATATAAAAAAATATTTTAATTTTTTCCTCAAATTTTGTAAATGTAGTAGAAATGACAATTTAGGAGCGTTTTGGATGAAAACATAGTCAAAGAACTTTAGAGATTTATGTTCACTATTCCTTTCAACTATATATATATGCGTAAAATAGAGATGCATAAAATAGAGATGGTCTTGGTCTTGTTAACCCCTGAAGGACAAGCATGCATTTTGGAGCAACATAGAAATTTTGGGCAAGTACGTATAACTAGAGAATTGCATATTATAGACTCAAATTTTAATAGAAGGTGGGGATGAGGAATATCTTTTACATGCACTAAATTTTATGACATTTGGAAATACAAGTCAAAAGTTATGGCCTAATATTTTACTTTATTCCCTAGATGGGCATTCTAGTCAGATCAGAAAAAAAATCTTTTTTTATGAACAAAAATTGAAATCGGTTCCCTAGATTTACATGTACGTGGAAAGCTTTGAATCATTCCATTTTGATCAATGATTAAAAAATTATGAGGAATTTTAGTTTGCGGGGCAGTTGTAAATTCTCTATTCTAAAATAAACTTTGAAGTCCTTTATTTTACTCTCGATTTTATTCAATTTTCAATGTTTTTTGAAAAAAATAAAATCACAAGATTTAGATTGTTTATTACAACATCAAAACCATTGAGATTGGCATTTTCCCATTCCATAACAAAATTCTTAATAATTTTGTATTTTGAATCATAATCTACTTCTTTCTATTTACTATTTTTTCCTATATGTTGTACAATTCCAAATGACGTGAAAAATTTCAAGAATGTATTCAACTTACCTAGGAAAAATAATCCAAAAACCCACCATCCTTTGGGACATTTTTCTTAGAAAAGTAAGCTTGTGAAATGTAGCTGCCCAATTTTTTGTAGGGCCAAAAAATGATTTTAGTGAATTTGAATGCGTATATCTTGCAATTGATGTGGTGAAAATTTTTGAAATTTTTACCACATATTCTCAAGTCAGCATACTATAAGATACTAAGGTTATATGAGTCAGAATTTATTTTTCTTCCAAAATTTGGTACTTGTACTAGAAATGGCAGTTTTGAAGCGTTTTTGCTGAAAACATAGTCACAACCCTTTAGGGCTTAAGCAAGTTCATCATACTTTGATTCCTCTTGAAGTGAGATCTTTGCAATACATACATGACATATTTTTAGTACTCAATACTACATCATGCTTGTTACATGCACGCCAAATTTAATAATTAGATTTTCGTGTGTAGCATACTCACAACATTCTTGAAATGGAAAGAGGTCCAAATATAGGCAATACACTAGCAAGTGTTTGATGATTTATCTTGAGCTTGAAAGAAGTTTAATTTGAAATCCAACCATATAAAGTTGTATTAGTCTATTATTGAAATGTATGTAATTATTTTAAAACTTTGACAATTTAGGTTGTAAGATCATAGAATTTGAAGTTAGAAAAAGAAAAAAATTAAGCTCCAATCCAATTGATAAGTAGACTCTTACTTCTCTTGGACTGAGGATTTTGCACTATTTATATATCTTATCATTGCATAGTATATCCTGTTAGTGATATACTTGTCAATTTTCAATATGAGTAGATGATTTGATAAGTCACATTTACGTAATTATGGATTTATTAAGAATTAGGCAAGATCACACATCCATACATTCAGTTTTTCATTTTCATTTCTGAAAATTATTTCATCTATTAAAAATCATAAAATCTATAACAAAATATTCTTATGTCTACTAAGGTGGAAACACCCATTCCATTCATGTACTCAATTTTGTCACCATGTACCAACATGGTACATTCTTATTATGAAAATGTGCACCCTTGGTACATCATGACAAAATTGGGTACAAGGATGGTTTAGGATGTCTTCACCTTAATGAGGCTTGCTTCTTTGCAAATAATTTATTTTTTGGACTAAAAGCAATTAAGGTAATCCAACCCATGATAGGCAAACCACCTATGATAAACTCTTAGGGAATGACTCTTTATAGTCTTGCACCAACTGATGATAGGCTTTTTTCAATAAATAAGATTTGGGCTATACTAGGTTGAATTAGTGACTACAATCAATGTTTTGGATGATGGTAATGGAGTGATTAGTCACTGCAATAGGAACTTCCACCTTCTTAATGTAAATTCATCACAAGAAGTGACTTTTTAAAGCCTTCATAATGTGACCATGTTAGAAAATATTGTGACTACTTGAGGTGGGCAAGATGACCATTATGGATACACTTTTTTTTTGTTGGTTTTGGAGTAGTCTAAAGACTCTTTTGGGCCAACTAGACACCACACTTTGAAAATTTATAAAAAATTCATACTTTGTCAAAAAAATTAACTTTCAATTGCTCTCCCAAGTCCCCATTTCTAAAAATTCATCTTTAATATGGATTTAAAAATAAATAAAATCAACAATGCAAACAGGGTAAACCAGTCATTATGTCTGTCATAGACTGGTTTACCTTATACACGTCTTCAAAAAACGGAGGCCCCTCAAGCCCAAGTGGATCTGGGTCATGTAATACGGAGTACTTGCTATTTTTGGGCTCTGCCTGCTCAATATTTCCATGGGATATGCAGTCCATCCACGTGGCCAAGCAGGAGCATCAACGGTCCCTGAAGTTTCCTAGAATTTCAGTAGGATTCCACGCCAATAATTGGCTCTCTTGAGGGCTGAAGCTGTGCCGGTGCTATGGGCCAATCGGCCAAAGCCCTACAGTAGGCCTGAACTAATAATTTCAGGCTGCTGCTATTTGCTGCCTGAAAACAAAAACCAGTTTAATTGAATTTATCTGCTCTTGTCTCGAAATTCACTGAAGCTTGCTTTTTTACATAAAAGTAGGAGGTCCACAAAGCGCCCATTTCAGAGCAGGGGAGGTTCGACTGCTTAGAATATTTTGGAGTAAATTTTTCTTGAGAGACCAAAAGAGACAAATGGAGTTGGCATTAGAATCCAAGTGGTTTCATATTTTGGGGGAGCTTCGTGGAATTAGTTATGAGTTTTTGAAGTTGAATCATAGTGGTCATCGAAAGCATCCACCTCTTGAAATGTACACTGTCTGTACATTGCTGAAACAATGAAACAACAAAATATGTAAATAGTGTACATTTCAGGATGTGGATGCTTTTAAAGTTCGAGCGCTTTATGGACCTGCTACCTTAAAGCAGTGTTTGTCTTGACAATGGCAATGGAGCGTGGACTCTTGCTTGTAAAGATTCTCAATGTGACTTGTTGATTTTGCTGTACTTTGGAAGACTCATGCAAATACTGTATCTGAATACAACGTTTTCTAAAAATGGAATGCAAGCAAGAGTAAAATACAAATGGAATGGTCCCAATTATATGGGTAAGGTAGTCTGCTTTAAAAGCGATACCTTAAGGGCTGGTCTCTCCCATTTTCATGGGCATCAGTGGACGGGAAGATTTTAAGCTCATTTTTCAGAGAAATAGGAATAGGTACAACATGTAACACAAGCGATTTCATATTTTTAAAAGTGTTATTGAAATACTTGTAAATTTTCAAAGATTTACGTCGTAGGCACTTATTTGTGGTCTCTCAAAATCCATTCCCTTGTAACTTATAAAGAGACATAGAAAATTTATTAAATATATAAAATATTTATATAAAAATATTCAAGGAAAATGATTGTAATATACATAAAATATTCAAGGAGAATGACTGGCTCTTGTAATAAATAACACTTTTATCCTCGATTCACTCAATGGCTAAAGAAGTCAATTTTAGGATCATCTCATATTCATTCTAAAGCTAATTACATGATTGATTTGAAGAAGATAGTTGATGTTAGAGCGAACTACCTTAATAAATGTTTGTTTGCAACCATCCTAAACAAAGAATGGAGCTTGTTGGAATACAATAATATAAAAAAATATTTTATGAAGGTGCAAGAATTCATTGAAGAAATGTTTGGATTTCATTAGGATTTAGCAAGAACAAATAAATGAAACAAATGTGCATGTGAGAACGTGACAAATGAAATTGTAAAATAGATTGCAAATAAAATAAGATATTACCAATCCAATGAGCCTTGGTGTGGGTTGGGGGATTTAAACTATATTAATTTTGAAAGTGTCATGTGAGATGGAAATATTTATAAGAATTTTAAATATTTTAGCAATATAATTTTTAGGGTGGAGATTTTCTAAGAACATTTCCTTTCCTAGTTTCAAAATTTAGCAATTTATCCCAGGGAGGTCACTTAGAGTGTCTATTAGAAACTATGTGTGTTAAGGTTTTGCCCCCCCTATATTATAATCTAAATTTCAAATAAATAAATAGATGAATAGATTTTTTTACTTTGAAAGTTTATATTTTGAATTATTGATATTTTTTATTTATTAATTATAATAAATCACAATTTTTTTAAACAAAAAGATACATTGTAGAGTTGAAAATAACTTTTACATCCCTATATTACATAAGAAAAATTTATTTAAAAAATGAACAAAAAATTGCTAAAAATAAACCTCGGGGAGGTCACTTAGCTCTACTACAACAAACCACGTGTGAACAAGTGGTTTCTAATAAACTATAATTTCAACCTAAAATTTTGAGCATTGTTTAATAATGACTATAGGTTTCTATTGCCAAATTTTCCAACTCAAATAAAATATGAAATGATTTCTAGAAGAGGTTGAAAATGGGCTAAAATGGCATGTTTTTCAACTCAAATAATTATAGAGAACACATTTAGATGACCATTGAATCAATATTCAACTCAAAATGAGCTTTCAATAGAGAGTTATTTTTCAAAAAAATTTGTTTATTTTTTAGACAATTTTTTCTTATATAATATAGGGGTGTGAAAGTTATTTTTCAGTTCTATAGTGTATCTTTTTACTTCAAAAATTTGTAACTAATTATCATTAACAAATAAAAATATCGATAATTCAAAACATAAACTTTCAAAGTAGGAAAATCTATTCATATTTTTTTAATTTTGTTTTATTTAAAATTCAAAAAGTAAATAGGGGGTCCAAAGTTTTGATCGCACGTGGTTTCTAATGGACACTCTAAGTGACCTCCCCGAGAAATAAACTCATATTGAAAGTTTATGTTTCTTGAATAATGCTGCAATGGTCATCTAAATGTATTCTCTATAAAAATTTGAGTTGAAAAACATACCATTTTAGTTCATTTTTCAATCTATTCTAGAAATCATTTCATATGTTATTTGAGTTGGTAATTTTTGGCAATAGAAACCTATTGTCATTATTAAACGAAGCTTAAATTTAAAGGTTGAGATTATAGTTTATCAAAAAGTAAATGGGGGCCAAAAAATCACTTGAAGATATGTGGTTTGTTATGGATACATTAAGTGCTCTCTTCAGGCAATTTATAACATCATTTGTCCATGTCCATTTAAATGGGACGTCTTTGATGAGGAAGTGTACCTTGTTGTTGTTTGTTTGGTTAAAGTATAGAGTTTGATAGTTGCATAATATCTTCACTCCAGTCAATTATTGTTGAGAAAGTCTTGCCACTTGTTTAATAATGCCATTTAAAATCTATGAGAGTTAAAAAAGATATGAATCAATGAAGGGTAGATCATTACATTATTCAATATGATTGGAAGTTTCCTATCAATTCATGTTTCCTATCAACTTAAATCAACTTATATCAACTATCAACTTATATTCCTATCAACTTATATCTCTTTTTGTAGTCATAGAATTTACTTCCAAGAAGGAGATTGCTAGACCTACCTATGCTCATGAGGCATCATTGACTCTTCATCCACAACGACAATGATCCTTTTGACTCAAGTTGTTAGTATTACTATCTTCTTCTGCACAAACTCAAATGGCACCTCGAGTGCGTTGCTAAATTATGTTACCGTACAGCATTTACATGAATTGTGAAAAAATTTGAGTGAAAATGTTTTGAGGTGTGCAACCCCTCCAAAAATCCGCATCATCGCTGAGAGGGATGCCTTATGGCGACCCCCAGCCTTCATTATCAGCAGCAGAGCCTCCAGTTGCCTCCTCTGCCCGTCTTCTTGCACAATTCTCACATGATTGTTGCGGTCCTGACACCTCTGACTTTGCCAATTTACGTCACTGTCCCCTTTCTCACGGTGCCTGACGGATGTCAATCGTCGTCTTCTCCCTTTTATTTTGCTGTGAAAGAAAACGACGGGGAATTCATCTTTTTGAAGTTTATTTGGAGCAGACGCAACTGTATCATCCTTGTCTTGCGTGCACTCTGTTTTCTTCTCTTCTGAGGTAGGATCGATGGATTAAGCTTGCTTTCATTCCAGTAAAAAGGAAGATCCCTCACGATTCCTGTGTACTGCAGTGATCAGTCTCCCGATATTGAGAAGAAGTCTTTTCTATAATTGGTTTGTTACCGGCAAAATGAATTCACATGAAAGTTGTTATGCCTTTTGAGTCGGTCTTTTCGTTTTCCTAAGACTTGTGAAATATTAAAGTAAAATCACGTTAAGAATGGTGGAGTGACTTGGATCATACAATAACCCGCACGCTATAGAAGTTCGTGGAAGAACATTTGCTGTTCATCGTCATCAGATTTTATATTTTATGTTTTTGACACAAGAATAGTCATCAGATTGTTTCCGTCTCTTTTGGTTTTATGTTCTTACGCAGGGCGATTTTAGGAGAAGTCGACCGAGCGTGTTACATTAGAGGAGGTTTTGAAATGTACTTGTAGTTTGATGAGGAAGAGTTTACGACATTGCGCCGTGGTTGCATTGATGAGAGAGTGAGTGAGTGAGCGAGCGGCAGTGGGCAAGTGAGCGACTCACTGCGGAGCTGCAGAGTCGAGGAGACGCCATTTTTGTCGTCTTATCGTTGCTTTTAGTGGATTCTGATTTTAACCTCTTCTTCTTTTTGCAATTGTTCTTCTGAGCGGCGTTTGTTTTTCACAGGGGGCCTTGTTCCTGGCCTTCCTTCGAAGTGCGGGGTGATTCTTGGAACTGCAGCTGCTGTCTGTTTGATTGTCATTGACTTTCTCTCCCTGGCTATTCTGTACATCTTCCGGAGGAGCGAAGAATCCTTTGGCCGGAAGAGTTTGATTTCTAATCAGAAGAAATGATTTCGCACTGGTGTCAGCTTTCTTTACTGAACGCCACTCAATTGACGTTCCAGCTGCCTCTGAGCGTTCTTGTTTGATTGCGGAAGCTAGAGAATGCGATTGATTAATCGAAGGACATGTGATGAGCGCTCAAGCTCGACGAGGTGCCAAGTCGACCTCAGAGCAGCGTCGTAGAAACGTTTAGGGAATTTTGTAGGGCGAGTAAGTGGTTATGACGTAGATTGAATAGCAAGCGCGATGGACACGAAGAGTGTAATGGATGGCGCCACTTACCATCATAGCATGAGGGGAGCGATGAGCGAGGGGAAGAAGGTCGCGGGCGTCACAGGGCAGTATGAGGAACAGGAGAGCGATGGAAAGAGGAAGAAGAGGAAGAAAGCGCCGGCGGGGGGAAGGACAATTGTCGTCGGAATGAAACTCGCCTCGGCGTGCAGAGAGGTTTTGACGTGGACCATTGCCAAGGTTGCGCACCCGGGTGACCTTGTGATTGCCCTTCATGTCGCTCCCTTCCCGCCATTGTCAGGTAACCGACATTCGTTCAACAATTTCCAGTATTTGGGAGAACATTGAACTCCGAATGGAGCTAGGGAGAGTAATTCTTGAGAAGGCGAGGTTCCGGATTGGCCGGAACGAAGAACCTTTCGAGTGCTTTGCGTTAACCGATGACTGAGCTACTCGAGCTTCAATCTTTATAAGTCTATCAGAGTGCGCGCTAGTGAGATGGAGACCGAATCTTGAATTCTCTCTTAATGTGAGTAGAACCTACGTAGGTAGTATTGGAACTCTGCTTCTTTCGACAGAAATTGATCGAATCTTGAAAGACGCTGAAGAGTGGAGAAAAGAAAAGCTTAGAATTAAGTAACGAAGATTTGTATTTCTGATTTCTTTCTTTTCCAGCGTGAATTAACAGTCTGTTCGTACAAGGCTCGACACTACATACATACCCCTTTCGAAGGTAGACTTTATCTGTACAAGATGAGAGCCTTTGAAGAATGAACACCACACCAATTAAGGGAGAAGTTGAAAGTGATGGGTGGCGCAGTGCGGCACCTACTACCGCCACTCAACCGAGGTGGCATGCTTTACAATCATGCAATGTTCCGTCCGAGAAGTAGGAATCTAATCTGTCAATGAATTCTCCATTCTGGACATGAGTTTGGCACTCGTTTAAACACCATCATGCGTCTGAGCTCTCCGATTAAAAAAATTTAAGCCACTGTATTCTCTCGATGTGTTCTTGCTCTAATGGGTGAATATGTGTTCCATTTCAGTTTGTGGGACAGTACTCTTTGATTGCAAATCTGTGTAGATCGTTTTTATGCAATGATAAATGCTGTGTTCGAAACGTGCATATCCTTCCGTGAATTCTATTACTTCGGAATTTCCGTGTCCATAGAAAAGATGAGAAACGGTCTCTTCCGTCCCCTGGTGTTTCGGTAATTGTAACTGATATGCTAATTTTAGTGGCCATTGCAGGTTTCAGGGGTGAAGATCCCTGTGCAGATCAACAACAATTGGCAAGCTCCTTGCACACAGTCCTTTCTGTGTACGAAGGCCTTTGTAACCTCAAGCAGGTACTTTTTTCCCGTCCCTAGCTTAGAGCTCATATCAGTAGCAAAGAAGTATAATGGATTTCATATCCCATGTCAACTGTATACCTCACGGAATTTTGTAATAAAAATTCCCGTGTCTGTTAAGTCACATGATCAACCCCACCTAGTGTTCTTTAAAGAAACAAGTACTTCGGCTATGGTGAAGCAATAACAGCCGCAATCTATTCAAAAACCTAAACCGCCGGCCGTACTTGGATGCTTGTATTTGTGCAATCGAGATAGCTTACCTAATGAATTTGATCTCTTTGGTCAGGTTTCACGACTTAGACTGGTATGATTGAGCTCATGTAGAGGCTTTGATTGCACGTGTCAGATCAAATTGCAGTTGGAGATTGTGAACGGGACCAAGGCGAGGAACTTACTAGTAGACGAGGCGCGCAACTACGAGGCATATAAGTTGATTCTGGGAACTACCAGGCACCATGCGGCAGGGTATGTGTGATCCCAGAAGCTTTTTGTGGTTGGTCTTGGCCTGGTCAAACCCAAATCTGTTCCTGGATCTGTCCACGATGGGAATCTTCTCAAAGTTGAAGCCGAGGTCCGCTGTAGAAGGAATAGTGCCTGCAGAGTCTCGTTGTAATTGTATTGTGCTGAGCGGTTCCATAATGTGGTTCGTCTTGTTGTAATGTGAGCTATTCTGCAGTTATATTGATTTTTGGCGTAGTCTTGCAGATGGAGTGCATCACTTGGGAAATACTGTATAAAGCGACTCCCGTCCACATGCTCAGTTGTTATTGTTGATCAGTGGAAAATTATGTTCGATAGAAACGGCGCACAAATCGAGACGCCTGGTGAGCGCCTCGCCTTTTCTTGTCATTACCGCAGTTTGCACTCCCTACGCGAGCAGAATCTTTGGCTTTTCCTTAAATACAGAACTGCCGCGGTGAGACAGGGCAGTTATGCTTGCGATTTCTTACTACATCAGATGCCTTGCTTCTTCGATGGAAACGTCGTTCACTTGATTGATGGTTGAAATGCTTTTTGTTGGACATTTCCCCTGCTCGAACCAATACGCTGAGAATTTTTTCTTGTGTAATTAGCTGGCATTCATCACATTTTTAAGACCTTCCGATAGATTTCCCTGTGACATGTCGCTTGATTGATACGAACTCTAGATAGTTTTGCACTTGTTCAAGCTATATCATACTAGGCAGCTCGCAGTCATTACTGTCGTGATGGAGGATAAGCAGTCTCACCTGCAATAAATTTTGTAGGAACCTCGATGATGAAAATCCTGCGGCGAAGTGTGAAAAACATCGGGAGAAGCAGGAAAGTTTCCGGAGCTACATCATGCATAGATGATGATGGGACTGCGTCCACAGTTTCTACGCCAACAACCACGACTGAAGCGAAAGATGCTAATATTCGGGAGTATGACGACCGTGTTAGTGTTAATGACTTTGATTCTGCCTCATCATCGAGTTCCACGATATTGCGTGATGACTCGGTTGCATCAAGGTCAAAGTCAGACCTAGGATCGCCGATCAGTGTTCTTCCATCTAATCGGATTGAGAGTGCATTGAGTGATTTTGAGGCCTTCCGATTGTCATACTCGAAGCGTCGATTAGAATGCTCGGTGTCAAAACGATCAAGTTCCTTGAGGGTTGAGAAACAAAATCTGCGGAGACTCTGTGGTGAAGAGAGTGATGGCGACGAAGATGATTCAGGTGAAGAATTGGACCCATACCCTACGGAAGCATGCAATTCTGACGACAATGAATCACGATTTCCCGTGCCAGTGTATAATGAGAATCTTGTTTCGGAGACCGTCATATCCCTTGAGACTGAGGAGACCATCCACAAAGATCGACGCGTCGTGCTGAGCTCTCTAAGTGGTGATATTTCTAAAGCTGCATTTTCTCTTGACACTGGGGAAACCATTCAGAAAGGTTGGCCCCTCATGCACCGTTCTTTAAGCCTTGATACCTTCAACTTGCCACTTGGTAAAACGCTGGACCGAAGCATGTCAGTTGTAAATTGGGCCTTGCAGCTGCCTAAACGGAGTGGAGAATTTACAGAGAGAATGTGCATACGCCAGGATCTTCGGAAAGGTGGTAATCGTTCTAATCGTTTGCATTCTTGCGGGGAGGAATTCGGTCGCGCTCAAGTCAGACTTTCCTTTAGCCTTCCACATGTCAGGGCACGTACGTTGGGCAGATTTGAACCGGATCGACTAATGTCATTGACGGGTCAAATTCATCAAGTTTGTCGAGACCGCCCCCGCGTGTACACGTATGAAGAACTTGACAATGCAACTTCGGGTTTCTCTCCAAGTATGTCAATCTCTGTCCATGTTACCATGTTGTTCTTAAGTTGCTTTTCATGTACCGCTTTCTTGTTCTTTTTTTGACTGCCGCTGGACCGAACAATGTTCAACAAGAATGTCTATTTGGTCGTTACTAAGTTTGTGAGTCCTTAGGTAATTTAATCGGGATCGGTGGTGGAAGTCAAGTATACCGTGGCGAGACTCGTGATGGTTGTCTTGTGGCTGTCAAGCTGTTGAATCAAGGGCGGCCACAAGCAGAAGAGGAACTCCTGACTGACATAGAGATCAATAGCTCATTGAAGCACCGCCACATCGTTGCATTACTCGGCTATTCTGTGGGCGCCAGTCATCTCATCCTTGTTTATGAATTTCTTCCGAATGGCAATTTGGACGACCACCTTCACGGTATTGTTTGTTTCCATCTAATTACGCATTTCTGCAGAATAAAAAGAAATTTTTGAATTTTAATATTTGTAACCCGATTTCTTGTTGGAGGGGATTGAGGTTAACTTGGGTACTGGAGTGGGAATTTAGGTGGGAAGGAATCACCTGTAATTTCCTGGGAAGTGCGGTACAAAATTGCTGTTGGGATCGCCCGAGCCTTGGACTACCTTCACGATGGATGCCCTAAGCCAGTTGTGCATAGGGATGTAAAGGCGTCCAACATTCTATTGACTGCAACCTTCGATGCTCAGGTAAGCTTGCACGACGAGTCAAAAGATGTCTGCTCCTGTACTGTAGAGTGCCATCCACTATTTTCTTCTTGGGTGGAAACTATCTTTGACGATCAGTTCTTTGAGTAAATCGTTTCAGAAACAGTCTGTACATCTTAGAGGAATGGTTGGCCCAGACTGCATAAATGATTCTGAGATCTTTGAATTGCCTAGAGCCGACCTATCTGACAAGCTACTCTGTGCAGCTGTCAGACTTTGGACTAGCAAAATGGGCTCCTACAGATGTTCATTTCTTACGATGTAATGATGTGGTGGGCACATTTGGGTAAAGTCTGATCTTTCTTTGAGGATACGGATATCCTTTTTCAGTTAATAGAGAGATTCCTATCAATGAAATTCCTCAAAATTGAAATTCCTTGGTGCAAGTGATGCTGACAATCATGCAGTCGGTTTGCCAACTTCATCAATTTTAATATATACTGAGTGGATCATGGTTTGGGGCAGCTATTTGGCGCCTGAGTATTTTATGTACGGAAGAGTAAACGAGGGAACAGATGTGTACTCGTTTGGAGTGGTCCTGCTCGAGCTTCTTACTGGTCGGCAGCCCATCGACACAACCAAACCCAAAGGCCAAGAAAATCTCGTGCTTTGGGTATGGTTATATCATTATGAAATCGAACTTGAGACTTATCATTGTGACGTTTCATGCAACAAGGTTTAGAAAGTGTAATTCGTACTAAATGAGCCATGAACTCGGAATAATTATAGCTTAGTTTGTAGTGGTGCAATTCTTCCAGATGTGATGTCTTTAGTTGTGCCAGAATTGAATTACAGGTTTCAGTAGAGCATATTGTGGTGAACTTAACATTTCCTTCTATGGCAATCTCACGACGACTGATTTGATTCAGGCGCGGCCACTCTTAGAGGAGAAAAATATCGACATATTGGCCGATACCCGACTTGAAAGCAAGTATGACCTCAACGAGTTCAAAAGTATGATGCTTTCAGCTGCTCTCTGCATCCGACACTCTGCTCACCGAAGACCACCAATGAGCAAGGTGAGCTAAGCTTAGTTATAATCCTGCGATTAAGAGTATTTCTAATTTGACATGGGTCGGGTAACAGAGTTGGTTAGAGTGACATACTATCACATTTTCAGCATTGGATCCTGTTTATGTTATTTAGAAGTCTAGCACAAGAATGAAGCTGATTTCCGTCATGGTCACGGCCCTTGAAAGTATATCTAACAACATGATGGTACATGCAACCCATGTAGATACTCAAAATTTTATCCGGAGAAGGTGAAAGCCTTGGCTACTGGCCTCGGCAAGAACTAACCAACAAATCGATAGACATGGAGGACACTAGCAGCCATGTTGTGGATGGGGCTCCTCACTACGGTGATACAGATATCCAGGCACATTTGGCACTTGCAATGCTCGGGGTTGATGACGGTGTCGATGACGAGTCTTCAGTCCATGATCAAAGCGGAGACCTCGTACCACACTCCAGTGCTTACCTTGAAGAGTATTTGAAGGGTCGCTGTAGCCGTTCTACAAGCTTCAACAGTTAAACTCCCCAATTCTATTTCCTACCCATTCTGTAAAGCAGAAAGATCGTATCCGAGGACTTGATTCAACCTACATTGTCAAAGGTCAGAACGTTTGGGTAATCCTCGGGTAGGATCTTTCACAGCTTGTGTACTCTAACTTACAAGCTTTGTGGTGCCTAGTTCATATTACTTCTTGGGAGCGTGCGGATTCACCTTTAAAAGATAGGATCTGCTCAATCCCAGCGTAGTCTAGCATACACCACGTCTTTATAACCAGGTTCAAATAGATTCGCAAACTTCCGACCGTCCCAGCTGCTGAAGCTTAGGGAAAGAGCTGGAATAAGAAACGGGTGTTTCCCGACATGTCTGGACTAGACTGAGACAACTCGTGATGTATAGTAGCCAAACTTAGCGGCCCTACTCCAGAGCTGTGGCTACCTACAACAAATGAGCATCTCGGTGAAACAGACAAGGAAAGACATCTATTAGGGTTCAAATTCTTGAGCCATCAGACCACTCCATTTGAGCGGTTCTGTAAATGTCTAGGTAGTAAACAGTCCAACTAGCATGTATTCAGTCTTAAGCTTCACCTGCCCTTGAATTGCAAGGAGTGGCATCCTTATGAGATGCTTTGAAGTCAGCTTCATGAATTTAGAAGATGACCTTGCACCTCCCATTTATTGTGTGCTAAATAATTTGGATATTTACATACCAGTTACGACATCAGATAAGATTGCATTTGGGGACCACTGGATTGGTAGCAAAGTGGCCCGGGGTGCACTAACCCAAGGAGTCCCTGCAACAGCGAAACGCCACGGCGCTGCCACGTCTTCGGCCGATGCATAGTCGATGCCCACTCTGGGTCCTGCAAGTATTGCTCCCGGAGCTGGACCATCCAAAATCTCTAACCCACCTGTTCAAATCGTTTTGAGCTATTATCAGTTAACCATTCATTAACCATTACTGCACTAATGATGACATACTACACCTAAAAGCTCACGCTACCCCAAATCGCACACTACAGATTCTTGCCTAAAATGTAATCCCACTATTCATGAGAGTCTATGATCCTTTTAGAAACATCTATTTTCAGCACTTTGAAAATTTGTAGTTTATTCATATGGTGTTCAAAAAATACATTCCAAGAGAATCTAGAATCCCCTTTTCACTACCAAGAGGACCCCACAAAAAAATTTCCAATATAATAATGGGAACCATGTTGAATTGCTTATTTTGTGCCATTTTAGGTGTAGTTACCTTAGTGCTAGTTGACACTAATTACGAACCACTAGTACTAAATGTCCGCCACTTTCTTAATGTTGCCTGCAGTAAATGTCAGACATTACGGTGTCAGAGGGTGGCCTGCAGAATTGCGATACTCTATGAAAGGGCTAATGAGTTACTATCAAGCTTTCAAGGAAGAAGAATTGCGTTGTGCCCAATTTGGTAAAAAAACTGGAAATTCGAGCTACAGGAATTTGAAGGGGAATATGGGTTGGGTTTGACACCCCTACTTGAGTACTCATGAAAAGTATAGCCTCTAGATAGGTTTATTGGATAACATACACCAAATTCGATTATTAGGCAACCCTAACAAAGCTGGGATAACTATTCCTATTCATGTCACAAGAAATATAGAAAGTAGCTATTAACAAGTAAGCCTGAAAACATTGCATAGTTCAGGATATGCAAAGTACTTGCGGTATAATACTTGGCAAAGCAAAGTGCAGTTCAACAGAAAAGGTCTAATGCAGGTTAGGATGCTGACCAGGTAAGAAAAGCGGATGACACGACCAGTCCGTAGTTAAACCCAGAGCTTGACCCACCTTCAAAACAAACAATAGACATTAACTTCGAACGTCATTGCCACACACAAAATCATTAGAATTTGATGGCACCTGAGGCATTTCTCTTTGCAGAACTGCACTTCCACATCTGCTAATAGTGTTTTTTGGCCAATCAACTGACGCTACATGACAGTAATTGGGCAAAATTAGTTGTTTTACACTGAATATGCTGGCAAAGTACGGTAATCAAATAGGTTTGTGCATACCTTGCCTGGTCCTGTGAGAAGCACTGGCTTCACAACACTCTGTTTCCGACGTCGCAGAATGGTTGCCAAACCTGCAGAGACAAAGGTTGAATATTTATCATGTCTGCTGCCAAATCCCATGAGCCAACGGAGGTTTGAAAGGGGAGAGGACTTTGAGTATTGCAAAATACAACTATTTTGAACTGAAGAAGACCTGGACAAGGAAACAAACATAAGAACCCTGTAAAGACGTGGCGGCCCAAAAGGGTTTCAAGGATGATAGAGAATCCTTCTATGTAACACAGAAGTGTAGATGTTCATCCTTGGGGGAGGTCTTACACATTAGTTTGACCTCCAATGAGTGCTCTTCGTGTTTTAAGCAAATGATTCACACAATATCAAAAGGATGATTTCCACAGTGACCAACTAGGCCTTCCAGTGTTAAAGAATTTCTTCCTCCAAGACCCTAGCCCAATCCCTACTTCAAGGTATTCTTTGAACACTCTCATAAATCACAATCCTCTAGAGCAAAGTAAGGTATAGCATAAAGTAGATAGTGCAAATAACAAACAAGATATCGACTTTGAGGATGGTCACCACCTTTGCTAGTAATAACATTTAAAAATCTGACCATTTTAATAATAGAAACTATGTTCAATACTTAGCTTTTGAAGGACGTTGAGGCCAAAAAGTAGCCAACGGACAACTTTCAAGATTACTATAGAAATGAAGAATGCAATTATTGTCCAAAAATCAAATCATTTTTGGCAAAGTACCTTGGTGATAGGTCTCTTCCTTTCAGGGTTAAAGTGTTGCAATTTGGTGTTGTTACCTTCCTTACTATGATAAGGACATAATGGTTGTCCCACTTAAGAGTTTAATAAAAAGGTTCATCTCATTATTCTAAACATTATACTAGGACCAATTGTCAATTTCCATACCCTACAAAACCCCAAATCCTCTATACAATTATCCTCTCAAAACACACCTGCCACTGGAGAACAAGCTCGGATGAGAACAGCCGCACCTACCCCAGCTTGGCTAGCTGCCACATTAAGCATGACGTTGATGCCATAACACAAGAAAACATAAGCATGGCCCCCTGATCGGAACTGCAACACCCCCAACCCCAAAACAACTTGATCAAACCATCGGCTACTACAAATTTGAACACAAACAAATTAACCAAATGGTCAAAAGGGATCACTTTCATATTTATAAGAGTTTGAAATATTAGTATATCATTTGAGAAGCTTCAACCAAAGTAGCAAAATGTACTAATCAAATGAAGATATTATGTCATACATTCACTCTCTACACAATAAAAATATGCCTTGTAAGTTACTAAAATGAAGTATTAGCTTCCAAAGTGCACTTCGAAATTTCAAGTTGAATACTAAGAGTATGTTTACACCAAAAAAGCATATCTTAACCCTTCCAGAAAATAAAATAACTCCAACCACAATGAACGATTGAGATTGGAGGGGAGTATACTAGGCCTATTTTGACCCCTTGTTCTTGGTGGATTTTTTGAATTTGTCTCAAGTGCACTTTGTGTAGGAATTGTGATTGACCACAGAAATTGGCAAGCCTACACAACTCCAATACATGGGACAATATATGCTTTGTGCACCCACAAAGAGACCATCCTCAACTGCACTCCATGTTTCTTTTTCCCTTCCAAATAGTATGACATTTACCCTAAAATGTGAATGTACCCTAAAAGATTACGTAATTTAAATTATAAGCGAGTGTCAAGAAGAGCTAGATTCTATACCATGGCTTCTGTTCGAGTTGTTCGACCAAATCGTGCATGGCATGCTGTATCTCCTGTTCTGTACGCCTCAACCTGGTCAACCATTACATTTACGTGGAGTGTAAGCATTCACAAAGATACAAGTGCTCCCTAAACATCACCTCAAAAGTCATCCTTGAGATAATAACCTACTCCCTCTGTCCCGAAATGATTGTCCATATTTGTTGAGCCAATTTCATTGATCATATTTTGAAAAACATAATTAAGAAAGGTTACAAATTTATATCAATAGATTCAACGAAGAACATTGCATGTGTTCATTGCAACCTAAAGAAAATTAGCCACAAGGAAGTATTTTTGTTTTACTTACTTCAAACAACCTTAAAAAAACATGACATTCAAAGTGCACAAATCGTTTCAGTTTCAGGATGGAGGGAGTGTAACTTAAGACAGCCAACGTCGAGTAGGAAAAGTAAATCCAGCATAACCATAGTAGTACAGAAATACAACTTCTATCCGCCTGAAGTAAAATCACGAAGAGCGTTTGAGTAAAACTAGACTTTTCAGTGATCTTTGAATATCAAACATTGGAGGACTGTAACTTGAAGACGGCAAGTAAGGTGTTTCAATCGTGGAGAGACAGCTCCACTCGGTTCACTGAAATGGTTGAATACTTGTGAACTAGATAGTGTGTAAAACACCTTGCAAGGAGATACGAGTCAATGATCAGAGGGAAGTCTCCCCATGAATCATGGGATTGCATCATGCGTATCTTGCATCATCCCCATGATGTTGTCTAAAATCTCTTGAAACAATCTAATTGTACTAAAATCCGTGAGGCACATGTGGATCCACCTCAGAACACCTCAGAACACCTCAGAACACACAAGCAGGACTGCTCGTCTTGACTCCTATAAGCACTCTGAAGTTTATATTGTGGACAATGTTTTGGGATGATGTTTCGTTAATATAATTTCTCACTTCATCAAAAATAATGCTTAAGAGACAACCTTACTCTACGATAGATTTGATGAAATGGAGTAAATACTATTGACTTCTACACAGATATAGGCAAAAACATGAAAAATTTCAAAAAAGAGATCAGGCGTTGAAGAATTAGCTATGGAGTGAATTCAGGAAAGAGAGGTTCCCACCTCAGTGATTTGCAATATCACATCCTCGTGACGTAAGAGCTTCCCCAAAAGGCGAGGAGCGAGGTCCAAGGCATCACAAGCGTAAAAGTCCGCCGCGAGGAGCCTGTAATTGTCGACAGGAAGGGACGGAACCACAACTGCCTCATCCTCGACTCCAGTGGAGCCCTGCTCAGGGTCCTGGTAAAAAAGAATTGGAAAAAGTTAGATATAAACATGGATTTGAACTCCATAGCCAAGATTTGCATCATGGGGGGTAGTTTGTGCTCCCGGTGTAGAATCTCCGGAGGAGAAAACTCAGAACATTGTAAGGATTTCACTATACTCCAAACAGGACTTCTATTACCAATAAAACGCCCAGATCTGCATAGTGAAGTTTCTCGTCTCTAATGCGACACCCCATTACATATACGACAAAGCATATGTTTCAACAGCTGATCAATTAAAAAATCAATCTTGCGAGAAATGATTACGTAACACCTCCACATTAGGGTTTCCGAAACATGGCATATTAGAGAGGTGGCAATGTACTCCATCCCTGCATAGAAAAGATTGATTTGTGAAATTAAAGGCAAGAGAATGCGGCACCTGCCTCTTTCTTCCTTGAGACTACCAAGCTTCTTTTCACGATCTTCGCCGCAGCAGGCTTCTTAGCAAAATAGGGTGACACAACTCTCTTGGGGATGGTGGCTGCTACCTTTGCCACCCTTAGAGATCGCCTCAAATCCTGAGGCTCCTCAAGCACTCCATTCACGGACGGAAAGCCACTGACGCCTTTGAGATCCATGTCCGCGGTTTGCATCCCCTAATATTTCACCCCCATGTATCAGAGTAACAGTACCTACGGATGATGACGCATAAACTTACATGATTGGATTTGCAAAAAAGTCCTTAAAACCCCAAACCCTAAACCCTAGGCGGCGCTTACTTGTATTAAGAGAGGATTGTGCGAGTAACGGCACCTGGCAAGTCACAATGCCCTTTCCACAAACAACAGCATAAACGCATTCCCTAGATTCCTGTAAATGAGTTTGCAAGCGCAACCACATCTCAATGTCAACATTTTGATCGTCCTCATACATTAGATTAAAATTATTCACAAATTAGGACGCCCAAATTCACACTAGACTGGATTCGCAACTAAATCCTAAGCCCTAAACCCTAAAATCCTAAATTACGCTTACATGTATTACGAGAGGATTGTGCAAGTAATGGAAGCTGGCAAGTCACAATGTCCTTCCACAAACTATTGCATAGACGCACTCCCTAGATTTCTGAAATGGATTTTCATACACAACCACATCTCGATCGTCAACATTTTGATCGTCCTCATACATCATAACGAAGTTCTTCGAAAATCATGATGCCCAAACTCACACTTGACTGTTTTTGCAACTACACCCTAAACCACAGCAGACACTCACACGTAGCAAGAGAGGATATTGCCAGTACCAGAACCTGGAAATTCACAAAATCCGTTACGAAAACGCATTCCGCAATCGCTGTAGCATCCAGTGGTTGTCAAGTGATCTTGGCTCTTTCCAGCAGTACTGAATTGCACTCTACACTACGAGAGTATGCTTCTTACAACAAAAATTTCAAGCCCTACACTTGCTGGAGACCCCTTTCTCCTCAGATCCGTCGCCTGCATCAAAGTTTGTTCTGAATTACTCTAATATCCTTCCAGAGCGTAATGGACGGAATCGTATAGTAACCTCGTGAAGGCTCCCAAATTCCTCATCACATAAACAATTGTGGCATTCTGAGAATGTCGGTAAGAATTGTAGTAGAAAAAATAATGGGCGTGAAGCTTGTAGACGAAGCAGAATGCCGTGAAATGTGGAAGATGATTGACGTAAGCCCGAAGCAGGTATCCAATGAGGAGGGAAGGAGAACCTCAGGAAGCTTAGTTTCGGGAATCGGGATTGTAATTACTGTACTAGGATTAGCTTCAGCTGCATGATGGATGGATGCGTGGATGAATGATTTATCTGTCGAATTGAACAGTTTTCGTTGCGAGATCTGTGGATGAATTATTGGTAAATGATGGATGAATGGTTTGAGTATGACAAGTTCAGTTGCCCCGTAGTGAAGCCCCGCTATTTTCAGAGCTCATTTCCATCGAGGGGTCCACTCTTGTGTCTCTACAGATCTCAGTCACTTTCTCTCGCTCTCGTGGTTCGTTAGGTTGTGCACGTGCGTCGGTCACTTCCTGGTCCTTGTTGCGCTCAGCCATTTTTCTATGATTTTTGAAGTGTCGAGAGTGTGGCTATGATTGAATCTCAACGGTAGGTCATGCGGCAAAAAGTCTGGTGCTTACAATTTTATAAATGACGAAATCAGCACCCAGCTTTGTAGCTATCTGGCACTTGGCCAAATGAGAGTGGTCGCTGCTGGTGGCAAATAGGATGGGCAACTTTCTAAAGTCTTGGCTAAGAATGCATCACTTTTTCTAAATATGGCACCTACACTTATAAAATGTTTTGAAAATGGCACCTAACCGTCCGAATTAGGGATTTGGAAGAATTCCTTGGCGTCACAATTTGCAATTGATCTAAATTCTCTCAGTTGGCTGTCTTTGTTCACGGATTTTCGCAACTCCTATTCAAAAAACTACAACACAGCTTTCTAAGACAATCAGACCAACAAACGCAAGCCATAAGTTTTAAATTGAAATGCAACAGGAATCATGACGAACTAGGCAAGCAACAAACACAAGGCAGAAGTCACGAACCAGACAATCAACAAACAATACAAGAAACACAAACTAACACCTAGACATCGAACTTGCGAATCCGTGAACTTAGCCAATGAAGTTCATCATCGAGAATTGCAAGTTCCTGTACTCAAGCCTTGTGCTTGCGCTTTTTATCCTTCCTCCAGGCATCGTAGGCGTTCTCGAAGGAAAAATCCCTTACTATATATTATTGTTGAGATTACACACCAACGGCACATTCGAGGTGGTCGTCAAGGCAATTCCGGAGTTTGCCTTTGGAGAAGGCTATAGAAGAGAAAATCCGCTTGTCTTTGACGGATCCAAGAACTTGCACAGCTGCAATCTCTGCCAACTTGATCCATTCGGAGATGGCAGCCCGCAACCATGCAGAGGTTCCAATATTCCGCTACAACTATGTCAAGGGATTGAGGAGGATTGGTTTCTCCATGGTGTCAACTGCATTCGTTTTCATAGTGGCCTTCCAGGTGCTACACTGGTGGTTTAGCTTATTTTCACTCAGCAGTCCTGGGCTAACTGTTTCACCTGCACTTCTCTCGCGACAGAATTGTTCCTTCAAAACTATGAAATGACGCTCAAAGAGCGTGTCTACGTTTGATTGCAGCCAGTATTGAGGGTACATAACGCCCAACGAATCTATGACGTTGGAAGCAGGGAATCTGCTACTCAACTCACTTATTAGCTTCTCCGTTGCCTCTGCACAAACAAAGTTTAGGATTAGTAGAAGCATTCCGGTTGTGTTTTGTGTTAGTTGAGCACAAAAGGAACTCATTTTGATTGCTAGAAGAGGTGGTTCGGTGGTTTGGATATCCTATATGAGTAAACACTACTGATTCGAAGCTTACATCAAAAGATTACGGGTTGGAATCACATTTACCTATACATAGTGACTTCATGCATGTGATCACCTCCGCAAAGTTGTCTTTTGTCACAGGCTCTGCTATACCGAACTCGTTACCGGTGACAATGTCGAACTTCACAAGACCGCATATCCAGTGAATATGCTCCACTTCTTTGGAGTTCAAGTCCAAGGTCGACAGTGTCCAGTTCCAAGACATGCTTGGATGACGTCCACATGAAAATTCCTTGAACTCACGGAAGGCATCAGAAACGAAGCATATGCTCGGGTTACTGTAAAGTTCATACAACTATGCCTGACAAACCTTAATTGCAGCAACATAATCACAAACAAAAACATCTCTTTGTTGAGAGAACTTAATGAGGTCATGCACTGTTTCTAAGAGAGGTAGAAAACACAATAATGCACAAGAAATAGATATGTCAGTGAGAAGGTTGAAATTCTTCCTGGCAGCTTCTCTTGCAGAAGCCTTGGAGTCTTTGTCAAACCGATCTTCTGCCATCTTCGCCATGAGTGTCTTATATTCCCCCATCACCCTCTTCAGTGGAGACAACATGCTAAGCCATCGTGTCTTAACCTACAAGAATTAGATGTAGGTGAGAAGAAACATGCAAGGCAAGGTCAGCTTCATATAAGCTACAGTCACTGAATTTGCAAAAATGACACGCAAGTCAGTGGGAGCATACAATGCAAGGCCAACTTCATACAAGCTATGGTCATCAAACCAACCCGATACAGCACCTGCAGACACAAATGGCACCAATAAAATGCTGACCTGCAGAATGATCTTCAATCCTTTTATATGCATGAGTTCAGCCAATTTTGTGAATTCCAGATGCCTTTTTGGACTCGCTGCAAAGTGCCCATGCAAAGTCTGAAGTAGAGTCTCTATTTTTGCAATTACCGGTAGGTGAGATAGGGTCTTCACCGTTAGGTTTGTCCGGTGGCTAAAGCAGTGCATTCCCTCCATATGGAGAGCAACTCGTTCCTGTAAGTTTTGGTAACGCCTGCTCTTGATCCATGTGCAACAACATGCATAAACCATGAATCCAAAATCATCAACAACATGCATAAATCAGCAAGCAGAAATCATGAACTAGACAAATAGAAAGGTGTGAACGTTTATTTACCCACCCTTGATAAATAAGCGAGCATAACCAGACTCTAGTTTTTGTGTAGATTTTGTACGACCTACGGGTGCCTAGCGCCAATCCATTGTGCCTTTCAAGCAATGGATCTTTTTTCCTATGTTCCTAACATCCACAATGTACGCGAAAACCAAAGATTTGAACTGTTTGATGATTTCTATTCTAACTTCTTCAATCAAAAGAGCTCACGGTGGTTCGAATTCTAACTAGTTACAGTCTAGATTTATCTATCCTAAGTCATATAACATTTCATGCCATCTCTAAAAACATAAAACTCGACTCAAGCCCCTTCTCCTAGCAAAAGTTATGAGTGAATGAAGTTTAGCCCTTTTGGGGCTATTTAAACTTCATCCTCGGTTTAGGTGATGTTTCCTAATTCAATTAGCTTTGAAAATTGAACCCAAGTTTTAGAGATTTTAGGCCTGGCTAAAACTTAAATTTTAACTTGGATGAACGCTTTTAGGTCAACTTCATCCATTCCTTGACCCAAACTTCATCCTTGAATATTTCTTAGGGGTTTTGGTCTTTCTTGAAGGTTGAACCACTTTAGGGTTGCTTGAGGGGCCTTCTTTGACTTCCTAACACTAAATTCTTCTCTTGATTAAGTTAAAACAACCTAACTCTCTCTATCCTTGTTCTTTGAGGTTTGGATTGAACTCTGGTTAGTTATTATTTTTGGTAGTTTTAAATTTTATCCTTGAAGAGGCTAATCTAAGCTTTCCAAAATGCTATCTTGTTAGATATTCCACTTCTCCTGTCAAAAGTTATTGATGGATGAAGTTTGATCGCTAATCGATGTTCAAAACTTCATCCGTTGTTTACTCTTAACCCTAATTTGATAATTAACTTTTAATTTCACTTTTGAGACCTGGTTCACCTCCACTTAACACTTCTTAATTTAGTTCCTCTTGATTATCTTCTAATCACTTTCCATCCAAATTTGGTCCTAAACTTCATCCTTCCATTTCTCACTCGTTTTGACTCCAAATCCTATGTGTGATATGGTTTTGGAAAGCCCTTGTCTTAAACTATAGGTGTTTAAATCTAAACTTGAGAAAAGATCTAGTTTTGATGTTCTGAATCGGGCTTGAACTTCGGCTAAGTGTGAAAAATGCTAACTCTAAACAATTAAAAAGAAGGGAAAGGGTTTAGTAAATTACTTTGAGTTGCCCTTCATCCGCCATGTTGTAGAGTAGCTCCTCCAAATATCCCCAATCCGCCATTCTCGGAGGTGATCTTGGATTTTTGCTCACCGCTTAAAGATAAGTGTTTCATACAAAGTTTGAACTTCTAACTTCTAGCTAATTGCTTCTTTCTTTTCCTATCCTTCTTTCTCTTCTAAACTATTCACCTTCCATTATTTGTTTTTCAAGAGTTGACTTAGACTTCTAAATAATTGCTTCAATATTCTAAACAATAATTGACTTTTAAAATCCTTCAAGTCAATTATTATTCTATCCACTTCTAGTGATCTAAATCACTCCCCTAAGATTTCCTCATATTCTTATCAACTTCTAACTTCTTCTTCTATTAACACTTGAACGCTTCTTTCTAGTTCACTTGTATTCTATTCTATTGAGTTTTGAAAGGTCCTAAGTTTTCCTTATCTTCTTCTTATGTTTGAGACTTCCCTCTTGGTAATGAAAACGTTGCTAATTGGAAACTTCTCAACTCCCTATCTTCTTCTAAATGTGATACCTCCTATTCTATGTTTATTTTGTTTTGTTTTCACTATGGCAACCTTTCAACAATTAAAAGAACAAATTTTGATTTGAAGGGGGGGGTTGATTAATTCTCCCTCCTCCCTGCCTTGTGCAGTGGCTTGGTTGCCAAGTCGGGTTGCCCGCGGGCTAGCAGGGCCGGGCCGGGGGTTGATCACCTGGTCCCGGAATCCAGTTGCCGCAGGGCCAGGGTTTGGCCTCCCGGTCCCTAGTCAAGGCCACCTTTTGATCTAACACAATAATCGGATTTTGACGAATAAATGTTAAATGAAGATAACACTTGAAACTATCGCTTTGGGGTGAATTTTTTCCAACAGTTGGCACTATATTTTGGAGACTAAACTTGATATTCCCAAATGGTATTTTTGAAACTAAACTTGGTGACTAGTGGAGAAATGGAGCTTTTGACTAGCACCTAATTTTTATAAACATTGTTCTAGGACCTCTTAGAGCCAAAGCTTCGCGCCGTATTTTCTCTCACACCCGAAGTTCTAAACATAAAGGACTATAGCTTTGCCGTATTTTCGATAGTACTCTAAATTCTAAGACAATTTCTAACACATAGGTTCAAAGCTCCGTTGTCTCAATGGAACAAGGGAAATTGGGGACCAACAATGGCTAGTTAGTGTAAACCAAAGCTAACACAAGTTAGTACAAAACATCATTAGACACAAGTTAGTACAAAACAAAACTAAATACAAGTTAGTACAATTTGAGTTAGTGCTAAAAAAACCTCACTCCACACTAAAGAGTTCCCCTAAGCGGCACCACCAATCACAAGGGGAAGTTCTCTAGGATTACTACAAGGGTTAGTTCTCAACAAAAGGTTGCAAAAAACATTACACAAGGTTAGAGCAACAAAACACAACTAAAACTTGTCAAAACCACTTCAAACAAGTGTACAACAACAACAACAAGACTTGAAGGGACCCCAAAGTCCTTCAAAGCTTGCAAAAGAGCAACAAAAAATGAGCTTGAAATGCTCCCAAAACACAAGAACTTGACAACGTGGCCCAAAATTGGCCAAAATCCAACTATATGGACCCAAATCGTACAAGGTGGTTCAAAAATGAACCTAAGGGGTGAGAATAGAGGAGAATAAGCCCTCTTATATACATTTCCAAGGTCATTCACCCCCTCTCATTTTCCTAGTAGTAATCTTATCATCTAAGATTTTCATCCTAAATAATCAAATTTTGACTTTCTACGCTGGTCCAAACTTCTAACTTTTAGAGATTAATTCCAAATTACAAACGGATTGCGCCATTAGATTTAGAAGGCCATTTTAGTCTTTGCAAACCCTCACCCCTTAACCAAACTCCAAAAAGCGCAATTTAACCTATCGCTAACTGAACAACAAAATGGAGTAAAAATTCAAATTTTGGAGGTTGACTTTTTTGAGAAAAGTAACTAGCCTAGGTTCTTTAGAAGGAATGGGGGAGTAAGAAAAGACCTAGCTTTGACCCCATTCCAATTTTGTATGTGTTGGAAATGCCGGTCAACATCCCGAACTTTCTTCAATTTTGCCGATTTTGAAGAATCTTGCTCGTTCGGGTACTTCTGGCTATCAGAATGTTCCAAAACCTGATGGAGCGTCTTATTAGCATAAAAGAAACTAATCTAATTTTTAGTGAGATTTTACCGCAACCTGGTTGATTTCTGGAAATTTTCCATCATAGGTTTTGGCGGTTGACCGTCTGGAAGGGCATCATCTGCAAGTCAGAAAATTCCAAAACTTTATATGGAACCTCTCATGGAATTCCACAAAGGATGTGCAAACTCATATTCTTACTTTGCACAAAGGTCAGAGGAAAATCAAATTTGTCTTCTCTTTTTAATTCCGGCAACTAAGGAATCTTTCACATACAAGGAAATCTTGGCAAGCTGACTTCGCCACTGAATCCCAAATGTGATTTCTACCCTAAAACACCATACTCCACCTATAGATTCCTCTTACGGGTCCATCTTGAGGTTGTAACTTCTACAGGCCAACAATTGGGGTTTCCGCTATTTCTTCGATGCTATGGAGAAAGTGAAACTTATCTTTGGGAATGGACTTAGGACCTCAATGGTGTTCCCTCGGACAAATTTTAGCCATAAGATGTTACATGTACTGTAGGTTTGGCTGTTTGGGTTGTTTTAGACTGGATTAGCCTTAATTCTATTATTTACCTATATTTCCATGTTTTAACCTATATACAAGTGGAAATGGGATTTTTTTGGGAAAAATAATCTATAAGGGACCAAATGCTATATTGGTACATGACATACCTATTTTGATTTTACACTCTTTTTTGTTTTTTTTTGTATATAAACTATACTTAAATTTGTAAATATAAAAAAAAAGAAAATTGTGAGTCCCTAGTGATGAATTGGGGGCTTACAAAAGGGGTAGCTTGATACAGCACCTGGAAGACGGCTGCACCATCTGCTCCGAAAAAAACCCACTTGGAACGCATGTCTTGTCATGTGATGCCCGCTTTACCTTCAATGGCGTCAACTATGCAAATCGCTAGCCTTGATGCAGTTCCCCCCTCCGTCACCTTCTCCAAAGCCAACAGCATGGGGACTCTAGCAAAGTCCTGCACAACGTATGCATGGATCGATATCCATTGCATGTTGTCTACTGTAGTGACTTCATCGCACGTTATGGAAAACCCCCCGCAGGCCGCTATGTTTTGTTTAGTCTTGCTCGTGATCTCTTTGTGGATGTACTTTGTCATTGTCCAGTCGATAGAATCGCTCCAATGTTTCCGGCTCATATGCGGCATCTGCAAATACATGAACAACTCTTGTAAGCTTTCATACTACACCATGGAGCGACCACTGTGAAGGACGTGAAAAATAGTGGCAAATTGTTGAATCTTCCGCGCCTTCTCACCCTTCATCTCAATGTTCACTTGCTGCGCTATGGTTGGACGGTTGATCATCTGCGTATTGTACACTGACGGCCTTGAAGTAACGACAAGTCTTATTGATGTACACTTCCCCTTTCTTCACCCCTAATTGCGACAGGTCCTTCTTGGCGACGTGCTTGCTCGCATGCTTCTCGAGGGTGTCTATCTTCGGGCCCATGGTGACTGCCCTGCCGTGAACTTGGGTACAAATCTTGCACTGAACTCTGTGCATGGTCTTGTCTCGATCTCCATGCACCATCTCCGTCCAATGGTGCTGAATTGCCCAAGTATCTTGGTACTTCCTACTGACCTCGTAGCTCTTCTGTTTTGCTTTCCAATCATCGGTCTCGGAGCTGTTGATGTTGACAACCTCCACAACGTCATCATCTTCCTCTCTACTGACCACCTCAGGCAAATTGGGAAGCCCTGTAGGACAGATCATGCGCACCGCGGGATTGGAGCGTCTAGGGGTGCGTGATGATCTTGAAGCAGAGGTCTCTCCCAACGGCGATGACGTCGATGCCGATCTCACGCGCTTCAACAGACGTTGAGGAAACACAATCTCGGTGAGATCGTCGGAGTTCCGGCTACTAAGAAAATATGATTCCAGCACCGTTGTTCGTCGCAGCCTCTGAAGCACTACCGGCTTTGACATCTTTATGGACCCCTCTCAGTGCTCACTCAAAGAATCAATGAGAGCAAATTAGAAGCTACAAACTGTTGAACACACAACAAATGAAAAGCAACAAGAAAGGTTCCGTTCTACGGAGCAATTAAAATTTCGCGAGACTACCGAGCTCTCATGAATCACTTAGAGAATGAATGAGAGCGAATTAAAAGCTTCAACTATCCTAAACACAATAGATCAAAAAGCAACAAGAAAGGCTCCATACTGCAGAGCAATTTGAATTTGGCGAGACTATTGAGACAAACCCTGCTTGTCGACGCACTACATCGCCTATGAGAGCGACCGCCATGCTGCCTCAAAACCGCTACCATCATGGCCTGAACCCAAAGAACAACCCTACTCTATGGCCCACTCCGTGCAACAAACATAATTTAGCGAGTGGTGTACAAGAAAATCATGATACTTACTTCACGAATCCATGTGAACTCCCAATTTGTCACTTGGGACTCGTAGAATTATTTTTTTGCAATTTAAAGTTAAGAAAAGTATACAAAAAGCCATAAAAAGAGTGTAGAACCAAAATAGGGTTGTGACATACCCATTATAGTATTTAGTCTAGATTTATGTTTAGACTTAGAATCCCACCAAATCTAACCTAAAAATAGGTAGAAAGATACGAAATGGTTAGAGTTGGAGGATTTGAGTCACATAGGCCCAAAAGGGCTAAATCCCACCATGAACGTGGCAATTCATGGCTAAGTCGGTCCGAGGGATCCACAATGAGGCCACTAGGTCGGGTCCTAAAGTTAGGTTTTAAAATTCCCCAAACCCCGATTGTTAGCATGTAGGAGCCACTGACGCAAGACCGGGCCCGTGGAGGAATCTACAGCCTAAGGATGGTGTCCTAGGGTAAATCCCATGCTAGGAATCCAACGACAAAATCGATTTGCCAAGATTCCTCTATCTGCAAAAGATTCCCGCATCGTCGCTAATTCAAGGAGATGGCATGTTTCATCTCCACTAACCAGTCGTGCCAGGTACGGAAATGCACCTACACGTTTCTCACGTGACTCCCTGAGAGGTCACGTGAAAAATCCCGTCATCTTCCGACTTGCAGAAGAACCTTTTGCGGGTGGTCAACCCTAGTAACCTCCAACAGGAATTTCATGGAAATTACCCAGGTTACAAGAAAATCTCACTAAAAATTAGACTAGCTTGTTTTATGTTAATAAGGCGTTTCCTGAAGTTTCACGACAATCCGATAGCGGCAAGTACCCAAACCGGCGAGATTCCTCAAGAATTAATCACGTGGTGGGGTCCCCGCCACGTTGACCGGCATCCCGGGACCATACAATGGCGGAACGAAGTCAACCAAGAGTCTTTCCCGACTCTCTTACACCTACCGGAGACCCTAGGCTATTTACATTTCTCAAAATAGGAGACCCCCAAGATCTAGGATTTTACCACGATTTGGTTTTTGAACTAAATTAGCCTACGATGGATTTTTGGCCTCGGTACAAGGGATATGGGGGATTTAGTACTAAACATGGCAATTTGAAGCCAACGGCGCAATCCGTTTGACAATTGGAGTTAATCTTCAAAAGTTAGGAGGTTGGTCCAACGTAGATAGGTAAAAGTAGTTTTTTAGGGATTAGGATGAAAATCTTTGAAGATGAGGATGAAAATCCAAGTTGATAAGGTTACCTTAGAACTCTTGAGGGAGGGGTGGGGCCTTGAAAACCTATTTAAGGTCCCCATTTTTCTCTCAAGAAGACCCCCAAATCTTGTTTTGGGTCCGTGGGTCCAACTTATGTTGGAAGATTTTGGCATTTTAGCCAAGAAACCTCTACGGTGTTTTTTGAGCTCTTTTTGGGCTCCATTGTTGTTAAAGTTCAAGCTTTGAAGTCTTTGTGGAGTTCTTCGACTTTATTGCATGTGTCATTTTGCTCTTTCTCTTTTTGTTCGCTTGGACTAACGGGTTCTTTTGTCAAGTATTTTTGGTTCGATTGTACTAATTCTAAAGATACCCCCCACCGTACCTTGGCGATGCCGCTTTGGAGGGCCTTTAGTGTGGATCTTTGAGTGCTTGAACTAACTCTTTCCGTACTAACCCATGTATGTTAAGTGGCACTAACCCTTAGAAGCATTCTTACGTGTGGAGTGATCCCATTTGGGAACTAACCTTTGTCTAAAGTCGTGTTCACTGTGTGTGGAACCCCTAGAGACGGCGAAGCTTTGAACCTGTCAGTATCAGAAGTCCTAGATTGTGTGTAAAAATAGTAACTAGCAAGGGAGCTTTGAACCTAGGGGCCTTAGAAAGTCCTAGAATTGGTGTTAAAACCACCAAGACCATAAAGCTTTGAGCCCCCCCTTATTCCCAACTCCAAAGTTTAGTTTCCAAAACGTGTTTGGAAAGTACCAAAGTTTAGCATCCAAAATATTAGAGACGAGAGCAGTAGTGAGAAACTTAGAGCCCCACCTCAACCACCGGAATTACTCCCCCTTGTTATTCCCACGCCCAAATCCAGGACTCCAATTTGGAGAAGAAAAAAAACAAACCATTGCCAGAGAAATCCAACCAAACCCCTCAGTTTCGTTAAAGGGTGGGTTGGGTCCAGTTGGTTTTAGCTTAAGGGCAGTTACTGGGTCCAGCTTAAGAGTCCAGTCGTGTCCAGGTTGGGTCCAGCTTAAGGGTCCAATCGTGTCTAGTTGGGTTCAGCTCACTGGGTCCAATCGTGTCCGCTTGGGGTGGTCACTGGGCAGTCGGGGTGGTCGTTGGGGAGTCGAGGTGTCGCTGGGGAGTCGGGGTCGCACTGGGGGGGCGCAGAGTCGGGTCCAGGGAGCCTCACACTGGGGGGTCGCAGAGTCGCGGTCTAGGGAGCCTCGCACTAGGGAGTCAGGGTCCAGGGAGTCCAGGAGGTCTAGGGAGTTGAGGTCCTTCGGGAGTCAGGGTTGTCCCATCTTTTTTTTTGGATTGGTTCAAAAATCTGAAAACTAAGGATCAAGGCTTAACTTAGACAAAACAAAGGATCTAACCTCAAAATACCAAGAGAAAGAGAAAAAGGAAGGGGGAGAAGGGGAGTCACACATCCGATTGCCTCGAGGAATCTGCATACAATACTCACATACCATCTCTTTCTCTACACCGAATTGAACCCAACAAGAGTGGAAGAAGATTAAAGGAAAGTAGGATGAAATAGGATACGAGGTGAGAGAGATGATAAATAGTGACTTAGACGTGGCTAAGTAGACTTAGGGGGGAAAATCTCAAGAATTTGCAAGTGACCATTAGAAGGCGGATTAGGATGACACAAAAGCAAGGTCGCGTAAGAGGGTAGGAGGGGTATTAAACCTCCTCGGAGTTAGAGTCTATAGTTGTAAGACGTTCTTAAAAGCTTAGGTGGAATAGTGTTAGTGTAGAAGAAAAGGGGTGGGGGAAGGAAAGAAAAGGAAAGGAAAGGAAAGGAGGAGTTAGATTGTAAGGTTGTAACACACTCTCGAATTAAACGGTGAGCTTGGGAAAAATTCCACCAAGACCAAACGACCACCATGGAGCGCGAGGAGGTGTACGTGGACGAAGATGAACTTATTTCCAACGCCGGAAGTGAAGAGGTAAGTCTTTGACTTAATCCTTGGTGTTTCTCCTAACTAGCGCCAATTTCCTTAATTAGCCCTTTATGCGTGATTAGCAAGCCGTGATTAGTACAAGTAGGTGTTAGATTCCAAAGTTGCTAAAGATTAGGAATTTAGGTTAGAAGGAGGATCTCAGAGTCAAATCTAGGAGTAAAAATTTAGAGTCAAATCTAGGAGTAAAATTTAGAGTTAAATCTAGAAGTAAAAATTGAGAGTTAAAACTAGGAGTAAAAATTTAGAGTCAAATCTAGGAGTAAAATTTAGAGTCAAATCTAGGAGTAAAATTTAGAGTTAAATCTAGGAGTAAAAATTGAGAGTTAAAACTAGGAGTAAAAATTTAGAGTCAAATCTAGGAGTAAAATTTAGAGTTAAATCTAGGAGTAAAAATTGAGAGTTAAAACTAGGAGTAAAAATTTAGAGTCAAATCTAGGAGTAAAATTTAGAGTTAAATCTAGGAGTAAAAATTGAGAGTTAAAACTAGGAGTGAAATTGAGAGTTAAATCTAGGAGTAAAAATTTAGAGTTAAATCTAGGAGTAAAAATTTAGAGTCAAATCTAGGAGTAAAATTGAGAGTTAAATCTAGGAGTAAAAATTTAGAGTTAAATCTAAGAGTAAAAATTTAGAACCAAATCTAGGAGTAAAATTTAGAATTAAATCTAGGAATAAAAATTTAGAGTTAAATCTAGGAGTAAAAATTTAGAGTCAAATCTAGGAGTAAAATTTAGAGTTAAATCTAGGAGTAAAAATTGAGAGTTAAATCTAAGAGTAAAAATTTAGAACCAAATCTAGGAGTAAAATTTAGAATTAAATCTAGGAATAAAAATTTAGAGTTAAATCTAGGAGTAAAAATTTGGAGTTAAATCTAGGAGTAAAAATTGAGAGTTAAATCTAGGAGTAAAAATTTAGAGTTAAATCTAGGACTCTAGGAGTAAAATTCAGAGTTAAATCTAGGAGTAAAAATTGAGAGTTACATTTAGAGGTTAGAAACTGGAGTAAAAGTTAAGCTTAGGATTAGCCTGTCAAACGTCCACATGAAGTGTCAAAACTCGAAAGATAAGTCTTAGAGGTTTGTTGAAGGAACATAAGGGTCCCCTTTGTACGTAGTTAGAGACGTTAGAAATGACGCCTACTACCAAGCCAACCCTAGACATAGGATAGATAGTTAGGGAGTTAGGAATTACCATTACCTTTGGTCATTTCGGTCAGCTTGTTAGTTACCCATGCATTTCTAGTAGTTTCGCTGCCATCCACGACACTTAGAAAACGTTAGCAAAAAAGATCCATTGCTTGGAAGGCACAGTGGACCGCGCTCACAATACCCTCATATATTCAAAAGGTGGATAAAGGCATAGAACCTGGTTGGTGTTCGCCTGATTACCAAGGGTGGGTAATCTTGCGCCCACAATCTACCACTACTCTAAAAACTTTGAAGATCTGGCGACAAAGGACAAAGTACGTACCTCCAATGAAAACAATATGGCAATACATCCTCAACACCCCGTGTGCAAGCAAGCGACCAACAGAAAATTCGATCACGCACTTTTGGTGCCAAATTTAAAATAGTGGTGTGATCTGGCTCAAGGCACAAAAATCATGGTGCAGTATGGCAACACCCGCCCGACCTCCATCACCGTGTCCGACAACAGGACAGGAGGGAGCCGCCTTTCTGCATCGCACTGCAGCAACAGGACTGACCAACATCATGGCAATATGGCGAACCCATAAAGAAATCTCCTTGTCTTTTCTTTAAGTACTTTATGAAGGAGAAAGATAGTTTTGCAATTTGGCTATTTTTAGCCAGCAAAAAAAAAGGTTGGTTGTGCTCACCGTCTCCTTGTCAGCAGGTTTCTTTTCTTGGCTTTTATCTTGGATGTTTGCTAGTTGTATGATTTAGTTTGCAATTGAGTGTTGTTTTATGCTTGCGTTTTACGTTTCTTAGTTTGTGAGTCTGAATTTAGTGATTGTGGTTTGTTAGTTCAGTTGATCTGCCAGGTTTTAGGTTTTGCTCGGCCTCGTTTCTCTCCCTTCTTGCCAATCATTAGCCTACTTTCTTGTTTCTTCTCTCGGCTCTTGCTCTCGCCTGCTCTCTGTATCTTTCGAGTGGCTGATTTTCCTAAGGGGTCTAATCTCCCTCTAGTCTCCGACTCCTGTCGCTTGGGGTTCAGGGTTTCAAGTGCGCCGAGTCTTTGTTTCGCTTCATTTAATGCCTCTCTACTAAGTATGCGCGGGCTCATCCTTTAATGTTCTCGTTTTGGAAGTGTTTGAGATAAGTCTCCGCCCCTGTTGATAATCAACTGCGTATATACTATTCTTTGCTCTGCTTCTATTGTTTCACTTCACTATGTCCGACTTGGTAGTAAAAGTTCATATAAGCGAGTTAGTTTTTGCCAACAAGCAATTAACAAGCAGTTTGTGTATTGTTTTCAGGTCTTGGGTTTAGGATAAAGTTTTAGGGTGAGAGCGTTTTGATGAATTGCTGTTGAGGTTACATGTTATAGGAAATAGTCACGTAGGCAACGTAGGCGTGTTGAAAAAGTTATGCGCATTTCAAGACAATGGATACCGAAATTGAAGAAATGAAGCAAGAGATCAGAAAAGTACAACAACAAATTGATGATGTGGAAGGACAACTAACAAAGGCTGCCATAGAGGCCGATGTCGCTTACTTGCAGAAAAAGGAAGATCAACTGCGGAAAAATCTAAAACAGCTGCGAAAAGAGGAAGAAAAACTATGGAAAGAAAAATTGCTTTTGCTCAGGGCTGATACTTTAGGTGAAATCACTTGTCCTAACATTTAATGCATTATCCACTTGATTATATCCAGTTCTTCCCTTCGGCTAGGGTTCCTATTATTATCTCGTCCGGTTCATATTCTTGGGCGAGAATTTCGTTCATGGCTCTGGAATTAGGGTTGGCATAGGGGGGAGCACCTCCTGCCGGTATGATTCCCTTCTTATCTTAATAGCTTAATCAATACCTTAAGTCCTGGAGCCTACAATCATACAAGCTCCTACTCCTGGTATGTTTTTTTTTAGTAGAACAATTAGGTTTTCTTGTGACGGCTTATTCGATGCTTTATTCCATGACTGATAGAGGTTTGTCATTTTTAAGGTTTCTGGATCTTGTGAATCTTGTCAATCTCCTTAAGCAATGTTGTTCTTGGTCTTATTATATTCGCTCTCTAGGATTCTTTAGTTTTTGCTCAATGCTTGCAGTTGTTGTTCCCCGCCCCCCCTATCCTCTTCTTCTTTTGGTACTTCTTGGTCATATAGGTCATGCAAGTACACACATATCCCAATTTTATTCGATGTTTGTCATTTGGAGACACTTGCATGTATTGGATGCTCTGGCACCATTGTTGAATTGGCTGCGTTGCACTATTCATACTTTGCGCTTTAAGGTCTGGGTTTTTTTTCATAGGCGAGAAAGCCGTTGATTTATGCTTTTGAAAAATTGTATATTCCACTTATTTCCTCCAGTGAACCTATTAAGGGTTGTAGATGTGTCTGCATGGCAGTTATTAATTAGTTCTCAAACTTATGGGTAGCTGGTGACGGTTTTCTTTATGAAGCCCCCCCCCTCCCTCTATTTGTACTTATGGTACTTAACCTCAGCTTATTATTACCCAATAAAAGGTTATTGCTGGTTGGTATTTAATAACCAGCAACACACTCCCCCAACTCACCTAACTTCGGCCTTCTCTTGCTGCCACGTTACGTCTTGGTAGCTGCGCCTTTATGGGGTTCCAAAGCCACCCACTCTTTCTTCTTCCCTGTGGTTATTGGACACATTGAGGTGGTTGGTGTGGAACTCTATACCTTGAGAGTTTTTTGTTTCTAGAGGGAACACTACTCTTTCACAATGGCTACACAGGTTTTTGAAACCATAGGTAGTCTAGTCTGTCAATTTATGTGCTTATTTAGGCTCGCATCTCTATGTATTTATAACTATTTTGTGGTTTAAGCAGTTGCTCAACATGATGCACTGAACCCTTTCCGGAGGTTATTAGTAGAAGCAAGAGTGGACCTCATGGATTCCAGAGGTCAGTGAACTGAAAGGTTACTTACTGCATCCGCCACATATGGTATTTTCGGTTTCTCATCGACGCTACATTTAGTGGAGGAGCTTTCTGAGTAAAGCAGACTACTTTATTTTTTATAACCCTACACGAGGCGTTTGCTAGAATTTGGATGACCACCTTGGGAATGTATTAAGGCCTCCAGCTACAGGCTCTATAGAAAGTTCTTATCATGCTTTTTGGGATTGTCTTGTAATTGAGCCAATATCCTTGTTCTCTTTGGAAACAATTGTCTTTGATAGAGACACCTCAAAGTTTAGTTCATCCGAGAACAAACGGCTAGACAAACTTGGGATGGTTGCCAGACTTGCACTTTGGCGTGGCGAGGAGAAGGGGCCAGATACTAAAGGTGATCCCAAACAAGAATTGGTCGGAAAGCTGATCTGGACGTATGGAAACCTGCCCTATTTCTTGTGTTATTATGCCAATACAACAATCGTTAGTTATTGTACACGATGCTAAGTGATGTAAGACTGAGGTGGTGGATTTGATTACAGTCAATCTATCTGTTCCAAAGGATAAGTTTCTGGCATCGTTGATAGGATTCAACATCAACAAGCTTCTAATGCCCTTGTCTGGAGTTGGAATTATGTTGGGAGTTGAGTCTGACTTTTACGATTATTAAATTGACGGAAAAATTGTTCTCATGAGGACTAGCGTTGTCAAGATCTACAAAGATAAGAGTACCTTTGAGAAGGTGCTCCAAATATATGAGAGCATCAAGGATTGCCCTAATGCGGAGCAGGTGCAGAAAATTAATAAAGCCCATTGTAGATTCCTAATGATATCCTGGTGTCTTGTGAAAAGTCAGGCGAGACCTGAGCTAAACTTTTGAAAGCATTGATCAATGTTGCAGAAGCACTGGTTTGGTTGCATGGGAAAAATCTAATGCATTGAGATATAACTTGGCGGAATGTTCTCAGAAACACTTCAAGTACCAACTGGGTTTTAATTGATTTTGATGAGACTATTGATACTCCTTGTGACCACGCTCACAGAGTGCGTGTCAAAGCTCACACCTTTGAGATGAGTAGAGGTTGTCATGACTCGAGTGTAGACATATGGGGCATTGGGCATTTGATCAGGAGTAGCGGGATAAAATATTTATCAGCAGGTGTGCAAGAGTTGCAAGGGGATTGCTTGCAGACTAATGCCTTCAGAAGACCAAATGCAGAAACTTGCTTGGAGAGATTAAAATGTCTCTGTGGAATGACTAACATGGACTTACACATGGACTTTGAAAGCTATTGAACCAAATAGGAGGCCTACGGTGGTTTTGGCTTTCATGTAATTTTTGAGAAAATAGCTCCAGAGGAATGAAGTCTGAAAACTCTGCAATTTTGATCATTGTCAAGGAAATTGCTTCGATGTCAGAACAAACTTTGGTGCTACAGGTTGAAAAAGTAGCATGTGCTCATACGCTTACACTAAAATTGGTAAATAGTGTTGGGTGATAATTAGTGTTGTTCCTTGTTTTTTACCCTTAGCATTATTTTTCAATTTATGTGTAAATATTGTAGGGGCACTTAATTCCTACTGTCAAACTTTGGTCCTTCTTTTGGAAACTTTAATTTCTGCCTCCCATCATAAGTTTTTTTACTAGAATAAAAATAATGTTAGAATGGATAAATAATGTTCTAACACTAACCTTGCAAATCACAATTAGTGTTGTTGTTGACAATTAATGTAGCCAACACCATTTACCAATTTTAGTGTATCAAAGAAGATATGTTTTTAATACATTTTTTGACAAATTTACGACATTTTATTTTATTTTGGAAAATCCTCTGAAAGATGATTGTCGAAATTTGGAAGGATTCTACATGGTTCGGATTTTGACAACTTTTTTGACACAAGTGACTAAATTAATGTTGAACAAATTTTCCAACATTTTAATGTCGAAAATTCCATTGACAGTTTGTCAATGTTGGAAAATCTGTCAAAACAAAGTAAACAAAGTGAACATTAAAAAAGGTGTCAACTAAATTTTGTCTAAACAAGGGTCTGAAATCAACAACAAAATAAATGTCCAAAACCTACCACTACAAAACAAGCTAATAACAAATCCGAAGTATTGGTAAAACAAAAACCCAACGCAGTAGTGAAATCCATGTTGTAAACTATACCAAATACAACATCAATATATATGTCCAATTTTATGTCACTGCAGCTACAAATAGTTCATTGCTCCAACAGTTAATGTATTGGACGTAAGAGTTCTCCGAAGCATACGTTCTTTGAAGGAATGCCTTGATCTACAATACAGGGAAATACACATTCACTTAACGTAGCACCCCACACTAGCACTTTACTCACAGTCGATACAAAAAACCCAAAAATCTTACCAGCTTAGTGAGGCTAAAAATCATAGCATATGCTACGGTATAGAAATGATTGGAAATGATAAATCAAAGTCAAAGATTTGAGTTTAATTGAAAAGTGAAGTATTTCAAATTTGAATCATTTGATATCAAATGACTGCTTCAATATTGCTAGATTAAGAATATGACAAAAAGAAATGACAATGAAGAAGGATAGTCGTTCTCAAAGATCATGGTCCCCTCTGGGATTGGATTTCCCGCTTATATAAGACCACCGAAAAGCTAAGCAATACCAAACATCCATATACCTAATATATCGTTGCCAATTATCTTAATACTACATAGCTATAATATTCAACTGATCCATCTTTGTCCATTCAATTTGTTTTTACTTGAGGTTCTCTTCAAATCTATATATTTGTGAGATTTCAAATAAAGAAAAATAATGTAGTTTTTGACATAGTTGAAAAAAATATTTCTCCAAAAATGAAAAATTGAAAAGTTAAGATTGTAATTGTAGAATATTCTCTTCTTTTAGAACTTAAAAATGTAACTGTAGTTGTTCAAGACAAAGTTGTCTTACTTTTTGGATCCTAGGCCTATTCCAAGACTGAGTCCAATTTTTGGACTGGCACTAAGGAATATACTAATTTCAGTAAATAGGTAGTCAAATTTTGAAATTGGACCATTGAATTTTGAAGTATATCCAATTTAAAAGATAGTGTCAAAATTTTCATCAATGAATTTACTTTGAGAGGAATTATGCCAAATGAATTTCAAATAAAACTTTCAATAAATTTCAATATTTAATTTTCAATGATGTATAGGTGCTCAAGATTTTAGATGATATTGTAGATGAGATGTACCAAAAGGTTACATTGTGGGCAGGTAAATCTTTGAAAATAAATTATTCCATTAAATTTTTAAAAGCAAATTAAGATTTTAGGATAATCTATAATTATCAAATTCTATATCTAGCTAAAAGTACAATAATTTAATATAATATAATATTTTAGATGTTTTTAATATAAAAAAATATGAAGGATTAATACCTTATTATATTGTATAAAATTTGAACTATAAAATTTAACATATTGTGGTTGTAATTAATATTATATATATATATATATATATATATATATATATATATATATATATATATATATATATATATATATATATTGATAAACAAATAGCATATAAAAGAGACAAAATAGGTTTAAAGGCAGTACAATAGGAAAACGCTTCCTTGTAAAGACCTCTAGTTCACCAAAGGCCTTAGCATCTACAAGCATGCATCATCATAAGATCATAAGAAATCTATTCTACATTTCAATGTCACTGCTAGGATTGTCACATGTTCGGAGGCAAACGTGGATGTTTTCTCCAAGAACGTCTATGCATTCAAGTGTTCGCTATTGCAAAGCGACCACATAGATGCGAGGGTGTACATATAGTGACCGCAGGGACGCCATGTTCGTATGAATGTCCAAACTTGAACAAAACCTCTAGAGACATCCATTGTGACAATCCTCATCACCATCATAAGAGAATGGAGGATGGATGGAGAAAAGCAACCATCATGCTTCCAAGGCATCGATAGCAATTGGTCTAGGATGTTTGAATTCATGGATAACACTTGCATATGAGACACCAATTCCATAATAATTTTTCTCATTTTTTTGCTATCTTCTTAAAAAATTCAGCTCTTTCATTCTCCACAATATCCTCATTTTGTTTTTGTATGTTTTTCAAGTACTTGTGGCTATGGATCTCCCATTGTCAGACATCAACTTCATACTAGAATTACTTGTCATGTCCTCTAGCTCATTGTATGACTCTCTTTAGTGGATATTGGCCATGAAACTATCCATCAACTTCTAGATGGTTGTTGTGACTTCAACTGGAATAGAGTTCTCAATCTAGACATCCATTTACACAACATTTTGTCCACATGATTAAAAATGCCAGCTTTCACATTGCCAGTTACTTCTATAAAGCCACATTTAACTATTTTTGGACTTTGGAGCAGTCTAGAAATAAAAAATTGTGAAAATCTCCAACTATTTCCCTGTGCATCTGGAGCCCTCCCATTTCCTATGTATCTGGAGATTTCCACAAAGCAAGTGCTATGGACGTTTTAAACACTACATACTGTGCACCCATAAGTATTCTAGAGAGTACTCACTATACATCCAAGAAGGCTGTAGATGACAGGTACTAGAAGAGAATCTAGCTCCCCTCCAAGCACTTCATGAATAATTGCACAATAGCCTTCATCATTAGAAATGTTGGATTTAAACATCATCCAATGGAGCCTTGGCAATCAATTGATAGAACTTTACATTATTTTTCACATTTTAATGAATTATTTAAACATTGTACATTGAAAACCTCACTTGTCCTTGCATGCAAAGAGGGTGAATGCATATGGGGACATCTATGTGAACTTGCCAAAGTGCGAACAAGAAGAATGCAGCTAGAGGGTTCTAGACAAACTTCATAAACCAGAAACATAACGAGGTCAAGGGTCCAGCATCCAACTAAGCCTTGCTAGTCAATTGACAAAAGTTTACATTTTCACAAATTAATGAAATAAAAACAATGTATACTAAAAACCTCATTTGTCCTTGCATGCAAAGAGGGTGAATGCATCTAGGGACATCCAGGTGAACTTGCCAAAATACGAACAAGAAGAATGCAGCTAGAGGGCTCTAGACAAACTTCATAAACCAAAAACATAATGAGGTCAAGGATCCAGCATCCAACAAAGCCTTGCTAATCAATCAACAAAAGTTTACATTTTCACAAATTAATGAAATAAAAACAGTGTATACTAAAAAACTCACTTGTCTTTGTATGTGAAGCAGATCAATGCATCTGGGGATGTCTAGATGAATTTGGAAGATTGCAAAGAACAAGAATGCAACTAAAGGGCTCTAGACAAACTTTGTAAATAAGAAGTATAATGAAGTCAAGGATCTACCTCATTTGTCCTATTCCAATTCACTAAGGCAGCCTCCCTTTTTTTTTTAGGAATCATTTGTGATTTTAGATCTACGATCTTGGACCAATTCGAATACACTACACAAGTTGCATCCACCCAAGTAGGAGAACTATTCTCAATAGCCCATTTATCATACCAACAATTGCAATACCTTAATTGCAAGGTACTTTTGGAGTTATCCAACTGTCAATATTGAAGCAAGAACTTCCCGTAATTTGTATCTTCTTCCAATCTGCATATAGTGGACAATGTTCTTTTTGCCAAATAGTACACATAGCCGAGTCTTCAGGTCTCAAAAGAACCCATAAACTTGGACATATGTTAAGTCAAGGATTGAAGTTTTCTTGTGGAGCTTCATTTGCAGGGCTACAATACGGTTCTGGATCTTCTTCCTCATAAATGACATCTACATGATTGACCATGAAAGTTCGGCGAGGGTTTTCATCGCGTGTTACCTTCCAATCGTGTTGTGGCCAGAGGCCTTCCACCAACTTTGAAGGGCAGTCAGATAGTGGTTCTTTAAGCTCTCGCAATATACAATTCCAATATTCCACATACGGACCAAAGGCAATTGCAAACCCCTTGCATTTAAACATCCCGCTTTTCTAGTATTTAATGTATTTTTCTAGTCCTACCATCATAAAACCCCTGTTAAGGGTAGCTTTCTTTATCATCTCAATGACCTTTTTGTAATTTCCCGTGTCTTTGGGAACTTTTCTCCTCTACATGGGCTTGAATGGAACAGGCTTTAGACAACCTGGAAGGAGCTTCGGCTAACCACATGAATCTTTCTTCTAGAGGTGTTGAGAAGGTTTATCAAATAGTAACCATTGTAAATCAACTATTGACTTTTTGTACTTCATGACAAGGACCCCATCATTATCCACATAGAACTTAAGAATATTCATCTCCTCCAATCCAATTAATCTAGCAGTCCCACTATTTTGGTATCCTTTTATAAACGACTTGAAATCAACCACTTCTTGAATGAACTCAAGTATGAATGATAGCTCCTACAACTGCATGAAGGCTTTCATCAAGTCGGCAACGACAAAAATATTCTTTGTCTTCAAGGCCTTAAAGAGATGGCTGAAATAAACGTCAATGTTTTCATGAGGATGTCCGACAAGTAGGAAACCAACTTGAATTTCCTTAAAAACTTTACATGCAGTCAACAAGGACAAGAATGCCATGAGGTACTAGTTCTTGTTATCCGTTGCCAAGTTGTTGAGCTGAAGATACAACTTTTGAGGAAAAGGTGAGGGTCCATGCCGAGATGATGGTTCTACTAAGGTCAAATAATCAATACAACATGATTTTTCTCTAAGTAATGATTCAAACATAGGATTTGCTGGCAAGTACAAAAATAAGTGACTTGTCTCTCAAATTGGAGGACTCTCTAAACGGCAAAACAATCTGGCCTACGACGAAATTGTGAAGTTTGAGTCATCCGGCCAACACAACGGTGCATAGTGCGCATACGCACCATCACTGTGCCCATGAGCTACCATTCCTATTACGCTCATCAGTATTTGCCCTAGACCTTGAGTGGCCTTGGTTGTCACACGGATCTGTGGTAAAGTTGTCTTGAAGTATCCATCTTGTCATGAATTACACATAATATGTCCTATGGATTCTTTTTGGACTCCTTCCGCCATGAAGCATATAGGTGCTGACATGAGGCTTGGTGATTGTGATGTTCATTCTGTATTTCTGTTGCTTCAAGAATTCCATGAACTTAGGACTTCCTTTGGAGGACTTCAGAAGAAATTGTTGCAGCTGGTCACATAAACTACACTTTGCAAATGAGCTACCAACAGGCTTTATAGAAACATTGTTGAAATGCTCCTTCTTGATTCTATAACCGTAGATTAGCTCACAAGTGGAAGGCCGTAGTCAACATTTAACTACAAAGCCAACATAAGTATGCATAAGCTACAACAGAGGTAGAAAATCATACAAAACAAAATTGAACAAGCTAGAAAACAAGATTTGAAGTCAAATACAGAAGCTACAAATGTAGCATCTAGAGGGCTCTAGCTGAGTTCTAAAAATGATAAGAGAAAATACCTCATTGGCCTCAATGCGGACATGTTTCCAGTTATTTCCTACAAGCAAAAATTTGAGAGTGTCCATTCTCCCGTGCCCATTACCGCGCATTTGGTGGGGCATTTGGTTGGCGTTCTCATCAATGATTGCTTTCATAGAACCAGTGACTTGAATGGTTCCAATCCTAAGCCTCTTAACCCCTTTGTTTTCGTATATGACCGAAACAACGCCATCTTTATACATTAACATATAACCATGGTATGTGGACTTTGAAATTCTGTGAATTTGGTACCAAGCCGTAATGCATATTTTTGTACCTTCAAGACTAATTACTTTTTGATTCATGTCCCTTTCAAAATTATGAATTTGGCTGCCGGTAGCAATCCCATATTTGCGACGGTCCTCAAAAGACTTCAAATAGTACCTCTACCTTACAATTAATGTTTGCTTTTGAGGAAAAAATTGGCAGCACCGCCTGCTGAAGTATGGGGAGGCACTAACCTTCCGAATTTTAGAGTCCTTAGCCTTACAGATAGCCAATAAATCTTGTACGCAAACACTAGGCTTCCAGTTTATGAATCGGTATGGCACTTTGTCTCTTTTTCCAAGATAAGCTAAGTGGTCTTCAGCAACGGAAATGGCAGCAAAATAGTCGGTTGTTTCTTTTAAAGATCGGTCATAAAGAAACCAACATGCTAATAATGGCCACCGACATGAGTCATTATAGCTTCCGTGTTTCCTAAAAAAATTCCAACACAGTTACACCCAAATTCTCTACACCAAGTACTCTATCCTGAAAATGATCATTTGGATTCCAACAATTTATTCGCCTCATCCAATCATCATGTGGAACATATGAAGAAGAATCCATGGACGGATGTGTAGGTGCCTTTTGATCCTCTTCGGTTCTCCACAACACTATCCAGTTCAAAGCATCCAACATCGATGTAAGTCCCTTTTGGATCGGTATCAAAGAGATAACCTCCACTCCATGGACTAAGGATTGTGGCTGAACCAAAATAAAAACACCTCGCTCCAATAAAATGTCCACCCCAAGCCATTGGCTTTGTGGACTAGCATCCACAACCAATCCTCATCCAGCTTCACTGAATCCCGCAACAAAAAGCATAACTTCATCACCATTGTTAAATGGTTGACTTCAACTTGTCGACTCTTCGGAGCCTTTGTCTATGGAGGCCCCATTTGTATACCAAAGTACATCATTGCACTCATTGATGAAATTCATTTCCACTTCCATTCAAACGATCAAAGAATCAAAGGATACCTTTGAATGTATAGCAATCAGCTTCTTCTCTATGCTCCACTCTTCGGTCCAACTAAATGAATGATTTTCACTACAATGGTTTCAAAGTATGTGAGCACGAGTGATCATATTGAATGCAATAGTAGAGCATTCTGCCGGGTTGAATCATTTAAATCTAAATTGATGCACTAAAACTTGAAACTTGCATATAATGAAGTAATGATGTCTCACCTTCTGCACAAAGCGTCGTCGTTAGTGAAGTCCTTTGCACAACAACACATCATTACATCAAATTACTAGAATTTGGAGATTAGAGATGCGTAGGAGGATTCAATGGAATTCAAAAAGAAAGAGAATGATTGACCATGAGAGAGTTGGCCTCCGCGGCAAAGGGGAATTTTTTTGAATAATTTTAAATCTTGCCAAAATTGTGCACGAGATACCTTGGCGGTGGATCTTCTTTCTAGACTTTGACTAACAGAAGATTGTCATCAAATAAAGGCAGTATTCAATAGTCGATGCTGCATTAGTGGGGCTTATGGTTTCAAAATATGACTTCCTAAATTCCCTATTCCACTTCGTTGATGGTGCAGTGGAAATGTGGAATCCTATTTCATTGTCATTGGAGTCTTCAGTTTGTAGCTTAATGAGCATCATGAATGTTGGTATGCGAGCGTGGAGCGGGGAGTGTGGGCGCAAGATTACCCACCCTTGGTAATCAGGCGAACACCGACCAGATTCTATGCCTTTATCCACCTTTTTAACATATGGGGGTGTTGTGAGCGCGGTCCACTGTGCCTTCCAAGCAATGGATCTTTTTACTAACGTCTCCTAAGTGTCGTGGATGGCAGCGAAACTACTAGAAATGCATAAGTAACTAACAAGTTAACTGCAATGACCAAAGGTGATAGTAAATCCTAGCTTTTAACTATCTACCCTATGTCTAGGGTTGGCTGGGTAGTTGGTGTCCCTACGCGAAAGGGGAACCTCCGCGTTTCTTCTATCAGTTCTATGAACCTCTAAGACTACTTCTTTCGGAAGTTCTAATTCTACAAGCTAATCCTGAGCTTAGTTTTACTCGAATCTCTAACCTCTAAATGTAACTATGGATTTTTACTCTCAAGTGCTAACTCTAATTTCTAACTCCAATTTTGACTCTCTGTTTTGCCTTTTACCCTCGGGGTTGACTCCTAAATTAATCCTAGATTTTTACTCCTAAAACTAACTCTAAGTTTTTACTCCTAAAACTAACTCTAGCTTTTTACTTCCTAAAACTAACTCTAAGTTTTTACTCTTCAATTTAACTCTAGCTTTTTACTCCTAAAACTAACTCTAAGTTTTTACTCCTCAATTTAACTCTAGCTTTTTACTCCTAAAATTAACTCTACAATTTAGCTTCTATTCCTAATTTTTACTTTACCTATCACGGTTTACTATTCACGTGAAGAGAGCTAAATTTAGGGGAAGAACCAAATGCTAATTGGGGACAACATCCAAAGATTAAATAAATAAAAATTCACCCCTTCACTGCCGGTATCGGAGAGAAGTTCGTCCACGTCCGTATGCACATTTTCACACTCCATAGTGGTCCTTGATTTCGGTTGAATTTCTCCAAGCTAACCGCTTATTTTTGGGGAAAATTATGACCCCGTGCGATCTAAACTCCTTCTCTCCTTTCCTTCTTCTTTTTTCTTTCTCCCTCTTGTCTTCTAAGCCAACACTATTCCACCCAACACTTATGGACGTCTTACAACTATAGACTCTAACTACGAGGAGGTTTAATGGCTCTCCTACCCTCTTACGCCATTTATCCTTGTGTCATCCTAATCCCCATTCTAATGGCCACTAGGAATTCCTAAGATCTTCTTCCATAGGTCTCCCTAATCCTAAGCCTATTTCACTATTGATCGTCTCTCTCACCTTTTTCTCCTATTTCACCCCATTCCCCTCTAATCCTTCCCCATTGTATAGAGTGGATTGTTTGGTTTGTGAGGGTGAGGTGTCCTTTGTGTGCAGGTATGGCGGTGCTCAACTCTCTCCTCCCTCCTTCCCTTTTGTGTTTTTTGGACTCGACTCCTACTTTTCGACCCTAACCCCCTAGTTTTTAGAGTTCTACCCCCCTCTTTTTTGTTTAGAAAAGAAATGAACTTAACTCCAACTTGCCTAATCCCAACCTCCCCAACCCCTGGCTGCTGGCTCCGACGGTTGCTGGCCCGACGGTTGCTGGCCCGATGGTTGCTGGCTCCGATGGCTAGCTGGCTGCTGGGTGGTTGGCTGGCCCGGTGTTGAGTCTCACGTTTTGGGGCTAATTGGACCTTGGGGCTGAACTTAACTTGGAACTGGACTTGAGGGACTCAGGGTTGCTAGACCGTGCGGAAATTGGGCGCTAATACTACAGGAACTGACCTCTAAGCTCATGGAACAAGGCTATGGCTATGCTTTTAACAACTGGAGTCCTTAAATGTTCTACATCTCTTGGAAGCTAAACTCTGGAGGTTTCCACAAAGGTCTTGGAAACTAGACTATGGAACGAACTACCGGGGAGGGCCAAGGCTTTGCCACTAGGTTGGCTTTAACGCCAACTTTAGGACTTGGGGGTACCTTAGGGGTTCAAAGCTCCGCCGCCTAACCCTTTAACACAAACTTTAAGACTCTAACAGGTTCAAAGCTTTGCCGTCTAGAGGGGTCCCACATCCAATCTAGGACTTCTGACACTCACAGGTTCAAAGCTTCGCCGTCTATGAGGGTCTCACGCACAGTGAACACAACTTTTAACAAAGGTTAGTTTCCAAACGGGATCATAGTAACACAAGAATGCTTCCACTGGTTAGTGTCACTCGGCATGCATGGGTTAGTACAGTAACGGTTAGTTTAAACACTCAAAACTCCACACTAAAGGCCCCCCAAAGCGGCATCGCCAAGGTACAGTGGGGGGTATCTTTAGGATTAGTACAATAAAATCAAGACCACTTGACAAAAAAAACCCGTTAGTCCAAGTGAACAAAAAGAGAAAAAAAACCCCAAATAACATACGCACTAAGGTGGAGGGACTCCACAAAGACTTCAAAGCTTGAACTTAAACAACAATGGAGCCCAAAAAGAGCTCAAAAAACACCGTAGAGGTTTCTTGGCTAAAACGCCAAAATCATCCAACATAAGTTGGACCCACGGACCCAAAACAAGATTTGGGGGTCTTCTTGAGAGAAAAATGGGGACCTTAAATAGGTTTCCAAGGCCCCACCCCTTCCTCAAGAGTTCTACGGTAACCTTATCAACTTGAATTTTCATCCTCATCTTCAAAGATTTTCATCCTAATCCCTAAAAAACTACTTTTACCTATCTACGTTGGACCAACCTCCTAACTTTTGGAGATTTACTCCAATCGTCAAACGGATTGCGCCATTGGCTCCAAATCGCCGTGTTTACTCTAAAACCCTCTTACCCCCCATATCGAGGACAAAAAACCATTGTAGGCTAATTTAGTTTAAAAACTAAAGCGTGGTAAAATCCTAGATCTTGGGGGTCTCCTATTTTGAGAAATGTAAAAAGCCTAGGGTCTCCGGTAGGTGTGAGGGAGTCGGAAAAGACTCCTGGTTGACTTCGTTTCGCCATCGTATGGTCACGGGATGCCGATCAACGTGGCGGAGATCCCACCATGTGATTAATTCTCGAGGAATCTCGCCGGTTCGGGTACTTGCTGCTATCACAATGTGGTGAAACTTCACAAAGCGCATTATTAACATAAAAAAAGCTAATCTAATTTTTAGTGAGATTTTCTGGCAACCTGGGTAATTTCCATGAAATTCTCGTTGGAGGTTACTAGTGTTGACCACCCGCAAAAGGTTCTTCTGCAAGTCGGAAGATGATGGGATTTTTCACATGGCCTCTCAAAGGGTCACATGAAAGATGTGTAGGTGCGTTTCCGTACCTGACACAATTGGTCAGTGGAGATGAATTGGCCATCTTCTTGAATTATCGATGGTGTGGAAATCTTTTGCAGATAGAAGAATCTTGGCAAATCGATTTTGTTGTTGGATTCCTGGCATGGAATTTACCCCAGGACACCATCCTTGGGCTGTAGATTCCTCCACGGGCCCGGTCTTGCGTTAGTGGCTCCTGCATGCTAACAATCGGGATTTGGAGAATTTCTAAACCTAACTCTAGGATCCAACCTAGTGGCCTCGTTGTGGATCCCTCGGACCGACTTAGCCATGAATTGCCACATTCATGGTGGGATTTAGCCCCTTTGAGCCTATATGACTTGAATCCTCCAAATCTAACCGTTTCGCTCTTTCTACCTATTTTTGGGCCAGGTTTGGTGGGATTCTAAGTCTAAACACAAATCTAGACCAAATACTATAATGGGTATGTTACAACCCTCTTTTGGTTCTACACTCTTTTTATGGCTTTTTGTATATTTTTCTTAACTTTAAATTGCAAATTTCCAAAAAAATAATTCTATGAGTTCCAAGTGACAAATTGAGAGCTCACAGGGAACGGGGATTGGTGAGCGATGAGTAGGGATTCTATAATTTTGGTGAATAAATTTTGAAAAAGTAGATGACAATAACTGAAGAAGGGAATGACCATTGACGGAAAAGTGGATGAAAAAATTGATGAAAAAGTGGATGAAATAATAGATGAAAAAGCTGGATGAAAAAGTAGAAAAAAAAAAATGGATGAAAAGGGGAATGAAAAATATGATAAAAAACAGGATGAAAATAGTAGGGTGTCCCCGTCATGTCCTGTCCGTCCATCAAGATGTCCGGACGGACGTCAGAATTCAACCCCGGCGTCCGTTAGGATCAAAAAAAAAAAAAAAAAATTCTTTTTTTTTGTGGACGGTCTGTCCGTCCCTGTGGACAGCTGGTCCGTCCTTCCTTGTCAACGGCTGGCCGTCTCTATGGACGGAAGGTCCGTCCAGGTCGACGGACAGGCTGTCCTCAAAAAAAAAAAAAAAAAAAAAATTGATCCTGACGCAATTCTGACGCGTCCGGACTGACGCCAACGGACATCCGGATGTGAAAACCCCACGTCAAGTCCGGATAGACAACCCTGGAAAATAGTGGTTGAATAGAGCAGATAAAAATAATGCCCCCAAACAAGTGGGTTCATGAATTATATGATTGGGACAATGACAATCAACTTTACACTACAATATAGAATCGACTTTTTACAGTATACTACATACTCCATAAAGGCGGGCGCTGCATTCCAACTTATCCGTCGAACAAGGCAGGCAGGGCAACCCTCCTTCTCATAACAGGGCAGCTAGTGCAGCCAGCCTTGCCAACTCAACTGGGCTGACACAGATAACTCCAGGCACCGCTTCAGCCATACAGCACGATACAAAGCACTCGGAAATAGCTTTTCTGTGTATACAATGGCTTATCACTTTTTTTTGTTTTGAAGTGGTTTAATCTGAAGGGGATTAAAGTATTGACGATTATTCAGGGATTGGAGGAGCTGCAGTAGCTCTCCAGAAGGTTGGGATCAATCTCGACGTAAAGGTGAGTGTGGAGATTGAAGAGGAAGCCCGTCATTGCTTCCAAACTTGGTGGTTCATAATGAATTAAGAAGGCTATCTTGATCTGGACTATCACGATGTGAGACAATTAACAACAGATGTCTTTAGAAGTCTTGTACAAAAGTATCATGGCTTTGATTTCATTGTTGGTGGAAGGCCATGCAACAACTTCACTAGGAACAACCGTCACACGTGCATATGATTTGACAATGAGCATTCTACTATGTTCTATGGGTTCTTATGGATTGTTGCGATTGTCTGTGAGCTCACCAGTAAGTTACTGGAGAATCAACGGTGACAATACATCAACATGGATAGGCAAGAAGGTTGATGTAATTGAACAATTGTAAAGTATTGTTATTACCAGCAATGACATTCTACAATATTCTTGATTAAGAGTTGGAAATTTGCGTTTAGAGGTGTGAGTGAAGGAAATGGTGCATCTTGATGTATGATCCTGCTTTGGATAGTTAGTAAGGCTTGGTACATATACTTGTTAAGATGTACAATAAGAAGACCTCATTGCTATTGATTTTTCTTCCCTCCCGCGCAAGGGCCATTGCATTTTGCGATTGCCCAATCTCACATTGCAATCAATTGCCATTGTGGTGCATAAATTAGCTATGGCGAGATCCAATAAAAACATGATGCCTATGATGTGACTACTAAAGACCCCTCCCGGTACGGGGAAGGGGCTTTGAAATGCAACTTTCAGGTATAAGAAGATGGAAGTGATTACTAAGCACTTTTGTTTCTTTTCTTGCCAAAATTATTCCTGCCAAGCGAGTATAAAGAAGTAGTCAGGTAGTCAGGTAGACTCATGTTGGGAGTGCCAGGTTTTTAAGACAATCTATCATCTTGCTAAATAATCCTCAAAAATTTGACTTCATTCTAGTATATATTCTGGCTTTGGAGTACTTATTTGAACATGTCTCGTCCAATGAAATGTAAATGCATACATACATCATCGGCTATTTGAAAGCACAAGACAATATATGAAGATATAATTTTATATAAAAATATACGATGTGCTGCGCCAAAGTAAGTAGATAATAATAGAAAACACTATAGTAATATAATAAATCAAATCCAACAATAGAAAGCGTTAAAAAGGCTATCAAAAATCAAATGGATAGCTAAAACGCTGACATAGAACTACCCTCACTATCAGAAGATTGAACATCAGACTCTACTACATGTTCATCTACAAACTCTAGAACGCGAGGATTCACGAATCGAGCTCTCGAAGTAGGTTGTGGATCATCTGCAACATAATCCTGGGATAAAGCTTCTGCATTCGGAGGGAGAACAAAGGGTTTCGGTGGGCTCTGGAAAAACAATGGATTTGCAATAAAAGGTACATCCCGGGAAGAATTCAATTCCTGGACTTGCCTGCACAAACCAATGAACAAAATGTTAGAGTACTACACTTTAAGACAAATCAATATGTCTAAATTACTGAGCTCGGTCATCGGCTTACTTACTAAATCAGAGTGTCTTTTGGACCTTCTGGATGATAACTTCCTCGTCCTCCTCAATTCCAAGGTTAGGCGGTGACCTTGGAATCTCCGCCGCAAGAACCACAGATTTCCGGAGTATTGGAGCTATAAGGGCCTCGAAGATGCTCACATCTTCCTCAAAAGCTAAAATATGGCAACGCGTTGCACAGCATGCTTGGATGCTGGATCCTGTAGAATAAGAAATTAGACAATCAAAGTGGCATTTAGTATGTAAAAATCAACTTTAAATATGTAATGAAATTTAAATAACAATCTTGTTGCCGCCGTGCAATCAACTACAACATCCCCTAGTGCAGTCGCTGCCTCAATGAGCATCTGCATAAACTCACATCCCTTTTCGCGCGGGCCACGCCATGGCATGTCGCCGTTCATCGTGACATCTTCTTTGAAAACCAAATTGCGGAGGATGTCGTCCTTAGTGAGGTTGACACCCACCTTGTCCTAGGACGGGACAAATTGAAAGGGAAATTCTCTTAGTATCTTCGGCCCGGATTTCCGCACAAGTAGCAAGACAGAAAACCTCTGAGTCTGCAATTCCAACGAAGTCAATGTCAAGGAATGTGAAGCGGAATAGCCGGAACTCATACAAATGAAGACAACTAAATGTAAAACTATAGAGAACTACTGTCTTCTTTGCATCTGCGGTGGATATCAAGTGAAGATGATTTGTGCCAAAACATGTCTCCAATATACAAAAATTGTATTCCTGGCAACATCCAAGAAGGTGGCTTTGATGTGTTGAAGACGACGCTGGGTAAATCACGAAGAGGGCACCATTATCGTGAAGGTACTGAGTCGCGAAGTCAAAGATAGGTACCAAGTAGTCGGATTTGAATTCGTTCCACTTTGGTACTGGAATAGGTACTGATGAAAGAGTAAGGACGTGGAGTCCCTCAGGCATATCCACAATCATAAAGTCAACAGTTGACTCGGATCCCATAATTTCGTCAAAGGCGTGATCCTTGTCACTAGAATGTTGCAATATGCATAGAATTGAGAAGTGAGTTAGTACAATACATCTATTATGAAGCTAATGGAACCACATCTACATTATATAGGTAGTTCTGTATGAAGTGAGTTTCATGTGAAACATTCTCAAATCTAGGCCTAGTTCAGCAATTTTAAGAGAAGATTTATCATGGCTAAGAAGGCCTCAATGTCCTCGAAGGACTTTGTTCCCATCTCAAGACTCTTGAGTGCCATGTTCAGTATACACTCATTGATATCAGACCCCAGAATCATAGTCTTAGTCGACAGCGTCATCCCCTGCACCATGCGCTCATGAGGGAGGGAGAATCCGGATGATGAAAGTTTGACGTCTGCTGCACTTGTAGCTGGTTCTGGAGCCTGGGTGATGTCCTTCTCTAGCCGATGCTTCTTCGTCCCCTTCCCTTCCTCTTTCTCAAGTTGTCGCTTCTTCATGTTCTCCTCGCCCTTCTTCTTGTTTAGTTCAAACTTCTTCTTGGCCTCCTCCAACTTGTCCACCTTTTTCTTGTCGGCGAGCTCTCACTTTGCAATGGCCTTGGCCCTTGCCTCTGATTCTAGTCTAGCGAATTCGTCAAAATCCGCATTGGTCACCGTGGTTCCCTTCAAAGTCTGAAAGAAAGCCTCTTCCTCTGGTGGTGTAACGCCAAAGTTACACTCAAGATACCACGGACAAGTCTGCAAGTCAGGACTTGTCCACTTTTGTAGTTGAGTAGTGGAGAACATGCAATCCATTGACAACCAGTCAAGCCATGTAGTGAGAAACGGTGGTAAGTCCTCTTTCTTAATAGCCTTCTTGCCATACAACTCAAACTTGAAGTATTTGTATACATCAGGAATCGCTTCTGTCAGTTTGAATAATTATAAGAAACAAGAGAGTACTAAACATCAATATGTAACTGATAATAGATAATAAGAGTTTATAAAATCATGAGGAGGAAAACAAAGTGGTCCAGCGTAGGACAACTACCATAATAATCCACAAACCGAGGTAGTGTCCTACAAACAACATAATCTAGAACATGGACATAAGGCAAATAAATTAATATGTCTTAAAATGATAGTACTACCTGTAAATCAATCTCTTCATCGTCAAGCTAGTTCCCCCGTACAACGCAAACTTGTCCGATTTCTTGAAGGCATCCTTTCCCTTCAAGACCCATGCGTAGGCTTGGTCCCACAGCTTCATCCGCCACGTCTCCAAATACTCTACTATTGTCTCGAGCTCACTCGGGACGGTCATGTCAATTGGAATACTGTCAGCGTAGGTGATGGTCTCAAACATCTCCGCAGCTGCCTCCTCAAGCTGTAAAATACATAGTTCAGTCAGACCTTGTGTCAAATGGAGTAACCTACTTCAGAATGAATAAAAAATAATGAAGTGAAAGAAAAACACATGTGGCAATTTCATATTCAATCAGTTAAGAATCCTACCCTAGCGCAGGGTTGTCTATCCGGACGTGACGTGGGCTTTTCACGTCCGGATGTCATGACGCGTCCGTCCTGACGCGTCCTGACGCGTCACAACCCGTCGCCGATACTGACGAGACCATCCGGAGCGCAGATGAAGTCTGTCCATTCTGCGACGACGTCGGGCCGTCTCCTGGACGGTGACTCCGTCGCCAAATGGACATCCGTCTCTTGGACGGAGAGCCCGTCTGTGGACGAAGAGGCCGTCCGCTGGACGGTAAGCCGTCCTCTGGACGGAGAGCTCGTCTCTGGACGGAATTCTCGTCTCTAGGACGGTAATCCGTCCCTTGGACGGCCCCTCCGTCCTCTGGACGGAAAACCGTCCCGTCCCCTGGACCGAAATATCACAGGACGGGACAGTCGCTACTTGGACGGTTTCGTTGGCAAGGCTGCGGGTTTAGGGTCCATCCCATCAGCCGTCACTCCGTCTAGCTGGGTTTAGGGTTTAGGGTTTAGGGTTTTAGGGAGGGCTTCAAGGTGTATATTAAGGACTTCTGCCTATTAAAGATTACTTTCCCTTGCTAATTTTGCCTTTCCTGACTTTGTTGGAGTACAACCATTGCGGTAGAGCGAAGTCCAAGAAGAGTGTGTTGTGGTGGCACTTGTTGTGAGAGCAACAAGTGTTGTTTCCACATCACATTTCAAACAGAATACTAATCTTTTTTTTGGTGCAGGGGCAGGTAAAGGAGGACAGATAAGAGCAATGGGTGGAGCAAGATCACAGTGGGAACCTTGGTACACACTACGGCCGGATGGAAAAGTTGTTTGCAAGTTTTGCGAAGCTTTGCTAAACTATCGAAAGGATCGGTTGCTTTTCCATTTGGGATATAAATGAAATGACACCCTCCTTGGAGTGAGAGCGTGCACTAAAGTCAATGCAGCCGTGAAGGTAATGTTTTTTAATTGTAGAGGACATATACCTACGGACACTTCGCATGGAACTGGACGCGACGTGGAAGTGACATCACCATCGATGATACTACCAAGTGTAGTACGTGGTGAGCAACAACATGATGCTTCAATCTCGGCAAACGATGGAGGAGAAAACACTGGGGGGCAAAACTCTCAAGTACGATCATTGGAGGCGCCCAACCCTAGTTTGACCCATAGTCGATCGATGAGGCAACTGTCTCTACAAGAAGGAATGAACGCTTCAAACAAGCAAGTACTAGACAAGAAGTGGGCTAAGTTTTTCTATGAAGCCAATATACCATTCAATGTAGTGAGGCATCCTGCTTTTCTGGATGCAGTGAAATCAACATCGGAATCAAGAATTGGCTACAAACCTCCAGCGTACCATGCACTTTGTACAAAGCTCATAAAATCTACAAAAGACGAAGTGGCAGCAATTGTAGCAAAGAAGACGAGGGCACCAATCCACAAGTATGGCGTTACAATATGCTCTGATGGATGAAACAACGTTACAAATCGACCATTGATGAATGTCATGTTGGCATGTACAAGTGGAGAGGTTTTTCTTGGATCGATAGACACAAAAGGCGAATGCAAAGATGCTACTTACGTGGCTAATTGCATGGGTGATTACATTGACGAGGTAGGGGCACAGAACGTGGTACAATTTTGTACATACAATGCAGCAAACATGTTGGCCGCTGGAGCTCTGTTACTTCGTAGATTTCCACACATATATTTTCAAGGGTGTTCAGCACATGCACTTGACCTTCTACTTGAAGATTGGGGAAAACAAGATTGGATTACAAGTATGGTCAAGAAAGCCAAGTCAATTGTGAAATACATTCGAACGCATCACATGCCACTTGCAATTTTTCGACAACATTCTCCTAATCACATTTTGAAAAATCCCGTTCAAACACGCTTTGCTACCATGTTCCTCATGATCGAACGTATGGTGGAGGTGAGGGAAGCGATAGAATCGACAGTCCACGATCCGCAATGGAATGAATACACGCGGAGATTGGCATCCAATCAAAAGCAAAGAAAAGCTAACGATGTGCGACGATATGTGCGAACGGATGAATTTTGGAGGAAATGTTTGAACTTTGTGCACATAGTGGAGCCCGTGTTGATTGCTCTTCGAGAGTTTGATGGCAAGCACCCGTGCTTGGACAAGGCATGGCTTGTGATGAAAAAGGTGAAAAAGCATGTTTTATCTTTGGAAGATCCACCATTTTCATTAGAGCGGAGGTATGTAATTTCTGCCACCGATGATTTCTACAAGCGCTGGGACATGCTCAGGACAGATTTGCATTACGCTGGGGCTCTATTGAATCCCTTTTTACTTGACAAAGTCATGCTAATGGATGATAATGAGGCAAGAGAAGCCATATTGAGAGTTTTGCGCAAATTGGCTGTTGGAGATCAAGCATTTGCTTCAGCTTTGTCTGAGTACCAAGCATTTAGAGATCGGCGAGGCATTTTCGGTGGACTTCCTGATGTTAACACCTTGAATTTGCAGCCTCACGAATGGTGAGACCTTCTCGGAGCCGGTGCTCGTACACTTGCATCGATTGCCAGAAAGATCCTCGCGCAAGTGTGTTTTGCATTATCCTGTGAACGCAATTGGAGCATGTATTCGTTTGTCCACAACAAATCATGCAATATATTGACATCAGAGCATGCTGAGGAATTGGTTTACATTTATACCAATTCCAAGACTCTTAGAGAAAGGGCTGCAGCAAATCCAACAAGGTGGTATACTGAAACATGATGTCAGAGGATTCCATGACAGATGAATCTGATGGTCTAGATCGTGGTTCGGTCCTCTCTGATCCCAATGATGACGATTCAGATGATAGTTCCAATGACGACGATGAGCCACCATTTGATAGATTTTGTGGGGCGGGAGGAGTGCGTCCTCTAATTGATGCATCCGTATTTGACTTTGAAGAGGGGGATAACAACGACAATGTATACGAGGGACATCAAGGAAGTCCACCACGAATGCCACAAACGTGGAATGCTGGGCCAAGTGGGGGCAATACAAATGAGGATGTTGTGGCACCGAGACCACTAAGTCCAGACCCTATGGATGTACAAGTTGATGCCACAATAGAAAGAGATGGTGTTGACGTTCAAAGAGGACGTGAAGAAGACGTAGTAGTACCACCGTCATTGCCCATGAGGACCACCCGCAGTGAAGGGCCCCCTCAAGGTGGAGAAGCACATATGATCCCTCCAAATCGAGTCTCGGTTGCACAAAGACAAATGCCAATATTGGAAAATCTACAAATCCAAAGTTCATCAAGGCCGTCTAGTTCCGACGTCCGTCCACACGAACCAACTTCGTTGATAGGTACACGATTGGTTGGTATGGTGTCACAGCGTGCGACTAGAAATACAACTTCATTGCGGCCACCTGTACATGCCAATAATCGAAGGAAGCGTCCACAACCACAAGGTACTACTAGTGAACGTGTGAGTAGTAGAACGCGTAGAAGGCTGAGGAGGGAAGAAGCGGCTTCCCAACCATTTTTAAGAGAAGTTCAAACAGGAGGACCCAATACAGATGGCATTATGGACGCAATGGGCCAACGACCTCTTCGGACGTTGTCTTCTATAGCTCGACCACAACGAAACCGCAATTCCGAGGCCTCCAGCGAAAGTGGTAGTGCACCATCCGATGATGATGGTGAATCCATCGGTGGTACTATAGGTGAAGATGGTGAGGTTCCAGGAGATAGTGATTACAGGGGGCCGGTGCCTCGACAAGGTCCACTCGAAGAAATTGGTGGTAGTGAATCAATAGTACAAGAAGCAAATGCAAATACTTCTATGTGCATTCTTAGGCATGGAAGATGTTGAATGTTTTTGAAAAGACAATAAGGTCTTCATGTTTTCAAATGCAATGGTTTTAGCGGCTCAATACCTTGCATACTGAAATCAGCATTAATATGAAATATGACTTTTGTTCCTTTCATTCTCATAGAACTGTTTACCCCTAAAGTCCCAAAGTCATTACACATTAGGAAAAATTTGGACCTTCAAAGTGCCCCCTAGAATGGCCTTAGTTGAGGACCTTAATTGGATTTAAATGCGTACTTGTCAAGAAAGGAATGACATTTTTCCCCTATTTCCACCCATTTTTGAAATCATGATGTTTACAAACTTATATGTTTTTTATTAAACATAGGACATTAAGTACCTCTTGGCATTCAAATCCTAAGTACATTATGGGAATATTTTATATATAAAAGTACAAATTTGGTGCAATTAAGTACTAATGGCTCATGATGTTTGTGCATTAGGTACTTTTTGTGATTTGAATCTTTAGTACTATAAATGAATTCTTTATTTCAAAAAGTTCAAAGGTACATGATACTCATGATGTTTGCACAATGAAATGCATCTTATTGGACAATGAAACATTAAGTACATTTTATCATTCAAGTCCTTGGTACAATAAGTGAATTTCTTATTTTGAATAATTCATGGGTACTTGATGAAATTCACACAAGATAGCGATACAATTATGTACATATTTTTGTACTTAAGCTATCATCTTTAGCCTTCAATAAATAGCTTTGCATGTCAACTTTTGAAGGGCTCTTTGAAGGTCCAAAATTTTTCTAATGCAAAAAAAACCGCAAAACTGTCTTTTCTCTTGCATTTGCCTCAACATACGGAAAAAATGTTTTTTACAACATCTAACCGTAAGATCTTATACTTCACATGTTTTTTATCACGTGGTAAAAATTTCATGAAGTTTGACCGAATAGATTGAAAGATATTAGCATTCAAATTTGGAAAAACTAATTTTCTAAATGCTAGCTTTGCAATTTCAGATTAACTTTCACTGAGTGTGATTTATGGAAAATTGGGCCTTTGGAGCACTATTGTTTTTGAATTATTCTTTTGAATATTCAAGAATCGAGGTCAAAATTTGAAAGAATTATTGCAATTGGAAACTATGTTTGCAATCCAAATATCACAGTGTGGTGTTTTTTTCATGTATGTTTTCTTTTTTTCAAATTTCATTAAAATTAAAATTATAAAACTATGTTTTGTGTTCATTCATTCATTTATGGCCCCAGTTCTCATACATATTATAATTGATAAAATTTGATTTCCACATTTAGCTTTATAAAATCACAATAAAATCAATTTTCCATTGAATTTTCTTTCAAAAAAAAGCATAAATAGAAAATGAATTCTTACGTATGTTGAAAAATATTAAAATATTATGCTGATTTTCAATAAAAATATAAATTTGGTTTGATAGTCAAATTTGACTTCAAGCTTTTCTTTATGGTTGTTTACTAGTTTTGGGCATGAAAAATTAAATAAACAATTGAAAATTTTTCTGACTAGAAATCTCTATTGATATTTGTACCTCTTGTAAAAAACTAAAAATTTAGAATCTCTTGAATTGTTTTTTCTATTTTTACTTATTTATGGCATGAAGTGCAACAAAAATGTTGACAATTACAATTTTGCACAAAACTAATTGAAATTTCTTGTAGTGATATACAATTCAAAGTTTTTAGTACTAAAGATATAAGATGTGTGTTTACACGCAATTTAAATGATAAAGTTAGGGAAGACAAGAAATTTTTTACAACTCAATGTTTAGGTAAAATACGTTTATAACTTTATATAAACCAAAATGAGTACAAAATGCATTGAAACCACAAAGTGTGCTACATTGCTATGGATGTCCTCAAGCCCATACTATAATAACCGCATGTACTAAGTAAACACTAATTTTGCAACTACATGGTAATACACTATTATCTAATCTTCATTGCGCGCCTGCTCTTCTTGAAGGTCTTATTCTTTGCGGGCCTCGCGGTAGCAATCCATGGGTGGTGTCCAAAACGTTGGAACACCACTTAGACGTTGCACGACTCCAGTCACCAAGCGTCGTTGTAGTGGCTCCGCCTTGCACAATTCACCCAACATGGTTTGAAACGTACCAAATGCCGTAAGGTCCGGAATCATATCTACATTTCCGCGATCTTTTTTCCATACCTTCATAGCCAATTTCCCTATGGAGTATTCGTCCGTGTGTATACTAACACACGGTGGCTTAACCCTGCAAGTAGGAGATGATGAAGTTCCTGTCTCTCCAATCAAGTACATCAACTCAGGAGCCACCCACCAACGTTGCGCTCGGGTTGCCTGAAACTTCTTTGGACAATTGAATTGGTAAAGAGAAGGGGTTTCTTCGTTGATGCGGCTACCCATTCCCCAATCACATAGACCAATCCACACGGTTCTTCCATCATCATTCGGAAAATGAAGCATAATGTTCTCCGGTGTGATGTTGTTGTGCAATACAGAGCACTGTTGCACTGCATCCACAATGCAAATCATCGCCCACGCAAGTTCAGTGCGCTTGCGTCTATATGCCATGAGTCGTTTGGCTTCTTGCATTGATTGGGGAGTTGCATGGTAAGCCAACTCCCTAATTTCATCTGGATCTCGGTTCTTCTCATCAAGGATAAACATGGCGCCAAGAGTACCGCCATTCCACCATTGCAAATAACACTCCATGGTCATGTCATTTATAGCAAAGAATTTGATGACCCTTGGATGCTCGCACGGACATACCAATGCCTCGATGGACAACTTCTCCCTGGACTTCTTCAATTCATCCACACGCAAGGCTGACTTCCCAGCTAATTCCATATTCTCGGGAATATGTTTTGAATTTTGAACACATACTTTGCGCACCCTCCCATGCCCCCCTTGTTTGCTATGGCCAGACAAAGGAACCACCACCACTCCTCTTTCAAGGAAAACCACTCCTCCTGCAGCTTGTTGACCAAAGGCCAAGTTCTGACTTCGTTGAAACCACGGAGCGGAACGGATGTTGCTTGAAGACAATCCACGCACTGCATCATGCCACCAATACACCTTCTTGTGCAACAAATTCAATGCTTGTTGTCTGGGCACTACACTCTTCTCAAAGCCTTTTATTTTTTCCGCAACTTGGGCAAGGTTGAAGATACACGTTTGCACTTGTGACTCCAACCAATGATCGAAGCATTCTTTCGTGCGGTCTTCATGCCACTCATCCGCGCTCATTGTTGTCCAGAACATGTGGTGGAACTTTTGTTTAATGTTATCCACTCCCTGTAATCCACGTGAGACGTATGTTGAGTTCAACTGCAAAATCGAATACTGATCAAAAAATTGCAACGCCACTTCATGCAATTTTCGCGTTGCACCCTTGCTTGGCCACTTCTCTGGATTTGTAGCCTTGTGCCTCCTTTGTTGATTTTTCTTCCCTTTCGAAGACTCTCCGCCCCCCACAACAGCTACAGACCCTTCTGCAGCTACGGCCTCTGAAACGGGCTCTGGTGATTCCGCATTCGGGTCCATAACCGGTGCATCTCCAACACCTGTCCACCAATCATCAACCTTTCTCTTCAAGAAATCGCGAACAGCCATCGTGACAGTAACAAGTAACAAATAATCAAAATGAAAGGAATTAGGAATTCGGCTTCCACAAAGTGAAAAACCGCCCCCCTTATTCCTCAAAACAGCCTCTACCCAGCACCCGCACTTGCAAGCAAGGACTGCAACCAATCCAAGACAAGAGAGCACCGTCAGAGCAAGAGAGACTGTGGCGAAAGTACCCTAAAAACAGTCTTGTATACCCATTTCACGTGGCCGGGGTGAACTGACCCCCTCGCTCGGCCCTCTGGGCCGACCCTGTTTTCCGCACCATTCCTTTTTTGCAAATTATGAATTCATAAAGACCCCTAATTGGTTCAATCACATCAATAATAACCCTGGATCGGCCGAAAATAGAGGGCTTTTTTTTACATGCACCCTTAGTAAGGCCGAGTGAGGGGGTCAATCCACCCCAATCATTCACGTCGACGGACAGGCCGTCGAGAGGATGGACAGAGCGTCCAGGGCCGTCCAAGGCGTCCAGAGGACAGGAAGGCCGTCCAAAGGGCCAAGCCGTCCAGGGGCCAAGCCGTCCAGCCTGCGGACTAGCCGTCGAGAGGACGGAAAGGCCGTCCAAGGGGGGAGACCGTCCAGGGGTGGAGACCGTCCAGCCCGCGGACTGGCCGTCGAGAGGACGGGAAGGGCGTCCAGGGGTGGAGACCGTCCAGCCCGCGGACTGGCCGTCGAGAAGACGGGAAGGCCATCCACGGGGGGAGACCGTCCAGCCTGCAATTTTAGGCCTAAGGACGGGAAGGCCGTCCAGCCCGCGGACTGGACGTCGAGAGGATGGGAAGGCCGTCCACGGGGGGAGACCGTCCAGCCTGCGGACTGCTTTGCCTGAGGATGGAAAAGTCGTCCAGCCCGCGGACTAGCCGTCCAGGGGGCCAAGCCGTCCAGCCCGCGAACTAGCCGTCGAGAAGACGGGAAGACTTTCGAGAGACGGGAAGGCCGTCGAGAGGGCGGGAAGGTCGTCGAGCGGGCCATTCAAAATAGTGCTGGCCAAGTGTAATTCATTTCTAATCCTTGTTCGGAGAATTTTTCATTTATGTGGTTTGGCACTCTCGGACTTGTCAGGACAGGTGTCCTCCCTCTCAATCGGGCATTAGACTACGGTGGCGGGTAGTTTAAGAGTGCTAACTTAATGTTCACACTTGTTTCAATTAGAGGACAAATAAATACCAGAGATGACATTCAAATGCTCAAAAAACAAGGTTTATTGCTCATTTAGAATGGAATTATATTTTGTTGCACGTAAATAATGGAAAAAACATAGAAAAAACCATAGAAGGTCAAATTGAAAACTTCTTAATGTCGGTCCTAGAATGTTCTATTTGGATGTTCATGTTAACATTTGATTCATTCTAATTGCACCCATTTTCACGAAAGTTGTTGGCATTGGGCAATGTTTTTTTTACAAAAATCCTAGAATCTCGCAATCCCTTAAAATAATTTATATTCTGTAGGGCTCAAATTTGAATTCAAATGAATTTTATCAATTATAACTTGTACAATTTCACCTTTGGAATTATTGTATTTTGATTCCATCCTTTCCTGCATGTAAGTGCACCTGACAATTTAGTATTTTGTTGAATTTTAAACCCTGTCTACACTAATATACTCAACTCAAAGTCTCAAACGTACAAACATTCAATAACTTACTAAGCCCGGATCAAATATACAAAGACCAAGACAAAAACCACCCTCTAAATGCTCCAGTTAAAGGTAGTAAGCTTAAAACTCTGAAATAGTTAATTATGAAATAAGTGAAAGACCTCCTAAACAACATATGTCATATGCATATCATTGATTAATGTAAAACATTGTTTTGGCTTTCTATTCATACATTACAGAAAAAGAATGTAGCCCTATACATCTAAACTTAAGAATGTTTTACCTTCTAAAGATATTGTTATGCCGTTTTTTGGTGTCTTCAATATGTTTCATAAAACTTTGATTTTAAATCATTAATCTATTTTTTTCCAATTCAAACTTCAAAGACTACATCTCGATCAAGTTTTGCACTTGTAATGCCAACTAAAAAAAGGAAGAACATTTTTCGTGGTTTTCGGTCCATGCTAGGTTTTGAAGTAAACCCTATAGGCCAATACCCTAAATCCCAAACCCTAAACCCTCTTCACTGTTGCAATTTTTAGAGTATTTGATGTTCAAATTTATGTAACTATAGCAAATAAGAGTAGATTGGTGTAATAAAATTGAAATGCAACATTGAGTACATGAACTTCACATTTTTGTGGTCTCTATATTTTTTTTATGGCTTCTAAATTATAAAGCAACTAGCGGTGAATTATTATAGTTTTTCATATGGATTGTTTATTAATTGCTTATGTAGTACCGTATGTTAACCACTAAACTAACTAAAGTCCCAAGGCCTCTTTTCCATCCTATATCTGAAATAAATTGCTATTTCTATAGTAAAGAATGTAAAAAAAAAAAATGAATGTGTTTAGGACTTTAGGCCTTTAAGGTGCACATCTACTTGTAGTATGTAAGATCTCATACTAGAGTACTAGAGTAGTGTTCAATTGACCGGAACAAATTTCACAAACTTTGCCTATATAGAATTGTAGATTACAAGATATTTACAATAAACTTGAACCTCTGAACGCCCAACGACATCATTTAGTGCCAATTTGATGGCAATTCAATCACTTCAATGAGATGGAAAGATTGTGGAAGCGTTCAACTCATTTTTCGGGGACCTTCCATGTTGAGTTACAAAGTGTATCCAAATGATTTTGTAGTCTTTCCGATATTTGCCTCCGCGTAATTTAGAGTTTAGGAAAAAAAAAAAAAAAAAAATGCTACTTTAGTGTATCTTGGGAAATTGTTGCTCCTTACTCTAAATCTGAAATTTCTCCCCCAAATTGATATTTTCTTGGTTTTGGGTCTAACTATCAAGCAAAAGTTTATTTTCTCTAGTTCCTATTTTATGTAAAATCCCCCAACACAACCCTAAAAATGAAATTTCATTATTGCGATTTGCACTTCGAATGTGTTTTTAATGTCTACTACATTTAGTACATTCTAAATAAATCATGAAATGGAAATTAAGTTTATGCTATGATGGATTCTAATGTCATTATCCTTGTGATATAAGGTAAACCTGCCTATGACAGGCAGAATGACTGATTTGTTGTATTGCCTTTAGCAAAAATAATCAAATTTTTTCCATACAAAGACACATGTGAGAAATGAAGAACGCAAGTGGAATTTTATTTTTTGGATTAAATATGATTTTTTTTGAATTTTTGAAGTGTACTGTCTAGTAAGCCCAAAAGAGTTTGTAGACTACCCCAAATCAGCAGAAAATTGTTTCTATGATGGTCATCTTCCCACCTAAAACAGTCATAACATTTTCTAAGATGGCTACAAGACTTTCTAACATGGACATGACATGAAGAAATAAAAAAACTGCTTTTTACTAAAAATAAAAATAAAATTTTTAAAGGGCCATCCAGGACGTTCGGCAGGCCATCCCAGACCACAAACAGGCCGTCCCAGACCACGAACAGGTCGTCGAGAGGATGGGCGGGCCGTCGAGAGGATGGGCGGGCCGTTCCCGACCAACGACAGGCCGTCGAGGAGACGGGCACCCCGTCTTTTTGGACGGCCTTTCCGTCCAAGAGACGGGTAGGCCATCCAGAGGACGGGTATCCCGTCGAGGAGACGGGTTTGCCGTCCACGAGACGGGTATTCCGTTGAGGAGACGGGTATGCCGTCCACGAGACGGGTATGCCGTCCATGAGACGGGTATTCCGTCGAGGAGACGGGTATGCTGTCGAGGAGACGGGTATTCCGTCGAGGGGACGGGCAATCCGTCGAGGGGACGGGCAATCCATCGAGGGGACGGGCAGGCCGTCAACGGAACGGGCAGGCCGTCGAGGGGACGGGCAGACCGTCGAGAGGACAGAAAATCCGTCCGTCCAAGTCTCGGGCAGCGATGTAATTATTTCCCGAACTTGTCAACGGCGTCCCAACCCTGTGTCGGACCTCTGTAGACGTATTGGCCGTCTATTCCAGGGCTGTCCCACGCCCTGGACGGTCTGGATTCGGGGGGGGATGGGCTGATGTTATGTTAATTACCCTGCCTAATCGGGTCGGTAATTGGGGGGTATAAGTAAACTTTTTTGGACAGTTTACGTGCTTCCTCTTTTGAATTGCACTGTCCGAGCTTGAGAAAGCTTCGCTCTGCAATTTGAGGGGATGTGTTATACATTTGACATTGTTTTGCCACATTTCAATTGCCTTCACGCAACAAAAGGCAAAGCAAATTGTCATTGTATTCGCATACAGTATCGTGTGTCATTTTCCAGGTATCAAGAATAGACGCAGAGGATGTAGCAGGAGGTTCGGGTCCTGGAGGTGACCCCCTAGGAGGTTTGGTACCTGGAGGTGACCCCCCAGGAGGTTTGGTACCTGCAGGTGAACCCCCAGGTAGAAGGAAGAGAGGAAATAGAGCAACCTTGGATTGGGGCACATTTAATGCCGAAGAGGTTATGGCAAAGCCTGGGTGGTTGGAGGCAGATGGCCCATGGACAAGAGTGAAATGTCGTCAATATATAGATTGGGCCCACATCAACTGCCATTGGCCACACGACCGGTACGAGGTGCACGTGAAATCTGGCGTGGTAAATATTGACCAGTGCCAACATTCGCATTTCAAGAAGAGGATGATTGAAGTATCATTGGCACTTTGGGGGGCAAGATCCAAGAAAGACGGGACACTTTTATTGTACCAAATGGCATATGCGGAGGTTTTTCTTGGCAAGGATGTGGACTGGAGCAGCTTTTTGGGCAGATCGCGGAATAATGCATTTCCAAATCGAACTCGCCACATTGCACCAAATCCTGCTGTGCCATTGGACAATGTACCAAATCCTGCCGTGCCATTCGCTGATGTCCAAAATGTGCAAATGGACGTGGTTCCACTGGCGGAGCGTCCAGGGACGGAGTTGATGGAGGTAGAAGTTGGTCAGGGCAGCGGTCCAAATGTCAACCAACAAGCTGTGATTGGTGGAGTGCAAGCTGACGGTGAAGAAGTAATTCGCTTGCGCCAATTAGTACAAACACTACAAGTAGAAAAAGAAGAAACACTACGACAACATGCTACAGCGTTGGAAGTTCACCGTGCAAGGATGCGGGCCGTTCGAGATGAAAATGTGCGCCTCATCGCACGTGAAGCCGAGCTCGTAGAGCGTGAAAGGCGGGTTAGCACAGACTCAGTTCTACCACTCGATCTTGTAGTGGAACGTGCTACATACGGTGCAGATGAAGACACACCAAGCCCGAGCAATAGATCTGAGTTTGTGCTACGATCATGATCCACTTTTCCAAGTACAAAAAGTGCCACATTGGATATTATGCGTGCACGTGCTGAGCGAGTTGAAGCAGAGCTTGGAAGTACTCGCGCAAGTATGGAAGAATTAACAAACGCCATGCGTGCTTTGGAACTTCGTGCCAACAACGCTGAGGCAGAGGTGGCGGTGCTGACTACAGCTCGAACAGCCTTGGAGCATACCATGACCACAATGAGTGCTCAAAATATGCGGTTGGTCCAAAATCCTCAGAAGGAGCAGAGGCTGCTTGAAATGTGCAACATGAAGTTGACATGCAGCTTAGCGCTAAACAAGGCTGAGCAAATGCAACGTGAAGTGAGGAGAGTGGCTGCAGAATTCAATGATGGCGGTCAACATTATTTTGGCTTGACCTCGTGGCCTCGGGTGGCAGAAATGTTCACCGATGATTTGCCAGCGTATAGGGAGAATTCAAGCATCGATTGGAATGCCCGTCCAGACTTGGAATTCCAATATAATATCGATCGCCAACGGTACGAGCCACCCAACCACGATGGCATTACGCCACTAGTGTGGCCTTCTGTTCCAGATTTTGTAAAAGATGGAACAACATGTATAATGTGCCAACAACCGTTTGGCCCCGAGGGTGGATGGAATCTCGGTACATGTGGCCATCTATACCACCCCTTGTGTCTTATTCCACACATGGTCACCAAAAAGAGATGTGCGCAATGCAGGGCTCCATTTCATGCATGACTGTACAAAACGTTTGGCCTTCAAGACCACATGCCTGAACATTACGAGTACAATGAAGAAAATTTACCGGGCCCCGGTAATAGAGTACATTGGAGGTCCGACATGTCATGGCTTTGGAAGTGGGGCCACCACAACCGACACCTCCCGACAGGAACGGTGGCTGACTTACCATGGACGAGTGACGCCCAAGTGACAGAGGTGATCAGAAGGGTGTTTGGAGACAGTGATCCAGGGTGTCGACTATATTTTGGTCAGATTGTTGGTGGACATTGGGACCCAGAACGCTTAATTTTTGTGTGTACACTACATCCACAACGCATCATGTTTAACTCTCAAGGCCAGCCAGTCGGATTTGAGGGGGAATTGAGCTATGAGGAAGAAATGGCGCACACTGAAGACAATACCTTCCATGAGCCAGCCCTCATGAATGACATTTTTTCCCACTTACATGATAGATACGATATAGAAGCACTTCAGCTTCTGAGGACTTTCAAATCACAACAAGAACTGCAGCGATTTTTGAGAAATAGCATAGCACGCGGTGTTGTAATCGAAGATGTAGACTAGATTGTGTATAACTAGATAGATGTATAGAATTAAATACTGGAAGTTGTACAAAGTGAACGTATGTAATTATGTAAAGCCTTTATTAGTTTACCATGTACTTCAACGGATTTATAAAATATGTACATTTATTGTTTTCTTTCCACCTCGTGTATTGTTGCTTCGCCTTTGTCAATTTTTGTAATCTATTGGACCTTTTTGTAATAGTATAGAAGAAGCTTGTATGCTTAGATGGTAGGTAAAAGAATGTTCCATTTTATTTTTGGTGAAGCCCTAAAGCCTGAAGTCCATTTTTTGGCCCAAACCACCCTAAACCACCACTTTTGCTATGTTCACCTATGAATTAAATTTTCCAATTTATTTTTTGAATCGAACCAAAGGATCTTGTTCTACACTTGTCTTAGATGACGTGATAAAAAATTTGTGATGTTTGACCGTATGGATTGAAAGTTATTAGCATTCGAAGTGAAAGAAACAAATTTATTTTAAGAAGTTGCTAGGATTGCCCGCTCCACAAAAAACCCATAACTTTTCCATTCCTAATCCAAATGGGATGAATGAAAGCCTCCCATTTAAAAGAAAATATAATCCAACTAGAAAAAAAATATACAAATTTGTATTTCATTTTTTTGTGGATTTTTTTGTCTACCCGGAGTCTTGGACTGCCCGGTGTCCCGATCTCCCCTGTTTGAGGTTATTGTGGCATACCCTTTGTTCCTAGGCACCGATTGGAATAGAAATTGTATTATGAATAAACTCATAAGTTCATCTATCATTCCATGTTATCATTCTTATGAAAAAGTTTTCAAAAGTTTCAGTAAAAAATGAGATCGTAGGAGCCTATCGAAAATCCATTTTGTCCCTGGCAGAAAGGACAATGAGAGTATGTTACTTTAGGGGCTAAGAAATAAAAACAATGGAAATTCTTTACCAAAGCAAGAAATAAGTAACAAATTATTTGATTGCTTCATATTTGATGAAATCTCCTTTAAGTCTTTAGAATTAAACCAAAAAATAATTCACGTTTTGTAACTTTTGTTCTATTAGTTTTAATGTTTTTTTAGTTGGACTATTGATTGACTACTCCCTCATGTTTATTTTTAAATCCAAAGTTTACAAATTAAAGTATTGAACATTTTTCATTTTTTCGCAAATGGCATTATGGAAATCAAATGATCAAAGTTTAATATCTTGCAATTGCTAACTTGATAAGGTCACACTACATGAAATTTATTTGAAAATCAATTGAAATAAATGACTTTATGAATGGCGATCCTATACTTGAAAGTCTTAAATTGAATAGATTCTAATTTTTTTTTTTTCATTTCATTTCAAGGTGAACATGGAGAAATGCCAACTTGGATTTTTTTTTGGCAATAATTAGCATAGGGCCTACATGGCTACATGGATTAATATTTTTGAATTTCTTGCCATATAGTCAGTGTAAAATCAATTTAGCAACTTCTCTAATTCGAAATTCAATAACAAACTTTAATCCCTAGAATCCTAGATGCCCAAGGCATGTTTTGAGCTTCTACAAATTTGCTCTAAATTGAACAAAATGTTAACATTTTGATTAGGTGACTAGGAGTATCAATTAAAAAAAAATTGTAACCATATAAATTCAAACAAGACATATTAGGGGTTTATAGGTTGCTAAAACACAACAATATCACTTATAGAGTAAAAGATTATAATGTTTGAACATGAGGGTGTTAAAACTACGAAAATGATGTGAAGTCTTCCAATCCTCTTTTCAGTTTTCACAAGTAAAATTAAAAAAATTTTAGACCACAAAAATATGAGGTTAAATTGCCGAACATGTATAACCCCAAACAATTTATGGCTTTTAAAAATATACTCCATATTTTTTTTTAAATTAAAAAAAAATTTGAATGTGATTTTTTCTCCAAGATCTTGTGTTTTCGAGGCACATTTCCAAAAGCTCTCAATGCTACAAGAAGTCAAGATTGCAATGGGTACCCTTGCACAAAGTCTTGAAACAAAAAATCACTATCATTTATTTTTAAGAATAGACTATTGATGCTATAACTAGACTTCAAGAAGAACTTACTAAAAATAGCAACTTGGATACTACTAAAAATAGCAACTTGGTTAGGTTTTATTTAACTTCAAAGTTTTGCCAACACCAGATTTGGGTGCTTCGGGCATTTAGGCCAAAAATCCAATCCCACCCGTCCAGTCTATTTTTTCGTCCACAGAACCGTCTAGTTACCCGTCCACCCGCCCGTCCACTTACCCATCCAGATGCCCGTCCACCCACCCGTCCAATTACCCGTCCAGATGCCCGTCCACCCGCCTGTCCAGTTACCCGTCTACCCGCCCGTCCACATGCCCGTCCAGATGCCCGTCCACCCGCCCGTCCAGTTTTCCATCCACATACTCGTCCATCCCGCTCGTCCAGATACCCGTCCACACAACCGCCCCCCCTCCCGTCCACATGCCTGTCCAGATGCCCGTCCACCCTCCCGTCCACCCGCCCGTCCACATGGTCGTCCAGTTTTCCGTCCAGATACCCGTCCATCATGCCCGTCCAGATACCCGTCCATCATGCCCGTTCCGTGCCCGTCAACGGATGCTCGCCCATCCAACGCGCCCGTCGGCAAAGAACGTCCATCCATTTCCGTAGTTTTCATCCTCTGTCAACGGTTCTCGTCCAGATTTCATCCTGACGGACACCGGGGTTGAATCCTGACGTCCGTCTGGACATCCTGACAGACGGACAGGACGTGACGGAGACAACCCTGCCCCGGCGTAGTAGGCTGTAGGCAGCCTTGGCCAGAAAAATGCCCAGTTTTTCCTCATTCATTGGACATAGTGGAAAGCAATGAGCTTCTCTCGTATGAGAACTCGCATTCATCCATCTAAGCCATTTGACCTTGTATCTTGGTTCCACGACGGCAGTCGCAATGAGCAGCAGCTTCTCCAGTGTCAACTTGGGAACAGCATTGTGGCTCCAGTGTCTCTCAATCTGCAAGACTCCAAAACTTAGTAATAATTCATGCGTAAAATCGATGAATGTCAAAATCAAAAACTATGTATTAAAAAGTCACGTACCTCTTTGAGCCGGTCCGGGGTAAGCTCTGGATTTGCGACCGCTAGAATCTTTGAAAGCTTTTTATAATGTTGATCAATTGACCCTTTAATAGCCGCTCTCATTGTGGCAACGACATCCTCCCTAGTCACTTCCACTTCTTGATTTTCATCTCTGAGTTTTCGAATTGCGGCATTAGCCGTAGAGGAGATCTCTTGCTGAGTGGCAAAAGTCGTTACAACAATGATGAGTACCAAGAATTTAACGATTACACTCGATATGATCGAACCGTGGTTTTATCAGACAATGGATTGCATAAAAAAAGGATGTTTCATACCTTAAAGATGAACCTAGTGAATATATGCAAGGGCATGGTATACTAGCTTGTTTGCGTGTGCATCTTACATGTCTTCACCTCCTCCTCAGTCAACAACTCCTGAAACTTATCAAGCTTCATAACCCCGTATTTTTTAACACGATAGAGGGTATGCACAAGGTTGGTCCTCACGTGGGAGTTCTCTGTATGCCTGTCCATCCAAGTCACAATGAATTGTGAATGACAAAGTAACCATGTCAAATGCTATAAACTATACCATCAATTTAATGCGATTACTCAAATAAATAATAAAAAGAACTTACATGTTTATGTCGTGCATTGCTTGCATTGCCAACCCAATGCGTTGTCTTGTATCAAGGACAATGGAATCCACACAAAAATGCCAAGAAATCTCTTGACTGTGCAGCCTCTCAATATGGTTCATCCAGGCTATACGTCTGTGATTTTTGTCACAGACAAAGAATTTATAATCTACTAGATGCTTCAAAGATGGAATGGACTGCAGCTGAGTTTGAAGGTGCCGTTTACCGAGTTCCAAATGGGACCCCACGCACGCTTCTCCTCATCACTGAAAATCTCCGTATTGCCTTTCTCGTCAGAGTATGACACATAGAATACTCGAGCTCCTTCGTCATAACCACGAGAGTATTGGTTGTCTAAAAAGGTGACGTCACAAGTAAGTGTAGGACGAACCATTGGCATAGGCACCATCCTGCACAAAGGAATTTTCATGCGGGAGTGTCCATCCGACGTCATCTTCAAGCTATTGATGACGGCCACTGTGTCGAATGTTTGCACACGCTTGATGTCCTCCTCAAGAAATCCGGATTCTACTCTTGGAATATAGTCCTTCGCAGGATCATCCTCTGCGTTGACGTCATTGACCTCATGAGCAGCTGGGTCGACACAGAGGCGATGAACACCTTCCCGCTGACCCTTCACCTTCACGATTCAAATAGGCAAATAAAAGACAGCATATGAAGTCATGTTGAAAGGAAAATTAAACATATAAAATGAATGCAATGCAATCATAATGGGACAACAAGAGGCCGCAACTCGGGTAGGTATTTTATAATGTGACCTAGCATGTCAAATGCAACAACAGGCCTCTGTAGGACAACGGTACATCCCGCAACAAAATATGAGGATGTTGTTGTCAATGATCGGTCCAGAGTCAACATTGTGAGAGCAAATATAGTAGTCGATGCTATACTAAGGATCTGCAATTTCCATATCCCATGACCCTAGTAACATACAGCTAGACTCCTGCAGGGTCAAACCACATTCAAAGGTACCATTGGGATTACTTTTGTAGGACATGACTTGAGTCCTTTTTTAAACTTTTGAAGCTCTCAATTACTTTGCTGCTGTCATTATTTAAAAAAATTTATGGATGAATAATATAGCAATGCATCACTTTAAAGGGATGAAGAAAAAATTTCATAAAAAAAATCTTTCAAAAGACATAAATCATCAATTTTAAGGCTAAATTTAGTTTCTTTATTACAATATAGCATTTTAAATAGATTTTTTAATCTAAATTTTCTTAACTTTCAAAACATACAACTATCAAAAAGAATTTTTAGTGATTAAATTTTGAACTAAAAATAGTATAATTTTTTAATCAATTTATTCATTTTTGATAAATTCTTGATTTAATCTTTTATAAAAATTAAACATTCAATTTCAAAAATATATTTCATGGGATCCTCAATGTGAATAATATAAACACTTTCTGTTCTATCACAATCATCATTCAGGTTCATTTTTATATTAAAAAAGACGTTCACATGTTTTTACTTCTGAATATTATAGAAAATAAAAAAATATTCAAATTATAGCAAAAGGGTCTTTTTCTACTCTCTATTGTGACTATCTATACACATGATTTTTTTGAATTCAATCACAATATTATTCATTAGAAATTAGACCCCTTTTCTACCATTGAAAAACCTAACAAGCTGACATCTAAACTTCAATTGAAACTTTAGTAAATAAGTTAAGATTTATCTATGAATAAAAAAATATTAGTCTTGACATGATTTGAACTTCTAATAGAAAATGACTAAAATGACTAAATTTAATAGATTAGGCTTAAAAAATAATAGCTTTAAAGAAGATACATTGCAGATTTCAATGCGTCTGACCCCTTTTGTGGTACCTTTGAGTGTGATTTGACCATGCGGTGACATTGGTTCCTCCCAATAGAGATGATTCAATCCATCATCAAGTTCACGGATGAGGTCTGTGAGGTCTCGTACCATATCTTCCTACACTTCATCTCGAAGAATAACTTCGTCCACGCCAGGAATCGAGGCCAGCACAGGGATAACAACATCGATAGGAACGCTCAAGGCTCCCATCCAGAACATTTGGTACTTGATTGGCCATTTTCTCCACTTCGTCAGCTGAAGCTTCCACCCGGTTTATGTTCTCAACCTGCTCAGCCAATATTCTCGATTAGATATACGTTTTGAATGCCTACAGACATCTAAAGTACATATCAGCAAACGGACACAAGCATGAACAAGCAAGGCATTCAGTCCTGGTCATCTGCACTCAAACTAGTAGTCATCCGATTTGATATATAACTAGATACTAGTGCATAGGTCCTTGCAGTGCGTACCACCTCTCGGTACCGATAGAGCAGCTATAGTACTTGAACCTATGCTCACCATACAATAGACAGATAAAGTCAAAATCACGATCAACGAACACATCTGAGACACGTTTGCATAACCATTACCACCCAGCTGTCCTTCTCGGTACCGGGAAGGTAGGTCACACACACCAAGGTGAGCTCGGGTAAGTATCCATATTGCTCCTTGTAGGCGCAAGATTACTCACCTTTCATAATCAGGCGAACACCGACCAGGTCTTATGCCTTTATCCACCTTTTAAATATATGGGGGTGTTGTGAGCACGGTCCACTGTGCCTTCAAAGCAATGGATCTTTTTTGCTAACGTTTTCTAAGTGTCGTGGATGGCAGCGAAACTACTAGAAATACATGGGTAACTAATCGGTTAATTGCAATGATCAGGGATGATAGTAAATTCTAAATCCCTAACTATCTATCCTATGTTTAGGGTTGATTGGGTAGTTGGCGTTATTTCTAACGTCCCTAACTACGTGAAAGGAGAACCCTCATGTTCTTTCCATGAACCTCTAAGACTATCTTTTGAGGGTTGACACTTCTCTCGGAAGTTCTAAGTCTACGGCTAACCCTAAACTTAGTCTTTATTCTAATTTCTAATCTCTAAATGTAACTCTAGATTTTTACTTCTATAATGCTAACTTTAATTTTTACTTCCAATTTTGACTCTATGTTTTGACTTTTACCCTCGGTTTTTTACTCCTAAATTAATCCTAGGTTTTTACTCTTAATTTAACTCTAGATTTTTACTCCTAAATTAATTCCAGATTTTTATTCCTAATATTAACTCTAAATTTTTACTTCTAAACTAACCTTAAGATATTTGCTTGAGAATTTGACGCCTAGATTAACTCTAGATTTATATTCCTATATTAATTCCTAGTTTAGATCCTAGATTCTCCTTCTAACCTAATCCCTAATTTAACACTCTTGAATCTAACACCTACATGTACTAATCACGGTGTCGTGTAGAAAGGAGTGCGCCTTGAGAATCCACAGGGGATCTGGCTGCAATTGGCAGTACTTGACTACGGAGCTCGAACGTGCCCTCGAATCTTCAGGTCTTCTAATTTTGAAGTCTTCAGATCTTCAGGTCTTCTAACAGCTCCCCATTGGCCTGTCCTGTGGTGGCTCTAAGGGGTAAGGGTAAAGGTAAGGTGATAAGAATCCACGGGTCTTGGACGGGTAAAACGAGACGGCAGATCATGAGCTGGACCGTCCGAAAGATGGCTCCTAAAATCAAACCCACGGTGACCAGCAAACGTGCCTCACCAGTGGGAACCATACGACCATGTAAGTCATCAACCCCACTTCGTCGCAACAAAGTTTACAGTACAGAAATGAAATACAATAGGCCTCCAAACTGGCCGGGAATAGTATTAAAAGAAACCGGACCACAAGCCACAATACAGTCTTCATGTCTTTGAGCCTCCATCTCCTCAAACCCCAAAGCCTCCAAATCTTGCTCCCTTCAACTCTTAAGATCTTCAAGTTTTGAGAAAAAATATTAACATAGTGAATCAACCTTGGTTGTGAGCTTCAAACGAACGCCACTAATGGCTTAAACTTCCAAATTCTAAATGCGATAACTCTCTGGAAATCTAATGCAACAAACTAACACTCCTGAAAATCTCAAACTATTCTAAACTACTGTCCAAAAGTTATGTAAGTTCAAAGCTTCGCCTTCCTCTAAATATTCAACTGTCCATAACTTCTGCCTCAAAGCTTCAAATCTCAATTGTAATAACTTTCTAGAGAGGTATGACAAAGATACACACACCCTTCAAATCTCAAATCAAAATAAAAAACACAACAGAAGCTATGGCTTGTTGAAATCTCTGCCTCTCAATGGATGACCTCGGATTTTCACAATTTCCAAACCTTCATAACTTTTGCTACACAACTCCGAATCCAATTTATGAATCCAATTTATGAATCCAATTTACGAATCCAACTTATGAATTCATTTTGAAAAGCTCTCAACACAAAGAACAATATCCCAAAGTTTCAATTCCAAAAGATTTCTCATCAATCAAATACAACAGATCGAAATTCTGCTTCAAAACCCTCAATTTCTTCATCGCATACAAAACTCTCCCAAAAACTCCCAAGGAATCTTTTCTCACTTTCCCATTTCTCTAGTGGATGTGGGCATCTCAACCCATGTCCCCTACCCAAAGCACCCCTAAAGGCACTTCTCTAAATCTTATCTACTCCCCTTCTTATCCTCTCAAAATCCTTTAGCTTTATTTATTGGAAGACTAAAAACTTAGACCTTCCAACCAACTAGATAAGTAAAAATAAAATAACTAAACATAAAAAACAAATCATAGGGTAGCCATACATCGCATGGATGTATAAAGGCTTCAGGTCGTACAACCTGATCGCCAAGTCGTGGACTTGGTTGATTGGAGGAGTCATGGTCACTGGCCGCCTGTCGGTCCGGGTTCGAAACCTATCGGGCCCGTCGAGTGGTTGGGCCCACGGCTTGGCACGCTAGTGAGGCAGGAAAAATAATAAACCAGTCAACCCGCTACCTATCCCCTGAGCTTGTGACAAGAACAGTGCAGCACCTAAATGCTAACAAAGGCCTGTAACCTCAAACCGTGGTTCTCACCACGACCAAACCCTTTTACCTTAACTATCCGTTAATTAGAATCAAAACATATCAACAACAGTATTAATATCTACATGATGGAAGACTTTCCATCAAGACAACAGTTTGTTTAATCACGCGTAAGGGCTAATTTAAAGAACTCAACGCTAACTAGGAAAAAACACCAGGGATTGATTCATAAACTCACCTCGTCACTGCTGGTGTCGGAATTAATTTCATCCACATCCATATACACATCTCCATGCTCTATGGTGGTCCTTGGTCTTGGTTAAATTTTCCCACGCTCACCGCTTATGTTCGGAAATTAGGACCCCGTGCAATCTAAACCTCTTCTTTCCCTTCCTCCTTCCTTCTCCTTCCGTTCTCTTTCTTTTTCTTTCCCTTTCTCTCTTTTTACACTAACACTATTCTACCTAAACTTTTATGGGTGTCTTATATTATAGATTCAAACCCCAATGAGATTTTAATGTCCCTCCTATCCTCTTACACTACCTTGTCTTTGTGTCATCCTAATCCACCTTCTAATGATCACTACGAATTCTCGAGATTTTTCTCCTAACACCTACTTAGTTAAACCTACGTCACTATTTATCGTCTCTCTCCCCCTTTTCTTATTTCATCCTATCTTCTTCTAATCCTCCTTCATTCTTGTTGGCTTCAATTTGGTGTAGGAAGAGAGGTGATATGTGAGGGTTGTATGCACGGATTTTTTCCAAGACAATTGAATGTGCGGCCTCTTTTTTTCCCCCTTTCTCTCCTTCCCTCCCCCCCCCTCTCTCTTAGTATTTTGAGGTAATGTTTTTTTTTTAAGATAAACTCAATCCTTAGATTTAGAATCCGAACTGAAAGAAAACCAAAAAAAAAAGAAGGACCCGACTCCCCAAGGACTCCCAGACTCTCGGACTCCCTGGACTGCCGAGCTACGATCCAGCGACTCCCTTTTGCGACCCAGCGACCCTTCCTAGCGACTAAAGCCCCGATCCTTAGACTAAAGCTCCACCCCGATATCTTAGATTGAAGCCTCAACTCTTTAGACTGAAACTCGACTCCCCAACTGGACATGGGGGTCTAGTTGGATTGGTTTCTTTCCTTTTACGAATTGGAATTCTGGGTTTTGGGCTTGGGTTGAACACTTGAACTTGGGACTGGTTTTTACTTGGGGTTGAGTTTTTTGCAATAATAACTAGGATTGCCAAACCGTGGGGAACTAGATGCTAGAACTAAGGAAACCGGCTTGTTGGGTCAAGACAACGAAAGCTAGGTTGCTACAACTTTGACAATTGAACTTCTCTACAAACCTACATATCTTAGAAACTAAACTCTGGAGGTTTCCACAAAGGTCTTGGAAACTAGACTTTGGAACGAGACACCGGGAAGGGCCAAGGCTTTGGCGCTAGGTTGGTTTTAACACCAATTTTAGGACTTTTTGGTACTATGGGGGTCCAAAGCTCCGCCGCCTAACTCTTAACACACACTTTAGGACTCCAAATCTTGTTTACAAGTTCAAAGCTTCACCATTCCCAAAGGGGGTCTACACGCTGAGAGAGACTTTAGAAGAGGGAAAGGTAAGAACGTTTCCAACACAACTACACGTAGGGTCAAGGCTCCGCCGTCCTGGAGGGGGACCCACTCAACAGGGAAAATATTAGCAGAGGGATGTCAGAAATTTACATAGAGAAAACACACAAGTTAAAGCCACGTGGCCACACAAAGCTCATATGTTAAAGACCCCCCAGAGCGGCATCGTCAAGGTATGGTGGGAGGGTGCTTTAGGATTAGTACAAGATCCACCAAAAGACTCCCAACCCCACAAAGGTTAGCTCACAAGGATATGAGGAGGACATACAACATATAAGAAGACGCTCAATCTTACAACGAGAGTACCAAAAGTACAAAGCAAGGTAGAAGGACCCCCAAGGACCTTTGAAGCTTGAAGAACAACAACAAAAGGAGCCCAAAAGGGCTTCAAAAACACCATAGAGGTTTTTGGCTTCAAACGCCAAAATATCCAAAATAACTTGGACCCACGGACCCAAAACAAGAATTGAGGGTGTTCTAGAGAAAAAAATGGGGACCTTAAATAGGTTTCCAAGGCCCCACCCCTCCCTCAAGAATTCTAAGGTAACCTTATCAACTTCAATTTTCATCCTCATCTTCAAAGATTTTCATCCTAATCCTAAAAAACTACTTTTACCTATCTACGTTGGACCAACCTCCTAACTTTTGGAGATTAATTCCAATTGTCAAACGGATTGTGCCGTTGGCTCCAGATCGTCGTGTTTAATCCAAGACCTCCTAACCCCCGTACCGAGGACAAAAAACCATCGTAGGCTAATTTAGTTTAAAAACTAAATCGTGGTAAAATCCTAGATCTTGGGGGTCTCCTATTTTGAGAAATATAAATAGCCTAGGGTCTCCGGTAGGTGTAAGAGAGTCGGAAAGGGTTCCTACTTGACTTCATTTCGCCATTGTATGGTCCCGGGATGCCGGTCAATGCGGCGGGGATCCCACCACGTGGTTAATTTCCGAGGAATCTCGCCGGTTCGGGTACTTGCTGCTATCACAATGTGGTGAAACTTCACAAAGCGCATTATTAACATAAAATAAGCTAGTCTAATTTTTAGTGAGATTTTCTGGCAACCTGGGTAATTTCCATTAAATTCCCGTTGGAGGTTACTAGTGTTGACCACCCGCAAAAGGTTCTTCTGCAAGTCGGAAGATGATGGGATTTTTCACATGGCCTCTCAAAGGGTCACATGAAAGATGTGTAGGTGCGTTTCCGTACCTGACACAATTGGTCAGTGGAGATGAATTGGCCATCTCCTTGAATTATCGATGGTGTGGAAATCTTTTGCAGATAGAAGAATCTTGGCGAATCGATTTCGTCGTTGGACTCCTAGCATGGGATTTACCCTAGAACACCATCCTCGAGCTGTAGATTCCTCCATGGCTCGGTCTTGCGTATGTGGCTCTTGCATGCTAACAATTGGAGTTTGGGGAATTCTAAACCTAACTCTAGGATCCAACCTAATGGCCTCGTTGTGGATCCCTCGAACCGACTTAGCCATGAATTGCCACATTCATGGTGGAATTTAGCCCCTTTGAGCCTATGTGACTTGAATCCTCCAAATCTAACCGTTTCGCTCTTTCTACCTATTTTTGGGCCAGGTTTGGTGGGATTCTAAGTCTAAACACAAATCTAGACCAAATACTATAATGGGTATGTTACAACCCTCTTTTGGTTCTACACTCTTTTTATGGCTTTTTGTATATTTTTCTTAACTTTAAATTGCAAATTTCCAAAAAAATAATTCTATGAGTTCCAAGTGACAAATTGGGAGCTCACACTCCTCCGTGCTTAATGCTATTGTCGTCGTACCGGAAACCACACAAGCAATTTTCCATCCTCTAAACCTATAAATGTCAGAGCCCATCCCTTAGCCCAAGCGATTCAAATCAGAATGTCCGTCGGCCAACTGTCGCTGGGTCTGCCATTGCCACATGGGCGTCCATAAGATGAAGCTGGACCATCTCGACCACCGAAGCAACCTTGTGTGGAGAAACGATGGCATGGGAATCTTCAACATGACGCTCGGGCATTGGTGATCTTGTTGCAGGTTGGATGCGTTGAGCCCGGCAGTTGTGACGTGACATTTGAAGGCTGTTTTGAAGGTTTAAACATCAACCAGTATTATTGCATGGTTAAGTCTATTGAGGGAAGTCGTGGTCATCAACGATGGTTGGAAGGACGAGTTAATCCTTTAACTAAGGCGGATCGTGCTGATTATGTTGCTGCCACCATCAAACGCATTCTCAAGTTCTTGCAGATGGAGTGATATTTTGATTGGAGCTCTATTTTTTAACCTCTAGTAGACGTATATTAGTTTCTAATTCTTTATTGTATACTTAGAGTATTTTTTTATGAATTTAATTTATGTTTATGAAGTTGAACGAGGAAAATATTGAAATAGTTACCTTCTAAATACTTTGAGGTGAATTATCTTCTACCTAGGGATTTGGAATTAGTCTTTTGGTCAAAATCCACGACCGATAGAGATTAGGGGAGCCACATGGACAAGACATGGGCTGAAATCCACTTGGCTTGTGTGGTTTAGATAGAAGATAAGGTGGAGGAAAAGGGGGAACACTATTCATCTTCTCTCTCGTTGTTGTGATAAGGCCCGAATGTTTAAGGAGCCATAGTGTGTTGTGTATTGAGATTTTGGAAATGAAATTTGGAGGAATTGTTTATCATGGTGTTGTGCTTCCAAAAAGTTCTTTCATGCTTGAATCGGAGTTGTGAATTAAGATTTGTACTAGTTTGAGTGGAGGAAGGTCTGCTGCCTCCCATGATAAGGGACAGAGACTTCGACCGACCATAGAAGACGGACAGTTCTTTATTTTACAATGAAAATTTGAGGGTTTGAAGTATATATTGTTAACTTTCTAAGAAGGTATCATTTGTTCTATTTGGAGTATTTGTGAGAGAGTTGTGTGTGTTGAAGTGAAGAAGGGTCTAATGCCCTCAATTTTAGAGGCCGAAACTTTGAGCGGCCATAGATATTGGACAGAGTGTTAGAATAACTTGAAATTTGGAGGGGAAGCATAGATTTGTGTAAGCTTTCCAAAAAGCTATCACTCATCTCGTTTGAAGTTGTGAAGCATCGGTGGCACTCAGTTGAAGTTCAGTCGAAGAGTTGGAGTTGAAGACTTGTGTGTTGTGGCTTGTGGCTTGTCTTTTCTTGTAAGCTTTGTTGTTGCAGGTGGCATGGGTGAAACCATTGCTTAGCCTCTTTTTGTGTTGTGGATACAACGAAGTGGGGTTGATCACCTACATGGTTGTACTTTTTTGTTGTTCCCATTGGTGAAGCATAATTGTTGATCACCGTGGGTTTGAAATTTAGGATCCAATCCCTCGGACGGCTCAGCTCGTGGTCTGGCCGTCCTGTTTTACCTGTCCGAAGACCGTGGGTTCTTATCACCTACTTAAAACCTTTAAACCCAATTAGAACCACTACAGGATAGGCAAACGGGGAGCAGTTTGAAGATTCGACGATCGAGTTTGAAAATTCGACAATCGAGCTTAAAGAATCTACGCGACTACAATTTTTTTTACTTCCTAAGCCATTTCTGGTTGCAGCCAGAATCCCTGTCATTTCCCAAGGCAAACCGCTCTCAACACGACATCGTACAATCCAGACAAACAAGGAGAGCATACGTGGTAAGGCCAAGGGGACCCGGACCCAGTACGACACTCGAGCTCACCTACTCACTTGTCCACCCCCTTCTCCGCACCGAGAGGGTCCTTGGCACCCAGCTGAGTATGCTTAGGGTCACCAGAAAATGAGACTGACTGAGATTGGCTAGCCTAGGTCGTAAAGCGAGAAATCGCTCTCACCAGCTCTCAACTACAGCATAGACAAAAAACAAATGAGAACCCGGATCTGTCCACACCCGAGCTCGCGCACTGGAACGAATATGAGAAGGGGGATATCCAGATCGATCAAAACGCGACAAGAAAATTATGCTCACCTGGTCTCGTAACTGCTCCCCTCCCTGCACCGAGAGTGTACTCGGCACCCAGTTGGGTATGCTCGGCGCCACCAACGGCTAAGACTGACTGAGATCGGCAAACCTAGGTCAGAACGCAAAAAATCGCTCTCACCAGCTCTCAACTACAGCGGAGACAAAAAACAAATGAGAACCCGGGTTTGCCCACACCCGAGCTCGTACACTGGAGCGAATATGAGAAGGAGGAAACCCAGATCTATCAAAATGCAACAAGAAAATTATGCTCACCTAGTCTTGTAACTGCCCTCCTCCCCGCACTGAGAGCGTACTCGTCACCCAGCTAGGTATGTTCGGCGTCATCAACGGCTGAGACTGACTGAGATCGGCTAACCTAGGTCAGAACACAAGAAATCGCTCTCACCAGCTCTCAGCTACAGCAGAGACCAAAAAAATATGAAAACCCGGATATTCTTACACCCGAGCTCGCACATCCAAGAGAATGAGAAAAGGGGGAAACCCCGATTGATCAAAACGCAACAAGGAATTTTAGCTCATGAGTTCACAAGACTACCCATGTCCCCGCACTAAGAGGGTCCTCGTCACCCCTCTGGATATGCTTGGGGCCACCAACGGCTGAGACTGATTGAGCTAGTCTTGCTCCAAACACTAAATGTCGACGTCGCTCTCGCCGTCTCAGATTCGAATGCACACTTCCGGACTCGCGCACTAACGAACTCTTTGCTACTATCGCATATAGGCTAGTTCTATAGATTTTTCCATTGTGCCCTTACCTTGGCCTCCCTCTCAATACCGAGAAGATACAACACCTCTCACGCTGTAGGCGCAGGATTATCCACCCTTGGTAATCAAGCAAACACCAACCAGATTCTATGCCTTTATCCACCTTTTAAATACATGGGGGTGTTGTGAGCACGGTCCATTGTGCCTTCCAAGCAATGGATCTTTTTTGCTAACGTCTCCTAAGTGTTGTGGATGGCAGCAAAACTACTAGAAATGCATGGATAACTAACAGGCTAATTGCAACGACCAGAAGTGATAGTAAATCCTAACTCCCTAACTATCTATCCTATGTCTAGGGTTGGTTGGACAGTTGGCGTCATTTCTAACGTCCCTAACTACGTGAAAGGGAAATCCTCACGTTCCTTCCATGAACCTCTAAGACTACCTTTCGGGTTTTGACACTTCTCTTGGAAGTTCTAATTCTACAGGCTAATCCTAAAGCTTAGCTTTCACTCTAATTTCCAACCTCTAAATGTAACTCTAGATTTTTACTCCCGAGTGCTAACTCTAATTTTTACTTCCAATTTTGACTCTATACTTTTACTCCTAAATTAACTTTAGATTTTTAATCCTAAATTCACTCTATGCTTTTATTCCTAAATTAACTCTAGTTTTATACTCCTAAATTCACTCTAGACTTTTACTCCTAAACTAACTCTAGATTTTTACTCCTATCTTAACCATTGACTTTTACTCCTAAAGTAACTCTACAATTTAACTTCTATTTCTAATTTTTATCTTTACTTATCACGGCTTACTATTCACGTGAAAAGGGCTAATTAAAGAAATCAATGCTACTTAAAAAAACAAAACCCAAGGATTAATTCAGACTCTCACCTCCTCACTATCGGTGTCATAGATAAGTTCGTCCACGTCCGCGCACACATCATCATGCTCCATGGCAGTCCTTGGTTTGGTTGAATTTTTCCCAAGCTCACCGCTTATTTTAGAAAATTTGTACACCCGTGCGATCTAAACCCCTTCTTTCCCTTCCTCTTTCCCTTCCTTCTTCCCTTTCTTTCTCCCTCTCTTCTTCTACACTAACACTATTTCACCTAAGCTTTTAATGAGTGTCTTACAACTATAGACTCTAACTCCGAGGAGGTTTAATGTCTCTCCTATCCTCTTACGCGATTTATCTTTGTGTCATCCTAATCCACCTTCTAATGGCAACTATGAATTCTCAAGATCTCCTTCCCTAAGTCTTCATAATCCTAAGCCTAGGTCACTATTGATCGTATCTCTCACCTCTTCTCCTATTTCATCCCATTCCCTTCTAATCCTCCCCCATTGTGTGTAGGGCAGATTTTTTGTTGGTGAGGTGACACTTTCTTGTATACAAGTACGATGGCGCTCCGCTCTTTTCTTCCTCCTCCCTTCCATATTTTGGTGTCCGTGTTTTCCCAAGATAATTTTTAGCCCTAGTTTTAGAACCTAAACCTAAAAATTCCCAAAATACCCAACACCCCTCCAAGGCCGTACCCACTCCCTGGCTGAATCCACTCCCCAACTGAACCTGACTCCTCCGGATGATTGGCCCGACTCCCCGGACTAGATTGAGCCCCCCGAATGATTGGCTCAACTACCCCGGACTAGACTAAGCCCAACTATCCCGGATGACTGATTTGGGGGGTTTGGGTTCTGATTTTGATTTTTTTCTCTCTAAGGGTTGGTTCTATTGGGTTGATTCTAATGGGCTGGTCCTAATGGCTGATTTCTAATGGGTTGGTCCTAATGGCTGACTTCTAATGGGCTGATTCTAACGACCTACATATCTTGGAAGCTAAACTCTGGAGGATTCTATAAAAGTCTTGGAAACTAGACTTTGAAATGGAACACCGGGGAGGATTAAAGCTTCGCCGCTAAGTTGGATTTAACACCAACTTTAGGACTTGTGGCCCCCCGGGGGTTCAAAGCTCCGCCGCCTAACCCTTTAATACACCCTCTAGGACTTCAACCTTGTTTACAAGTTCAAAGCTTCACCGTTCCCAAGGGGGGTCTATACGCTGAGAGAGACTGTAGGAGAGGAAAAAAAGCAAGAACTTATTTTTAAAGACAACTACACATAGGATCAAGACTTCAAAATTGATTTACAAAAAATTCAAAACATGACCCTTCAAAAACGACTTGAATAAATAAGAAAAATAATAATCTTAAGAGACCTCTATAACTAAAACTGAAAATTTAAAAATTTATTACAAATATTCAATCTTTAATCAAATTTAAAAAGAAAATTTTCAATTCTAGATTCAAATTTTATTGAAAAATCTTGGTTAGTATAGTAGTTGATTTAACTATATGGGTATGATCTATAAATTATAATTATTCAAAAAAAAATTGTTTTAAGTTTTTTGTTAAAAGTTTCTTAAAAGTTTTATTTTATAGTACATCTCCATAGTATCTACAATTTTAGAAATCTAAATAGCCCCTTAGTCCTTGAGGGATTAAGAGTCAACAAGGTTAGAAGAGCACACTTAAAATTTAAAAGTGAAATCCTCAAGGTTTGTCTACCAATGTTGTTTAATCCATATGTGTCAATATTGCTTCAAAAATAGCACATACAAAAATCCATATAGTCTCTTCAACAAAGGGGCCATCTTCTACTAGTTACAAAAATATATATAGAAAATCCTAGTACTTATATTTTAAAAATCTCTTTTCCTTGTGTTTTTTTAACATTTTTTTCATTTCTAAATATGACCAAGATACAAATGACTTGAATTATTTAGTATTAATGGTTTTTAGAAATGAGCTTCAAATACACTAAATTTTAGGGAGAAATCACATTGAAAATTCATTTAAAAGAGATTGTACAGTGAACTTTGAAAAATCTTAAATTGAATATGGTTATACATGTAACATTCTTTAACCTCATATTTTTCTTTTATGATCTCAATTTTAAGTTTGAAATATAAAAGTGGATTGAAAGACTTTCAAGTTTTAAACACCTTCTTGATCAAACATTGCAATGCTTCAATCCATATGTGATATATATATTTTTTTTAATCTAAATGATCCAAGAGCACCTCTAGTTTAAGATTTTGTGGTTACAATTCATGTTTTTTTCTAATAAAATTTATTAAAATTTATAATATTTTGTTTAGTTTAGAGCAAATTCTAAAAATATCAAATAGACATTGGCCATTTACTCATTTAGTGTCTAATGATGCTATGTCATTCATATTTTCTCGCATTTTCAAAACATTTCTTTCATTTAAGAATGCATTCAAGTTCCAAATGGTTTGACCATAGACCCCACAAGAAGCTTTTCAATATGAAAATTCGAACTATGCTAAATTGTTTATTTGTGCAATTTTAGGTCTAGTTACCTTAGTCCTTCCATTAGAGTTAATCATAATGTTGTGCACTCATGCAAAAGATATCCAAAGTGGATATTTGTCCTTCAAGATTGTCATGTTCAAGAATTAATCATATTGCCATGCATTCATGCAAAAATATCTAAAGCGGATGTCCATTCCTCAAGACTATCATACCCAAGCCTTGACTTTAGAGCCAGTTTTCATTAGCCCCTTAGACCTTCAACTATTAGATAGAGGCCGAAAGCTGGATGAGAGCTTCAATCATTTTCATTGGATGCTTAGTCTAGGACCAAACTCCCTAGAAATTTGTAAAGTTCTCCATTTTTTCTTAAGATCACTATACTTTTCAAATTAACATTTGCATTTTTACACTAGAAGAAAATGAGGGGTTTTGCGACTATAAAGAGCAACTGATTTTTGGATTGCATCGGACATTTGCAATTGGTGAGAATTTAGAGGCATCTAGTCGTTGTGGACAAGTTTTTTAGCCGTATCGTAGTTGCAAGGCTAAATGGGATTGTTTCTCATTTGGTAGCTTATTTGGAACTTCATCCATGCACTTTATGATGTGGTTGCTTATATGGTATTTGTTGCCATGTGAGGTTGGTCACTCAATTTGTGAGTTCTATAACTTATTGGCAACTCATTTGCAACTAATGTATAAGTCGTTTGCAATTCATTTCTAACTTCATTGCGACTTGTTTGTAACTCATTTGCAACTCATTTGTGACTTCATTGTGACTCGTCTGTGACTTCATTGCAACTTGTCTGTAACTTATTTGCAACTTGTTTGTGGCACATTTGTGACTTGTGGAATTTATAGATTTCAAAATCTACCAAATGTAAAAATCTACAAATTGTAGAAATCTACAAAATGTAAAAATTTACTAAATGTAAAAATCTACAAACTGTAAAAATTTTAAAATTTTATTAACAAAATTCATTACATAAGGATACAACTACTTTCGGGTCTTATATGTGCAACCTAATGGTACTCTTGACAATTGATATGGGACAATTGATATGAGACAATTATAAAATGATTTGAAAACAACTAGGAAACAGCTACAAAACAACGACTATTATTTTACAGCTGCAATTGTTTCCTAATCATTTTCTAGTTGTTTGTTGTAACTGCAAATCGACACAATGGATATCATACAATATAGAGTAGCCCACACTGACAACTATGATGAATATTGGATGGAGAATAACTTACATTCATTCTAAATTTGAATTCTATTACAACTCTCAAAATCTTACACTTCATTCTAGGAGTGCTTTGCGACTAAAACAATTTATCCACTTCATTCTACAACTACTTTGCAACTAAAATATTGTACTAATGATGTAAAGCAATGACGCAAACAATGACGTAAGAATTTGGTGCAAATAGAGAGGGCTATAGTTGAAGAATAGTTGTATAGGACACTTAGTCGTATTTTAGCTAGTTGTGGTAGACAGGTTTTTCTTCTAGTGTTAAGCATTACCACACCCTTCCTCTTAAAAGCATAAGAATTGTAGTAATAAATTTTGTTTTATAGCTGAAATTGCATGCCTCCAGTTGAGGGTCCATGCCCTCTAGGCCTGCAATTCCCAAGTACATGAATTGGAGGCTAGAGGTCTGGTTGAAGGGGGAGACCGGAGTTCTAAGGTAGCTGACTTCTTTTCAATCAACCACTCCTTTTTGCTAGTTAGGTTGCCATGTTTCTGATTAGTTGTGGTTTAGGTGATAGCTCATGTGGTTAGCAATGATCCTAGAACTAGTTTATTGAATTTAGTGCAATATGCTATCTTTAAGACAAACAAGCATCAACTTTGTCTACCTTGAGATTGAGTAGTATTAAAAAAAATGAAAAAAAAGGATTTTGTAAGTCGTAAAGGAATATTGGGAGTACTATAACACAAAGCTAACAAAATAGATGCTAATTTCAGTGTGGAAGAGGTTGCAAATTAGCTACCAAATTCTATTGTTTGTTGTAGTTTTGGCTAAAATCTAATTTTTTCAAGGATTTTCTCCCATATATTTTTAGCTACTGAAAATTTTAAGTAGCAATGGAGTGAATTTTAGCCAATTTTGTGAGCGCTAGGGATTTGGTAAAAGCTCATGTAGTACAAAGGTTGGAAAAATGTACATTGAAAGCATACAATGATCACAAAATGTACAGTGGAAGCCAAAATTATCACCTAAATTGAAGCATGGTCGATTTTGTAATCAACCTATGGTTGAAAATATGTTGATCTATAACAAAAATAGATTGCACAAAATCTTTACAAAAAAATTTCATGGTAATTTTATTTTTGAAGGAAAAAATGTATAAAATATGAAATTCTCTTGAAATCTATTTCTATAAATTGAGAAAATTTTCTCCTCACCATAACCATACAACAGATATGTTGAATTGCTTAATTCCTAACTATCTAAAATCTTTTTTGAGCTTCCGAGAATTTGCTCTAAATTGAATAAAAAACCAACATTTTGCTAAGTTATATTAATTTTTTTTGAATTGTAATTTTACAAATTCAAACTAGACATGTTAGAGGTCACTTAGGAAAAGAAAACACAACAATATTACTTTTAGATTGAAAGATTATAATGTTTGATCATAAGAGTGTTAAAATTGCGAAAGTGATTTGAATTCTTTCAATCCTTTTTTAAAATGTTAAATATAAAAATTTGATCACTAAAAAAATATGAGGATAAAGAGCCTAATGTGCATAACCCCAATTAATTTATGGCTTCTCAAAATATACTCTATAGTTTTTTGAAATGAATTTCTAATGTAATTTTTTTCCAAGATCTAGTGTATTTGCACTTGTTGTTTTAGTCCATTGTACTAGACAAAAATCAATTGAAATCTGTTGATTTTTTCTATTGTTTTAGACAAATCCAATTTTTTTATAATATTTTAGCTTTTTTAAAGATTTTAAAAAATCCTCTTAAAATATTTTAGAATTTTTTTTGGCTGCCCGAAAAACTCAGACAGTTGAAAACTAAAATTTTAAAAGCGGGCCACATAGGTAGTCCACTATGCGGGTAGGGCACCACCCGCAAGGTTTGAACCTTGGATCTCACGGTACAGGTTCAAAGGTTCAACCATTAAACCATCCAAACATTTACATGTTAATGTTATGAGTAGGTTTTTATTTAACTAGTTTTTAATCATTTCTCTTTTGCTTTGTTAAATCAGCAGACTTTGAAGGCCATTTTGACATAGTAGAACAACTTTTTTTTTAAACTTCAATGAAGAAGAGTTGTAAAATCAAACTAAATTTCATCTCCAAAAATCCGTTTGAAGTTTCAAGCCTCCAATAAAAAGTTATGGACAAAATTCAGAGAGGATGTTTGAAAAAGTAAAAGAAAAATGTCCATTTCAATCCCTCTCTGAATTTTGCCCATAACTTTTGATTGGAATCTTGAAATCTCAAACGGATTTTTGGAGATGAAAGTTAGTTTGACTATGCAATATTTTTTAGTTTAAAGTTCAAAAAAGAAGGTAATTTACTATGCCAAAATGGCCGCCCAAGTCTGCTGAGTTTAAATGACACTGAATTGTTAATGTTTTTTAATGGTTTAAAAAAAGTTCCATTGTATAACACCCTCCAAGAAGTCTTGCAACCACACTATGAAGTCTTATAAAAAATTTGTACAACAAATTTTGCAAAATTATAATTAGGTTTGATAAACCAATTAAACCATCATGCTCAAGCATATAGATATAGTCATAATACAAGGATCAATTAGTAAAATATAATTTTAATTTAGAAATATCTATTTAATAAAATTTGGGAAGACAACACCTTGACATTGATTTCTTTCTAGTGTAAAATTTTTCTTACATTATGTGCATTTTTCCACAAAGTGAGATGAGCACATTGATGTTTTTTAAATGTTTCTACAATACAATTTGAGAAGTTCATTACCAATCTTTTTCATTTAGTTATTATATAACACAATGAAAAGCACACAAAATAATTTACCAACAAAGGTATTTAAAAATAAAATAATTTTTTTGTGTATTGATCAAGATTGCATAAAATAATAGATTTAATAGATAATTTTGATGGTCCATTCTTAATATGATGGTATATTCTTCATGCCACCCAACAATCTGTATAAAGAGTCAAAAAAGGCAATTGATATTACAAAAAATAAAATATTAAATATTAAGATTTGGGTGATTGCAATCTTGATATTTTTAGATTTCCACAATTCCTAAAATTACATTAGTAATTGTGTCATTTGATATTTGATCTTTTTCTAAATTTCAAATTGTTCTTCATCAAATCCTTAGCACCCAAATGCCTAAGGCCTTTTTTAAGTTTCTTGGATTTTGTTCTATATTGAACCAAAAAATAAATATTTTGATAAATTTCATCAATATTTTTTGAATTGAAACCTTACAAATTCATTATTGACATATTAGAAATCACATTGGAAAAGAAAATACAACAATACTACTTATGAATTGAAAGATTATGTTATTTGATAGAAAAAATTTAAAATAGAATTATGACAATGGAATTAGATTCCAAAAGATTCCATATGAATGTTGAAATTTGGAGCACCATTAGAACATTTTATATTGTTACTCTGGCACTTTTTAAAATATGCAAAAAAGTCCCGATGGACATCCTTGTACAAAATCTTGAAATGAAAAATCATAATCAATCATTTTCAAAATCGGATGCCGATCTTTGCTCCAGTCATCGGTGGTTCACATGTGATAGTCAGGAACTCGGAAGTCAATATGGAGCTCCAGTTCTCCTTTTTCTCCTCCCTCTTTGAATGTAAATTTTGCAAGCTTGTTCTCCTTTCCATCAACCTAACTTACTATTTTTCTAAAAGTATTCTTCTTTTGTATCCTTGTGTCACCTATTCCATGGCGTGCCAAGACTTATTGGTTGCTACATGCCACTAAATTCCAAATATTGCTAAAAATATGGATATTTTAATTGGCAAAACAGGTGTGCATACGGAAGCGAGATGTGGCATGGATCGGACCTCCAAGTTTGGCACTTGGAGCTCCACCTCCGGTCTAGTCCCTGCATGCAAATACGCCCTTAAGATAGAACCATCTATAACTGATCAAATAAGCAACTATAGATATGATTTGGAGTAGTGCAAGGCAAAACAAGTATTTTTAGAGGTGCATTGATAGAAATGACGGGAATTACAAAAAGTTGAAATTTTTTATTGCTTGAATTGAAATTACTATGAATTTTGGGAGGCAAAAAGTGCATTGGACCCATAGCCAATGTTTAGACTCTGCCAATTCCAATCATTTAAGAACTAGTTTTTTGCTCATTATTTCCTACTTTCTTTCTCACTATTTTAAGACATGTGTCATGAACTTATTAGTTCCAACCTTGACTAGTTAAAAAACCAAATATTCCAAGCTTCAGAAAATGTGATAGGAAATAAGTACACCTACATATAGGTTGGGAATGGGTCACTGATCAGGAATGGGTGGCTCTGCCTTAGTTGCAACAGAGAGCTCCCGGAGCATCCGGTTCGGGAGGTCCAGGAGCCCAATGGCAACTGGCTCTCGGCCTCCCCGACACTTGTCTCCCAGAGTCCAAGTGCCACCGAATCTATAGCCCTGTCCACCATATATACCCCCACGCCACGCTGGCACGGCGACGATTCCAGAGCAACCACAGTTTCCGCCCTGTCCGCTACGTGGCATCCTTTTGCATGCCACGTATGCTTGCCACAAACACATGCCACGTGTTCTCCTTCAGTTCCCGCACCAGTCGCCGTCGCCGGCCTTAACTTACTTGATGCCCATCCCCGAGTATCCCTTCAACCTCCTCATCGCTCCTTTCCCCCGTCCAGCATCTTTCGGTAAGCCCCGAAACATCGCCACGTCTGTATCCACCTTGAATTTTCAACACAATTTCTATACAATTTTCGTATGTTTATAGTTTTTCAGTGTCGGATTTTCTTTTGCAACGTTGAATTCTGTCTAAATTGCGCATTTCGGGAAAAAAACTCTCCTCGCTTACGCGATTTCTAGAGTGATTTGTATCATAATTTTGGTTTCTAAGAGATTTTTTCATGAATTGAGCAGGATTGTATACTGGAACGCTGTATCTTTCGTGTCCCGATTCGTGTACAGCAAGGGGCTGAAAATGGCGGAAACGCAAACTAATCCGGAGGGGAGGGAGGTGCGGATGCCTGAGGAGAGGACGTATTACATCAACATTCCTCTTCACCCTCTCACTGGGCAGGTACTAACATAATTTTCCTCCTCTTCGGTATCATTCTCCTTCTATTAGCAAGACACGCAAAATCGCTGCTGAGCCTACTTTCTGTTGTTAGAATTTTGAAAAGAATGTTATATGTTCTTGTTCGGAAGTGCGTCGGTTTCGTGGCGCCGAAGATTTTAGATTTTACTTGCAAACGTTGTGAAGAGGCGAGCATTTTTGGTAGAAGGGTCAAAACCGTTTTTCTAAATTTTGCATCATGATTTGCTGAAGCAGTAGACAGTTGTCCATGATTGAACCCTGCTTTATGGATCAGCCGTGTGGAATCTTGTTTCCGAAACCGTTGTTTGTGTTGTATTGGATCTGGTGTGCTAATTTCATCGCTGGTTGAAGATCGCATAGAAAATAAGGTACTCGTAACAATTTTGCAAAAAAACACGGGAATGTACTTAGTTTGTTGCCCCGAGGTCAGAGTTTTGATTTGATTTTTTCAATAGTTCACCTGGTAGGCTGTAAGATTTTTCTTATTTTCTAAATTTCTGTTCTGTGAATTGATTATTGACGAACGAGAGACACTTCCAGGATACTATAACTTAATATGTCGTTTTGGTTTGGTGTTTCAGGTAGCAGATGAGCACTTGGAGAGACTCTCCCTGTACTACACGGTCTATGGCGCTGTGTTTGGCATTGTAGGTGTGATGGCCATTCTGGTGCCTCTGTTCTTCAAGAGCTTACCGTTGGACCAGTTGGTCGCGTGGTTGTTGGTGGTGGGTGGGGCTGTCACGCTTCTCCAATTCGTCCTCGTCTGTGGTGCACCGGGTACCACGGCCTTCCTGCTCCTTGGCGCCTTGCACTTGTCCGTTGGACTGTGGATGCTGCTGGAGCCTGTTCCCAATTCTACCAGGCTTGTCTTCATCGTGTGCGCCTGGTTTCTCGTTCATGTAAGCAAAGCACTCATAACTCCTTCAGATTGATAGATTTCCGAATTGAGATGTGCCATTAGGTGTGCGATGTATCCGACAGTGAGGTGTGCCAGCGATTCTTCCTTTGCCTTATAACTAGGACTGGTCTAGGTCAAGTTTTGCATAAATTTATAAAGCTTGGGTAATTTAACTAAAATTTGCCAATCTAAAGAACGTCGCCATAAATCATCGATGCTGTCAAGATCGATCAAGGTAGAGAGCTCGGAAGAGAGTACTTGAATGTGAGTGTTTGGGCCAATATGAAAATTCGTTAAAATGGCAGCTTTCCAATTGCCGACAATGGGATGCGCAAGTGTTTGTTCCTATGATTCGATAACCAGGACCGGTCTAGGTTTAAGTCTTGCACAGTTTTACGAAGCATTGGTAAATATCCAATACTTGCTAATTTAATTGATATTATCAACTCTTTCAAAGGTAGAGAATATTGTTTCAGCATCATAACCAACATGTAAAACAGTTGAAGTGTGCTTTCATTCGGATATCGATCTTTCTATATAGGCCACTACAGAGTGGAGATCATCTTGGGTTACAAATCAGAACCTCTCGAGATTAGTTTTTTTCCATTGGTCGACATACTCCGTATGCAACCATTGAAGTATTGGGAGGTTATTTTGACCACTTTTGCAGGGATAGTCGATAATTGCTGATTCCCTGTAGATGAGTGTACATAAATTGTACTAGCCAAGTCACGGTTACACCGAACGTGCAAATTGGGAAAGACAGGGACTAGTCGTAATCCTCACCTATGATTTGGGGCTAGCCACCAGTGTATTACGAGATTCTGTTCACCTCAACACTAAGGTGGAAGTGTACACCATAAGAAGCAAAGTATGTCTTGCATGCATGAAATCTCAAGCTCTCCTCTATTTTGGTACTTCGCTAGTGTAAATGCCAGCGGCATCAGGTTCTCCACGTTTCGTCAATCCAAATTTCTCATGCCTAGCCTTAGTCTACAGTAATCTGTCTAATTATTTTTAACACATTTGAAACTTGAGATCTTTGAGAACTTAGTGGGTTTTTTTGGTACACCTAGAACCAGTCAACTTTGTTTCACAACTTTTTCATGCAATTACCAAATAATTCATGATAAAGTGCGTTGAAATCCTCTGTCAGTTGCTAATAATATCTATTAAAATAGTTTATGTTAAATGGCAGCAAATATACTCAGTTATAATTTAGATGCGCTTACCTTACTGGAACTGTTGTTGGGGTGAATACCAGGGCGTGTTGAAGCTGCTGATGGCCGTCCAAGTGCGCTCGCTGGCGACGTGGCCGGCGGTGTTGACGAGTGGCCTGGTGTCCGTGATCCTGGCTTTCGTGATTTTAGCCCTGAGCTCGTGGATGTTCAAGGAGAGTCTCAAGCTGCTGGGCTTCTTCATCGGCGGTGACTTGATCTTCACGGGACTCTCTCTCGTGCTCATCGCCTGCATGGCCAGCCTGGGCCACCACGCCAAGGAGACGCACCAGCCCCTCCTGGCCCAGCATGGCGTTTAAAGCACTTCATTATAGCTCTACCTACTCATCAGCTTCACTGGAAAGGATGCTAGTGAGTGGGAGAATAGGTGGTACTGAGTTTTACAGTAAATTTGGTTCTGTATATTTGGTTTTGTGAAATCAATATGTGTCCATAACTTTGGTACTCTGGGTTTGTAGAATCCATACTGTGTGTTCATACCTTTGTTGCTCCTTCTTCTGGACTCGTAACGTTCTTGAGTTTTTGTATGAATGTAACCAGACTACGCTTCATTTGAAACTTGTATTAAAAACTGATCAGGAAAGTTCTGAGGATGGTTATAATGGTTTCGATTGCCAATTCTCAAATAGAGAGCTACGATACTGTTCTTTGCAACAATGCGCGTCTCAGCAAGGAAAAGGTGCAAAGTAACTTTACAGGAAACCGTTCAAATGAGTATTTTGAGATCGGTACTATTAAACTGCTGAACCCTGGAACGCCGGCAGAGCCATTTTGTGGCTTCTGGATGACACTGCACAGAGATTGGAAGGTTTTTCTCATCCATGCTTTTTCTTGTTGACCTTTCATAGTGGGTTATGAAGAGTATCCAAATGAATTTGTAGTTTTGTCAGTGTTTGTCTTCATGTAAATGAGAAGTTAGTAAAAAAAACGGATCACGAAATATGCTACTCTAGTGTATTTTGGGAAGTTGTTGTTCCTTGCTCTAAAGCTGAAATTTCTCCACAAAAATGATATCTTTTAATTTAAAGTCCAACTAACAAAATGAAGGTCATATACTCTAGTTTCTACTCCAATTTGAATTTTGAAAAAATTCTTAATATTGAATATTCTATTGCAATTTGAACTTTGGATATATTTTCAATGTCTATTATTTTCTAATTATAGAATGACACGAAAATTGAGTTTACACCATGATGTTTGTCACTGTAATATACACATTGAGAAATTTTCTGATTTTTTGAAATAATTTTCTATTTGATATGATTTTTCTTCACTTTCTCTTCAAAAATTCTCAAAAAAGTCAATTTTTCACAAAAAAATCTAAATTTTTTATGAAGTAAAGAAGACATGGAATTCCATCTCTGAAAAATAAATATAAATTTTTTTCCTACATATTTAGTTGCAAAATGGCAACAAATTGAGTGATGGGCGGTGAGGCTTGAAATCATGGCCATAGGTCCGTCATTTAGGGGTTAAACTCTTAAATTTTGTTGGAAGTTGGAAGCTAAAAACGGGATATTGAGTTTGTATATGCAAAAATATTTACAAAATTATACTATGCTTTGAATTGTTGAATAGTATGCATTTTTTGAATTTCTAAGTTCACTATGAGCATCATAGTGAATAGTAGACTATTAGATGGTTTCTTCTTCATTCTTTAAAAATTCAAAAGAAAAGGGTTTCCAACTACACATATATAGATGTGAACCCTTGCATAAAAATGTGTAGGTCAGTTTAGGGTCTTCAAATATCTTTCAATTAAAATGATATCTTCTATTAAAACCTAAATTGGATTAATGAAATATTTATCCCTTAAACGTCGAGGCGGACATTTTGTGGCCGACCAATGACAAGAAAATCTCTTGTGTAGGACATAATTGCAACTATTCATCCTCCAAATTTTGTGGGAAAAGAGAAGATCATCTACAGTTCTTTGACTTCCAATGAATACTTTGACTTCCAATGAGTGCTTTTGCATTTTTTGAATCCAATAATTCACATGGTATTACGATATATGATATCCACGGTTATAAGCCTGTCATTGAAGGATTATTAGATAAAATAAAAAATAGAAATTAAATCAAAGACAAAAAAAATTTATTTAAATATTTAAATTTTAAATTTTATTGGATGTACTTATATTTATGTGACATTAATCACAATAGATGGAATAACAGTCAAGTAGGGTTCATTTCAACGTCAGGGTGTGTCCAATTATTTTTTCTAAATGGAAATTGATTGGCGAATTGCCGTTGCACAATTGTTGAAAGAATTTTAGGGTTTGTTTAAGTTTAGTGATGAACGCATTTAGGAATCTTGTGTATTACTTTTTGAATACCACACTGCTTGTTTTGGTCAAGCCATGTTTCTCAGATTGTACGTGTGTGGGTTTTACAAAGCCTAGAATCATAAATAGGTTCTTATGGCAGAATTCTTTGAAAATTTATAAGTAATTCAAAATGCTCTGAAAAATATGAAACCACTTGTGTTAGATTCTACATCAATTTTTCTTCAAGTGAAAAATAAGGGAAAATACTTTCAGGCATCTTAAACCCATTAAAAAGGCAAACCAGCCCTTTTATGATGGTTTATGAGCACAGTACCTTAGTACTGTGTCCATCATGGATGGTGGGTGCTTTGGGGTTAATTCTTTTGGAACTTTTCAAATGAGGAGCTTTTGATGAACTCTGTTTGCATTCTTTGGTCATAGAAGAATTCAAATGTGTGAGCGATTTTGAGATTTTGAGCTTGCGCATGCAAGCCAGATTATTCTTAACCCCTGTTACTGTTTTGTTTCTGGTGTTGTATCTGACGCTGGATCATTTCCCTCGCCTGACTCAACCTCTCCGTGTCCTCAGGCTGGCTTTTTGATTCAGAACAGTACTGGATTTTTTTCCCTAGTTGAGGATTAGTAAACCATTAATTGAACTTAACGGTGAAGGTAAGTCAGGAGAAATTCAAACGTCATGTACTGTAAGTTTATGATGAAAAGTCCAGCCTCTACAAATTGAATGTTTCAATAGCAAAGTGAGTATTGACAGGATTGCAGCCAAAAAATTTCACGAAAATCATCATCGTCACACAATATTTCGAACCCTCACCTGATGGTCAAAATCTGTGAGATAGCTAATAAAGAGGTAGCTAGATTTTGATTTCGTTACCAAAACTCTTCACGAACTATTAACACAACAGCAACGCGATCGATCAAGTGGTATACTTATGTGATCCGGGATGTCAGTTAGGTTGCTTTCATCAAGTGAGATCGAAATCTAGTTTGCATCTGGAATCATGTATCAAAGTCTATGGTTACTATACAGGATTGCACTAATCATCACAAGCAGCATGGGCGCCGGCCATTGCGATCGAGTTCTGGGAGGCACAATTTGGACGGCCTGATTAGTGCTTCAGAAATCATTTCTAACGTACATTGATCGATGCTTGCAGTACGTAATTTGATTTCGATCTCATGGCATGGTTTTTGGAATCCTTATCGGTATGGTAAGCTTGACTCTTAGGATGGTCTTGTTGGGTTCGACGCCAGAAACAAGTTTGAAATTTCCCTTGCCGATTTTAAAACTTTCTATTTACAGAAATTCTGCATGCATGGTTCGTTGGACCTTATCCTCACTAGAATCCTCGAAATCTAGCAACTTGTGGCTGCGCAGCAAAGGAGGAAATCTAGAAAGCCGATAGAAGCTGATCGACCGACTAATTTAGAGGTAGCAGTAGTTTGCGGGGGTTTTCAATTTAAAAATTTTCCTTTCCAGAACATGCGGCTCTGTCCTGCTGAATATAGTACGGAGCAGTATTTAGTGAGGGCCGGTTTATACACGCTCTGGGGCCGATTTTCCATCCGTATCCGACCCTCAGTCCGGCCCCAATTCACCACTCCGGTCCTAACTAATGTAAAGTGGTGAGGCTGGATTCTAGGGCCAGATTGCCAATTCATCACTCGGCCTTAGATAATGTAAAGTGGTGAGGCCAGATTCTAGGGCCAAATTCCTAATTAATGAGCTCTTGGATTTTCTTAATGTTCAATTAAAAAAACATAAAATATGAATATTTTTTTTTATTTTTTTTTCAAAAAATAAAAGAGAGATTATTTTAATGTTTTGTTCTTGTTTGTTCTTGTTTGTTCAATTTCAAATATAAAAAAGACAATTTTAAGATTTTTTAAAAACCTTTTTTTTAATTCCTACTTTATCTATTTCAAAAATAGAAGAGAGATTTAAAAAATTTTAAAAACTTTTTGTTTTCTTTCCTATTTTCTCTTGGAAATTTTTTTTTTTTAATTTTATTTGAACCTTTTCCTTTCTCTTCTTGTTTTTCTATTCCAAAAAAAAGAATTAAAAACAAAAACAAAAATTTGGAACTTTCCCTTTCCTTTCCTATTTTTTCTATTTAATTTTTAATTTTTTTAAACCATATTTAAATGAAAGCAGACTTCATTTATTATAAAATATTTTTGATTATTTATGTAGTTAATGTACATTAAGTCACATTCCCTATATGTAACATTAATTTTAGTCACTATGTACATTAATTTTTGCCAATTGTAACATAGTGACTATACAATTGGCAAAAAAATTCAGATTTTTTTTCCATACAAACATAATAGTGAGAAATAAAGAGAGCAACTGAATTTATTTTTTACAAAGTATGAATTTCTTATAAATTTTTCAAGTGTATTGTTTAATTGGCTTAAAAGAGTCTATATACTATCCCATAACCAACAAAAAGTCAGTGTATGCTTGATGGCTATCCTACTACCTAAAGCAGTTACAATATTTCATAGCAAGGTCACAACATAAAGGATTAAACAAATCACTTACTTTGATGAATTGATACTAAAAGGTACAAGTTTCTAAAACAATCACTAATAGCTCCATCACCATCACCCAAGGCATTGATTTTGGCCACTAACCAACCTAATGAAGTCCTAATCTCATCTATTGGAATTTTTTTGTCATGGGTTGATGTAAGACTTTAATGGATCATTTCCTAAGTGCATGTCATAGGTGGATTGCCTATCATAAGTAAATTTACCTTAGTATCATTAGTATTATTCCTTACTTTCAATTTTAGTCTCAATTCTATGAACATTGACGCTTATGCAAATAGTTCTAATTATTTTTTAATTATTTTTTGGAGAAAGAAATGGGTCTAGACATTGATCTGTCACTCAATGTGTAAAGTATATGGATTTTAATTATAGAACATTTTAGTGGAAAATAGAAAAAACGTTGTTTTTTTCTATTGTTTTTTCTTGAAGTTTTTTTCTTATGTTGAAATTCTTTTGTAATATTATTATTTTTTTAATTTAAAAGAAATTAGAAATTTTCATTATAGTTATCTCCAGGGGCTTATTTACATATGGCTTGTCATTGGCCTTCATTGCAAATCTGTAATGCAATAAATGGAAAATAATTACTTATTATTGATTAGCAGAAAAATCAGTGACATAACATAAATCTCCAGTGTGACAGAACAAGCAGACCAAAATTCTCTTGTTTCACTTCTATCTAGTTTGTTGGTAAAATCATAGAGTTTGTAAATAAAATAAAAAATAAAATTCTTTTCATCAATGGTGGAGATTTGTACAATCTAACGGAGGAGCCCAATTGGGTCCCAATCTGGCCCTAGATGAGAAATTGGGCCATCCAAAACCTCGTCCCGATTGCTCCTCTAGGGCCGGATGGTTTGGTGCCAAAACTATGCCATCTAAGGCGACACATAGGATGAGTGGTGGTTTCAATCCGGCCCGTATAAAGTCCTTGGGCCGAATTTGAAGAAATTGAACCATCCTATTGGTTCAAACTTCGAGAGTTTGGGTCGGCCTTCAATCCGGCCCCAAATATAAACCGGCCCTGAGTCTACTAGTTCTTGGATCGACCGGCCAAATTACAGGAAGTAGTGAGGTTTTCTAAATTTAGAAGATTCTAATTCAAGCAATGCCACATGCATGTTACAGTGGACCTTATCCTCCCTGCAATCGTCGAAATCCAACAACTTGTGATTGCACGGCGAAGGAGGAAATCCAAAAAGCCTATAAAAGTGGCGGCTGCACATGGTTGTTCCAAGTTCACGAAGCAAGGCCTGGACTGTTCATCTTCAGACCTTGTCTTCTCTTGTGGCATTGCATTGCATCAATTGTTTTAGAGATTTTAATTTGCAGACCCTCATCATGTGACTATGTGAGCGTAATGACAAGGTGTAGTGCTAGGCATTGTCTAGTTGGAGATGACGATTCACAAGATACTATACAAGATGAAGTTGTCGCTCGTCTGAGCAAGTAGGTGAGAATACTAAATTGTTTGGACTTCCAAAAAATTTGTCTTCTTTGCCGGGATAGTTGTGATCATGTTGTTATTTGAGTCTCGGATTCTCAATGTTTTCAAGATTCCTCCCTTGTTGTCAGTGTCATCCATATCTCAAGGAATCTCAAGGAATTTCAAGATTCCCTCCCGTATGCCATGTTGAAGGACAGAGGATGATTTTCGTGCGGATGAAAAATTTGAAGTTGTAAATCTCCCTGCCAACAAATAACTCAAAAATGACTATGGATTGACTTGAAGACAGCTGCGCCTGTTTTACAACTGCAGGAGTTGTTTACAAGGTAGATGCATGGTTGAGTGGCTCAATTTTGGCAAAAGTCCCATGTCTTCAAAGTCCCTAAACATGAATTCAAGGACATAAATTAAATGTACAACTCATAAACTGCCTTGTGTCAGCCATTGATTTCAGCTGTACAAGGGCGGTTGGATGGCCACTTGAGGACTTTAATGTGACCATTGATTACTCACCCAAATGGACGGCTAGATCCGTTGGAGGCAGTCAGACTGGGGTGGTCATCGATGGCCAGGGAGATGTGCGGTTGGATCGCTCGGGGTTTACGGGACTGTCTGGGCTACGGGGTTGGTACTCGGAGCTTCTTTCGATGCTTGTACTCCTTGCCCCCTCTATACTGGCTCTTGTTCTTGTGATTTCGTGCGATTTTTTGAGGTCTTTGAGTTCATGCATGCAGGTTTGAAATTGGTTGTGTCTCAATTGGCTTAGAGACGTTACTATTTGGTTCCAATGTTGGAAGATAGTGGAAGTGAGGCTTTTGAGGATGAGGAGGTTGAGGTTGAGGAGCGCGGCATTAGAGTGAAAATTGAGAATGTTGTAAGTACTTGGGTGCCGCCTCTTTACGTTGAGGAGCCCACGCTTGTTTTCGATGGAAAATTGTCAGTCTCTAGGAAAACCTTTGAGTTGATTTATGGCCTATCAAACAAAGGAAAGTCTCCAAAGAAACTGAAGATAGGGAGAGACTGTATCAAGGCTGAGGTTGAGAGATGGTTCGGGCCTGTTAATGGCAAGAATGCATACCACTATAATGACAATGACAATGAGGACGTTTGTAAAGAGATTGAGAAGCTCTGGATGATTTGTCACCAGAAGACAATGGTTCCAGGGATCCATTGCATCAACAAGGTGGAGGCACGAGGTTTCACCTGTATGAAGAAAGATCCTCCAATACTTGTGAATTGGGCGGTTTTTGCAGAGTGGTGCATATAAGATCGGATCCGGAGAGAAGAAAGAGTGGCGAGGAAACAATTTGGCGGATTAGGGTTTCACTCAACACTCACTGCAACTGTGCTTGTCGACTCCAACAAGGAGAATCCCAAGACTGTGACTTGCAGCGTGGAGAAACCTAAGCGTGAGTACTCGGAGAGCCAAAAACGGCATGTGGACATGCCTCCTCCAAGTGCAGCAAGTAGACCGGATATCGCTAGTCTGATTCTGGAGTGGTCCAATTTTCTGATGGCCCTGGACAATGAAGTCACTGCTTTGTCCACGACTTTGGAGGCGTTGAAGAAAAGGAAGGAAGAGTCAGCTTTGGAGCTACTGAGGGCGGATGCACAACTGGAAGATCACCAGCAACTTCTTCGAACAACCTCTGCAACTGGAAGCTGACTTCTTCAAACAGCCTCTACAATTTACTGATGGCCTTCCAGTTGTTGACGTGATTGTGATGAAGGCCAGTGTGCCTGAAAATACAGAGGCCCAGTGGGAGAGCTTGCCCGACACTGGTCCTTTGCTGAGGAAATTGGATGCTCAATTGAATGTACTTGATACATTTTGTGAGATGTTAGCTGAGGGTGAGGTGGAACACGAGAAGGCGACTGGAAAAGCAACGTCTGTCGTGAGTGCTGAAAATGCTGCGCTGGAGAATTCTGAGGTTCTACGTCGGAAAAGGGAAGCTGTGAAGGACCAACTGCAAGAGTTGAAGACTGGCCATCGTCTATAGATTCCACTTCCACGACCACGGCAGTCTGGTACCCTTGATGGCACTCTTGATGGGATTCAAGATTGTTGTGTTATCTCTCACACTTGTGCTTTTTGTGGTAAATCATTTGAACCTGAGTGGGATTGCAAGATAGCATCTTGTAGACACAATTATCATTCTTGGTGTGCCAATGCCCATTTCTCAAATTCTACAAGATGTTGTTTCAAGGAATGTGACCAGGAAATGCACCCTAGTTGGTGGGTTCAATTTGATTATAAGCCAAGAAAGGCCAAACGACCAAAACTTGCTTCCACCGTCTCCAATGAAGAAGGTGAGTTCTGGAATTCCCTTGATTACGTATTTTGGAAGAACCACGTTATTTTCGCAACTTTGATTGCATCTGTTTGGTCTAGAAGGCACTTGAATTTGGCTTTGAAGACATATTTGGGGGTTGGAAGGCTATTTAGGCACCTTTGTAACATTGTATTGTAAGTAAACTTGAAGGTTTAGGATGGCCCTACGGGATCGCTTGTTGGTACTTGAAGTTGCTTTCATTAGCGAATGGCAGGTTGTTTAGCGATTGAATCTCTTTTGATCATATATTGCTCCACTTGAAGGTTGTTTAGGCCTTGTCCTTACATTTTCGGGTTCTTGAAGCTATTGAATTCCTGTTTTTGCGCATATTTCTAAATTTGAAGGATGTTCAGTTTCTCTTTGATTACATTTTCAGTAATTGGAGGTACTGAATTCATGTTTGATTACAGTTTTTGAACTTAGGTGTTTTTTAAGACCCTTTTATTCCATTTAGTGTTACTTAAAGCTATTGAAATCCGTTTTGGTTTAGGGTGTTACAAACTTAAAGGTTGTTTAGCTACTAATATCTTCTTTCATCACATATTTCTGAACTTCAAAGTTAATTACAAGTTCTGATTGCATCTTTGGATACTTGAAGGTACTGAAAGTTAGTTTGCTCACATATTTCTGAATTTGGAGCTTTTAGGGTCCTGTTTGATTACATCTTCTGTAACTGTAGGCACTAAATTGCCGTTTGTTCATAGTTTCGGAAATAGAAGGTTCTTCAAGCCTGGTCAATTCTAATTGAGATGTGCTTGAAGCATCTGAACTCCATTTTCATTACAGAAGTTTTGAGCTTGAAGGTTGTATAGCTACTCAAACCTTCACATATTTTGATCACATATATTTTGATCACATATTTTTGAACTTCAAGTTTGCTTAGGGCTTTGGATTACATCTATGGGTATTTAAAGCAACTGAAATCTTGTTTGATCACTTTTGGTGGAACTTAAAGCTTCTACGGTCTCGTTTGATTACATCCTCAGTAATAAAAAAAGGTGAATTTACGTTTCATCTTTTTTTTGAGTTGAAGGTTGTTTAGGCCTATTCGATGCCATTTGTTGGTACTTCAAGCATGTTTACTCCACTTTGATTATAGAAGTTTAGTGGTTGAAGTGTGTTTGGCTATTGAAACCTACTTTGATTACATATTTTTGAACTTCTGGATTGTTCAGGCCTTTGGATTACAAGTGTGGCATGGGTAGTTGGGTACTTCTAGCAACTTCAATCTTGTTTGATCTTATATTTTAGAACTTGAAGGTGTGAGGTTCCTGTTTGATTCATCTTTGTTTGGTTTAAGGTACTGAATTCCGGTTTGATCGCTGTTTTTAAAGTTGAAGGTTACTCAAGCCTGATTGATTCCATTTGTTGGTACTTGAAGCATCTTTAATCCGCTTTGATTACTGAAGTTTAGGGTTGAACCTATTTTTTTAGCTATTGAAATCTCCTTTGAACCTTCTTGTTGGACTTTTAAAATTATTTAGGCTTCCGGATTACATCTCTCGATAATTGCAGTATTGGAATCACGTTTCATCACATTTGCATGAATTTGAATGTTTTTGAGGCATGTTTGATTATATTTTCATGTAATTTGAGGTAGTGTTTAAGTGGTTTTGAGAGTTTAGTAATTGAAATTGCTTTCTCTTTAATTGACATTGCTTTCTGTTTACCTCTAGATATAGAGCAAACAGGACTCCCAAACTCAATTCGTAAGCCAGTAGTGCGTTCCAGATCTGGTATCGTAAGCCCTTCTATTGGAAGCAAGGGTAGTGGGATGCAGAAGCCAATGAAGAAGCATGTCAATGCAAATGATCCCGGGAAGAAGCGGAAAGAAGTTGAAATACAGAATAAGGGTGCTAGTCTTGCTCCAGTAGATGTTGAGGGCAAACGAAGGCGGATTCTTGTAAAGAAAGGACTGGGTCAAACCACATTCAAAGGTACCATTGGGAATACTTTTGTAGGATAGGACTTGAGTCCTTTTCTAAACTTTTGAAGCTCTCAATTACTTTGATGCTGTCATTATTTAAAAAAATTTATGGATGAATAATATAGCAATGCATTCCTGTAAAAGGATGAAGAAAAAATTTCTTAAAAAAAATCTTTCAAAAGACTTAAATCATTAAATTTAAGGCTAAATTTAGTGTCTTCATTACAATATAGCATTTTAAATAGATTTTTTAATCCAAATTTTTTTAACTTTCAAAACATACAACTATCAAAAAGAATTTTTAGTGATTAAATTTTGAACTAAAAATAGTATAATTTTTTAATCAATTTATTCATTTTTGACAAATTCTTGATTTAATCTTTTAAAAAAATTAAACATTCAATTCCAAAAATAGATTTCATGGGACGCTCAATGTGAATAATATAAATACTTTTTTTTCTATCGCAATCATCATTTAGGTTCATTTTTATATTAAAAAAGACGTTCACATGTTTTTACGTCTGAATATTATAGAAAATAAAAAAATATTCAAATTATAGCAAAAGAATCCTTTTCTACTCTCTCTTATGAATATTTATACACATGATTTTTTTGAATTCAATCACAATATTATTCATTAGAAATTAGACCCCTTTTCTACCATTGAAAAACTTGACAGGCTGACATCTAAACTTTAATTGAAACTTTGGTAAATAAATTTAGATTTATCTATGAATAAAAAAATATTAGTCTTAACATGATTTGAACTACTAGTAGAAAAGGACTAAAATGACTAAATTTAATAGATTAGCCTTAAAAAATAATAGCTTCAAAGAAGATACATTACAGATTTCAATGCGTCTGACCCCTTTTGTGGTACCTTTGAGTGTGATTTGACCGAACTGCCTTCTACAACTAAAGAGCCTCTCATTGCAGTTGAAATTGAAGAACTCTCTTCCGAAGGTGGATCCCAGGAGGGTTCTGACTATGGTTCAAAGCCTGTGGAGGTGTCCACTAGAGTAACACCCTTGCGCAAGATGAAAAAAGTGGCCACAGGTGACCAAATTGTGGGTTCACCAAGCTTCGGTGGACAATCCGATCAAAGAGGTGTAATTGACAAAGTGCAGTCCGTTGGAAAGTTGGCAAGAAAGCAGAAGAAGTTGAAGACCCCTGTGCGTGAACAAATTTTCCAGGCACAAACTACAAGACACGGATTCAAGCCACCGTGTGATTTTTTAAAAATCATTTCTAAAGTTCAAAATGGAAGACATCTTTGCGAAACTTGGCATCATACTGGTACAATAATTGAAGGTTGTGCTTCTTGAGCTGCAGTCATTACCACATCTAACATCTTGGCTTGATTCAAAGTTTTGTTTAGCTAACAATCTTGGACCAGAAGACGTTGAAATTCCACGGTGCAGTAATGGAAATGAAACTCATGTTTGATCAATTTCGGGATTCATGCCAGCATGTGGCTGTAAGAAGTTAATTTCCAAAGTTTGGCCAATGAGATGTCACAAAAGAGTTTACGGAACCACTGCATCATCCAAGGTGTTCAAACATTGGCAGATTTTGCTTAAACAGCTTACAATGTGTAGTAGATTTTTGAAAGATTTATGCAAATCTACTTTTAATGAAAATAGTAAACACTAAACTAAATAAAACTTTGGGGAACAACCACACCCACTAAGACTTTGAAAAACCTCTAAACTAAATAAGACTTTCAAGGAAAACAACTAAACTCACTAAATGCAAAAGATCCTACATATCTTGGAAGCTAAACTTTGGACGTTTCTATAAAAGTCTTGGAAACTAGACTTTGGAACTAAACACCTAGGAGGGTCAAAGCTCTGCCGCTAAGTTGGTTTTAACACCAACTTTAGGACTTGGGGCACTTCGAGGGGTTCAACGCTCCGCTGCCTAAACTTTTAACATATACTTTAGGACTTCGACCTTGTCACAAGTTCAAAGCTTCGTCGTTTCCAAGGGGGGTTCACACAATGAAAGAGACTTCAGAAGAGGGAAAGACAAAAATTTTAAAGAAAATACACATAGGGTCAAAGCTTCGCCGTCTCGAAGGGGGGTCCACTCAACAAGGAGAAGCTTAGAAGAAAATTTTGGATAAACTTAGGAAACATGCACAAAGGAGGTTCAAAGCTTCGCCGTCCCGGAGGGCGGTCCACTCAACAAGGAGAAGGTTAGAAGAGGGATGTCAGAAAAAATACATGGAGAGACACACGAGTTAAGACCACATGGCAACACAAAGCTCACACGCTAAAGGCCCCCAAAGCGGCATCGCCAAGGTACGGTGGGGGGTGACTTTAGGATTAGTGCAAGACACCAAAAGACTCTTAAAACTTCACAAGTTAGATCACAAAACGCAGGAGGGAGAGAGAAGGGCTCTCCACTTACAACCAGGTACCAAAAAATTACATCAAAGAGTACACAAAGCAAGGTAGAAGGACCCCAAGGACCTTCAAAGCTTAAAAATAAGCAACAATGGAGCCAAAAGTGCTCCGAAAACACCGTAGAGGTTTTTGGCTTCAAACGCCAAAATATCCAAAATAACTTGGACCCACGGACCTAAGACAAGAATTAGGGGTCTTCTAGAGAGAGAAATGGCGCCTTTATATAGGTTTCCAAGGGCCCACCCGTCCCTCTAGAGTTCTAAGGTAACCTTATCAACTTGGATTTTTATCCTCATCTGTGAGCTCCCAATTTGTCACTTGGGACTCGTAGAATTATTTTTTTGGAAATTTGCAATTTAAAGTTAAAAAAAGTATACAAAAAGCCATAAAAAGAGTGTAGAATCAAAATAGGGTTGTGACATACCCATTATAGTATTTGGTCTAGATTTGTGTTTAGACTTAGAATCCCACCAAACATGGCCTAAAAATAGGTAGAAAGAACAAAACGGTTAAATTTGGAGGATTTGAGTCACATAGCTCCAAAAGGGCTAAATTCCACCATGAATGTGGCAATTCATAGCTAAGTCGGTCCAAAGGATCCACAATGAGGCAACTAGGTCAGATCCTAGAGTTAGGTTTAGAATTCTCCAAACCCTGATTGTTAGCATGTAAGAGCTAGAGTCAGAGCCAGTGAGCCACTGACGCAAGACCGGGCCCGTGGAGGAATCTACAGCCCAAGGATGGTGTCCTAGGATAAATCCCATGCCAGGAGTCCAACGACGAAATCGATTCGTCAAGATTCCGCTATTTGCAAAAGATTCCCGCACCATCGCTAACTCAAGGAGATGGCCAGTTTCATCTCCACTGACCAATCGTGCCAAGTACGGAAATGCACCTATACGTCTTTCACGTGACTCCCTGAGAGGTCACGTGAAAAATCCCGTCATCTTCCAACTTGCAGAAGAACCTTTTTCGGGTAGTCAACCCTGGTAACCTCCAACAGGAATTTCATGGAAATTACCCAAGTTATAGGAAAATCTCACTAAAAATTAGACTAGCTTGTTTTATGTTAATAATGCGCTCTGTGAAGTTCCACAAAATTCCGATAGCGGCAAATATCCGAACCGGCAAGATTCCTCAGAAATTAACCACGTGGCGGGGTCCCTGCCGCGTTGACCGACATTTCGGGACCATACGATGGCGAAACAAAGTCAACCAAGAGTCCTTTCCGACTCTCTCACACCTACCGGAGACCCTAGGCTATTTACATTTCTCAAAATAGGAGACCCCCAAGATCTAGGATTTTACCATGATTTGATTTTAAAACTAAATTAGTCTACGATGGGTTTTTGGCCTTGGTACGGGGGGAAGGGGGTCTTGGATTAAACACGGTGATCTGAAGCCAACAGTGCAATCCGTTTGACGATTGGAGTTAATCTCCAAAAGTTAGGATGTTGGTCCCCCATAGATGGTAGAAGTAGATTTTTAGGGATTATGATGAAAATCTTTGAAGATGAGGATGAAAATCCAAGTTGATAAGGTTACCTTAGAACTCTAGAGAGAGGGGTGAGGCCTTCGAAACCTATTTAAGGTCCCCATTTTTCTCTCTAGAACACCCCAATTCTTGTTTTGGGTCCGTGGGTCCAACTTATGTTGGGAGATTTTGGCATTTAGCCAAGAAACCTCTACGGTGTTTTTTGAGCTCTTTGTGGGCTCCATTGTTGTTAAAGTTCAAGCTTTGAAGTTCTTGTGGAGTCCTTCTACCTTGTTGTGTATGTCATTTGGCTCTTTCTCTTCTTGATCGTTTGGACTAACGGGTTCTTTTTGTCAAGTATTCTTGGTTTGATTGTGCTAATCCTGAAGATACCCCCCACCGTACCTTGGCAATGCTGCTTTGGGGGGCCTTTAGTGTGAATCTTTGAGTGCTTAAACTAACGCTTATCATACTAACCCATGCATGTTACGTGGAACTAACCCTTGAGAGCATTCTTGTGTTTAGAGTGACCCCATTTGGAAACTAACATTTGTTGAAAGTTGTGTTCACTGGGTGTGGGACCCCTATAGACAGCGAAGCCTTGACCCTATGTGTAATTGTCTTATAAGGAAGTTTTTGTTTTTCCCCTCTCCTACAGTCTCTCTCCGCGTATAGACCCCCCTTAGGAACAGCGAAGCTTTGAACTTGTGAACCAAGTTGAAGTCCTAGAGTGTGTGTTAAAGGGTTAGGCGGCGGAGCTTTGAACCCCCTGGGGGCCACAAGTCCTAAAGTTGGTGTTAAATCCAACTTAGCGGCGAAGCTTTAACCCTCCTCGGTGTTCCATTCCAAAGTCTAGTTTCCAAGACCTTTGTGGAAACCACCAGAGTTTAGCTTCCAAGATATGTAGGTCGTTAGAATCAGCCCATTAGAAGCCAGCCATTAGAACTAGCCCGTTAGAAATCAGCCCATTAGGATCAGCTACTAGGACCAGCCCATTAGAACCACCCATTAGAGAGAAGAAAAATCAAAATCAAGGCCCTAAACCCCCCAGCTCAGTCCAGCCCGGGGTAGTCGGGTTCAGTCCGGGGCAATCAGTCCAGTCATCCGGGGGGAGTCGGGTTCAGTCAGGGAGGGGGCTCAGTCATTCGAGGAAGTTGGGATCAGCTAGAGAGTGGGTTCAGCTAGAGAGTGGGTACGGCCTTGGGGGGGTGTTAGGTATTTAAAGGATTTCTGGATTTAGGCTCTAAAAAACTAAAACTAGGGCCACAAAGTACTTGGGATAAAACACGGACACCAAAATACAAAAGGGAGGAGGAAGAAAAGAGCGTACACTGCAACAAAACCTGCATTTTATGACTGCAAAAATATGACTAGGGATGACTGGTGATTGCTCGCAGTCATATTTTGGGAGGCCAACATTTTGGAAAAAAATATGACTGCAAATATGACTGCCAGTCATATTTTGGCCTTGTACTTCATGGGCGTATAGTATACGTCCATTGGGAACAACTAAGTACTTTATAGGGAACAATAGGGAACATATTCAAGGAACGTCTAGTCATATTATGTAGTCATATTTTTGTGTCAGTCATATTTTATAGTCATATATTTTTGGTAGTGACATTTTTTTGTTTCTGGTAGCCCAAGAAAAATTTGGGCAGGGAACATGTTTGAAGAGCACCTAGTCATATTTTTGCTTGAGTCATATTTTATAGTTAAATTTTTGAGGAGTCATATTTTGTAGTCACATTTTTTTTCATAGTCATTTTTTTTTCTTTTTGAACAAGGAACATGTTTGAAGAGCAATCAATTATATTTTTGCTTGAGTTATATTTTGTAGTCATATTTTGGGGGGAGTCATATTTTGCAGTCACATTTTTTTAATAGTCATTTTATCTTCTTTTGGGGCAACTGATGGAAAATTTGGACAGGGAACATATTTAGAGAACACCTAGTCATATTTTTGCTTTATTCATATTTGAGGGGGGAGTCATTACTTTTACTTTTTGGATAGTCCAAGAAAAAGGGGGTCAATCTAAGATGACCTTCTAGTATTTTGGTTGTAGATCTCATTCCTTAGGGTGTAGGCATAACTTTATTTCATGCCTATTAAAAATTTGTTGTTGTTGTATGTAGTGCCTATTATAGAATTTGTGTTCAAATATTTGGAGTGGCATATGTTTATATTTTAATTAATAAATTTAAATTTCTCATAGGGGTTACCAAGGAAATAGAGAAAAGTGAAACAATTAACGACATGAGACAATAGATGGATTCATTCCTAGCCCACTTTATTGGAAAGCATAGGAAAAGGATCTCAAAATGCATATTAAATATGTTTTGGTTTTTTATGGCAAATTTTTTTCAAGTTGAAATATATATTTGGTGACAAAGATAATCCTATAAAATATTGGTTCAAATATAGAGATTGTTGATTTCTTTAATGAGAGAGAAGGAATATTGTTTAACAAATAATTTAAGCCATGAGGACATGAATCCACATCTAGTTTGTACACTAACAAATTGGTTGCACTAGCAGATTCACTAATTATGTTGATTGATTGTACATGGTGGCTTATACAAATTAAAAGCTAATTATATTGGTTGATACAAAGTGAAATCTAATGCAATTAATTAGTGATGTAGATTAAAGATTGTGGGGTTTAGAAAAAATACTTGAAGCTTGAATAAACTCTAATTTAAGGAGAGAAAAAAGAGTGTAAGAAAAATTCATCCTTGAGTATTCATAAAGCAAGAGCAAGTGAGGAATGCCATTTGTATTCAAAGTCTTAGAGTTTGAAGTAGAAGTAGAAGTTCCAAGCTGCTACTTAAAGCTTTGGGTTGTTGGGCATAGTTAGAGACTAAGTTGACCCCTTTATAGAGTTTTGACTTTATATTAAACAAATATTGTTGATTGTAATATGCATAGGTGACCAAAAGAAATATTAAGGTTTTCAATAGATACATATTTAGCACTTATGAGGATTATGTCATTACAATTGTTTGACTCCTAGAATTAAAAAAATTTAATTAGTAGTAACTGAAATCAAAGATTGCAATTCTAAAATAATCCAAAAAAAGAGATTAAAATAAAAAAATATATTATTCTCTTAGAAAAGGTCAAGAGAGAGAAGTAGAAAGAAATATGTTGAAAGAAAAAAAATTTGATCATGGATAGAATTTATACACCTTCTTGTAAAAGTCGTTATTTATCCCCTAAAGGATCAAACACCATTTTTTGACAACTTAGCAATTTTAGGCAGCTCACTACAACTGGAACTCTTTTCTTTTTTTCTTTGAAAATTTCACACAAAATGTGCCCAAGGAATAGCTTTGAGGCCCAACAATTTTCATAACTATTGAGTATGTGGTTAAAAAGTTATTGCATGATATGTCATTTTCATTGGATAGTAGGCAGCCCGGGCAGTTGAAAAAAATTCTTTAAAAATCACTCAAAAAACAATTTAAAATATGAAATTGGTTCTTTAGATTTATATATATAAGGAAAGCTTTGAATCATTCCATTTTGATTAATGAAATGAAAGTTTTGGAGAGTTTTATTTTGAGGGTAGTTATGGAATCTCTATTCTAAAATAAACTTTGAAGTCTTTTATTTAATTAAATTTCCAATATATTTGAAAAAAATAAAAGCATTGGGTGTAGAGTTTTAATTTCAACATTTTTCAATTCCATTTTATTTCTACATCCAATGTTTTCATTTTTCAATTCCATATTTAATTTCGTAACAATTTAATATTTTGAACATTCTCTACCACTTTCTACTTACTATTTTTTTCCTATATGTTTTACAATTCCAAATAATCTGAAAACTTTCAAGCATGTAGCCAACTTGCCTTGAAGAATGAATCCAAAGAAGTACCACCATTTTGGACATTTTTTCATACAAATGTGACCTTCTGAAGTACAAATGCCTGGATTATTGTCAATTCAAATACTATTATCTTGCAATCTACATGGTAGAAATTTCTGAATTTTTTTTGACAACTTTTCAAACTAGTTTAATACAAGATCTTATGGTTACATTTTTCCAAATTTTTTTTTTTTTCTAAAATTTGGTACTTGTATTAGAAATAGCAGTTTTGGAGCGATTTTGGTGAAAACATAATCTCTGACCTTTAGGGATTAAGTTGTATACAAAGATACAAAAAACGCAACAAAAATGAATCAAGGTAGGCCTTATGATACAACCATAATATGCATGTTGAAAAATGGGGATGAGGTGGAAATGGATTCTGAGGCATGTCTTTGAATTTGGCACTTTGTTATTTTTTTGGTAGAAACCGTAATTATATTAGAAATTAGAAGTTTAACTCAAACTTAAGAATTTATTAAAATCCAACTCTGAATTCAAAATCATTTAGGTAATTTTTAAAGGTTTTCAAGAATATATCACACTTTTAAAAATGAGTAAAAAATAAGGAAAATAGATTATAATGAAATCAAATAATCAAGAGCATTAATTTTAGATTTAAAACATCAAAATTCATCTAATTCAAGCTAGAAAGGGACCTTACATTTAGGTGACATTTATAATGCAATCTTGAAAGCAAAAGTTAATTTAGACCTATAGGCTAGAAGAAAATGTTAGATAAAGTCTTGAAAAAAATATAAGAGATAGAACTTTATCTGTCCATAATTTTTGCTAAAAATATCCCACTTTAAAGATTTTACTATTTTTGATTAGGCATGCAACATTCTACAATTTAAGCTATCAAAAATTTGAAATTTTCAACTTGGATTTGGAAGACTAGAGCTTTGGCTTAGATTGGCCAAAACCATCCAAAATCACCTCAAACTTTTAATTTTTATAGTTTTTGTCAGTTTTAATTAAGATGTGAACCACTTATGTTTTATCATTAGAAAAAATTTGTTCAATGATTAGAATGTCAATTTAATAATACTTAAATATCCAACTTAAGACTTAGCTCAACAATAAAGAACATGATTGTGCATGCTTTATCTCAAGGATATAGTAAAAACACTCACACATGTTCTGTATTGAAGTTTGTTTATTTATTCGGAAGGTTCACAACAATGTTATATAAGCCACATTTTAGAGGGTCTTTGTAGGCCCTATATGAGTCACAAAATTATTCATATGAAGATTGAGGCTCACTGTAGGCATTTGTATGCTTGTATTGCAATTAAAAGATGGTTGTTTGGATGTTCTTACAAGGATATACTTAGACTATAAAAGGATAATCCCTTGTTTTATTTCAAAGATGCACTTAAATAGCACCTCTATTAAATACTTTCACTCCCACACTTTTTGTACACTTTTTTTTTCTATAATTATAGGTGTTTAAGGCCTTGCAGTTTTTCTTTAAGCATTTTGTGAAGTTTTAGTGTCAATATGTATTCACTTTGGATCAAATTTGATTATTAAAATAGCTTAGTTGCTTAGTATAGTCATATTTGGTCAGTTGTGTGACTATATCAAGTCACATGACTAGAACAAGTCATGCGCATGACTAAAACAAGTCACATGATTAGGATTTTGAAACCCTAGCCGCCACCAATTTAGGGGTTTGAAACCCTAGCCGTTGTTTTTTGTACCTCCCCTTCAAAGTGCAACATTTGATTCTTTTTTTTTTTTTTTTTTTTCTTTTTTTTGCTTCTTTGTTGTCTCCTAAGTTTTGTTGCCTTTTAGTTCTTGTTTCTTGCTACCTTTTAGCTCTTGTTTCTTGTTGTCTCCTAAGTTTTGTTGCTTGTTAGAATCTTAGTTCTTGTTTCTTGCTACCTTTTAGCTCTTGCTTCTTGTTGTCTCCTAAGTTATGTTGCTTGTTAGAATCTTAGTTCTTGTTTCTTGCTACTTTTTAGCTCTTGCTTGTTGTTTTCTTCTAAGTTATGTTGCCTCTTAGAATCTTAGTTCTTGTTTCTTGCTACCTTTTAGCTCTTGCTTGTTGTTTTCTTCTAAGTTATGTTGCCTCTTAGAATCTTAGTTCTTGTTTCTTGCTACCTTTTAGCTCTTGCTTGTTGTTTTCTTCTAAGTTATGTTGCCTCTTAGAATCTTAGTTCTTGTTTCTTGCTACCTTTAGTTCTTGCTACCTTTAGTTCTTGCTACCTTTAGTTCTTGCTTCCTTTAGTTCTTGCTTCCCTTAGTTCTTGCTTCCTTTAGTTCTTGCTTCCCTTAGTTCTTGCTTCCTTTAGTTCTTGCTTCCTTTAGTTCTTGCTTGTTGTTGTCTCCTAAGTTATATTGCCTCTTAGAATCTTAGTTCTTGTTTCTTGCTACCTTTAGTTCTTGCTACCTTTAGTTCTTGCTACCTTTAGTTCTTGCTACCTTTAGTTCTTGCTACCTTTAGTTCTTGCTACCTTTAGTTCTTGCTACCTTTAGTTCTTGCTTCCTTTAGTTCTTGCTTCCTTTAGTTCTTGCTTCCTTTAGTTCTTGCTTCCCTTAGTTCTTGCTTCCCTTAGTTCTTGCTTCCTTTAGTTCTTGCTTCCTTTAGTTCTTGCTTGTTGTTGTCTCCTAAGTTATATTGCCTCTTAGAATCTTAGTTCTTGTTTCTTGCTACCTTTTAGCTCTTGCTTGTTGTTGTCTCATAAGTTTTGTTGCCTCTTAGAATCTTAGTTCTTGTTTCTTGCTACCTTTTAGCTCTTGCTTCTTGTTGTCTCCCTAAGTTTTATTGTCTTTTAGTTCTTGTTTCTTGCTACCTTTTAATTCTTCTTTATTTTAATTTGCTTCTTAATTCTTGCTTCTTGTTGCTTATTAGTTCATGCTTCTTATTGCCTTGAAGTTCTTGTTTTTTGCTATCTTTTAGCTTTTGCTTCTTTTTGTTTTTTAGTTCTTGTTTCTTAGTTTTTGTTTGTTGTTGTCTCTTTGTTCATGTTTCTTGTTGTTTCTTAGTTTATACTCTTTGTTTGCTCTTGTTGCTTCTTATTGCATCTTATTTTTTGCTTTTTCTTGTTATTTGTTGCATTTGTTGCATCTTAATTTGTGCTTCTTGTTGTTTCTTGTTACATCTTAATTCTAGCTTCTACTTACTTCTTGTTGCATCTTGTTGCATCTTACCTTTTAGCACTTGTTATCTTTTGCTTCTTGTTTCTTCTATCACTATTATTATTCTTTTTTCTTGTCTATTTGTAATTTCTAGATAAATAATGGTTGTGATGTCATTATTTCTTGTTACTTACGTGTAATTTTTAAAGATATAGTAGTTATGGTGTTATTCTTTCCTCTTTATTATTTTGAATTTTTAAAGATATAGTGGTAACTAGCTATGATTTTTTTTTAAATCTTAAACTTATACTACATATTTTGTGTTGCCTTAAATCTTTGAAGGTTGATCTATATTGTTTATTCACTGAAAATTAACCTTGTTGATTGTATATGTAGGCACCAGAAGCTGGAATAAAGTTATTAGAGGCTACTTACAACATTCGAAAAGCAACATCTTCACATCTTTGTAAGGAATATAGGTCCTATAAGTGTGTGGGAATATACATTTATAGAATGTCATTGTGATATATTTTGTATTAATGACTACTAAATGTCACTGAAAAAAGTCACATTCTTTCTTGTATTTTCTTTTAGTATTAGTATCTCTTGTGCGTCTCAAAAATTGTATATACTTGTTTTTAATTTGATAGAGTCTTTTGTTTAGTTGCTAAACCATGTTGGTGCATGATTGCAATGCGCCATGTTCATTTTGAATGTATGAAAAATATGATTGTAGTTCATGACATAAGCTATTTTATAAACCTGCGTCATTCCAATTACAAACTACACACAAATCTAAGAAATGCAATTCTCACTAATATGGAATTTCATTTGCTTGAGTCATATTTCACAATATATCTTGGCTAAAATATGATTGGCTATTGTCACATAATACTCATAATCATACCAAAATGTAACTCTATATTTTTTTAAATATGACTACATTCAATCATTAGATTATTAGTAACACACCATAGAAATTCCCACATTAACCCAAAAAATGACTCATAACAATCATATTTTATATTTTTTTTAAATGACTCATGAGGGTTAGATTCCACATCAATAGAAAATATGATTTATAAGAATCATTTTCTACATCAACAAAAAATATGACTCATAAAAGTCATTTTATTACATCAACAAAAAAATATCTCATAAGAGTCATTTATCACATCAATAGAAAATATGACTTACAAAAGTCATATTCCACATCAACCAAAAATATGACTCACAAGAGTCATTTATCACATCAATAGAAAATATGACTCACAAAAGTTATATTCTACTTCAATCAAAAATATGACTGTACAAAGTCATATGCCATGTCAACCCAAATATGACTCATTGTAGTCATATTCCACGTCAGCCAAAAATATGACTACATAGAGTCATATGCCATGTCAACCCAAATATAACTCATTGTAGTCATGTTCTACGTCAGCCAAAAATATGACTACATAGAGTCATATGCCACGTAGGATTTTTTTTCTTTGCTCGGGCAGCTCAAGAGAAAGTCAAAACTTCAAGGGTAGTCAACATATACGCCACGTTGGCAAAATATGGCGTATTATACTCTCAATCTAGATGACTACAAATATGACTCATTAAAAATATGACTAGACCTAGTCATATCGCGCGTCATCTACAGTGATTTCTGCGGAAGTCATATTTTGAGATTTTACGACTCATTGCAGTCATATTTTGCAGTCATAAAACATCCATTTTGTTGTAGTGGTAGCACCACCGTACTTGTATACAAGAAAGTGTCACCTCACCAACAACAAATCCACTCTACACACAATGGGGAAGGATTAGAGGGGAATGGGGTGAAATAGGAGAAGAGATGAGAGAGACGATCAATAGTGACATAGGCTTAGGATTAGGGAGACTTAGGGAAGGAGATATTGAGAATTCGTAGTGGCCATTAGAAGGTAGATTAGGATGACACAAAGATAAATTACGTAAGAGGGTAGGAGGGACTTTAAACCTCCTCGGAGTTAGAGTCTATAGTTGTAAGACACCCATTAAAAACTTAGGTGGAATAGTGCTAGTGTAGAAGAAGAGAAGAAGAAAGAAAGGGAAGGAGGAAGGGAAAGAAGGGGTTTAGACCGCACGGGTGTACAAATTTCCTAAAATAAGTGGTGAGCTTGGGAAAAATTCCACCGGACCAAGGACCGCCATGGAGCATGAGGATGTGCGCGCAGGCATGGACGAAATTATCTTTGACACCGACAGTGAGGAGGTGAGAGTCTGAATTAATCCTTGGAGTTTCTTTCCTTTAAGTAGCATTGATCTCTTTAAGTATCCATTTTTACGTGAATAGTAAACCGTGATAAGTAAAGGTAAAAATTAGAAATAGAAGTTAAAATTGTAGAGTTACTTTTGGAAGTAAAATTTAGAGTTAGCACATAGGAGTAAAAATCTAGAGTTAGTTTAGGAGTGAAAAGTATAGAATAAAATTAGGAGTAAAAATCTAGAGTTAATTTAGGAGTAAAAATCTAGAGTAAAAATTGAAAGTAAAAATTAGAGTTAACACTTAGGAATAAAAAATCGAAAGTTACGCTTAGAGGTTGGAAATTAGAGCAAAAGCTAAACTTTAGGATTAGCCTGTAGAATTAGAACGTCCAAGAGAAGTGTCAAAAACCACAACGTAGTCTTAGAGGTTCGTAGAGGAACGTGAGGTTTCCCCTTTCACGTAATTAGGGACGTTAGAAATGACGCCAACTACCCAGCCAACCCTAGACTTAGGATAGATAGTTAGAAAGTTAGGATTTACTATCACTCAGGGTCATTGCAGTTAGTCTGTTAGTTATCCATGCATTTCTAGTAGTTTCGCTGCCATCCACGACACTTGGGAGACGTTAGCAAAAAATATCCATTGCTTGAAAGGCACAATGGACCGCTCTCACAACACCCCCATATATTAAAAAGGTGGATAAAGGCATACAATCTGATCAGTGTTCGCCTAATTACCAAGGGTGGGTAATCTTGCGCCCACATCATCCTCAAAGATTTTCATCCTAATCCCTAAAAATCTACTTCTACCATCTATGGGGGACCAACATCCTAACTTTTGGAGATTAACTCCAATTGTCAAACAGATTGCGCCGTTGGCTTCAGATCGCCATGTTTAGGCCTAGATCCCTCTACCCCCTGTACCGAGGCCAAAAAACCATTGTAGGCTAATTTTGTTTAAAAATCAAATCGTGGTAAAATCCTATATCTTGGGGGTCTCCTATTTTGAGAAATGTGAATAGCCTAGGGTCTCCGGTAGGTGCAAGAGAGTCGGAAAAGACTTCTGGTTGACTTTGTTTCGCCATCGTATGGTCCCAAAATGTCGGTCAACGTGGTGGGAACCCCGCCACGTGGTTAATTTCCGAGGAATTTCGCCGGTTTGGGTACTTATCGCTATCGGAATGTTGTGAAACTTCACGGAGCGCATTATTAACATAAAACAAGCTAGTCTAATTTTTAGTGAGATTTTATTGTAATTTGGATAATTTCTATGAAATTCCTATTGGAGGTTAAATTGGTCGACCACCCGGAAAAGGTTCTTCTGCAAGTCGGAAGATGCCGGAAATTTTCACGTGACCTCTCAGGGAGTTGCATGAAAGACATGTAGGTGCGTTTCCGTACCTGGCATGATTGGTCAGTGGAGATGAAACTGGCCATCTTCTCGAATTAGCGACGGTGCAGGAATCTTTTGTAGGTAGAGGAATCTTGACGAATCAATTTTGTCGTTGAACTCTTGGCATGGGATTTACCCTAGAACACCATCCTTGGGTTGTAGATTCCTCCACGGGCCTGGTCTTGCGTCAATGGCTCCTACATGCTAACAATTGGGGTTTTGAAAATTTGTCAATTTGATGGGGAATTCTAAATCTAATTCTAGGACCCGACCTAATGGCCTCGTTGTGGATCCCTCGGACCGACTTAGCCATGAATTGCCACATTCATGGTGGGATTTAGCCCTTTTGGAGCTATGTGACTTAAATCCTCCAAATCTAACCGTTTCATTATTTCTACCTTATTTTTAGGTCAAGTTTAGGGGGATTCTAAGTCTAAATACACATCTAGATCAAATACTATAATGGGTATGACACAACTCTGTTTTGGTTCTACACTCTTTTTAAGTTTTTTTGTATACTTTTCTCAACTTTAAATTGCAAATTTCCAAAAAAATATTCTACAAGTCCCAAGTGACAAATTGGGAGCTCACATACCTCGCCATCAAACATAAAGGCCCCAAGTGCAATCACTGTAGAACAGGACAACCGAGGTGGATCACATATGCTGAATCACTACAAGAAAAGGAGGGGATAAATGACTGCGGAGTCACAAGAAACTAGAATTGTAGTTGCAAGCGCAACTATCCCTCTCTAATTGCACGCTCTGCACTTCGTCAACCAGGTCCGAGTCATTCTGCAGTCGCGGCCGCAACTAGAGGATGAAGAGTGGATGAAAAATTAGCATCATGCACATGTTTTCTTTCCTGGCTCATTTCTTTTTCTACTGTGAAGGTGAAAGTGATATTTTAGGACTTGGCGTTACTAAGCTACAACTGCATTGTGACTGGAAATTCACTAAAGGCAATTTTGGAGCCAATTTCATGCTGCCTACGTGGATTATGTTGTGCTGACCTGTCTGCGGTTTAGAAGTGAGTCACGATGGAGTCATGGTGAGTCGCAATATGCCACTACAGGTCACTTTGAGACAACTAAGTCGTGAGTTCTTCGGAATTGCAAAGCAACTTCATAGCAATTTTGTGCCGTGCAATGGATGGAGAGCACTCATTCTCACGTTGCAAAGCTACCAAAGCAGGCAAGCTGAAGAAATACGACACAAGTGACTGCAACAACACTACAGACACAATGAATGGAGAAAATTTAAGGGTTGAAAGAATGCAAACACATTGAAGAATGAACCCTTTATTTTGCATTGACAAATTGAACATCATAGGACTTCCTAAACTTGTGCGTCTTAAGGAGCACTGGAAATTTGTGCCTACGATGCGACTCCGTTGCAACTAGATTTGATAGATTTGATAGATTTGATTCACTTTTCTGTTGATTTGGAGAGTAATTTGTTGATTTGGATAGAAATCAATAGAAAAATGAACCAAATGAACGTGGCCAAATCAACAAAAAAATTGAATTTTCTAATAGTGAAGCTAGTCGTTTCCTAGTCGCTTTTAAGTCGTACAGTAGTTGTTTCTTAGTTGTTTTCTAATTGTTTCTTAGTCGTTTTGTAGTTGTTTCTTAGTTGCTTCTAAAGTTCATTTCCATTTGTCTTATATCAATTGTCCCATATCAATTGTAAAGAGTACTATTAGGTTGGACATATAAGTCTTGTAAGTTGTTGTAGTCTTATGCAGTCAATTATTTTGATTTAATTCTAAGATTTCTATAATTTGTAGATTTCTATGGTCTATAGATTTCTACAATTTGTAGATTTTTACAATCTGTAGATTTCTATAACTTATAGAAAATAAGAAAATATTTAAAATTCAAGAAATTTTAAAATCTATAAAATTGTAAGGTTTCCTAAATCAATGAAATCTATTAAATACCAATATCTAAGTTTTTGAAATCTAGGATTAAAGTAGATCTTAAATTTTTGAAATCTAGAAAAAAAATAGACTTGAAGTTCTAAAATCTAGACAAAAGGTAGATCTGAAATTCAAATATCTTGAAAAAGGGAGATTTGAAATTCTAAAATCTAAAGAAAAGGTAGATATGAAATTCAAATATCTTGGAAAAAGGGCAGATTTGAATTTCAAATATCTAGAAAAAAGGTAGATCACAAATGGTCACATGGCTGTAAACATGGTTCTCTACATCTAAGCACTTTCCACGTCAGACTTAGTCATCCGTCCTCCACCTAGTGGTAGTTGCAAGAAACACCTGCCGTTTTCTGGCCAAAATGGCCGTAGTACTGGAGTACTATGACCTTTTGCAATAAATTTTTTTTAAATAAAATAAAATATGGATAATTTGTAAAGCATTAAAAAAAGTACACACGTGAAAATTGAAGTCTAGAAAAATTTATCTCTAAAAGTTATGCACAAAAAAAGAGGCCTAGGAAAATAGAAGAAAATAGATACTTTTGAGTTTATTTTTAGAAAATAGTAAAATAATTCAAATAATTAAAAAAAAATAGACATTTTTCCTTAATTGTAGGTTCTCTTTTTTCACTATTTTTTATTTTTGGAAAATAAAAATTGTGTTCTTTGCACGTGTACATAGGTAGTGCACTTTGAGCACATGTGGAAGGTGGATACTTTACTATTTTTAGAAAATCTCTTCATAGTCTTGTGTAACTTTAGTATAACTCCTTGTCTTCCAATTTTCACTTTCAAATTCGTATTTTTGGATCGGAAATAGGACTCAAAACCCCTAAAATGGCCAAGGTAGACATCCAATCGGGGGTAGTTTAAAAATAGTAAATAAATTTTGGAAAATAGGAAAAAAATACAGAGTTTCTGAAACTTTTATGTGTACCTTCACTTCAAACTTCATAGAAAACAGACATACGATGCAAAAGTTACAGCCAAAATCTACTTGTCCAAGAGCAAAGGGACGAGCAAAGGGACAAGAAATAGGACAAGTATTTCTTGCAATCACCCCTAGAAGAAAAAGATGGTGATAATAGTACCATGAGTCATTTAGCGTGACTTGTCCATAATGACAGTTTGACAACAGTGGAGGACCCCAGTCGCAAACCAGCCACAAAATCCAAAAACGACTATACAAAGTTGCAAAGAAGTCATTTATTGCAGTCATTTACACCCCCATTTTCTTGTAGTGAATCTTTTAGAATACGCCTGAAGTAGTTGTGATATCTTCAACCACAATGCAGTCCCTTAAATAGTTATTATAATAGTACCTGCGGTGGCCAAGTCGGGTTGTTCGCATGAACAAACCCAGCAGCAGGAGCAAGAGACTTTTTCCTAAGACATGAGTTTACTAATGGACCTTTTGCTAACTGCTATTCGTCACCATGGTTTGTGCTTCCTTTAGCATATACATCAATCTTTTTTTCAAATCTTCTTTCCAGTTATGCATGTTTTTTTCTCTATATCCTCTAGTGCGTATGAATTGGTCTTGTAAATTACTGTAGAATAAAATAATCCTTGGAGAATGCACCTTCAATGATGAAACTACTTTATATGTCCATTGTACAAGTTCTCTGCCATGAATCCCACAATATTTGCAAAAAGGTGTGAGTCCAATACTGGATTACAAAAGTCATTCAAATTTGATGAATGAAGCAATAATCTGACAGATTATCCGTAAACCATCTCCTTCATGCAATATAGTCATGTATGCAGCATGATGATTGTACTTCAATTTTGTTTGTTTGTCACACTTTCTCACGAATGAAGCTGGTAGCATGACTACAAACCCCAAAGTCCCAAAACTGTGTTCTCACTAACTTAGAAATGTGGCTTCATCCGTAAGTCCAATGTTGTCTAAACTCTTCTTTACACGGTTCTTGCATACATACTTCTCGTGAAGTGGGCCCAAAAGCATGCTTTCGACCTCACTTTAACCCTAATTTTGGTTTCAAATCTGAATCATGAATCTTCTATTTATTCCCTATTCTTTAATCCATTCTTAATAGGTCTTCATCTACATTCTTGTACCTTCTTTTGGTTTTTTGGATTTGCTCTCATGTTCTTTCATCCCATTTTTAAACACTAAACCCTAAGAAATTTACATCCAGTTTTTTGGCAACCAAAGATTTATTTTCCCAACTACATGCAGCCATTGCTTCCAATTACCCTAAACCAATATCTCTAGTAAAGTTGTTGGATTTTTTTGTTCATTGTCATTTTCTTTTAAATTTCAAATTTTTTTCATCCACGCCCTAAAGCACTTTTTCATCCACTTTTTCATCCACTTTCTATTTGACTTTTACATCCATTTTTTTATTCACTTTTTAAAAAAAAATTCTTCATCCACTTTTTCATCCAATATAAAAAGTTAACCCTGAACTTTTTCATAAGTTTTCATCCATTTATTATTTTTTTTATTCTCAAAAATTATATTGTAGTTCTAATATTGTTGCTCCACACTCATCAATTCCCGCTTCCCACTCGCTGCTCTACTTTCACATACTAGCATTCCCCTGTATAGAAGTGCTTACAAGTTACAACAACGTGCAAGTGCTTGTATAGCATTGCACAAGTACTTACAACAAGACCATAAGTTCATTTGTACAACCAGTTGTACATCGTACAAATTAAAGCTTATTATGTACTACTTTAGTACATATTGTACTCTCTTCCGAAAGTTTTCTTTTTTGATTTGCGGTTTAGAGTACGATGGCGTCTGATGAAGAGTGGTGTGTATGTAGCCACGGTTTCTCTAAGGAAAATAAGTCTAACAACCTCTTTTAGGTTGAGGACAAAGTTTTTATTGACAATTACCTAGTTCTGGCGTCGCCAACCTCACTATGATTTGAACTTGCGAGGCCAACAAAAAGTGACTTGGATAAGGAACTTGACAAGTTGGCTTCCTTTGAAGAGGCATCCTCCTCCACGCGTTGTTAGCGTACAAGACTTTGCAACAACCTATGGCTTGCCAAAAATAGATAAAAATCCGCACAAATTCAAAATTTCATTTAACCTTGCAGAGATAGACCTCGTAGAAGTTTTGAGGTCAACAAAGAAGAGAAAAGGGAAGGCCGGGTATGTGTATTTCAAATGCAAGGATGTAGAAATCCTTGCAAGAATCGTCAAAATTTTCCCTCTTGTGTATTTAAAAGACTTGCCAAAGTCCAAAATAATTGCCAAGCAGTTTGCTAGGGGTATCGTTCTGGAAAAGCGCAAGAAAAAGCTAGTTAGTTGGACGGAGTTTGCAAGGACTTCTAATTGAAATCAATGGAGCAAATGGTTGAAGAAGGTCAAGTTCTATTTGGCAACCACTGGAAAAATCATTGGCTTCAACAACAAGGAGATTTACAAGGCAAAAGGCATTGGCGACCTTCTGCAGGACTCCACTGCCGAACTCTAAAAGACCCCACGGCAATTCAAAGAGAAGTTGTACACTAGAGTACAGAATGTGCAAGAAGCACGAAATGTACAAGACGGTACCAAATGTACCAAGAAGGACGTCACCAATTTCATGCGGCTACTAAAGTTGGTAGGGTTATAGCTACATTAGAACTGTTGATTATATTTTGTTACTTGCTTTGTTATCTTTGGGTCAAAGATAATTATCCTCAACTCAAAGATAACTAAGCCTATACGAGCCGGGTTTAGTTTTTTTTAGTTTTTTAAATGTGGCTTTCTACTTTTTGCTCTATTATGATTTTAGACATTTGTTGACAATATTTTTGGGATTTTTCTTTATTTTTACGTTTTTGTGAAGTTAATTGTGGGATTGTTCTTTGACTATAATGTTTATCTTTGGCTTGAGGATAATTATCTTCAAGTCGAAGATAAGGAAAATATTGACTCTATAAGATAAAAATACATTTTTCAGCAAGAAAACATGACAATTATGTTGGAAATCCTAATTTTAAAACTCATTTTCTATGTTGTTTATTTGTTTATAGTTGTGGACACAGACTGAATTAATGGGTTGTACATATCTAGTACCTAAAAATAGCACAGCAAATTGGATTTCAAACCACACATTCTTGTTTAACAAAAGTTTAGGGAAAAAAAGAAAACACAACAACCACAAATATCTACACTAGCTTGGAGCCACGAATCTCTCACTTACAACTTGTTATTTGGAAGAAGACTAAACTGCAACTTAGTTCTTCTGCACTGAAACAACGCTCCTACAAAATTTGCAACCAATATGTACTTTCAAAATCAGAATCAAACATTTCCAACTTCTATTTCTTAATAGAGGCCAAAAAACACAAACACAAACAAAATCAAAGAATAAAAAAACCTAGTCCAGAAAAGAGCCTCACTAAAGAGCCTCAAGCCAACCAAGAAATAGACACACACAAAGCACAATCTTCAACTCCAACTCCAAAACGCATAGAGAAGAAATCAAGCAAACGAAACCCTACAATCAAGCCAATGAAACCTTGCAAACAAGCAAGTAGAAACTAAATCCTACAATCAAGCAACAATCAAACTACAAGCAGGCAAAACAAAATCCTACAAGCAAGCCAGCATTACAATGCAAGTAAGGTGTGAACAAGAACACAACAAAACAAGAAATGTGCACTTTTACCAAGTACAAGAAAAAAGGTTTTGCACAATGTGCGGTGAAGGGTTGCAAGAAATTTTTAACTAGATTTCAGCTTCATTGCCTTTAAATTGCAATAAAATTTGTAGGAAGAAGTCTTTTATCATCTTGTTTTTCAAAGTTGAATCTTAACATGACATTTAATAATCACGCCAAATTTCAAAACATACAAGTCTCTGTATTGATGTAGAGAAGGATTTGAATTTTGTCTGTGCAGTGATTGGCAAGTTTACTCTGGATTTGTTTTGAGAGTAGTGCGCTGATACTTCCCTCCCACCATTCGTACGTGAAATGGAATTCTCAGTGTCGTGAGAGAAGACGGCGCGTCAAGCTCCTCCAATGCGTCCTTTTGGGTGAGTTAGAATGGTTTACTGCCTGTTCCATTGCAAGAATTTGTGAACCTTTAGATGAATTTCATACCCCGTTCAGCAGCCAGGATCCGTCGTTTTCGTTTTATTTGATGGCAGATTGTTCTGTTTTCTTCGTGGTCTGCTTAGATTTCTTCGTGCCGATCAAGGAGTGATTCTTTTCAGTAGACTGTACCTTGTCGACTGGAATTGAGAGTTCTGCAGCCTTTCAAAACAAGTTCAGAGACCGACTTCAGTGTGCGGCATAACTGACATTGTATATCTTGTTCAGCAGAACAGGACGGACTCTAGCAATTGCAGGATCCACGGGCTTGATTGTAACTCACTTCTCAGCGTCGACGCCATTGGGCAGAGCCTCCGTCAGAATTGCAGGGCTTCCGATCCCAACGGAAGAACTCGCAAACTGACCACGGCCGCTCTCACCACGAAGAAAACTAACAAGGAGACCAAGAAGGAAACAGACAAGCTCACTGGTGGTGCAAACGGAAGAAGGCCCAAACCCTAATCTCTCGTTGTCGCGAATTCTCGTTCGATTTAGATCTAGGCCTTGAAGTGATCGGCTTTACTCTTTACTTAGGATGCGGCTAAGGATATCCAAGGATGTCAGGTTTTCGGGTAAACAGGGGTCCATGGTTTTGTTGCGGGCCAGACACCATTTCGAGGAGCGAAGAGGATTGCTGAGCCCGCGGATTTTAGAACTTCCAGTTCTGGTGTCACTCAAGGCCTCAAGGGATCCTTGGATTCTAAAAGTCGAACTATCTGCCTTCATCAACAACAGCTATCTTGCCCGAGGCTCCTGAACAAGATGATCAGAATCCTAAAACACCGCTGCAAAGTGCGACTTGCACTGCTCAACCTCGACTGTAGAAATCGGGTCTTAGGATCTTAGGTTTTTTTGGTGAGGTTGACGCCTTTGGTGTCTCGCCATACCCTCTCGCTGCACCAGATTTACCTGTCCGCTCGTTGAGTATCCCACTGCCAGGTGAACCAAACTTTCAGAGCATAATTTCTCCCTGCTGCAGATGATCCTTTCTCTGCATCATAGTTCAATTTTGAAGCCCTTTGCATATGTTGAGAGCTCGTGGGTTCTCTTCCTGCTTGGAGTTTTACTCGATCAGGGTTTAGCAATTCGGAGGGAAGCGCGGACAGAATTGGAAGGTGGCTGAATAACTCGAGGAGAGCGATTCTTGCATGATACTTCGAGTGTAGATTGAAGTCAAAGTTGCATTGGGGCTATGAATTCTACGGAGCTGCTTTGAGGGAGCTATTCTTTCTGTAGTTAGGGTTTATCAATTTGGAGCTGAGAGCAGAAACAGCTGAAAGGCAGCTCAAGAACTCGCAGAGACTGAGGTTAGAGTGAAGTTAGATTACGGAACTTGTTGCATATATCGGGCGTTGTTCATGTGAAGCTGTTTAGGGTGATTTAGTCTCCATAGTTAGGGTTTGGCAATTCGGTGGGTAGAGCAGAGGCAGTTGCAACGGGAGGAGCATATTTAAAATGGGCGATGCTTTGCGTCTAGATTGAAGTCATTTTTTTGGAAGCTCAGATATTGGGGTTGTCCATGTGGAGATGATGTGGCTTAGGTTCCTTGCTCTTCACGAGTTGCAATTTTCAGTAGAATTTTGTGTCTGTGCAAGTGCCAGTATCTGTTGCAGGGTTCTTGTAAGGGATGGAGAATCTTAGAGATTGATACTTTCAGAGTTGAACTTTCCCCTGTCTACGTTCCAGTCCAGTTCTCTGAGGCTGAAGTCGCTTGAAGTTGTTCATGTCGATTTCAAGCTGCTGCAGTTGTTTCTTCCTCCGTGCTTGGTGGCCTGAGAGTTCAAGGTTGAGCAGTGTGGAGACTCGAACAGACACAGATGAAGGGGAGCCGTATGCTATACGATAATTTGTTTGACTGGAGCCTAGTATTAAGGCTCCATATGTTGGTGGTGGTTGATGCAGGGAACTAGTGTCTGAGAGTTTTTTTCCCTCAGAATCCTGAGGGTTGAGCCATTTTGGAGGGGGTTCTAGAAAGCAGTTTACAGTTAACGGGGGGCGGAAGATCTCAAGAGAGGGATTCGTACTTGGAACTTTTCTGTGTGTGGACTGAATTGAACTTCTAGTCAATAATTTGGAAGCGGCAGACCTTGGAATTATTGGTCCTGAAGGTCGAGGAGGAGGTATAAAATCAGACAAGCAATTGAACAGACTTGAAGATATTGCCAGTCATACACGATACTTTGTGTCTCTGCAGAAGTCTAGTTTTGAAGCTTGTGTTGTGTTCACTGGACGTCGCTGATGTTGAGGTTGGGGTTGGTGATCTAAACTAGAATTTCTCTTCCTGTCTGGATGTTTAGCAATTTGAAGAAGGGAACGAACGCAGTTGAAGGGAGCATATTGATACTTATATGCTACTTTTTCAACTCTTACTCAAGGTTGCAGACATTGCGTGTATATGGAGGAGGAGCTCTTTTCAACTGTCTGGGGACATACACTTGAGAGGGGGCCGAAGACTTGGGGAGATTCCTTCATATACTTTTTCTGATTAAGAAGTTAGATTTCTATCTGTGGTGTTACTCTGTTGTTGAAGCGGAACCTGTTAGAAGTTTGTAGACACCGAGCCACGAGATGTCTGCGTTAATGCACCTTTTATTGCATCATAGGCAACAAACGAGAAGCTATTTGGTGCTTGGAGCTGGTGCACGGGTGAGTGAGCGTTGATTTCCGGCCATACACTTGGATGACTTGTGACTTGTCTGAACTGAAGTACCGTGGTCATGTTAGCAACTTATATTTCCCATACATTTAGGTTCCTCGACAGCAGTGTATTTGATCAGTACGGTGTTACGCTTCTCCCAAACTGACAGGACGTGAACTGGGTTGGTTGGACGTTAAGCATTAAACATTAGTACCGATGACTACCTTATGCTGAAACTGCTACCAGTTGAATGTGTTTCTTGACAGACTGTTGGGGATTTGTGTGCCCAGGACGCCTGTGCGATCACACTCTTGAAGTCTCCAAGGCTTATACACCCATGTTTTTTATTTGTCTCAGCCTCCCATGGAGGAAGGAACAACGGATCAATTAGGCGTTCATCGTCATCAGTTTGGAGAAAACCCGATGCTTCAGGTATGTTTAATGTGGTCGCTCTCATGTACAGAAGCGGTTGCTTTTTGTCGCTCAGAAAGAACATGAATGACATGTTTGAAGTATTTAACAGTTGAATCAGGCGAAGTACAGACAATTGAACAAGATTGGGAGGAGTATTTTGCGGATCCTTTGCAGTGGTACGACAACAGATTATGCAAGGTATCTCTAGGAATATTGCTAAGGCTTGTAATAATTATTTGATGTTACGAATTTGTGAAAAGACATTGAGAAGGTAATTTATTGCTTGTCCAAGGTCTTGTGCACTTTGGTAAACAAGAAGCGTATTACATTTTGATTGGGTTTTGAATTGAATTGAAGGCTAATTAGATCACTCCAGTGCTTAAGAACATGTGTTTCTTGATTTTTTTTTCATATTGGATTGTGGGTTGTTGGTGTGTATAGATGAATTCCAAATCACCAGACTTTAAACACAAGGTGACAATGAAAGCGCTTTGGGTGGATGGTTGGCCAACCCCACCATGGGTGAGGGCAATGCTCAAATTGTTGACTTTAAGCAAATTACCTTCTCGTGGTGGTTATCATACCGGTGATTCACTAGAGATTGTTCAACCGAATAGGTATTGGCATGAGCATGAGTTGTCTCCCTTTGTGACAAGAAATTGGTGCAATTGATTGGCTATAGATGGTTCTCACACATTGAAGGTGGATAAAATTTGTAATTTGTCATATGTTTTGTTAGGTGTAGCCTGAAGTATTGTGCTTTTAAGCAGCATAAAGATTGCATACATGCATCCAAGTATTTTCAAATTGATGGAGCAAGGTTTTTCACACTACGAAGTATGCAGGGTTTTCTTATGAAGTGTGTATGGATGGGTCAGGTTACCCAAGGGCAATTTTGGGAGGAGAAACACTTTGCCCGTTAATGCAAACGTATCAAAGCAATCAGTTCAAGTTAGTGGTGGGAGTACGCGCCTGCAAAGCCCAACGGCCGCCAGTGAAGCAATTGATCTTTTGAAGAACCGACTCCAACACGGCATTGCAATAGACTCGTACTCCTATGTTGAAATTCTGAAGCGGTGCTTGAAGCAGGAAGACCTTCCGGCAGTAAAGCAGGTTCATGAGTGCATCATTGAGAGTGGCATGCAGCAGAACATACATGTGGCAACCAACCTATTGAGTGGATACATCAGATGTGAGAGACTGGAGGATGCACGCGGAGTGTTTGACGAACTTGCGAAGAAGGATGTTGTTAGTTGGAACGTCATGATTGGAGGTTATGCTCAGCACAGTTGTGTGAAAGACGCCATGGAAGTTTTCCATCGCATGCGAAAGGAAGGTATGCAACCTAATGCAGTTACTTACTTGAGCATCCTGAAAGCCTGTACGAGCCGATCAGCCATGAAGTGGGTCGAGGAAGTTCATGCATATATCAGAGAGGGTGGGTTGGAATCACATGTTCGTGTGGGGACTTTGCTCCTAAAAACGTATGCAAAGTGTGGGAACATAGAGGAGGCAAGGAACACTTTCGATAAGTTTACGAGTCGCGATGTGATTACCTGGAATGTGATGATTGGAGCATATGCCGACAGTGGTGATGGTGAGGAAGCATATCGACTTCTTCTCCAAATGAAACGGGAAGGCTTCAAACCAAACCCAATCACTTATGTGAGCATCCTGAATGAATGTGCAAGCGCGGGGGCTTTGGAGTGGGTCAGGGAGGTTCATAGCCATGCCCGTGAAGCCGGATTTGAGTCAGATGTGCGTGTGGGTACGGCGCTGGTGCACATGTATGCAAAGTGTGGCAGTATCGATGATGCGCGAGTGGCTTTCGACAAGATGGAGGAACGGGACGTGATTACTTGGAACGTGATGATTGGAGGACTTGCTCAACATGGCTGTGGGTCTGAAGCATATCGACTTCTTCTCCAAATGAAACGGGAAGGTTTCAAACCAAACGCAATCACTTATATGAGCATCCTGAATGCATGTGCAAGCGCGGGGTCATTGGAGTGGGTCAGGGAGGTTCATAGCCATGCCCGTGAAGCCGGATTTGAGTCAGATGTGCGTGTGGGCAACGCGCTGGTGCACATGTATGCAAAGTGTGGCAGTATCGATGATGCGCGAGTGGCTTTTGACAAGATGCAGGAACGGGACGTGATTACTTGGACCGTGATGATTGGAGCATATGCCGACAGTGGTGATGGTGAGGAAGCATATCGACTTCTTCTCCAAATGAAACGGGAAGGCTTCAAACCAAATGCAATCACTTATATGAGCATCCTGAATGCATGTGCAAGCGCGGGGTCTTTGGAGTGGGTCAGGGAGGTTCATAGCCATGCCCGTGAAGCCGGATTTGAGTCGGATGTGCGTGTGGGCAACGCGCTGGTGCACATGTATGCAAAGTGTGGCAGTATCGATGATGCGCGAGTGGCTTTCGACAAGATGGAGGAACGGGACGTGATTACTTGGAACGTGATGATTGGAGGACTTGCTCAACATGGCTGTGGGTCTGAAGCATATCGACTTCTTCTCCAAATGAAACGGGAAGGCTTCAAACCAAACGGAATCACTTATATGAGCATCCTGAATGAATGTGCAAGCGCGGGGTCTTTGGAGTGGGTCAGGGAGGTTCATAGCCATGCCCGTGAAGCCGGATTTGAGTCAGATGTGCGTGTGGGCAACGCGCTGGTGCACATGTATGCAAAGTGTGGCAGTATCGATAATGCGCGAGTGGCTTTTGACAAGATGCAGGAACGGGACGTGATTACTTGGACCGTGATGATTGGAGGACTTGCAGAGCATGGATGTGGTCATGAGGCCCTGGAAGTCTTTAAAACTATGATTGCAGACGGTGTGAAGCCCAATGAGGTCTCATTCGTTGCAGCGTTGTCAGCTTGTAGTCATTCAGGCCTTGTGGATGAGAGCCGTGGACTTTTTCTGGCTATGACACAAGATTATGGCATCGAACCTAGTGTGGTGCTTTGTAACTGCATGGTGGATGTTCTTGCGCGAGCAGGCCACTTGGAGGAAGCGAAGCTCTTGATTGACAACATGCCGGTGGAACCCAATGGTGCAACTTGGGGAGCCTTGCTTGGTGCTTGTAGAACGTATGGTAGTTTGGAGCTGGGCGAACTTGCCGCTAATGAGCTCTTCAAGTTGGAACCGAAGGATGCTTCTACCTATGTGCTTCTGTCGAATATCTATGCTGCAGCTGGCAAGTGGGAGGAGGTGTTGTGGGTGCGCACTATGATGCAGGAGAGAGGCATCCGCAAGGAGCCGGGGCGTAGCTGGATTGAAGTTGATAACAAGGTCCATGACTTCGTTGTAGGGGATACTTCTCACTCAGAAGCGAAGGAGATCTATGCCGAGTTGAGGAGATTGAGTGAGACAATTAAGGCCGAAGGCTACATTCCTGATACCCGGCTAGTGTTGCGGAACATTGAGGAGGAGGAGAAAGAACTTGCTCTTTGCTCCCATAGCGAGAAGTTGGCTATTGCTTACGGACTCATGCGGACACCCCCTGGACAACCAATTCGGGTGTTCAAGAACCTTCGAGTGTGTTTAGACTGCCATACAGCAACCAAGTTCATCTCCAAGGTCACTGAACGAGATATTGTTGTGAGGGATGCGAATCGCTTTCACCACTTCCAAGATGGCGTGTGTTCTTGTGGTGATTATTGGTGACGAGGTTGACAATCTTGACCAATTGTTGGCTATCTTATTTTCTGAATCTCGACCATGATTTTTGCATGCAATTGTAATTTGAAAATTTTCATTGGAATTTCCCATCATCTATGAATTTAGTCATCACATTGAGCATTGATTGAAAACAATTGCATTGGTTGGAAATGACTGGAGGGAGGTATTCATAGAGGTTGTTGTCTTTGCATTTTCTTCAACAATGGTCTTTGTGAAGTAGTCAAAATGGAAGGATGGCAGATTTTAGTTAGAATTGGTTTTAGGACCCCCCTGTCCAGACAATATGCATCCTTTTATTGGCATCTTCAAAATGTATTGAGAAGACTATTCATAAAGAAAATGTCAAAATGATTGTTTTGAAGTTCTTTGTTTGAGATGGCCATGCTAGGTGTTATTTTTCTTAGTAGCAAGGTCATTCTTGTTGCTATTGCAATTGATGTGCTCATAAGTAGGTAACTTAATTTTTGGTTTTTGCTTCATGTGAATTTTGGAAGTCAATGTTGAGGTTAGGTGATTATAACTAGTGAGATTTATGTTAGTGTGGCTTTGAGTTCAAGAGAAATAAATTGATTTTGATCTTAGATGTAGGTTCACTATAGGCAATGTTTTTTTATATGGTATTGTTTTTTCCTTCATTTCTTGTTCTTCTGTATGTTGTTTGGTTGGGTTTGTCTTAGTTGCCATAAATGCCTTATTTACACTTTAGTTTTGGAGGTGCTTGTTTGAGAGATTTGGTGTGAGCTTTAGGCTTTTCAATTGTAGTAGGAGATCCATGTATAGCAATTATGACTAGGTTGTTATTAAAGTGATTTTTTCTATTAGTGCGGGACACTAATTTACTAAAGACACATTGTGTAGTTGTGATATATTTTCTTTCAAATTAGTGTGGCATGAAATATTGAGGGTATTCTACTAATTCCCATGAAATAAAATTAGTACTTGACAAATCTATAACCTCTTTACAATCTTGAGATGTTGGGTAGTGTTTGAAAAAATTGTAATTTCTTTAGTGTTGTAGTTATAGAAAATAAATTGAGGTAATGGATAAATCTATAACCTCTTCTAATTTTATTGTGCTGCTAATGTTGTACTTACTAATTGAATGAATCAATGGTGCTAAAATTAGAGCTAATATTACACTTGAACCTTTGTAATGATTGTCACTGGAGACAAATGGGTTTCTAAATGAAGTTACATGTATTTGCAACTTTACATGTGAAAATTGTTCAATTAAGTATGTACACAATATAACAAGTTTTCAAGATAAATTGGGATTGTCTAATTACAAGATGTGTCAATAGAGAAGGTTGAGGTCATTAATTACTCCCAAAGTTAGAATTTACCAACCAAAAAATAACTCTAAATTCCTAGTACTTCAAATGATTAGAATGTGTCTTTAGAAAGGGTCTAGGAAACCGGTTGCTACTAAAGTCAAAATTGATCAATTGACCAACTAGGTTCTTTTAAATTTAAAAGATTGTATATTATTGTATGGTGAAGTATCATTTTGTTTGTGATGTACATTGTAGGGCTCATATTTGTTTCAAGATTTTTCGAGATTCAATATTTCTTGAAAACAAGATATGCATGGGTTTTAGAGCTTGAAAATCATAAAAAACAGAAAAATTATAAGAGTAATAGATTAATAAAATTGAATTTCAAACAATGAATTTTAGTTCTAATACTTGAAAGCTAACCACTATAATTATACGGGTAATATCCACCTTCATAATTAGTTTAGGCTTTTTTGGCTCATTATTTTAAAAGTTACAATAGCATATAGGACATTTTAGGATCACAATGTGTGAAGCTTAAATAGTCCAAATGTTTTATGTAGTCATTCTTTCAATATATTTCTACAAGGACGTATACAAGAATTCATCCATATTCATTTGCCAAAATTATAACATATCATTCATTAAACAAATGTAGATTTCAATAGATCATCATATTTGTAGTATTATCAATCTACAAGTTTGTTTTAGAAAAACAAACAAACTTAATAGTGTGCTAAAATACTTTAAAATGTCAAAAATAGAGCCTTCTCTGTAGTATATATTTTTTTCATGAGTTGGGGGATTAATACTTGGAGGATGTGGAATTACTACAAGGTATCCATTGATTTTTGAATGCGCTCTAAATTTGTAAAAATATAGCATTTATATGAAGTGGCCCTAAAATGTAAGATAAGAAAGTATTTCTAACTTATACCTACATTTTTTTTTTCTATTTTTTCTATTTTTTTTTAATGAATTGGAGGTTTCATTGAAGTCACTTTGTTGAAATACAAAAGAAGGTTTAAATTCTTCAAATTGTAAACCCTAAACCCTAAATCCTAAATGTAATGTTTTAAATAAATTGAACATTCAAGATTTAAGTTTTAAGTTTATTCACTGATAAGTGTGGAATTTTCTGGAAACACAAAATTCAATAAACTTATCTAAAATAATCTTTAAAAAATTTCAAGATATAATTATGTTGAGCATTTAAGCCACCATATAATTATAAAATTATAAAAATATAGCATTTATTTGAAGTACTACTTGGGTCACTTTAAATTTTACTAAAATGAGATGACTTACCAATTTCTATATTTTGTTTCAATTGCAAAAATAAATCAAATCAACCTTATCAAAAAAGATTAGGACTTCTAAGTCTATTTTGTAGGGAACATCATTAAGAAAGTCAGGACATGCCATTACGGTGTCAATATGGTGCACTGAAACGCTATAAAGCTAATTGGTGCCAACCTCCATGCAAATTTAGTATCAAACTTAATATGGAGGTTCGTGCCAAATTAGTTTGATAGCATTTCAATGCACCATATTGGCACCATATTGACATACACTGAACTTTGTGATGATTTCAAATAAACACATGTATAGTACCCTCTAGAAAGTCTTGCAACCCCTCTGTGAAGCTTTTCAAATTTTTCCTTGTATTTTCCTTGTAAATATATTCTATCAAAACTATCCTATTAAATGTATTGCTTTATAGAACCTTCACCAACATATGAAATGTCAATGTCTAAAATAAAATATCTATTTTTGGTGAATTTTTTTATTTTATTTTCTTGGCTTCACATAAAAATTAATTGAAAAATATATGTGATGATTTTTTAACATTTGATTGCATAAATATATAGAAAACGTCATTATTCACATCTTTTGTATTACAAAGATGCACAATATGTAGGTAAAAATTTCCTCTATGTGGTTATAATGTGTTTTCCAATTTTCTTTCATACAAATTTAAGGCTAAGGAAATCAAACTCATGTATTAAACTAAAATTTAAACAAACATAGTCAAATAAGGTATCATTAGAAAGCTATAGTAATGTAGAAGCCTACTATAACATGAAATTTACAATACGTCTTCTGCACTAGCAACTATTTTGTAGCAAAGTAGTACACCTACTACCATCGAGTGCTACCACCTTTAGTTGCTATCATAGCTTCCATTTGGTTTGGCATTGTAGAAATCAACTTTTGGATACTTTCTTGAGGTATATCCTCCCATGCCAAATTGACTGATGTCCACATTTCGTCTTTGTTTTGTGGTCTACTTCTCTGTTCCACTTGATCTTTTATTTGCTTCCACATGTTCTCTGTAAGATTGAGGTCAAGAGAATTTGGTGGCCATTCAAGTTGTCTCAATCCAAGTTGCTCCCTCCAATCTTTTTGTACATTACTGCAATGTACCGGTGCACCATCTTCCATCAAAATGAGGTGCTCATAGTGGTCATGGTGCCAATAATAATGCTCCAATGCTCCGTCATATACTATCTCTACAAAGTCCGTAGTAGTGTGTCTATTAGGAGGGATTAACACCAAATAAGACTTAAAAGATCCAGTAAGAGCACCCCATACCATAATTGAAGTCTTTCCGGATTTGAATGTAGGTGCTAAGCAATCCCAATTGTAGCATTCATAAACTTCTTGCCAAACTCAAATTTGGCATGATTGTTTTCTAACTTCAAAAGATGACTCATTGGTCCAAATTACATTGTTCCAATTGTTAGTCGTCTAATGCAAGTGCTCTTTTGCAAAGGCCAACCTCTTAGCCTTATGCATGTCATTCAAAAACGATTTCTTAACATCAATGCAACTGTTAACACCAAGCTCAATCATGAATCTCTTTACCTAAAGTTGACATGCACATGGAAGGTCACATTGTTACACAATTCTGCAAGAGGAGCACGACAATTACTACTAAGATCTCTTTTGAGCCTTCTCCTCTCTCGATCACTCAACTTTCATGGCCTATCACATTTACTTGCTGGCGTCACAGAGCCACATACACTAAGTCTCTTCAAGACCCTCAAAATTGTTGATTTTGATCTTCCTACAATGTCTCCAATTTCACTCAATGACAAGCCAACTTTTCTCATACCAACTATCATGTTTTGTACATCATTTGGCACATAACTTCCTGTCATGGTGCAAAGTTATCAAACAATACTTACAACTTCACAAAGTTTGATAAAAGAACTGCTAACAACAACACATATACAATATCTTTGATAAACAAGATTTTTTCCTCACAAATTCTCTAGGCTATGTCTACAAGCAACATACACTCCAAGTAAGTATTCGCATCTCTGCATCCTCTCAACCTCCAAATTCCTCCAAATTCCATACTTTAGAGCAGATGTATTGATTTTCTCAAGAACAATCTTCTGCTTTAAAATCAAGCATAGTGGTTCTCAAATGAGCCACATGTTAGTGGGAGAACAATTTCAGCTTGTGCGCTAAGTCACAAGTAGATCATTGGATTGACTTCTTGTACATAAAAAATCTCATTAAAAAATCTCAATTAACTTGCCAGCATTATAATTTCAAATTAGACTACTTGAGGCAAAACCAAACAAGGGTTGCAAGACTTTCTAGAGGGCATTGTACAATGGCCCATTTTTTCATTTTTCATTCTCATATTTTAGGTATCATTTCAAATCAATTTCAACAATGGCCTAAATTTCATTTTCCACTCTACCAAATCCCGGAAGTGTAATTTTGCAAAAAAATCTTAAAATAAAACTTCAACAAAATACTAGAAGACTATTGGGAATTACCTCCCATAGTTAATTTTCCAATTGGCAAGTCCCACTGGTCTTCTAGCATGCCTTAACCTTTCACTTCAGTTTTCTTATAGAAGACCACAAAGCCTAAACCAAACATTATGGAATAATTGGTTGGTTTAAGGCCTCAGTACATACTAGGCTCTTGTGACATGCTCTATAAAATAGATCCTAAACCATTGTTACTATCTTTGTGTGTCAAAGTGCTATTTTATTTGGTTTTGGGCACTACTTCAGCATCAAATTAAAATTTTAGAATGTCTAATTAACTATGGTGATGCAGTCTCATATTTAATTAATTTATTTAATTGGAAAGACCAATGGTCATGCCAAGGCATTTGAATGGTTGCCATTGTGGCAAAATTTAGTTACTTGTACCTACTTTAAGCTTAGTTTGTTGGCCCTCACCAATTGTCAATGTTAGTGGAATTTTTGTGAATACTCCTTGTGAAGGATTTTAAAATGAATTCATCAATATGGTCTATAAGTTCAATAGTTCATAAACACATTTAATATTTTCCATCTATTCACAGAGATTGGGGCTTGTTTTTCCAAAAAATGGGGAAGCAAATATATAGGGAAAGTGGAAGGAGTCTTAGACCCATCCAATTTGTTTTGAGAGAAGCTGTAATTTCCACATTCCCCAAATGGCTTCATCTGAAAGCACGGATAGCAAGCATCTTAATTGAATTAAGCCAATTCACCCTTGTGGCTGCCGGTCCAACCCATTCATTTCCACCAACATTGGATTTAGCTAGAACACCCAAATGCATTTTCAATTAATGCAAAATCAGCCTACCAATCGAGTTCATTTCGTTTTAAGCTCATTCATCGTGCGTTACAAATCTCCAAATCATGAAGTTAATGTTGCAAATCACGTAGTTAATGCGTTAGATGGTGATGGGATTAGGTGGACACTAATTTCAAGGAATAGTGAACAAGTTTAGACATTGTCAAGGCGGTTTAGCAAACAAAATAGATTAGTGATGACAGATGGTGACGTGGTCAAATTTTAGTACTGCAATTGATGGGTTTTTGGCCACCAAAAATGAAAAAGTATTGATTGGATTACAAATGTAGGACACACATAGCTCGTAATGAAGTACCAAGACAGATGCAATGGATGTCTGTTTTGAATGGTGCATGGATGCAATTGTATGGATAATGAATGCTACTTAGTCGATACCACTGTATGACGGCACACTGAGGTTTAGGGTACATAATCATGTTCAGTTTTGCTAATCATAGTTGTAGGTTTGGAATTCTTGTTGTATACTTCTATAACATTACATTTCCTTGCATTGTCATTGTCATACGCTCACTTATGTTCCAGTTGTGCTTTAAGGTGCATATACTCTACACATTGTTGTTAAGGGCGTTGGCCTTCCATACATCTTTGGGAAGTGGATGCATCTTGTCTTGCAAATAAGCACTAATGTTGTTTGTTGTGCAAGCTCATTGATCAGGAGCATTAAAGACAGTACATTGAATAGTGAAATCTTGTCCACAATACAAGGTCTAAGCATCCAAACGAGAACTTCCATTTAGTTGTAGCACAACACATCTCAACAGTGCACCAACAGAGACTTAAGCATCGAAGGCATCAGCATTCCAAGCATATATAGGAAAAACCATAACATAATTGAAATGCGCACATGCATTATAATGAAGGAGTAAATTTGCAAGACTAGATTAGTACAAGCTATGATGAGGGAAGACTTGCATTTTCTATCATACCAAACAACGTCAAAAAGAACTGGCTATGAAACATGATGCACTTGTTCACTTGCATATTGTGTAGTAACAGACATGGAGTTTAGCTGATTATGAAAGAGAACTGAATATAAAATGGAATATAATAACAATGCTTTTAATAAAAGTTTCTACTCTGCCTAACTAATGTCATTGCCTATACACAGATCAAAGTGACGGTCTTTGATTGGAACTTCTTGCAGTCAACAAATTTGTGAAGAAATAGCATGCCATGATTTAAATGAAAAGCTTCTTGGAAATGAATCTTATCGCATGCAAAATCCCCAACTTCAATTGACTGAAATGCAGTTGAATCTTGCATGCAAATGTCCCGACTTAAAGCTCTTGTGCAAATGTTTGGACTCTGAAAATGATAGTGCAACTGATTGCAACTATCTGCATGTATGGTCAGGTGCAAATCAATTGCGGACTTAAGGCATGCAGAGCCCAGGGGAGTCATTTCAAAGGCCATGCAGACGTCAAAGTTCTAGGCCTCGAAAGACCTCAGCGTGGAATCAGTTCAAGGCAACCGTCGGTAGTCTGCATTCCATACTCTACCATCACTCAAGACGGTCGACTTTGGTAAACGCATGAGAAAAATTTATATAAAAAAGTGTGAAGAAAATTCAACCATGGCCATGCAAGCTAAAGCTTGGATGATCGGTCATTTATTTTTATTATGGATCTCACATTTTGTGAAATCCCTTGAGGGTTAGGGAGGGATTTTCCCTACCAACAGACACTTATTAATACTTGATGGGCATGGATCCTACATGACCTTGGATGTTGTGCATAAGGCATCAACTGTAGGTCTAGACATCCTCACTTTACCTTCTCACATTAGTCACAGACTACAACCTCTGGACATAAGTGTGTTTCAACCCTTCAAGTACGCCTTCCATACTTACAAGGATCCCGAACTACGGAATATGGCAGAATTGCACAAAAAAAAGACTTAGCCCAGAAGGTAGATTTGGCACTAAAAAGAGCTATGAATACATTGAATATTCAAAAAGGGTTTGCTACCATTAGAATATGGCCCTATAATCCTCAGGCTTTGGATTTTAAAATGGGACCTAGTTGTCTGTTTTGTGGGGTTAATAAAGTATTGGAGCCTAAAAGAGACATCACTTTGGTAGCAAGTGCATCAATATCTGCAGACATGGAAGACTCGAATGATACCAATTATATTGAAAGAGACAACGACCAAGAAATGAGTTATGTAGGCTCTATTGAAGCAGCACAATCAAACTCTGAAGCTACAGTGACAAAAATGAGGAAGATGAGGACGTGCCTGCTGACAATGCAGGCTTGCAAGAGATCCGCGGCAAACGCATATGAGCGCTTATTTACCTATCCTTGGTAAATAATTGAGCACAACCAGGTGTGAGCCCTCAAATTAACACTTAAAGCTCTGGATTTATTTTTTGCGAATTATTGTTAGTTTTTAGTGATAATTCATGTAAAATAGCATGAATTAGTAGTTGAGAGGAGTTTGGTAGAGGTCCTTGCCAGATTAGTGAGGAGTCTTCCTAAAATCATGGAAAGCACAAAATAGTCTGCTTTTCCAAGTTTAGGCCTTAGTTTAGAATCTTATAGTCCAGATTAACGGTTCCAAGAGATGTGAGGATGTGAGAATTAGCCAATTATAGTGCCTGGTCCATATAAAACTCGATATGTAAGAGTGCATGGACAGCCTGGCTAAAGTGCAAGAGTCGATATCAAGGTTTAGAAGTATCTAGATTCAATTCATGTAGAATATGGACTAGTTACATGAAAACCTACAAGTGTTAAAGAATATGAATCAAAATGCAAAATAGAAGAAGGGCGAGGTGATTGGAGCTTACGAAAAGGTGCTTTTAGTGTAAAAGCTTGCCAAGAAATCAATAACGGAGTTAATCATCCACAACAACCCCGGTACCAGAATAATTTCCCCCCTGGACGGAAATTATTAGGGAACTGTTAAAATTAGCATCCTTATTGAAGGTTTGGTTTTGCCCTTGGCCTTTAAAAACTTTCCAAAAGATTGCCCAAAAGTTTCGGGATTTTACAAAACTCCACGATGACTCCATGGGAAGTCAACCGCCTTTGAAACTGATGGTAATTTCCTAAAAATTACCCAGAATGCAGTAAAATCTCACTAAAAATTAGATTAGAGTTTTACGTATTAGATAAGCGACCTGTCAAGTTTGAAGACTTTTGATAGTCAGAAGTACCCAAATCGGCAACGACATCAAATTTAACAAGAATTTACAACATGATGGCGGGTTGACCGGCAAGCCAGGAGCTACCGGTGTCCAAATGTCGCAAACAAGGAATGTTTTCTTACTCTCACAAACCTTCCAGGCAACCCTAGCCAGTTAGTTTTCTCGGGAAACTCAAATTCCATTAGTTGGGATTTTGACTTTTCTCTAGAATTATCGTTAGTGGTTTTTACGAATATTTACAGTCTGGAAGAAGGGGGTTAGGGATCCCCTAGACTAATTGGAGTCTTCTGAACGCGATGGCTCAATCGGTTTTCAGTTTGGAGTTTTTCCCTAAAAGATAGACAGGGCCAGCTCTTAGTTTGACTTTTTAAAAGTAATTAGCAGTAATTCAAGGTTAATTAACAAAATATCTTGGTGAAAATTGAAGATTGGATTTAGTTAAGATGTCAAATCTTTCCTTTAAAAGCCAATATAGATTAAACTAAGAATATTTGGAATTGACCTAGGATTAAATTGCAAAATATCTAGGTTAATTAGGGTTATTTTCATAAAATCTTTGGGAAAAATCAAGGATTTGATTTAGGCAAGATTCCAAGGCTAATTAGAGCCTCCAAGGAACTTGCTTGAGGACCTTCTTTCCTATTAAACAAAGATTAAATGCGAAATATCTCGTAGTAGTTTAGAATTTAATTAGGTAGTTAGTTAAACGTTTTTTAACCGACAACTTACTGGGGAGGGCTTGGCTTAAGTATAAAAGGCCTCCCCTCGAGGTTGTCGGTACCCTCATTTTTCATTATCAAATCCATGCTCATTTTTCGTTTCTTTGTTATTGCTCTACTATACTACCAACACGTTGTTGGAGTACTTTTAAAGCCAAAAATTGGCTATTTCTTTACAATTTGTGCTATTTCTCTCATGTTTTGAAGGACTAGAGGGTCCCTTCAAAACGTATTGCTTTCTTTTGAATTTGGAGGCCGAAAGCCCCAAAACTTTGATTAATTGCTTAAGATTACTTGAATACTAATCCATTGTGGCACGTGAACAACGATTGGTACTAAAATACTTAAAGCGGCAAGGCTTGACTTTGCCAAAAGAGTTTTAGACTAATTCCCTACTCAAAGTTTGTTGTATAACGGAATTTGAGAATTTAATTGCTAATGTTCGGTTAAACACTTTCATGTGTACCTCCTTTAGCAATTAAACATTGACTTTGACTTGAAATTTTGGAAGATTCGTTTCTAATGTTCGGTTAAACACTTTCATGTGTACCTCCTTTAGCAATTAAACATTGACTTTGACTTGAAATTTTGGAAGATTCGTTTCTAATGTTCGGTTAAACACTGTCATGTGTACCTCTTTTAGAATCTAACTTTCGAAATACTTATATTGGCTTAAGAAGCTCCATTTGTCCTGGGGTTGCCCTCGCACGGTGAAACTTTGACTTTTGAAACCTGAAAATGGGTACTGGAAACTTAAATTGTTTGATTTGACTTGGGGTTGCCCCCGCACGGCGAAGCTTTGACTTTTAAAAGTTAAAATTTGCCATTGAAAACTTAGATTTACCTCATACGGCGAAGCTTTGACTTAGAATCACAAAATAAGATTTTTTTGAACCTTATTTAAAGTCCAAAGTTCGTTGATTAACTTTTCTTTTGTTTGGCACGTGTTGGAGGTATTTTTGCTTCCAAAAATACCAATTATTGCTTTTATGTGCTTTTAAGTTTGACACTTGTTGTTTTATTTTCACTTGAATTTGCTAGATTTCATGATTGTCATAGAGATTCATAAACTAGTTCATCTTTATTGTTAACTCTTTTCTTTGCATTGAAATTAGAATACTAATTTTTTGTTAAATTTTAAAAGGTGTGTTTGATTAAAAGTTAGTCTTCTAGAAATTATTTTTTAGATTTCAACTAGAAATCAAGTTCAGTAGTTAAAATTGTGAAATTGCTGTTGGGCCAGTATCATTGAACCAAAGGCAGGAAGTCCAAAGTTATCAGACTGCGGGTATTAGCCCGAGGGCATCAACCGGCTGTGACGGCAAGGACAGAGGGATTAGTCGTGGTGTCGGGAACGCCGGGAAGCAGGAGGCAACCTGACTGCGAACGGGAGCGACAACAAGGGTCGACGGAGGAGCGGGAGCTGATAGGGAACTCCAACGACGGGGAGCCAATAGCGAAGCAACGAGGGAAACCAACGGCCACGATCAAGCATCATCGGACGGCTAAGATCGTCTCAGTAGCAAAAACGAGACAAGCAGAAGCTAGGGACCATACTGGAACAGCCAGGGGTCTAAACCGAAGTAAGCTCGGAAGCCATCTCGGTACTTACTGTTAGAAGTTGGGATTTGAATACTAAAAATCAAAATTCTTGATTAAACACTCAAGTGTTAAAAGCTAAGGCGGTTGTTGCCACGCTCAAACATTTTGATTTTTTGGGAAAAATTGAACACTAAGGATTTCAACTAACATTCACTCTCAAATTCTCTTTCCGCCATAGCCAAGAATTCAACAACAACAAAACAACAATTGAAAGAAGAAGAAGAATAAGAATAAGAAGGAAGGATTTCAACACGTGAAGGAATTGACGAATTAAAATACAATTAAGGTAAAAATCTAACTATTCATCAACTAATTGTTTTGGTATTGTTTATTCGGTTTATTCTTTCTATTATTCTTCGATAGATTTGTTTTTGATTGTTTTTGATTATTTTATTAGAATACTATTCATCCATTTGGTTTTAGTTATTAATTAGGATTCCAAAGCCAAATTAATTGTTTGTTTGTAGTTTGGGGATTTATTTTATTGGGCCTAATAAGCCAAAACAATAAAAACAAACAACAACTAATATCTTGGAATATTTAACAAAATAACTATTAAACAATTGGCAATCGAATAAAACTACTATTCATTGAAAACTTGGAAAAATTGAATTAAATTAATCATTTATATTAAATCCCTAAAACCAAAGGATTATTTCTAATTGCCAAAACTAACAAAACTTGACTTTTAGATAGGTTTTAGAATTACAATTCAACAACAATTGACTCAAATTTAACTAAAATAGCGTGATTCATGAAAGGCGATGGAGGACCACGAGGAGACGATCATGTTCGTGTATTGCGACGACGGAACTGTTGACGTTTTCGATACCGAGGTATGATTTCCAAAACTCATTTGACTTTTCTTTTCATTCTTTAGATTCTTTAGATTAGATTTAAAAAACCAAAATTAACAATTAGGACCTCGAAAGCTAGTTAGAATTTAGAAATTGCTAAAAACCTTTTAACTTAACCAAAATTGTGGAAGTAATAATTGGATGAACTTTGAATCAATTTGGGAATATTAATTTCATCCAAATGAATTTAAAAAAGAATCTAACTTGATTTAGGAATCTTAGGAATACTAGAATATTGGAAAAAAGTTTAAACCTACTTTATCCTTTTATTCTATAAAAAATTGTTGAATAATGAATTCGATCCAACTAAAGGGAATTTTAATTCATCCATAAGTTTTTACCTAACAGTCCAAAATTCTTGCTTTTACCTTGATAGAAAGGTAATTTCTTACTTTCTTCATAAAAATCATAAAATCCTAAAAAAACGCTAAATTTAGATTAATAACTTAGAATTGGAATCCATCTTATAACAATTAGGAAAATTCTTAAGGAACAATTAAGGAATCTTTTGAGACTATAATCTTTTAGAAAATCTTTTGAAGACTCCTAAACAAGGTTGACAGGACGTCCAGACGTCTGGCGGATGTGGATGCTGCCCCCCAGACGTCTTTTGACATCCCTGGACGAGCCGTCCGCGCGGTCGGGTCGTCCGTGCGGTCAAGACGTCGGCACGGACGGCTCGACGGTCGGATAGGGCGTCGGGGGCTCGCGGACGGGATCTTGTGGATGAGCCCTTGGGCGGACAGGGCGTCGGGCTCGCGGACGGATTGCGCGGACGGGGCGTCCACGTGCCTGTCCGACAATCCGATCGACCTTTCGCGCTCTCATCCGCATGATCCCGTCCGCACAATCTGCCCGTCCGATTCTGGGGCGTCCAATTCGCATGTACGCGTCTGCATTGCCTGGTTCGCCTTCGGACGACATAAATAGCGCGGCGGACGGCTCATTCTTCACAATCGTTTCCCTTGCGGAGTGGGTGATCCAGTGCCTCTCAGTGGCTCTGCGCGCCCCTTTTGTTTTGGTGCGTGAACGATTGTATTCGGATACTGAATTGCACCAAATTATTTTGGTGATTATTTGGTTTTGAAGGCCTTGTTAACAACTTCACCCCGTTTCATTGGCAAGTGTCAAACATTTTGTTCAGTTGTTGTAAAGATTCATGTGAACTTCGTCATCAAATCATTTCATTTTAATCAAGGTTATCATGCCTCGCGATAAAAGCTCAAAGTCCAGTAAGAAAAGCAAATCCCAAGACATGAACTGGGAAGATTGGGCAAATCCAGTGTGTGTAGCTAAACGTGGATGGGAAGAAGAGCCCAAGAAGGTTTGGGATTGCACAATGTGCAAAAAGTACGTCAAAATGACGCACCTCTCCAAAATGTGGTCACAAGAACGAGCAGACAAGCAAGTTTGACGTTGGGAAGGACAAATTTCCACGTACGAGAGCCAACACTGTGTACCGATACGAGAAAGTAACGTGGTGGGCTGAGCTGCCTAACTCCAAACCAAATGTCATGAATTATTCCAATATGGCCATAGTTTGGGCAGAGATTGTACTCCACAAAGATGTAGACTAGCGCACAATTTACGGGAAAAATGTTGACAATATGAAGCGCACTGACGCTGTTTTTTATACGAGTTGGACTCAACCGAGCGATTGTATGCGAATGTGGTCCAATCAAGGGCAGTTTGGATTTCCGCCGGTTGTATTGCCGGATGCTGAGGATGAATGGTCGGACGACGATGATGTAGAAGACAATTCAGCACCCGTAACATTTATAGTAGGGCATGAGCGTCAAGAAGCTCGGGAAGACATCAAGTTCAATCAACAAATGCAAGAAGATATGCGTAGAAGCATGGAAGATCAGGGTCAACAACACGGGCATGACAAGTCCTACCAACATGATCGTACTGCATCTAGTTTACAAGATGGTCAAAGGGTCTTACACTACGCTAACGACACCCAAGGTACTTATTACAACCCAGAAAGAAGCCATGGAACCACACATGATTTTGGATCTAGCCAAGGAGGCTCCCAATACTTGTCCGGATCTACTACGGGTGGTTCATATGAGCGCCACATAGGCTCTCGTCATGTCGAACCAAGGCAAGGAAGGTCTCAGCACCGTGATGTAGTTTCTCCTCCAACTTTTGGAGGTCCTTACTATGGAAATCCCAATCAAGGAGCTACGCCAAGCGACTATGGATGCACTTGGGGCGGAGGACCATATCTTGGCACTTATGGATCCGGTTCCACACCACCAAAACGTAGAGATGACATCCATTCAGATTCCGAGTAAAGTAGGTAGAGCTCTTTTGAGGAATGTTGGGGAGCGAGCGTAGAGCGGCGAGCGGCGAGCGGCGAGCAGGAAGCGGGGATTGGTGAGCGGGGAGCTGAAATATTAGAAGGAAAACCAAAAAAGTGGCAAAAAAATTGAAAGAAAAGTGGATGAAAGTTGACGGAAAAATGGATGTAATTTCAGAAAAATTCCTGAAATTCAATGGAAGAAATGAAAGAAAGTTGTTGGAATAAATGGATGATAGAAATTAGAGGAATAAGATGAAAATTATTGATGGAAGTGGATGAAAAATATGGATGAAAGTAGATGAAAAATATGGATGAAAGTAGATGAAAAATACGGATGATACTGGATGAAAAATACGGATTTAGGTGGATGGAAAATACGGATGACAGTGGATGAAAAATATGGATGATAGTGGATGAAAAATATAGATGGAAGTGGATGAAAAATAGGGATGGGAGTGGATGGAAAATTCGGATGACAATGGATGAAAAATTGTGGATGGATTATAATTTAGTTGTCGCAAGAGTACTTTTCGCCATTACAATTGTTGGACCTCTCATTTGCAGTTTCCCAGTTTGCAAGAAAGAGCATGGCGCTACTTTTACTAAATCATGCTTGTGTGGCGACAAGGGTTGAAGGCGGTTTAGGTGTAGGAGGATCATCTTGCAACTTCGTCTATAAGAGACTAGGACAAGCGAACGAAATTAAATTGCATCAACAGAGTAAAAACATCGGATCATTTTATCAACTTCATCTACAAGACAATAGGACAAGCGAACAAAATTAAACTGCATCAACATAGTGACAACATTGAATCATCCTACCACCTTCATCTACAAGACAGTAGGACAAGCGAATAAAATTAAATTGCATCAATATAGTGAGGACATCGAATCATCTGGGGCCACTTCGTCTAGAAGAGACTAGGACAAGCTAAAGAAATTAAACTACATCAACAAAGTGACAACATCATAAAACTACCAACTTCATCTACAAGACAGTAAGACAAACGAACAAAATTAAATTGCATCAACACAATGAGGACATTAGATCATCCTACCAACTTCATCTACAAGAGACTAGGACAAGCAAATGAAATTAAACTGCATCAACATAGTAACAACATCGAATATTTTATGAAAGTGACTAAACATTGTGCCTGTACTCTTGGAGTTCCAATTTCTTCAATTATCCTCCGGTACCTCTTACCTTTTTGCTGAAGTCTTCTAAGATTGCCTTCCAAGAACTGATTGGTTTAGGCGCTTCTATCTACTTCAGCCTTCATGGTACAGTTAGCACTTGGAGCATCATCGCTTGATTCAACGCTGCAACAAGTCCATTCTCACTAGACTCTTGCAGGCACTATTTCAGGGTATAGTTCTGATTCAGCATTCAAAGCATCAAATTCCCCTTATTATCATTACATACCAACTAGCTCACCATCTTCGTGACATTCATCGTACATCCTCTATAGTAGACGACACACTCATCCAAAAATACCCTAGAACTAATGAGACGCTTGTCCAATCGACCACAATCTCACATGAGCGTGCTTTTGTGGTCGCGAGGGCAAGTAAGTCAGAAATTCAGGAGTGCTAATCGAGGAATATGTAGTCTGGCTAAAGGAAATGCACGATGAGTGTCACAAAGGTGTCAAGCATGTTGGATAATGATTGTAGTACAGATCACTAGTACTAATACTTCAGTAACAACGACACCTGACACTCCAAACAAATAAGGCAACTCTAAGTTCAAATGAGAATTGAAATCTTCAATTCAGCTATCAACTACATGCACTCAAATTACTAGTGTAACGCCACGTAATACTACTTCCACTACCTGCGGTTTAGGGTTGGCTATTTGATGTCTTCGACTCAAGTTGTACAACACTACCCTTATCACAACTACATGCATGCGGCCATTCTTAAGGGCAACACAGACCACCTCATCCTCTTCACATACACAACGGCGACGCGTGGCATGAATAGATAAATTTGCCAACGATCACCTTCTTTGGTTCTAATGGGCAAAGTACACGACACGTGTCACAAAACCATAAGAGGAGGGGAGGTAGGCTTATCGTCCTCAAAGTTCGGCAGAGGGGGTGGGCAGCCCCTTCAGTTGGGCGGTTTAGCTTGCCTAGCCTCAAGAGTTGGGCAGGGGGCTTGCCCAGCCCGTAAAGTTGGACGGGGAGCCTACGTAGCCCCTTCAGTTGGGTAGGGGGCACTACCCACCCCCTCAGCTTGGGCGGGGGGTCTGCGTAGTCCGTCGAGTCGGAAAGGGGGGCTGTTGTACCCCTATTGTCAGCAAGGGGGGCTGCCGAATCCCTTGAGTGGGGTGAGGGGGGGCTAAGGGCCTGTGAGCCCCCGATTCGTCACTCGGGACTCACGCTTTTCTTTTTGTTAATTATTATGATTTTGAGTGTAGTTTAAACGTAAAAAGACCTAAAAAGAGTGTAAGACCAAAATAGGTGTGGCACATACCCATATAGCATTTGGTCACTTATATCTATAATCCCCTCAGACTAAACCCAATTCCCATTGTAAATAGACTAAAATCGGGATTCCGAGTGATTAAAACGGGTTTTTGGTAAATAGGGCTTAAACTGCCAAACCGAGGGCTAGGTAACTTCTTAGGGCTAGATTTGGTCCGAAGGAACACCGTTGAGGTCAGATAATCCATTCCCGACGATAGGTTTCACTTTCCCCATTTTACCGACGAAATAGCAGAAACCCCGAATTGTTAGCCTGCAGGAGTTACAACCTCATGACCGACGCCTGGGAGGAATCGGAGGATGCCGCATGTCATTTTGGGGTGGAAATCGCATTTGGAGATCAACGGCGAAATCGGTTTGCCAAGATTCCCCCCGACAAAGAAGATTCCCTGGTGGCCGGATTTTGAAGGAGAAGTCAAGATTTGGTTCTCCTCCGACCCTTGTGCAAAGTAAGAATGTTAGCTTGCACATCCTTTGTGGAATTCCATGAGAGGTTCCATAAAAAGTTTCGGAATTTTCTAACTTGCAGAAAATGTCTTTCCGAACGGTCAACCGCCAAAACCTACGATGGGAAATTCTTGGAAATTACCCAGGTTGCGGTAAAATCTCACTAAAAATTAGAATAGCATCTTTTATGTTAATAAGATGCCCCAACAAGTTTCAAGACATTCCGATAGTCAGAAGTACCCGAACCGGCAAGATTCCCCGGAAATTGACAAATTTAAAGAATGCGGGAAAGTTGACCGGCGTCCCGGGAGCATACGGAATCGGAATGAGGTCAAAATTGGGTCTTTTCTTACTCCCTTATACCTTTTAGAGAACTTAGGCTAGTTACTTTTCTCAGAAAGGTCAAACTCCAAAAACTGGGTTTTTACCTTAATTTGGTGTTCAGTTAGCGCTAAGTTTTGTTGAGTTTTTAGCGTCAAAATAGGGGGTAGGGAGACCCTTGGACTAAAAATGGCCTTCTGAAGCCAATGGCGCAATCCGTTTGTGATTTGGAGTAAACCTCCAAAAGTTAGAGTTTTAATCCAGCGTAGAAAGTGAAAATCTAGAAGATTAGGATGAAAATCTTAATTGATAAGATTACCATGTAGGAAAAGAGAGGGGGGTGAGGGCCTTGGAAAACTATATAAGGGCTCTCATTTTCCTCTCATTTCACCCCTTTAGGTTCATTTTGAACCTCTTTTCAAGTTTTGGGTCCATTTAGTTGGATTTTGGCCATTTTAGGCCACGTTGCCAAATTCTTGTGTTTTTGGAGCATTTTTAGCTCCATTGTCACTCTTTCTCAAGCTCTCTTTGAAGGACATTGGGGTCCCTTCAAAGATTGCCTTGGTTTTCTTGTGCTTTTGTACTACTTGTGTTTTGTTGAATTTTTTTGAAGTCCTTGTACTAATCCTAGGGAAACCTCTTTATGCCCGGCTTGCCGCTTGGAGGAACCTCTAGTGCTTTATTTCTAAGTTTCTTTGGTGGATTTGAGCATTACTAACTTGTGTTTAGAAGTCTTGAAGTACTAACCTCCACTAACCCATGTAGTAGGAGTATCCTTGTCAACTAACCCTTGTTGCCTTTGTCCCCGTACTCCTTTTACACGGCGAAGCTTTGACTTCAAGGGTTGTGAGTTTATAGAATTTAGAGGTGTTTTTCCAAGCACGGCGGAGCTTTGAACCCCCTTTTGTTTTAAATTATGTCAATTGTGAGAGGACGGCAAAGCTTTGATTGTAGATGTTTAGGAATCACTAAAATTTTTAGAGAAACCAAAACTACGGCGAAGCTTTGACTTTAGATGTTTAGGAATCACTAGTATTCTTAGAGAAAACCGAAACCACGGCGAAGCTTTGAACCCCCTTGTGTTTTAATTTGTGTCAATTGTGAGAGGACGGCGAAGCTTTGACTTTAGATGGTTAGGAATCACTAGTATTTGTAGAAAAACCGAAACTACGGCGAAGCTTTGACTTTAGATAGTCTAGACTTTAACACTGTAAAGGGAAAAAATGAAGATGGGAAACGCTTGAAAACGTTCCAACCATCTAGAGTTGGCTAAGGGCCAAGTAGCAATTTCCTTTATCCATAATTTTCCATTCCAAGCTAGTTAGCCTTAAACAAAGATTTAGATCACCAGTCCAGGCACCAAAATTCAATTGGGACCAGCAGTCACCGAGGCACCCAGTCCAGGCATCGAAATTCAATTGGGACCAGCAGTCACCGAGGCACCCAGTCCAGGCATCGAAATTCAGTTGGGACCAGCAATCACCGAAACCCAGTCCAGGCACCGAAATTCATTTGGGTCGGAGCAGCACCCAGACTGGCCCAGTCCCGCAGGCTAACACGTGTCCCGGGGTGACGTGGCGGAAGAGGGGTCCCGACCTCCCGCAGGCCGACACGTGGCGAGGGTAACGGGGGCTGCCTCCTTCGACTGCTCCCGACCTGCCTGGCTCCGAATCCCGACTTGCCTGGCTCCGAATTCCAACTGTCTGGCTCCGAATTCCAACTACTGGCCTGTCCAGGCCCCAAACTGGTTTCAAAAAAAAAATTGGATTATTGTTTTGTCCTAAAAAAAATTGAGATAGTAGTTGGCCTTTCAACAAATTTTGAAGTTGGATGTGGGAAGGGAAAATTAGATAGGAGCTTACAAGAGGTTGGAGAGGTGAAGAGGTAGAATAGGAAAAAAGTTGGGATGTCTTAGAGGTAGCGTTTCCACTACCAAAAAGAGTCCAAAAAACATCATAAAAGAAGAAAATCACTTAGAGCTCTCATAGGACTCTTCAAGCTCTTGGAAAACCACAATTGTAAGTGATTTGAGAATGGGGAAGGTAGGAGGATGAAGGGAGATTAGGATTAGGGAGAATTGCTAAGAAATCTTGAAGAGTCAATTTGGACCATTAGTTTTTGGATAAAATAATAATTGACTTAGAAGAAGATAGGAGTCAATTATTATTTAGGAGTCAAGAGTCAATTATTTATTCCAACTAGTCAACCTTTGGGATAACTAAATAATTGAGTAAGAATAGTGTAGAAAGAAAAGGAAGAAGGAGAGTTAGAAAGAAAAGGAAAGAATAGGAAAATTTGTATTAGAACCCAAACTTTAAGCGGTGAGCAAAAATACAAAAGCACTCTCAACCATGGCGGACCAAGAATATTTGGATGAGCTCATCTACAACACGGCGGATGAAGCTCAACTTGGGGTAACTTACTAACTTTTACCTTTCTTTTGGAATTGTTTAGATTAGCAACTAAATACTTAGCCGGAACTTCAAGGTCGATTCAGAGAGTCTAAATTAGGATTTTTCCCAAGTTTATCTGTCAAAGTTGGTAGATTATGATTAGAGCTCTCCGAAAACACCTTAAACTTAGAATTTCGATCTAAAACGAAGGAGTTAGCTTTGGATGAAGTTTAGAGTAAAAATCGGATGAAAAAGATTTAGAAGTGTCCAAGTGAAAGTTAATTAGAAAATTAGCAAGTAGAAGTAATCTGAATCATAGGAGTGGAATTAAAAGTAAAATTCAAAAGTAGGATTAGTAGTAATCAACGGATGAATTTTGAGGAACCGATTAGCGGTCAAACTTCATCCATCAATAACTTTTGCTAGGATAAGTTTAAAATCAAGTTAGAGACCATTTTGGAAAGCTTGAATTAGCCTCTTTGAGGAACAAATTTCAAAGTACTAAAAATAGCAATTGACCAGAATCCATTCCAAGCTTCAAAGAGCAAGGGGGGATAGAATTAGGGTGTCCAAACGCGATTAAGGAAGAAAGTTAGCATTAGAATGTTAGAGTGACAACTTCAAGTGTTCCAATCGTAGTTCAAGCTTTGAGAAATACCAAGTTACCTAGAAGAAATAGAAGGATGAAATTTGGACCAGGAAACGGATGAAGTCAACTTAGATTAGTCCAATTAAGACTAAACTTAGAATTTAGTTAGAGTTTCACTATATCAAACTAGGGTTTAAATTTAACGATTAATTGAAATAGGAAACAAGTCCAAAGTCATGGATGAAGTTTAATTTGCCCCGGAAAGGCTAAAACTTCATCCGTTGATATCTTTTGCTAGGAGAAGGGGATAGGGATGAATTTTATGTTTTTAGAAATGGCATGAGATTCTCTACAACTTAGGATTGCTAAATTTAGACTGTAGCTAGTTTCGTTCAAAAATCACCGTGGCCTCTTTGATTGAAGTAGTTTTGGTAGAAATTGTAATTGTTGCATTCTTTTTGAGTTTGATTGCAATTGTTGGTATTTAGGGACTTAGAAAAAAGATCCATTGCTTGGAAGGCACAATGGACCGACGTTAGGACACCCATAGGTTAGAATTTCTCGAAATACTAAGAACCTGGTTGTGTTTACTTATTTACCAAGGGTGGGTAAATAAGCGCTCACAGGGCCTCCCGTACTCCTCGAGTTAGACGGAGGGGAGTTGCAGAATCCCTCGAGTCCGACGGGGGGGGGGGGGGCTGCAGAATCCCTCGATTCGAGGGGGGGGCTACAGAACCCTTCTTGAGTTGAGAAAGGGGGCTGCAGAACCCCTCGAGTCCGGTGGTTTGGTTGCGGAACCCCTCGAGGCGGGCAAGAGGGGCTGTCCAACCCCTCGAGATGGGCGGGGAGGCTGCGAAATCCCTCGAGGCGGGCGGGGGGGCTGCCCAGACCCTCGAGGTGGGCGGGGGGCTGCGGAACCCCTTGAGGCGGGTAGGGGGGGCTGTCCAACCCCTTGAGGCGGGAGGGGCTGGGCAGCCCCTTGAGGCGGGCGGGCGGAGGGGGGGGAGGTTGCTCAACCCCTCGAGGCAGGGGGAGGGGGTTGCGGAACCTGTCCAGGTCGGCAGGGGGGGCTGCACAACCCCTCGTGGGGAGCGAGGGATGGGAAGTCCCTCGAGTTTGGCGGGGGGGAATCCCTCGATTTGGGCAAAGGGGCTGCCACCACCTTGCTCGAGTTGGGCAGGAGGTGGTGGGCGGCCCTTTGAGGGCAACAAAGGGGGCAGCCTAGTCAGAGGAGTTGGACCACGTGGCGGGCTGCCGAACCCGTTAGACTGGGTTAGGGGAGGCTGCACAACCCTCCAGTTGGAGTGGGCAGGGCAAGGAGGCCTGCCTGTCCAGCCCCTCGAGCAAGACAGGACAGCTTAGCTGCCCAACCCTTCGAGCTAGGTAAGGCAAGCAGGCCGGGCTGTCTAGGCTCAAAAAGTAATCAGTGCAAGAACTTCAACTAGACCAGCCCCTCCATGTTTTGTGGGCAGGGCAGGAAGACCGGCTGTCGAGTCCCTATAGTTTAGCTAAGGAAGGCAGGGCATGGAGGCCAGTTTGCACAGCCCCTACAATTGAAGGACGAGGACCCCAACCAATCCATCAAGCATGGCATGGCAGGGTTTAATGGTTAATGGTTTAACATATTAGAATTCGTGATGAGATGCAAAGATAACATTCTGAAGTCTGGAATATTTGCATTTGTGGCTGAGCACATGTAGGGGCTGTTGTCCTGGAGGTTTAGGGTGAGAAATGAGGTTAAACGTGCACACCAAATGAATTTCAGTGTTAAGAGCATCTTCATGCTCAATAATACATCAAATACAAATATAACACAAAATCAAAATCCGGAATATCAAGTTCAAACACTCCATCCATCCACAAAATTGGATACAAGAAAGTCACATAGATGCCGCATTTAACTATATTTGGACTTTGGGAAGAATTCTGGACTGTTTTGGAAAATCACTCCAGCTAATTACTACCTATATTAGGTGAAGTCAAAGCCTTGTGCCAGTGACAATACAAAGGAAAACATTTCATAATTGGGCAATGAAACATGTAGACAATGGTTACTTGCATATAGTTAGCAAAATTATCTGGAACTATCGTGATGTTTGTACACGAGGTCCTCAATTTGGTGTAAGCAATGAGAATTTACATTCTTCCATCTCCACATGATTGGCTAAGTCCTCCACATTCATCATGAAACGGAGGAATTCCAACACTCGAGTTGGGGATTGGAGATTTAGAGATCATCTCATGATTGTCAACCCATAGCATTAGTAATTGACATTTCCAACTCAGAATTTGAGAATTGGACGTCTGGAGACGTTCTCAAGTCCTCCCCTCTACATTACACATTCATTTGACAACTCCAACACTAAGTTTGGAAACAGGAATTGGACATCTGGAGACGTTCTGATGTCCTCCCCTCTACATTACATTTTCATTTGACAATTCTAACACTAAACTTGAGAATGGGAATTGGACGTCTGGAGATGTTCTGATGTCCTCCCCTCTACATTACATTTTCATTTGATAATTCTAACACTGAACTTGGGAATGGGAATTGGACGTCTGGAGATGTTCTGATGTCCTCCCCTCTACATTACATTTTCATTTGACAATTCTAACACTGAACTTGGGAATGGGAATTGGACGTTTGGAGACGTTCTGATGTTCTCCCTTCACCATCACACAATGATAGTTGTATAATAAAGAAAGGTAGTGGAACCACCATTTTTTTTATTTAGATGTATGAAAGAATAGGAACTAAATACAAATAAAGCATTGTTTGCAATTCTGAAGGTAGTCTATTTCAGATCTGCTGGTTGGGTGTCCCTAATATGTACAACTGGGGGTATTATAGAAACCTTCTGGGTTAGGGGATCCACATCAGAGAATACAAGGGTGCGATTTCTAAGCAAGTTGCGCCATGCCATTTTACTAAAGAGATATGAGAAGAGGTCGCCTCTATTGGGGTACTTGTCTGAACTGCTTGGTAAGTCACAACCTTTAATAAGAAATAACATCGCAATAAAATTCCTTGGAAGTATCCGTGGAAGGAGCTCCTCCAATTTAGAAGTGGTCATGTTCGACCAAATACCAACGGAAGTCTTCGACAGTTTAAAACCAACTAAATCCTGGAAGGCCTCAATCTGTTTGTTTTGTCAAACATCCACGACAGCAGCCTCAGTGCACAAAACACCTGTCAATACCAGGATCACCACTCTCTACAAAGACCCATGTGACAACACATGGTCAATTGTGAACGGACGACCAATATTCAACAGGAGTGCTCCTGGTGTAGATTACCAAATACCACTGATTAGAGGGTCCATTACAGAGCATAAAATTCACACATTCAATGTTCACCAAAGAGAGCACATTACCAGTACATTTCCTTTATTGTCCTAACCCAAATTCTGACGACAATGTGCAATGTTGTTAAAATTTCTGACAAAATCTGTAATTCGAAATACTACATGTTGACATTCATCATTGCTCTTGTCTAATATTCCAAATTCCACCCATGTAATTGAGGAACTTGCGTTTGAACTGCCAATTAAATTTTAAAAATGACACAAACACAACATTATCGCCGTCATCCTAATATATAAAGTAGTTGTAAGGTAGTTTTAAAAAAAGACATTTACAACAGTTATAGATTGATACAAAATGTCAGAGAGTCTGCACCTAGTCCTATCTACAACAATACTGTATCCAGGGGTTAAGAAAACCCTGAAAAGAGATCATCTGGAGCGCCCCAGATGAATGCAGCCTAACATTCCACAGTCTTAATACTTTATACCCTTCAGAACCTGGAACCCTACACTACCCATTGGATCCACCGGCAGTTGGCACCCGGAAAGTGGGTTGGCTTTGACATAAACCTGCACAGCTTCGTTGCACTTTAAAAGACCTTCAAGCCAAGGCTTCAGAGTTTGTGACAAGAAGTTATCGCCTAATTCACCAGACCAGGTCGCTGGGTGAACAGCATTGTCAACATGGTTCAATAAGTTCTTAATTGGACTGTCGTCAACCAAAAGGACATTCTCTACAGACTGAACATCGCCCATCTCAACCAGGGTTGACAAATCCTTCAAAAATACTGGTTTATTTGGGTTAGCTGGGTCTCGGTATGAAGACAGAGTGCACGAAGCCTGCGAAAGATATGTGCATTCTATAGGGCCAAAAGCGGTAGCCGACAGCATCTTCGCTAGCAGTTTGCACATGTTCTTATCTTGCATACTGCTCCAAAATATTATTTGTACCCTACGGAAGAGCCAGTCAAGGAAGTTCTTGAGACCAGGTCTCCGAGTAAAGCTAGATTTGTTATCCTTATAAGTACGATGAATAAGAAGTTCGTTCAAGTCCAGAACCACGACGTATTGCCTTATAGATACCTTACTCGATACAGTCTTCTTCGTCAATGAATCCGAAACAAGATCTGAAGACAACAAACAAAGGAACCAGTTACAAGCAGGATACAACCGTTACAAACAATGAAAGTCCCAGTAGAAAATAAACTAGTCAAAGAGGTCACGAGAAGCACCTTTCGGGACACCCAAATGAGAATCCTTCTCCACCTCCATCACGCTAGCCTCCTTCTCCTTCTCCAGCTTACTAGTCTCCTTCTCGACCTCCAGCATACTAGTCTCTTTCTCCACCTCCACCACGCCTACTCCACCAGCCTCGTCTTTCCTAGGATTACTTTCCACCTTCACATCATCCTTCTTCTCTAACTCGTCACCCCGAATCCCCTCCTCTACCTCAACGCCAATCACCTTGTCACCCGCAACCTTCTGTTTGATGATCACGTCGGGGGTCACAACATTCAATACTCCTACGAAAGAGTCATGTACCACAGCAATGGAAACATCCTGGGAGACAAGGAAGAACACACAAACACGCATCCCTGAGTAAAATGAATCAAAATGGAACTTATTCATCACTTGATACTATAAATGCAGTCAAAGCTGTCCAGTTTATTCAAACAATGAAAATGATACAGAGTACTAATGCTATCCCCTAGATCTAACCTTCTCTGCGACATTTGCATCGTTATGACGGCGCAAGTTGGGACTCAATGGGCTCAAGTCTTCTAGTGTGTCATCCCGAATAGGTCTAGACATCTCCGGAGCACCGATTTCAGTTGGGTCCATCTGGACTGTTCCAGATGAACTAGGCGCAGCTCCATCCTTCCTCGCTCCAGCAGCATGGCCCTCCAGTCCATCAGACTCAGCAACAGTAGAACCCGGAGTGTGAGCACCCTGACCAGTACTTGGGAAAGATAGTAATGCGGATGCAACATCCCTTTCCTGTTGAACAACCTCAGCTGCGGCATCCACTGAATCACAAACATCTGGATTCCCTGGGGACGCATTACTCCCCTCTCCTCGTCTCTCCGACTCCATAAATCGTGCATTCAGGTTTTGCTTTGGTTGACCCGCCTTCTTACGATTTAAAACTGGTAGGGTATCTTCCACCAACTCCGAAAGTTTCCTCTTCTTCTGCTTGCTTGTTCCCTCTGTCGTGACTGCGGAAAGTGGATTTTCCGCAGTTTTCTTTGCGGATGGGTCCTTCAACTTCTTAGGCAGCAATGATGGTGGAGGAGAGGACACCTGCAATAACAATGTCTAGAATTTGAGACAAACACTGCTTGTTAACAATGTCTAGAATTTGAGACAAACGTGCTTGTTAACGTGAACGGGGGTCCACAAACACTCTCCAAACGAACAACTGGAGCAATCCAGATGCATGAAGTTCATGCAACACTCACCTCGGGTGACTTGCGCTTTGGAGGCTCATCATCGCTCTTTTCAGAGTATTGTTCGCCGGTGTTCTTTGGAGTTTCCGTGTCACTGTCTGAGAGTTCCTCAACATCGGGCGGTTCTTCTTGCGGGACGTTGATTGCAAATTGCTCCTGTATTTGTCTGGTAGTAATTATCCCAGCTTTCTCCGCCTCTGCAGAGTTAAATACTTCCAAAACCTTCACCCTTCCCCACTGGTACAATACAACGATCACTAGTTAATTCACAAGATCACTACGAATACAAGATGACTAAGACTACAACATATAACAACAATAACAACCAATTTCCATCGTTTGGTCTTACCATTCCCAGGTGAGTGATCTCTGGTCCCCCGTTCACGTTAACAAGCACCATGTCATCTCGTATTAACCCTCCAAATAATACAAGTGCGGAATTTGCGCTCAGATAGGGCACACCACGACGCCTCCATGAACTGTTTACGTCAGCCGGGATTGCCTCAGAATTGTATACAGAACTGTATACTTGTTGAGAGGGGAAGTAGTAGTTGAAGCGGCTCTGCGCACTTTCCGTTTCATTGTATCCAAAGCAAAAAATTACGGACATCATGAATTCGCTTCCAGTGGCAGTTTCTGGAAAGCCGTGATCGCGTCCAGCAATGTAGTGCATCACGTGCCAGTCCCAAATTTTGTGTGCGATCTCCAACTTCCGTTTGTACAAGTGAGCCACTACTTCATGGAATCCTTGAGCATCCGTCATGAGAATCGCTGGTGACCGAACGGAGGTGCCATTCTTCTCCACGCTTTCCAGAGCATCAAAAACACGTCGCAGATTCCGGTCTTCCAAAAACTTTGCCCACGGTCCCGTAGCCGTGGCTTCAAACAAATACCAGATGTACAAGTGCCTCATCCCTTCGCCACGCCATGCTACAACGTCCTGTTGCATTGGAATGCCGCTGATGTTCCACATATTATCGTCCATGATTTTTGATAGGTACTTCTCTGCAAATCCTTTTTCCATTGCCTCTGCCACCGCAACTTGGGCTTTCGCCATGATGAATGCATCCCACATGTCGTGCACAAATTTGGGACAGTCCGCGGGGTCGGACGTCTTGTTTAAGCCCTTCGATTGACCTTCAAGCCAATTCTTCCCTGCGTCCATTGCCATGGCTCTGTCCACCCAAAGCTGTAATTTGGGACCTCCAAACTTCATCTCAGTAGCACATTCCTCGAACTCCGAATCGGGGTATGGAATGTATTCCGGCTTCTTGCTGGGAAGATGGTACTGCCGGTAATGAAGCATCATCTCATTCTTCATGGCTCGGATGTATTGTTCTCTAGCTCTAGCTTCCGGTAGGGTCTCCAGTGTCAGGCCTCCGCCTTTTCGCTTGGCCTTCGAGCTTTTCACAGTTATCTCCTTATTCTGCACCCGATCCGCAAGGAAGTTGATATCCTCCACCCGCAACCCGTATAGAGTCTTAAAATCAAATAGAGTCAAGCGCTTTCGCAATCCCTTCGCTGGATCCGGTAGTTTGTCCTCATTGCCCGGAAGAATGTATTGCACATACTCCCTCTCAATCCTTACCCACTTCTCTACATCAGCGTCATCCTCCAGAAACAACAATGGGATTTTCGTTTCACTTGTGTCGGTCCCTTTGACGGAGGTGAAAATAGTTGAGATCAGTGGAACGAACTCCTGAATGCATAATGATACAGAATTAGTTTTACATCTATGTTATTTGTCGACATTAGAGAAAATCAAAACAAGCAGCTGGAGTGAACCAGATGACCTATTTAAGAACTATAATCCCGAAGACTATAATACCACGAGCAGAAGCAATGGACACCATCTGGATCACTCCAGGTGAAAGCAACAATGGATTGACATTTGAAACCATCACGGACTCACAGATTCGACCATCAGAAGTGATTTAGATGGGTGTAATGTGATGTCCATTTCTAACAATATTTTATGAAAGAAAAAAAATATAGAAAAGAAAAAACGTACATTATACGCAGGAGTGTGTGGTCGGCCGCCATACGCTGGTTGTGGACTTTCCATCTCCCTCCATTTGATTCTCGCGGTAAGTAGCTGCGTGAGAAATGATTGCTCTTTCTGTTCACCAACGACGTTCTGGTTTAGAGCTCGAGAGAGGTGCATCACGTCCGAGAATTTGCTTTGCAGCGCAAAGATTGGGATGATTTTAAAGCAAGAGGCTTCATGAACATCCGATTCGGGAATTTCTCCGTTTTTGACAAGTTTCTTGTAGGCCTCCACTATGTATTGTCCCCCAATAATAAAGTAGTGGGTTTGTCTTGTGATGTATTCCAGCTTTGGACAGGTATCAAAATACGTTGCCCTCCCTTCTGCGCCGTATGGCCCGATTTTTATAGGAAGCATTGTAATGACTCTCCAGTCAGCGTTAAAGTCAATTTCCAGGCGTGCTCTGTTCATCATACCAGGTAATCGGGTATCCTCAATGCCTCGATACACTAGCCTTCCTTCTGGGGCCCTGTGAAGATAGTCGAAGTGCACCCGCAGGACGTCACCACCGGCGTCGACAAAGGGTTGTTTCTTCCATTTGTACATGCAGCCAAAGTGAGCTTTGTACAATGTCTTTATCACTTTCAACTGCTTGGAGTCGAGCTTCTTTATCTCAGCCTCCTTCATTGCAACGCAAGCGGAAATGGTCAGCTTACTGGCAGCATCTTCTGCAGCCGTCTTGTTTCCTGGTGCTCCGGTCAGGGACCTCCGTTTCTTCCCCTTTTTCTTTGGCGACGGTGTTGCAGTTGCGACTGGTACTATTGCTTGGGATGCCTTGCTTCGGCTGCTGTCTTGGCGAGCCTCCTCAATTAGGCTCCAAGTAACTTGCATTTCCTTCGGCGTCCACTTCGGGATGCCGCCTTTGGGATCCAGTAACGATTGTTCCACCAGTGATTCGCAGTGACTTAACTCCATCGAGCTGTAATCGACGATGAGGCCATAGATTCTTGTACTATCCGATCCGGGCATTTTCTCCTCAATGACTAGGAGCGCAGTGTCGTTGTCAAGACCCTGCATTTCTAGAATGTCAAGGCCGACGTCGCGGTGCACTTTCATACCACTCATAAGTTTTGGGACAATTCGCACGCGTTCATCTTCATCCTTCTTCCACTGGATCCCCCATTCACTGACTTTGCTTAAGCAGCGATAGACCGCCGCTGGGTGCAATTTCCCACTGTAATGAAATTGATGAACCCATCCATCACAAAAGGGTCTGAGCTTAATTGGGCACGCGTCCTCAGGTCCATCCTGAAGAAACTCATCACTGCATTCAACCAAGAGCTAGTTAGATGTGAAGGTGACCATCGACTGCACCTAGCCTCTTCATTGAGCTGGAGCACTCTAGATGACTGACCGCGAGCATGCATTGTGCATCACTAACCGATCACTACTTCCAATTGCCTGAGAATTCTACGACTAGGTTATAAACCACTCCACCTGCGGTGACCTATTTCTACATCTGGAACACTCCAGATGACTGATCGTTGGGCAGTGCTTAATGGATTTGAGACTCAACGTTATTCCTAGTCGTCCATGAAATGTGCACCCCAGCCTGCAATGCTGCGTAAGTTCACGGGAAACTCACTGAGACTCTCATCTGGATCTGTCCAAATGAAACAAGATTTTGAATCATCTGGATCACTCCTGATGACTAATTGAGACTGTATATGAGGCCTCATGTCTGCGCGATAATCGTATCCAACCAATAAGCTTGCATCTAACCTTGTTATTTTAGGAGCGTTAATACGGAACTTGCTCACTGCTTTCAGATTCTCAAACTCTTATCTGGATCATTCCAGCTGAGGTATTTTATTCAATTATCTGGAGCACTCCGGATGACTCATTGTGCCCATGCTTGAAGGTGGAACTCGCTCAGTGCTTTCAAATTATGTGACTCATCTGGATCACTCCAGATAACATATTATCTTCAATAATCTGGAGCACTCCAGATGACTCATTGTTTCCAAGCGTGATGGTGGAACTCGCTCAGTGCTTTCAAATTTACTGACTTTCATCTGGATCACTCCAGATAGGATATTCTCTTCAAATATATGGAGCAGTCCAGATGACTCAGTGATTCCAGGCTTTGAAGTGGAACTCTCTCAATGCTTTCAAATTAACTGACTCTCATCTGGATCACTCCAGATGTGATAACATCTTGATTTATTTGGAGCACTCCAGATGTCTCATTGTGAACATGCTTGAAGCATGAAGATTCCGTTATATTCCTATCTATCAAATTACTTAGCCTCCGACCTTCTACTTTTATGTGGCCTTTTGCGGATCCTGCCTGCTGCTCGATATTTCAGACAATCCTATGGATCACTTTGTATGAGATTATTGTAGAAATCTAACTACAGAACTGTATTTGGAAGCTTCGAGGTCCGTGGTCATAGGACAAGTTTTGGGGGTAATAGGGTTAACTTCCACGGTAGTAGGGTTTAGGGTGGAATTGCTTACGGATTATCCCACACTAGTGTTGTTTCCTTGCCTCGCCGTGTTCCCATGATCTTTCTTACTGACTTCGAATACCTGTATACAACCAGCAGTGTATAATTTAATATACAATGACCACATTGTATTCGAAGGATGTCTCGTTTTTTCCTGAATGTGCATACTGTTTCAAATTAAGCATTGACAAAACCCAAAGCGTTGACAAATTAAAATAATACAAATTCAAACATTGCTTGCATGCGATGGCAAACAGACATTGCAGCAAAGTAAATTGATTTTCAAACAATGACTATCTAACTATCTAACTACAAGACACCTCCTGGAATTCTCCACATGCGTGAACTACAACTTCTGCATACATAACCCCGCAACCCTAAACTTCAAACAAATGAACACATGATTGAACTAAAACTTACAACAAATTAATGAACTAAAATTGTAATCAAGTTTACAGACTTCAAACACGGCCTACTATTCTCAATCATGATCCTTTCAAATGGTGATGCGTTTGGGAGAAAGAATCAACTGAAGGCAACTGAGGCTGCAATATTATTATTTGGAAAAACAAACAACCATGATTGAATCAAGAGGAACCTAAACCTCCATTACACAAGGAGACCTGTACTACTTGTACTACCAAACTAGTTCACTGTCTTCCATGTGGCATCTTCGGCGCTAACAGAGCTGCCGCACCCTCAGTCAGAGCCAAGCAAGCCAAGTTGAATGTGCAAGAGGAAACACACCGTAAATCTAAGAGGATACACAACGGAAATCTAAGAGGAAACACAACGGAAATTCAAGAGGAAACACACCGTCCAGGAAAATAGACTGAACTTCACCCTCTCTAGATTTTCTCACTAGCTCTCACACACTAGAACTTACCACAAAAATGTGGTGACCACGGCAGCCGCACTTGCTTCGCAGCGCAAATCGGTGCCCCAACGTTCGTGGCGGTGGACTTCAGTCGCTGCTCCGACTGCTTCAGCGTTGGTGGCAAGTCGATGTCCGGGACGTTGGTGGTGACTAGTAAGAGCTGTTCCTGCTGCAAATCAGCGTACTCCTCCCAACCGCGCAATGTAGTCGGTTTCGATCACGGACTCACAAGCTCGTAGAAGTAGAGAGGTGGGCGGAAGAGGAGGGAGGACATACGGTACCAGCGCGCGGCGGAAGAAGACGAAGGACCTACAGCGGAAGAGTACGGCGGAAGAGCACAGTGCAAGAGGAGGGCGGAGAGACGACAACAAAAATCACGACAGGAGCTCGACGCGGAGAGACAGTGCACATCGAGTAGTCACCACGTACAATGGGAGCTTGCGGAGAGAGAGTGCACATCGGGAGAGGGAGCCGCCATCAGGAGGGAGACAGGTTGAGCAAGAGGTGATGCTCAAGGCTCCCACATGATGGCGCCGTCCCTGCCATGATTACAAATGAATGAACTTCATTCATTTGATTAGTGGGAGACTTGGGGGGGTTATCGAGAAGTCAAATGAATGAAGTTCATTCATTTGATTATTATGGGTTTAGAATATGAGCTCCAATTTTTTGTCGTCCAACCCAAATCATTCCATTCCATCTATATTTTTTTGATTGACTATGTGTCAATAGAACTAGTTTGTTTTTTTGGGGTTTTTTAAACACATGGACAATCTCCATTGAGAAGGGAAAAAGTACAGTAGAACTAGATTTTATTTCCACACTAGGGCCGTAAAATTCATATTGCATTTTTTTTTTATTACTTAGCTAATAGAACTGGTTTATTATTTCTATACTTATGAGGGCCCTAATTTTTGGAGTTGGATGTGAATCAATAAGACAGATTTATTATTTCCACACTAGGGCTCTAAAATTCACACTAAATTTTTTTTGTCATCCAATACACCTCTGTCATTGGAATTCATATTATGATTGCTTATTTAAATATTCTTGTAGAATTTTATTAATTTAATATTCTTGTAAAATTAGCGTTCAAGTCTATTTAAGATTTAATTCTTTATGTACTAAGAGTTCATAATATTAAGGTACAAACTTTGATTGATTATATTGTAGAAAGTATAATGTAATAAAGTTTTTTAATACATCATTGTTTGCAATAAAAAAACATTATATGCATTGGTTTAAATAAATGATTATTTAAATTAATCAAAGAAACCATTTCAATTCAAACTTTAACATTTCCTAAAAAAATGTGAGACCCAATTTGAACTTCTTAGTCATTCAAAGGTTAAAGTTTTATACAATCATATTGCCAAGTACTTGCTTAATATTAGTTATTAATAGATTATTATAAAATTCACTATTTGTGGGCCTTATACCAACGTAATAATTTTTGCAAAGTTGATATGAAATTTATTATGGTAATTTAAATCAAATCTCCATGATTAACAATCAAGTATTGAATGTCTGCGTGTTTTACATTAAAGCCATTGATGCATTATTTTGAAATACTCAATTGTAATCATAATTCTATATTCAATCATGTCAATACTCAAAAGTAATATCAAAATTATTATTTATGAATGTCTACACTATAAACCCAAAGAAAAAAATATTTTGGGGTATGATGAATACCTCCAAAGGGCACTAGTTACATTATTTAGTCACAATTGAATGAACAAATTGTTCACAATTCCATTTTTTTATTCCCAGAAAGGGCCTGTCCAGGACATTCCCTTAAATTGGAAGTTGTAATAAATATCAAAAGAAGCATATTAGCATAGGAAATTGGATAGGCCATTCAACATAAGAAATATATACAAGCTTATAGTTATTTCCAGATAATTTTTTTTTGATGCTTGCTCTAAATTAAGCCCTCCAAGTATATGGAGATGCTTTGGAAGTCATCTTTCTCACGATGCACATACCACATATTTGAGAAGCGTGCACAAATTCCTAGACAAAAAAGGATGGAAATGAAAATAAAAAAATAAGTTATGGTGCTTGCTCTAATTTATATCCTCCAAGTATGTGGGGATGCTTAAGAAGTCATCCTTCTCAAAAAATGCACATACCATACACTTAGGGGGCATGCATAAATTCCTAAAAAAAGTTAGTGTAAATAAATAAGGAGATCTAAAGATGTATGTAAATATAAAATGAAAGTATATATATATATTTTTTTTTTATTTTTTATTTTTTATTTTTTACTTATATATATATATATATATATGTATTTTTTTATTTTTTTTTAAATTATATATATATATATTTTATTTTTATAAATTTTAATTTGTTTTGTTTTGTTTTAATTTTTTTTTTGTATGTGTGTACACACGTGTGTGTAATGTGGACAAAGTAAATGATGAATATTTTATTTTGAATCCCTTTATTATTTTTGGATGTAGGGCCTAAAAGTAATTCAAAAATCCTATTTTGAGCAAGTACTCGGTTCTATTATTGTATATGTGTTTTCTAAAAATAGAAGTGTAGAAAATTCAAAATTTTGATGTTTTAGGATTGTAAGAAACATAGTGAGAATTTTGAAAATTAGGTTTAGGGAGTTTTAAAAATTTTGATTTTTTTTAAAAAATTGGCTCGGATCTTATATATGGCATGTACATGATTCATGTGAGAGTTTGGAAGTAGTATATTTTGAAAGCAGTCTTAATTATAACAAATTTAGTGAAATTTGACAATCTAGATGGTCAGTGAAAGCTAGAACTCTAATGTAAAAGGTTTGTTTTACTTTTGAAAAGTGAAAAAGGTCTATTGTGAGTGAATCCTTTCACTTTTCAAAGAAGTGAAAGACCTCTAATCATGTAAATTAAAGGTATATTTTACATTTCAAAAAAATAAATGAATTCTAATGTAAAAGATTGCTGTCACTTTTAGATATAAGTGTTTAAATAGAGTAGCAAAAGCCATATGAAATATTATTTGCATTCACCACATTGGATGTATTTACAATTATTATTTGTTAATAAATTTGAAGTATTTGAATTATTTCTATAAAACTATAGAATATATACAATCATGAGGGGAATTCAAAGAGAGGGAAAGGTAATATGACCATGATAAACAAAGCTCATGCAAAAGCACGGTACAACAAATCTTTGAAGAAGACGATTGAAAAAATAGGTCCACATGAAGATAATGAATGTGTTATAATTTCACGAACTCACAGTTTAGAAGATATTGCTTCAGATGGAATGGTGATGGATGAGATTCCTTGTGATTATCTAATGCTACACAAAAATAAAGTAGCCATCTAAGATAAGAATACAAAAGACATAGTGCTAGTGATTTCATTCACAAAATTTGAAGACATCAAATCTAACTTTTGAAGATTATTAATTATGAAGACTTTGAAAACTTGACAACATTTCCAACAAAATTGAGGAAGGGAGGCTTAGGGTACATAAGAAAACCCCAGGACCAAGTGAATGAAAAAATGTTTGCATTACGGTGGAGAAGTGGCATAAATAGAGGATACACCATGGGTCACTATGTCATGGGAGTATTAAAAACTCTAAAACCGCTATAGATGAACGGGAAGAAGACCAAGTGGAGTTGGTGAAACGGATTGCAGAGTTTTAATATGAATGAAGGACTGGTTTATGAAACTAAGACCATGCATGTACAAGAAAACTATAGATGAGGGATTACAAACTAGCATTTGATTACAGGGCCAAACAGAGTTTATGAATCTTCAAGAACGCTCTATAGGATTCACAAGTTCTCTCATTCATACGATGTCTGAGTCAATGATTTCTACAATACCATCTATTGGGATCAAAACCACAGTTCTTATGTGTTTGGGATTTGGGCACCTACAATAGAACAAAATGGGAGATTAGCACAAATAAGTGATGATTGGATTTTATTGTAATGGGGGGCACTTTGTTCTTCTGCATTACAAAATTTGTGTCAACTTTGGACGTGTGATGGCATTGTTGAAATAATTTGGCAAGGGAAAATTGACTTCCATGGCACTTCACAATCAAGAATGGTAGATGGATTTACCCGTTTTGGCACATCTGCCCAAATACCAATTTTTGGGAAGATAGAGTTCAAAGTTTGATAAAACAGCACGGTGCTGAAAAAAATGTGAATATAGTTAGTATAGAACAAAAAGAAACTGTTGAGTACAGATAAACATAAACTATATGATAGTATTAGATAAAGAAGTACAAGTTTCTAATGAAATAATTTAGGAATTTACCAACTTTGAAAATATTATAGGGTACCAATTTCTTATCCAATGGTTTTTGTTTCCATTGTGTAAACTTTGCTAATTTGAAGGATAATTTATTTCTTTAGCTTCTCAACAAGCTAGTATTTTTAGTTTCTATGTTGGATATTTATTTCCATCTCCCCTTATTTCCATCTTATCCCATTTTATATTCCATGCCCCACATTATTTATATTTTTTATAACTCTATTTTAGTTTGTGTGGTAAAATGTTAGATCAATCAAATACACACTACTTGTTAATAGACTTGTTTAGAATTCCTATGTCTTCAAAGAATGTCTATAACATTTTGAAAATAACAATCATGAATTGTGGAAGATTTTGTTCACTTGAATTATTTATTTACCTTTGTAGTTATTATGTATTTGTTTGATTCATGTGTGATGAGAATGGATTGGGACGCTTAGTTTGTGTTTATGAAAAAGTTTAACTTCATGTGGTAGGGATGATGTCAAGGTTGCAGTACTTTGAAATCCGACCATCTCCTCTCCAATCGTTCTATTCAAGTTGAATGATGTATTTTTTTGTTTTTGGTACGGTGAGATCTGGAGGACTGCGCATCCCCCGGTTGCGTGCTTGGTACCATTGGAAAGCCCTCAGCGAGAAGGGGTGCATGGGCTTTGTTTCATGGCGTTCGGACCTATGGTGGAATAGTTGTGCATTTTTTAGTTATTTTTGGTTTAAAAAAATTAAATAATTACTTTTACTTACAATTTGCCTGTGGTAACGGTACATGGCACACTACACTAATGATGGTATTTAGTGTTATCTACACTAATTGATGTAAATATGCTACAACGTTTCACTCTGGAGGAATATTTTTATCAACTATGTTTACAGAGATCCTCATTTTTAATGAATATTGATATTGTTCTCATGGGTAAAAATACCCATCAAGAGTAAAAAACTATATCTTTTTTATTCAAATTAGTGTAGGTAACACTAAATACCATCTTTAGTGTAATCCAGTTGAAGCTAAGCTTGGTTCCTAGTGCACTAAGTTCTTCCTCACTGAAAGTTCCCAATGATTATAACATACTGGGAGCATAATGGGAACATATCGGGAACACTTCTAACCCTCTTTTCATGTCATGCCCAAAACCATATTCCACTCTTTCTTCACATAGTGCTTCTAAATTTCATAGGAACTAGATTCTTTATTATTTTTCAATTATTTTTTTCATTGTGAAGACATACTTTGAATCCATTGTTTGGATTTTTGAATTTCAAAATAATGTGGTGAAATTATTTCTCAAGAAGTCTTGTGAGCCATTGTAAAGTTTTGGACATTGTTGCATAATTGCAACATTTTTTTGAATGTGATCCATGTTTTATTTTTTCTTGAAATTTTTTTGGAGACATTCCTAACATGATTTACAATTTGAGATTTAAAAAATTTCAGCACCATAGTACAAAATTTACAACAATCAATGGTCAAAGGCAGGACGGTGAAGCTTTTGGCATAGTGAGAAACAAAGGGGGTTCAACTCAAATGCTCATACCTTTCAAACCGTATGGTCAAATGTTTACTTATGAAATTTTTACCAGTTGTTCTTCTTCAAGTATAGTACAGAATCCAACGGTTATACTAGGAAAAAAATTTCGTTGAAATTTTCTATAAACGCAGCAGTAGTGGCAGTTTTGAGTGGATTTTCACAAAAAATCCGCTTGGTCCTTTAGGGGTTAAAATTGCTGTTTGACTGCATCCACGTGGTTATAGTTAATTTATATAAATTAAAATTAAAAGACAATTAGTAGAATTTGCAGTCTAGGATTCTAAAGTAAGATTTTTCCTGAACATTCAGTTGTAAAAACTGGGAGGGTTTCATTCCACCTAAACTGCTTGGATTTAGGGTTTTTGTGTCACGATGTGGGTTTATTAGGAAAAAGCATCTATTATGAAGTAATTAAAGAAGTCGTGTACCTTCATAAAGTAATCGCGGATGGAATTAAAATTCCCAATGTCAGTGGACCGGTTCTCCAACCTAGCCAGAGTTTATGTGAGTGCATCAAAATTCAAAGTCTTCTCATATTCTGTCAGACACGTGTCATTCAGAAAATCCAAATACTTAACATGCGCAGAGTATCTTACCTACACAGTGTATGAAATATTATTCTCCCCCCAGTTTCTTGCCATTTGAATGGAATAGTATATCAGAACTTACATTATACCATTTGCAACGTTGTGAAGGTTCCTAAAAATTCTGGCTGACACAGGAGACTGAAGTCAACCCACCTGCATAGTTGCCAATACTCATACCTTGTCAGACCCTTTCATTATATTTGATCCAAAACTTAACGTAGCTAGCATTATTGAGTTTGTTGAAAGAAACGGAACATTATCATTCTATTAACGGAAAAATATGAAAGTTATTGAATTTCAAAGTTTCTGTATCAATAAAAAATTTAGAAAATTAATTTTACTTCTTTTTGGCTATGACAACGGCACGTGGGCACACTAGTTTCTTCTATATTAGGAGGAAGTCCGTGTTACCTTCTATTTCCTTAATTGAAGTAGTAGTTTTTTTGTTTTTGTTTTTTTGTTTTGTTTTTCTAACAAATGAAAATTGAAGTAGTTTTGGGGATGTGGCATAAATTTGTTGTGAAAGTCTCAACAGAGCACTTGCACGGGGAAAATTCTATGATTACTGTTTGTACTGTGTATGAAATACTCCATAGTTATGTAACGAACTTTTAATGCTCATGAAGCTACAAATTGAAGATTCCGATTCCGATGAAATAGGATTCCACTGCACCATCAAGGGAGTGGAATAGGGAATTTAGGAAGTCATATTTTGAAACCACGAGCCACACTAATGCGGCATCGACTGCTGAATAATGCCTTTACTAGCTGACAATCTTCCGTTAGTCAAAGTGTAGAAAGAAGATCCGCCGCCAAGGTATCCCGTGCACAATTCTGGCGGGATTTCAAATTATTCAAAAAAATTCCCCTTCGCCGCGGAGGCCAACTCTCTCATGGTCAGGGTTGTCTATCCGGACGTGACGTGGGGTTTTCACGTCCGGATGTCCGTCAGTCCGGACGCGTCCTGACGCGTCCGAATTGCGTCAGGATCAAAATTTTTTTTTTTTTTTTTTTTTTCAAGGACGGCCTGTCCGTCGACCTGGATGGCCAGCCGTCCACAGGGACGGACCAGCCGTCCACAGGACGGACAGACTGTCCACAAATTTATTTATTTATTTTTTTTCTGGATCCTGACGGACGTCGGGGTTGAATCCTGACGTCCGTCCGGACATCCTGACGGACTAACAGGACGTGACAGGGACAACCCTGCTCATGGTCAGTCATTCTTTTTTTTTTTTGAATTCCATTGAATCCTCCTCCGCATCTCTAATCTCCAAGTTCTGGCGATTTGATGTAAGGAAACGACATATTGCTGTGCTGAGGGTGTTTGTGCAGAGAACTTCACTGACGACGGCGCTTTGTGCAGAAGGTGAGAGATCATCACTTCATTATACGAAAGTTTTCAAGTTCTAGTGCGTCAATTTAGATTTAAATGATTGACCCTGACAGAATGCTCCACTATTGCGTTCAATATGATTAGTTGTGCTCACACACTTTGAGACCATTGTAGTGAAAATGATTCATTTAGTCGGACCGAAGAGAGGAGCAAAGAGAGGATGCCGAAAATGATAGCATTAAGTAGAAAAGGATGTTTACAACAATCTCGGTCTGCTTCAAGGTATGTGCCAGTCTACAAAAGCCACACGTGCATACAGAATACATGTACACATGTATTTCTGTACCAGTATATATATACATGAATGATACGAGTATGCATATTTCATTCTAGGTGTACTGAAGTACAGAACGTAGCAGTTTCAAGAGGAGTTGGTAAAAAGTCTAGTCAGTCATTGTAATAAATCATCATCTGGATTGATCCAGATGAAATGGAGGACCTAGGCAAATGTCCACCTTTGTATTAACCTAAACCCATGAAGAAGGAGATCATTTTTGGATAAATTGTCGACTTCATGAGTACGCCTACTTGGTATTGTTCGATAACTGATTAACGGCGGTTCACTTTATGTGGATCACTTCAGTTGTTGAATTCTATCTGGATCACTCCAGTTGTTGAATGCTGTCTGGATCACTCCAGTTGCTGAATTCTATCTGGATCACTCCAGTTGTTGAATGCTGTCTGGATCACTCCTGTTGTTGAGTTCTATCTAGATCACTCCAGTTGTTGAATGCTATCTGGATCACTCCTGTTGATGAATTCTTTCTAGATCACATCAACTGCTTGGGAATGGTTGATACTAGTCATTGAATCTCTGTACTCTGCAGTCTAGGTAGAGATGTGACTATTTCACATCTCTAGTGATTGAGATGAGGCTGGTTCAGCTGGAGTGATCCAGATACGGCTTTCTATCTGGAGTGCTCTAGATGTAGAATAGCTAGGGGTTATATTTTAGGTTGCATATCTAAGTTGATCATGGTATGTAGCTTTCTGTGTCTTTCTGACCCCGTAAATAAGGGATTTCAAAATTTCATATGTCATATATTACCATTGAGTGCTTATCCCTCTGAATATTTTTCACAGTTCTATTTGCTTCCTTGATTCTCAGGCCTCTTTTACGTTCGAACGTATCCTTGACTCCTTGACCAATTGTATGGAAGTGGAAATGAATTTCATCGGTGAGAGCAACGATGTACTTCGGTGTACAATTGGGTTTTCCACGGACAAAGGCTCCGAAGAGTCGACAGGTCGGGGTCGGCCATTTATCAACGGTGATGATGTTATGCTTCTTATTGCTGGATTTGGTGAAGTTGGACGAGGATTGGTTGTGGATGCTAGTCCACAGGGCTAGTGGCTTGGGGTGGATATTCCTTTGGAGCGAGGTGTTTTTATTTTGGTTCGGCCACACTCCTTACTCCGTGGAGTGGAGTTGATGCCTTTGACACCGATTCAAAGGGGGCTTACATCGATGTCGGACGCTATGAACCGGACAGTGTTGTGGAGAACAGAAGAGGTTCAAAGAGCACCTCCACATCCGCCCATGGATTCTTCTTCATATGTTCCACAAGATGACTGGGTGGGTCTCGAGGTTCATCTTCAGAACTCCGAGGGCGTTGTTGAGGCGGCGGGGCGAATAATTTGCTGGAATCTAGACGACCATTTTCAAGATGGAGTACTTGGTGTAGGGAATTTGGGTGTTACTGTGTTGGATGTTTTTTTAGGAAACACGGAAGCTATAATGACTCATGCCCGGTGGCCATTATCAGCCTGTTGGTTTCCTTGTGGCCGATCTTTGAAGGAGACAACTGACTATTTTGCTTCTATTCCCGTTGCTGAAGACCACTTAGCTTATCTTGGTGGAAGAGAGAAAGCGCCTTACTGATTCATAAACCGGAAGCCTAGTGTTTGTATAAAGGATTCGTTGGCCGTTTGTAAGACTAGGGACTCTCAAATTCAGAAGGTTACTACCTCCCCATGCTGCAGCAGGCGGTGCTGCCAGTTCTTTCCACAAAAGCAGACATTGATTGTGAGGCAGAGGTTCTATTTGAAGTCTTTTGAGGATCGTCGCGAATATGGGACTGCTGTCGGCGGCCAAATTCATAATTTTGAAGGAGATAAGAACCGGAAAGTAATCAGTCTTGAAGGTGCAGAAATATGCATTACGGCTTGGTACCAAATTCACGGAATTTCGAAGTCCACATACCATGGTTATATGTTAATGTATAAAGACGGCGTTGTTTCGGGAATTCACGGAAACAAAGGGGTCAAGAGGCCTAGGATTGGAACCGTTCAAGTCACTGGTACTATGAAAGCAATCATCGATGAGAACGCCGACCAAATGCCCCACCAGATGCGCGGTATTGGACATGGGAGAATGGACACTCTCAAATTTTTGCCTGCAGGAAATAACTGGAAACATGTTCGTATTGAAGCCAACGAGGTACTCTCTCCTATCTTGTTTAGAACTCAGCTGGAGCCCTCCAGCTGATACATTCTTTGCTTCTGTGTTTCACTTCAAATCTTGTTTCCTGGCTTCTTCAATTTTGTTTTGTATGATCTTCTGCCTTTGTTGTAGCTTATGTATTTTATTGTTGGCTTTGCTGCCTTTGCAGTTAAATGCTGACTACGGGCTTCCACTTGTGAGCCAGTCTACAATCAGTAGAATCAAGAAGGAGCATTTCAACAATGTTTCTATAAAGCCCGTTGGGAGCTCTTTTGCGAAGTGTAGTTTATGCGACCAGTTGCAACAGTTTCTTTTGAAGTCCCTCAAAGGAAGTCCTGAGTTCGTGGAGTTCTCGAAGCAACGGATTGAACATCTCAATCACCAAGCCTCTTGTCGACGCCTATACGCTTCATGGCGGGAGGAGTCCAAAAGGAATCCGCAGAACATTTTATGTGTAATTCATGATAAGATGGATACCTCAAAGACAGCTTTACCACGGATGCGCGTGACAACCAAGGCCACTCAAGGTTTGGGGCAGATACCGATGAGCGTAATAGGTATGGTAGCTCATGGTCACGGTGATGGTGCGTATGCGCACTATGCACCATTGTGTTGGCCGGGTGACTCAAACTTCACAATTTCGTCATTGGCTAGATTGTTTCATCGCTTGGAGGGTCCTCTGATTCAAGAGACAGGTGACTTATTTCCGTACCCGCCAGCAAACCCTATGTTTGAAGCACTACTTAGAGGAAAATCACGTTGTATGGATTGTTTGACCTTAGTGGAACCATCATCTCGGCGTGGACCCTCCCCTCTTCCTGAAAAGTTGTATCTTCAGCTCAACAACTCGGCAAAGGATAACAAGAACCAGTACCTCATGGCATTCTTGTCCTTGTTGACTGCGCATGGAGTCTTCAAGGAAATTCAAGTTGATTTTCTACTTGTCGGACATACACATGAAGACATTGATGCTTATTTCAGCCATCTCTCTAAGGCCTTGAAGACCAAGAATACTTTTGTCGTTGCTGACTTGATGAAGGCCTTCATGCAGTCGCAAGAGCTAGCATTCATGCCTGAGTTCATTCAAGAAGTGGCTGATTTCAAGTCGTTTATAAAGGGATACCAAAGTAGTGGGACTGCTAGATTAATTGGATTGGGGGAGATGCATCTTTTTAAGTTCTATGTGGATAATGATGGGGTCCCTGTCATGAAGTACAAAAAGTGAGCAGTTGATTCACAATGGTTACCATCTGATAAACCTTCTCAACGCCTCTGGAAGAAAGATTCACATGGTCAGCCGAAGCTCCCTCCAGGCTGTCCAAAGCCTGTTCCATTCAAGCCCATGTGGGGGCGAGGTTCCCAAAGACACGGGAAATCGAGAGAAGGCTATTGAGATGGCCAGGAAAGCTACTCTTAACAAGGGTTTTATGATGGTAGGACTAGAAAAATACATTCAGTACTGGAAAAACAGGATGTCTAAATGTGAGGGGTTTGCAACTGCCTTTGGTCCGTATGTGGAATATTGGAATAGTATACTGCGAGAGCTGAAAGAACCATTGATTGACTGCCCTTCAGAGTTGGTTGAAGGCTTTTGGCCACAATAGGATTGGAGGGTGACACGCGATGAAAATCCTCACCGAACTTTCATGGTCAATCCTGTGGATGTTGTTCATGAGGAAGAAGATCCGGAACCGTACTGCGGCCCCGCCAATGAAGCTCCACGAGAAAGCTTCAATCCTTGGCTTGACATACGTCTAGGTTCTTGGGTGCTTTTGAGACCTGAAGACCCGGTTGTGTGTACTGTTTGGCAAGGAAGAGTATTGTCCATTGTATGTAGACTGGAAGGAGATCCGAATTACGGGAAGTTCTTGCTTCAGTATTGGCGGCTGGATAACTCTGAAAGTACCTTGGAATTACGGTACCGCAATTGCTGGTATGGTAAATGGGTTGTTGAGAATAGTTCTCCTACTTGGTTGGATGCAACTTGCGTAGTGTATTCGAATTGGTCCAAGATTGTAGATCCTAAATCACGGATGATTCCTAAGAAAAGTAGGGAGGCTGCCTTAGTGAATTTGAATAGGGCTAATTAGGTGGATCCTTAACTCTGTCTGCTTTTGGTTTACGAAGTTCGTCTGGAGCCCTTTAGCTGCATTCTTGTTCTTTGTAGTCTTCCAAATTCATCTGGATGTCCCCAGATGCATTCACCGTCTTCACAAGCAAGGACAAGTGAGGTTTTTAGTGTACATTGTATTTATTTCATTAGTTTGAGAAAATGTAAACTTTTATCGATTGATTAGCAAGGCTTTGTTGGATGGTGGAGCCTTGACTCCGTTAAGTTTTTTGTTTATGAAGTTTGTCTGGAGCCCTCTAGCTGCATTCTTCTTGTTTGTACTTTGGCAACTTCAATTGGATGTCCCTAGATGCATTCACCCTCTTTGCATGCAAGGAGAAGCTAGGTTTCCAGTGTACATTGTTTCAATAATTCATTAAAATGTGAAAAATAACGTAAAGTTCTATCAATTGATTGGGCTCCTGTGGATGATGTTTAAATGTGACATTTCTAATGATGAAGGCTATTGTGCAATTATTTATGAAGTCTGTGCTTCGAAGGGAGCTAGATTGTCTTCTAGTGCGCGTCATCTAGAATCCTCTTGGATGTATAGTGATCCCGAACTAGTATAATTATTTATGGATGCACAGTATGTAGTGTTTCAAACGCCATAGCACTTGGTTTGTGGAAATCTCCAGATACATAGGAAATGGGAGGGCTCCAGATGCACAAAGAAACAGCTGGGGATTTTCAGCATTTTTTTATTTCTGGACTGCTCCAAAGTCCAAATATAGTTAAATGTGGCATATAGACTGAGCTGAGGTTGAACTACCCTCACTATCTGATGTCTGCAAGTCTGATTCCACGGCACAATCATCTATGAATTGGAGAGCAAGAGGATCTACAGAATAGGCCCTAGAAGTGGGTCTCGGGTTTTGAGTAACGAAGTCCCTGGAAATTGCCTCAGCATACACGGGTAGCTGAAAATCTGAAATGGTTTAGGAGGACTAGGGAAAAATCCCAAATTGCCAAAAAAAGGGACCTGCTGAGAAAACCTCAGTTCTTTGGCTTTCCTACATACACCAACAAAAAAGTCATTAGAATACAAGAAAGTGAGATCCATAACAGAAAAAAAGCAAGTACATTAAAGTGAAACTTACTTACTGAATCGGGAGGTCCTCTTGACAGGCTGCACAGGAACATCTTCTTCTTCCGAGTCGACGAGCTCCGCCACTACTTGTGGTGGTGGTGGGCGAACGACTGCAGTAGTGCGCATGCCTGGAGTAATAAGGGCATCAAAGATAGCCTTGTTCTCCTCAAATGCTAGTATATGACGACGCGTGGCGCGGCAGGCTTGAATGGTGGAACCTGTGATCATGTCGAGGAAATATCAGAACACTCCATCCAAAAAAGAAGTTCATGGCATAGTAATCGTGAACTTCAACTAACTATGAATCAAAATGACCTGTAGCCGCTGTGCAGTCTACGACGACGTCTCCTGGTTCCGTCAAGCCCTCCACTAGCATCTGCATAAACTGTCGGGCCTTCTCCCTAGGGCCTCGCCAAGGTACGTTCCCATTCATGCTGAGGTCTTCTTTGAAGCAAAGGTTGGTGAGGATGTCATCCTTGCCCACAGTAACCCCAACTCGTTGATGGGATGGAACAAACTGGAATGGAAAATCCGTTGGAGTCTTGGGGGCCACAATCCTTGACCAACAGAGAGATGGAGAAGCGCTTAGTCTGCAGAATAACGTAAGTTAGAATCCGATGTAGGAAAGAAACAAGTTCACCATAAACAGAGAAGATGCTAGAAGACTTTACCGTTTTTGTTGGATCTATTGCTGATGTGAGATGGAGATGGTTGTTGCCGAAGTACGTATCCAGTATGCGAAACTCATATTCTTCAAGTAGACCTTTAATCTTGCTTCGATGATCCTTGGAAAGGCTAGGGTATATCAAGAGTAACCCACCTTTGTCGTGGAGGTACTCGTGGGCCAAGTCAAACACACCTAGCAGAAAATCAGAGGGCAGCACATTCCACTTGGGAATGGGTGCAGGCGGTGCGGAAATGGTCGGAATGTAGAGGTCTTCTGGAATGTCGACGATGATCAAGTCGACAGCGGATTGCGTGCTCAGTTCACCGTTGAAGTAGCGATCCTTGTTGCTAGAATGCTGCCAACGACATGCATTGGACAAAATACGTGAATATTGTGAAATGTAAAATACTCTCAATGAGGATGCAATTTCACATATAAAATCTAGAACTTGTGACCTATAGAAGTACCACAATTAAAAAGAGAGTTACACGCAGACAAGGCAATGAAAAGTCATAGTAAACTCACCATGGCCAAGAAGGCATCAACCTGCCCATGCTCCTTAGCATGATCGGCGAGAGTATTCAAGGACAAGTTCAGTATGCACTCGTCGACGTCCGGGACGGGGTCGATGTTTGGAGCAGTCGGTGTGAGGCCGTGCACCAGTCTCTCTTGAGTAAGTGAGAAGCCTGAGGATGTATCCTTCACCTCGGCGGCGCTCGTAGCGGGTTCATCCAATGGTGTCTTGGCCTTCCGCTTTATTCCCTTGGTTTTTGCCTTCACCGCCTCTTTCTCAGCCTTTGCCGCCTCTTTCTCAGCCTTCGCCACCATCCTCTTCTGCTTGGTTTCTTTGTTCTTCTTCTTAGCCTCCTCCCACCTCTCCGTCTTTTTCTTGTCCGCCACATCTCGTTTGGCGATTGCTTTGGCTCGGGCCTCGGGATCCAACCCAGTGAATTCATCAAACTCTGGCTCCACGTCTGTAGTCTCCTTCAATCTCTTGAAGAGTTCTTCCTCTTCAGGCGGAGTGGTGCCCAAGTTGCACTCCAGGTACCACGGGCATGCCTGTAGATGGGGAGAGGGCCACTTCTGCAGCTGCGTCGCAGAAAACATGCAGTCGTCCAAAGATTTGTCTAACCAAGTAGTCAAAAACGGTGGTAAATCCGTCTTCTGTACCGCCTTCTTTGCATACAACTCGAATTTAAAATACCTGCAGAAGACAGATGAAACAAGAAGATAAGAAAATATATAGAAAACCTCTGTCAACGAAGTAGTGGTGCAAGGGGGGACCACTTTGAAAACGCCTCTTAATACAGATTCAAGATTGAGGCAGTCTATGTCGAGGCCATTTGTGTTCCACGAATCTCAAGAAATCGCAAGCTCAGAAGGTAAATACATATCATTCAAAATCTTGCTGAACGTGAACGTCTTGGCAGGGCCTCTCGGTACCAAAAGGCGCTGGATGATGGCGTACACCTAGGCATATCCGGATACGCATGCCCCTACACTGTATTTGATTTTATAACCGTTTTATACTACCCTTATCATAAGCTGCCTCTCTCAATATCGATAGATTTAGTTTGCCCTGCGTACAGATTTTAGAACCTGAATTTCAAAAACACTATAGTGGAACAGTAACGAGTGAATACAATACCTGTAAACCAGTCTCTTCATTGCGAGAGTAGCCCCTCTGAAGTCTTTGAAAGTATCTGACTTTTTGAATGAGTCCAGTCCCTTGAATAAGCCAGGAAAGGCCAAATCCCACAGCTTCATTCTCCAATTCTCAAGATAGTCTGGCAATGATACCGGCTCCGCAAGAACATCCATATTGACGGGGATGTTGTCAGCCTTGCAAACGCCATCAAAAAGCGCAACGGCTGTCTCCTCCAACTGCCAAGGCATTGGAATTATAGAGTGAGTGAAACATTGTATGCGACGAGGGGATGATACATGAACACAAAAGTTAACAAACTGAAATACAACCAATAACGTAGAAGTCCTCACCCCAGCATACCAACAAGCCTTTGCAAGAAACAGCCCCAATTGACCCTCGTTAATAGGACGAGGTAGGAATTTGCGAGCCTCTCTTGTTGGTGCAGATGCATTCATCCACTTGAGCCATTTCACTTTATGTGTTGCAGGCGCATTCGCAGATGATATCATCTACAACTTCTCTAGGGTTAACTCCGGTACCACTAGAAGAAAACGGGGGAGTTTGCCAACTACAATGCAACTACGTTTTTAGTCGCAAATGGGTTTATGCAACTGCGATGCAACTGGGTGATAGTGATAGAGGGATGGATGAGCCCGTAGTTCAACTGGACACTTTTTCAGTTGCATCGTAGTTGCATAAATCGTCACATTTTTGGATTGCCAGAGGACGATGATCGATGAATTCTTCCTACGTGGTTTCCTACGTGGTATTATTTGCGCGGGATATTGAGGAATATGTTCAACTTCATATACAAAGTGACATCTACAACTAGTATAGATTATAGAGATCTACAACATTCGTAGATTTCAAAAATCTATGACAAATTTAGATTTTAGACCATGTGATTTACAAAATATAGGAAATTTATAGATTTCAGATATCTAGGGAAGTTGTAGATTTCAAAAATCTAGGATCGACCTTCATTTCACGCCGCATCGTTGGTCACAGAATGCTAATTTGCAACTTATATGCAACTGTTGTGCAACTACTGTGCAACTTATGTTCAACTGTTGTGCAACTACTGTGCAACTTATATGCAACTGTTGTACAACTACTGTGCAACTTATGATCAACTTCTATGCAACTATTTTGCAACTAATATGCAACTTAGAAACAACTTCTATGCAACTGTTGTGCAACTACTGTGCAACTTATGGCCAACTTCTATGCAACTATTTTGCAACTAATATGCAACTTAGAATCAACTTCTATGCAACTGTTGTGCAACTATTGTGCAACTTATGGCCAACTTCTATGCAACTATTCTGCAACTAATATGCAACTTAGGATCAACTTCTATGCAACTATTCTGCAACTTCTATGCAACTATTCTGCAACTAATATGCAACTTAGGATCAACTTCTATGCAACTGGTGTGCAACTACTGTGCAACTTATGGCCAACTTCTATGCAACTATTTTGCAACTACTGTGCAACTTATGGCCAACTTCTATGCAACTATTTTGCAACTAATATGCAACTTACGATCAACTTCTATGCAACTATTTTGCAACTAATATGCAACGCACAACGACACGCATACAACTAGTTTGCAACTGATGAGCAACTTCTTTGCAACTGGTTTGCAACTTACTTGCAACTTATAGTGGACTTGAATACAACTAACAGATTTGCTGTATGAACTATAAAATATAGTGTGCTGCAGATCATATACAACTGGTCTACGCAACTCATGTGCAACTGTCTGGCTATGGCTTGCAACTCTAACTACTCCTATACAAGCATCAACAAAGTTGATTTTCTACAAAGCAACTGCATCCACTACGACTACTATAGGAAGAACAAACTACTTGCACAATTAGGATAAATAGAATTGGTGATCATTTGCCTCCAACTTTCCCCTGGCAGTCTGAAGGAATCTTGCCTGCAACACGGGCAATGAAGACTACAAATTGCTCATTCCAAAGTGTACTACTTCCCACCACATCTTTCAACTTGTATTCATCTCCAGCTGGATTTGGATGCATCAAATCAACAAACCCTCCTGGTGCACGTGCAATGTTAAGTCTATACCATCCCTTTGAAATTTGGGACCCATGATACATCTGTGGGCCACCTCCACCACCAATAGCAGTAATTGTTCCGGATGCCACCACTTGCTTTGGGGCTGATGGATTCAAAAGTGAAACTTGTTGTCCAACCTCAAACTGCCATCACATAAAACCAAAACATTCATGAGTAAAGGATAACATTTATTCAACAAAGTCTGTGATGAGTGAAGGAAACAATGTCAACAAGGACATCTGCAAGAGATTAGACATGTAGGTTACTCACTTTGAATTTTGGTGGAGGTTTCACCTTCCGATTTTGAATAGGTTGCTTCGTCCTCCTTAAGATCTCCTTCTTGGCAAATGGCTGCTGCACCTGTATACCACAGTTATGCTCCATATTAGAGGCATGTAAAAACTTATAAGAACTTGGAAAAGTGTAAAACACATATTACGTTATTTTCCCTCACCTCTCGATCCTTCCCTCTCCGGAGTTGCATAGAAAATTCTATATGTTTGGTTGTGGCATTAGCTGTGCCTTGAACTTCGGGTTGAAGTGTGAAGGTGTCATTGTTCCCACCGCATTCTCCACTATCTTTTTTTTGTGGATCTCCAAGAGGTTGCTCTTGCTCTCCATCTGTCTCCTTTGGATCCCTCTCTTTCTTGTTCTTGTTGTTGTCTTCAGAAGATGCCCGTTTGTGTTTTTCAACCTGCAGGTCAGGAGGAGCAGTTGATTTCCACACCAGGTCAACAACAGGCTCTAAAGTAGGGGATCCATCGAAATCCCATGGATCACTGGAATCCTTGATGTCTTCAACAGGGTTGGTTAATACTTCGTGGGTGCCTTCAACAGTGTTTCCTTTCTGCAGAAACTTCAACAATGTCTCTTGCAACCCTTCCACAGCCTTCGTATTGCGATCTGTACTAACTAGGACTTCAACCCTAAACTTCTCCATATCCAGTAATCTGCTTTCCATGGCGGTTAATTTTCCTTGCAAGCCTGAAGTCACCACCTATGACACACATAAGAACAATGATTAGACATGACAAATGCAAACGCATAATATAAGAGCCGCAACGTTGTGAACGTGGCTACCAGTTGCATGTTAGTTGCATACTAGTTGCATACTAGTTGCAATTCAGTTGCATACCAGTTGCAATTAAGTTGCATACTAGTTGCAATTCAGTTGCATACTAGTTGCAATTCAGTTGCAATTCAGTTGCATATTAGTTGCAATTAAGTTGCATACCAGTTGCATGTTAGTTGCATACCAGTTGCATGTTAGTTACATGTCAGTTGCATACTAATTGTATTCCAGTTGCATACTAGTTGCAAGAGCTTCTAAAGACTACTCTACAACTACACGTACAACTGACATGCGTCTCCAGGACTCCTATGACTTCTTCATCTTAAAATTGCAACTTCAGCGACCAATAACAAATTACCAAATCTTACCGATGATCCTGATGGTTCTGTGAGTCCTGGACTTCTTGCCCTTTTTCCTGACTGATATAATGTCAACAATGCCACACTGTTGTTAGAATGATTGGAAAAGATAGAACAAAGCAGTAACAAATTGATTGAAATGCAAGACTACAAAAATTCTTCGATTAGAGGCTCACCACATCAACGAGATCGCCTGCCTTTCCTCGTCTACCGTGCTTAGAGGGATTCTGCACTTGTTTTCTCATATTGGACATCTGCTCAGACTTCTTCACGTAGGCACCTCCCTCCCAGTATGCCTTCAGTCGCTTCCATTGCTCAGGAAAAATATGCACTGGGCATTCAGCATCTTCTCCTGAATCAAATAATTTCTTCAACCGGTGATGTTCCGCCTTCAAAAATCTTTGCACTGCAATGCGGAAACCCTTACTGTTAAGGGGGTGCTCCAAATACTCAAAGTCCTCGTCCAAAATGGTGCGGAGTTTTTGCAAAGTTTGAGGTTTGTGGTCATTCCAGTTGATGACACTCATATCAAGTACCAAGGGAGCATACGCCCTCATGTCTTGATCCCACGCACTCTTCCCGGCAGAAGAGGTACTGATTTCACCGTTTGAGTTCACGTGGACTTCGTTCGGTTTGCGGGCACTCCCGCTTCTCTCTGCTGAAGTCTTCTCAGATTTCTGGGATTTGTTGCGCCTTGCTGAACGCTCTCTGCTGTCTGACTGACGTCTTTGACGTTTTCAACAGCTATCCAATGCTTCTTCAGTATCCTTTCCAAATAGGTCCTCTTCATTCCCTAGAAAAACAACAAAATTAGTAGAATGACACAAAATGTATAAAACAGTAAATACTATAGTCATTGAAAATTTGACTTTCCGTAAAGCAAACTCATTTCCATAAAATGTGTTTGACTCACCTTCTTTGCTGCTGTCACAATCACTTGGTTTGGAGTGCTCATACTCAGAAGTGATATCTTCAGAACTTCCATGAACAATGGTAGGTACTGTGTCTTTGCTAACAACTTCTACACTCTTACGAGTGGCCAATGGCAAACTAGTAGTTTGCCGTTCTTTCGTCTTCTTCTGCCCCGCTATTGAAGCTCCTCTGTCCATTTCACTCTATTGAAAGGAATGAACAGTTAGAACGTTGAAATTGAATGACCAACTGCTCAGACTTTGCGACTGAAATTAACCTAAGCTGCAACTACACTACAACTAATTTGCGACTTCATTGCAACTAGTGATATACAACTCAGGGTCAACCATTTTGCAACTAAGTCACAACTACAATGCAACCAACTTGCGACTGCAATGCAACCAACTTGTGACTGCAATGCAACCAACTTGCGACTGCAATGCAACCAACTTGCGACTGCAATGCAACCAACTTGCCACTGCAATGCAACCAACTTGCCACTGCAATGCAACCAACTTGCAACTACAACTACAATGCAACCAATTTGCTACTTGCGACTACATGAACAACTTCAAGTGACTTCAAACTCAGCAAAACTTAAGTGGAACGTAGACAGGGAAAATTGAACTGTGAAAGTATCAATCTCTAAGATTCTCCATCCCTTACAAGAACCCTGCAGCAGATACTGGCAGCAAGAGGACATGGCGAGACACCAAAAGCGTCAACCTCACCAACCAACCCTAAGACCCTAAGACCCGATTTCTACAGTCGAGGCTGAGCAGTGAAAGTCGCACTTTGCAACGGCGCTTTAGGATTCAGATAGTCTTTTTCAGGAGCCTCAAGATAGCTGTTGTACATGAAGGCAGATAGTTCGAATTTGAGAATCCAAGGATCCCTTGAGGCCTTGAGTGACACCAGAACTGGAAGTTCTAAAATCCACGAGCTAAGCAATCCTCTTCGCAAATGATTCACATGACGCTGTCACCGTAAGGCAATAATTACAGAGAGACCAAGAACCCAAGCCGTTGTTGCGGTGGTTACATCTAGGTCACTAAAGCAACCTTAAATCGCAAATTGGCTAAGTCCTACCCTATAGAATCAACCCAACTATATACGACAACGGAGATCAACAAATTGCATAACAACAGATCAGAACTTCTTGCCCCAATGTCAGGCACACTCAAACGAATCAAGTGACCAAGACAGACGTCTCAATCCCAAGGTTCCATACCGACAAAGATGCAAATGCAGCCACCTGTACCTTGAGGTGAGAATTTGCACGGAGCTTGCACGCTTTTGTACCCCTCAATGGCTTCACGACTCTACAAGAGAGAATATCACCATAGATTAGTATCCAAGATTGAGCATATCCACTTCCGCACACCAAAACTGAAACCCTAAACTCCCAGACCACCAAGACCGCGTGCCCAAAGCGTGATGCGTAACGCCAGACAAGGAAACCTGTTTCCCAAAGCCTGATGCATAACGCCAAACGAGGAAACCTGTGACAAGTACCGTGTGACAAGTACCGTGTGACAAGTACCGCAACAACTCACAATACAAGCTGCTCTTCTGCATGAATATATCTCAGAGAAGGCTTCAGTTTAATTTGTTGATAAGTCCAAGAGAGCGGAGACTTCACCACGATCGACAAGCATCTGCACAACCCACTAGTCGAAATTCGCAGGAGAGCTTGAATCCGGCCTTCCGCGAGCGGGGCAGCCTCCACTGCGTTCCTCAAGAATGCAGCGGCCCTTGTCGTGGAGTACCGACGTCGGAGAACAAGGAAAGGGTCTCTTGGCTCTCTCAAGAAGCTCGGCTCTCTCAAGAAGCTCGGTGTGCCCAGGACGACACCACCATTGCTACAGTACTATGTCTACAAACAGTCTTCCATGTTCTCGCCCAAGAAAATTATGTACCCCACGAATTTGCAAGACGGGACATCGCCACACATAAAAAACTGCAAGTCGAGCATAATCACTTCTGCAATTCAAAACTAAAATACCAGACCAGACCTGAGCAAATGATTCACAAGACACTCTGTCATCCTAAAGCAATAATTATAGAGAGACCAAGAACCCAAGCCGTTGTTGTAGCGCACTAGATCACTTGCCCATGGCAAGGCAATCGTAAATCGCAAACTGGCTGAGCCTCCTGCCCTGTACTATCTACCCAACTAATTAAGACAACGGAAATCAACAAGATGCATGACAACCGATCAGAACTTGCTTGCCCCAATGTCAGGCAGACTTAGTTCTGAGCATTTGCTAAACTGAAAGGCAGGAAGAGAAATTCCAGTTTGGCTCACCAACCCCAACCTCAACATCAGCAACGTCCAATGAACACAATGAAACTCAACTTCAGCAGAGACAAAGAATCATGTATGACTGGTAATATCCTCAAGTCTGTCCAATTGCTTGTCTGATTTCATACCTCCTTCTCGGCCTTCAGCACCAATAATTCCAAGGTCTGCCGCTTCCAATTTTAGAGAGAAGAAGTTCAATTCAGTCCACACAAAAGTTCCACATATGTATCCCTGTCTTGAGATCTTCCGCTCCCCGTTAACTGAAAATGATCTCCTCCTGTTTTTTGGAAACCCCTCCAAATTGCCCAGCCCTCACGGTTCTGAGAGAAAAAAATACTCATTAGTTCCCTGCATCAACCACCGCTGACGTATGGAGCCTTAATATTTAGCTTCAGTCAAAAAAATAATGGCCTTCTGCTCCCTTGCATCTATGTCTACTCGATTCGTCACACTGCTCAACCCGGAACTCTCAAGCCACCAAGCACAAAGGAAAGAACAACTGCAGCGCTTGACCTCAAGTTATTCAACAACTTCAAATGACTTCAGATTCAGAAAACTGGACTGGAACGGAGTCCCCTAAACCCTCAAATGTGAAAGTATCAATCTCTAAGATTTGCTAATCCCGTACACACTCTTCTAAAGGCAGCAAGAAAGCTGCAATAGATATTGCAACTGAAGAAAAACCCTAAACCTGAACCACAACATCGCACACCCTAAACCCCAATATCTGAGCTTCCCCCTCCAATCGAGTAAACCTCCAACTCCAGCAGAAACCCTAAACCCACAACGCCCACAACTTTCAACATATCCAAAGAACTTCCAAATTTAACTTCAATGTACAGAAAAATATATCATGCTGCAATGAGGAATTGAAATGTGGAAGTTCGGCTTACCTGGCAGTGGAGACTCAGCGAGCGGACAGGTAAATCTGGGAGGGAGACGACATGGCGAGACCCAACCAACCAACCGTAAGCCCCGATTTCTACAGTCGAGGTTGAGTATTGCAGCCGCACCCTGCAACGGTGTTTCAGGGTTTTGATGATCTTCTCCAGGAGCACTCGGGCAGTACAGCTGCGGTACAATTCGCACGAAAACAACGGTGTTTTAAGAATCCAGGGTTTAGGTGAGGTCTTGAGTGACAATAGCAGAACTGGAAGTTCTAAAATCCACGGACCTAGGAATCCTCTGCACCCCTCAAAATGGTGTCTGTCCTGCACCAAAACCACGAACCCCTGCTTATCCGAGAATCCCGGCAAAGGACAGCCTCAAATCGAACGAGAATTCACGACAACGAGAGATTAGGGTTCAGTTTAAACCGTTTGCACCACCAGTAGGCTGATCTATATTCTTCGTCGTAGGAGCGGCCAAATTCTCAAAGAAATTCTAGAAGTTGACAAGAAATTAACAAAAAATTGACGAATTCCCAGGAAATACAAGCATCCAAATTCCCAAGCGGATGATCGCTCCAGCAGCGGCGAAACAAGAAAAGGGAGTCTGACCTTGGCAGGCAGGCACTTGAGAGAGCTCGTTCCTTGCTAATTGAATTTAGACGGGCTCAAGCAGGGTTTGATTCATTTCATCTACGTTAGTGAAGGAAGAAAGCGCCGGATCTTTCACTGGTGTGATGAGCCAACTTTCATCCACGAGCATGAATGAAACATCATGGAAATACTGCTTCTACCCCTGAAGACTCCAGAGCACCGTCGGAGAAGGCAAGGCTGCCTCTTGGAGAGAAGTTCGCTCGAGGCGTTGCTGTAGGCAACCTCCGAAAGCGACTCATATCTTTCACAGCAGAAGAAGTAACATTATGCGCTTTGTTCTCATTTTGTGTCATGATTTTCTGTGTTCTTCTAAAGATTCAAGGCTATTTGAGAAGGTTTAGGGTTTCTAATAGAAGGCTACCTTACTTGGGGGTCTTCCTATGTTAGTTTAGTACTCCATCTCTAGGGTACTTCTGCATTCTTGAAGCAACTGTAGTCACTGCGCAAGATTGGAGGTCTATCAAGGGGGATGGATACAGGAAATGACCACGTACTAGTCGGACAGGAGCGGCGACAGAAATTACGTGATGATAGACTCTGGGTGAGAGAGTATCGCCGAGCTACGTTGTTAAATTTGCAAAGATTGAATTGCCCGTGTTGTAAATGTAAGGGCGCCAGGAAGTTCAGTGTTTCCAAAGTGGGGCAGCATCTACTTCGATATGGGAGGAATTCAAATTTTAGGGTGTGGCGAGGACTTGGGAGTAGGGAGACATCAGATGAAGAATGGGAGGCTGATTTCTGGAATTCAACAGGAAGTCAAGAAGTACAAATTGATAATGAAGTGGACACTAGAAACATGCTCTCCAATGTGTTCCAAGACTTCAGAGACTCAGAGACCATGGAAGAACAGGTACATGACACAGTAGTGGAGGCCTTTACAGTAGCAGACCGCGTAAACAACGAATGCATTTGTAGAGCAAGTGGGGGTACGGCAAATTCTGCTGAAAATGAAGGAGCTGAAGCGGAGGTCGAAAATGCGTTGCCACAGGAAGAACCCATAGGTGATACCAATGAGCAGCCAGAGCTTCAAGGTCAAATCAATTTTGATGCTCACATCTTGGAAGAGGCTTTGCATCCACTGTATGAAGGTGCTCAATGTACTAAATTGGCAGCCACCATTCTTATCATGAATGTGTGTACTGTCCATGGGGTGAGTAACAACTTTGCTGATGAATTGTTTACTCTTTTGGAAGGACACATCCTGCCACAAGGCAATACGTTGCCTAAGAATTACTACGCAGCTCAAAGACTAACAGGGAAATTAGGATTGGGTTATAATAGCATCCATGCATGTGAGAAAGGATGTGTACTCTTCAGAGGCGATTTTAGAGAGCTTACACGTTGTCCAAAGTGTAATGGTCCAAGATATAGGGATGAGATTAGGAAGAAGTTCCCAGTGAAAGTGTTGAGGCACTTCCCTATCATCCCAAGATTGCAGCACATGTTTCGTAGCCCAGAACTCTCGAAATTGTTACTGTGGCATTCAGAGAATGGAAGTAATCGTCCAGGGGGAGACAATTTAGTGCGACATCCATGCGATTCAAAAGCATGGCGCCACTTTCACGACAATGTGGATCCAAGCTTTGATGAAGACTCTCGAAATGTCCATTTTGCTCTGGCCGCAGATGGAGTGAATCCATTCAAGCAGACCAAGTCAAGTTGGTCTACTTGGCCAGTAACCTTGCTAAATTATAATTTGCCCCCTTGGTTGTGCACCAAAAAATTCTTCATGATGTTAGCTTTGTTGATTCCTGGAAAGCAATCTGTAACAGCGGAAGTATTTGATGTGTATCTAGAACCCTTGGTGGATGAATTGTTGGAATTGTGGAAAGGAGTGCCAGCATATGATGTTGTACAAGAAGTTGGTGCTCGTTCTTTCAACCTTAGAGCAGTTCTTATGTGGACAATACATGACTATCCTGGATACGGCACTGTAGGAGGATTTGCACACCAAGGATATGCAGGGTGTGCATGGTGTGGTGTTGACTTAGGAGCAGAGCATTCAACGGAGCTATGTAAAGAAATTTATCAAGGGACTCGTAGATGGTTACCTGCTGATCATCCTTATCGCTCGGAGCATATGAAAGATCACTTTGATGGGCGATTGGAAACACGAGGAAAACCCAAAGTTGTATCTGTGGAGGAACAACTGGAATATGCGGAGCAGTATAAGTCATGGAAGGCAGCAGGGAACAGAGAAGGTGCTCCAGGGGATCCGTCCAAATTGCATGGAGTAAAGCGGACTAGCATTCTTTTCAAATTGCCTTATTGGAAGGTGAGATCCTCAAGTCTTTCAAGTAAAAGGACTAAAAGGCAACCGTGGGTTACTCGCAACCTAAGTTCTCGAAGTGAAAGTGTTCAGTAGAATAGTGGGATGTCAAGTGTTCTGTAGTTGCATATTAGTTGTAATGCAGTTGCATATTAGTTGTGTCATAGTCGCATATTAGTTGTGCTGTAGTTGCATATCAGGTGTGCCGTAGTTGCATATCAGTTGTTCCGTAGTTGTATATCAGTTGTGCCGTAGTTGCATATCAGTTGTGCCGTAGTTGCATATCAGTTGTGCCGTAGTCACATATTAGTTGTGCCATAGTCACATATTAGTTGTGTTGTAGTCGCATAGCAGCCATGCAATATTCGCATAGAAATTGTGCTGCATTGGTTTTGAGCAGTGGTAGCACAGTGTTTGTCATGAGCATCTGTAGTCGCCATTGAAGCATCTACAATCAGCTTTCAATAAATGTGATATCCTACCAAAGTAGCAAAGCATTTTTTTGGGAAGATTTAAAGTGATTAGAAAAACATCTCGGATGCAGATATGTCTACATACTATTTGTCTTTGTCTTCTGCCAATCCAAAACTAACTGCAGAGTACTATTCATGTGTCCAGAGGCTTCTTATCCGCTACACGCTGGATGTCATGCATTGCGAGATGAATCTTGCAAAGAATTTCTTAAAAACAATAAGCGGGAAAAAGGATACTGTGAAGGTGCGACGAGATCTTCAAAGAAAAGGTATACGAAGGCATTTGTGGTTGACACCAAATCCTCGCAGAGCTGATAAGATGTTGAAACCAAGTGCAGGGTATGTGCTATCAGAAAAAGAGTATGAGCAGTTTGCAGACATTATTGCATCTGTGAAGCTTCCTTCAGGATACTCCTCGACATTTGGTAAGCATATGAAGGCTAAAAAATTTGGAAGCCTCAAATCGCATGACTATCACGTGTTAATGCAACAATTGATGCCATTGGCTATGAGGGGTTTATTGAAACCTGGGCCACGTATGGCCATCATGCGGATGTGCAAGGTGTTTAGGAGAATATGCACAAAAGCTTATAATCCAGCAGATTTTGAGTCCCTTCAATTAGATGTGGCTGAGACTATGGCACTATTAGAGATGGAATTCCCACCGTCTTTTTTTGACATGATGACACACCTTCCATATCACTTGGTTCAAGAACTTGACTTGTGTGGGCCTGTTAGTACAAGGTGGATGTACCCAGTTGAAAGGTATATGAAAACATTGAAGAATTATATTCGGAGCATGGTTAGACCAGAGGCTTGCATGGCAGAAGGATACGTGAAGGAAGAAGGTCTGGGCTTTGTGACAGAGTATTTGCAAAGATTTGATTTGGTCAAGAGACGCGTGTGGGATGCAGAAGAAGAGTTTGGCGATGCTGAAGAAGTTCTAGAAGGTGCAGGTTGGCAGTTCGTGATGCCTACTACGCTACGGGATACAGCGCACAATTATGTGTTGAACAACGTTGCCGTTTTGGAGCCACTCATCAAGTAAGTTGCAGTAGTATCATCATCTTATACAACCCAATTAGTGGAACAAAGTTATGTAAGTGTTTGCCGCAACTGCTTTCAGTAGCACAGAGGCAAGTAGAATGCAACTACAATGCAACTAGAACGCAATTACATTGCAACTAGAATACAACTAACATGCAACTACAATGCAACTAGAACGCAACTACAATGCAACTAGAATACAACTAACATGCAACTACAATGCAACTACAATGCAACTATAATGCAACTACAGTGGAACTAGAAAGCGAGTACTGTGCAACTAAAACCCCAACAAGGACACTGCGACTCTTTTGTGCAACTATTGTAACTACACAATATCTGAGGTAGTCATAATTTATCACAGCCGACCAAAATGTTTGAGGTAATCAAAGGTAACTTGAACAAAATGCTTGAAGAGTTGTAGTAGTTCCTACATGTCAAATTTTGATAGTGTTGGCTTTAACTTCTTTCATACGCGTGCAGGAAGTGGAAGGAAGAATGTCAGATAGATCCACACACAGCACCCCTTGAGGTGTGGATACAAACAGCTATTTGCAACAATGACAGCGGTGCACAGACTCCTGAGGACAGAGATAGGATGTTATTAGCCAGGAAACCATCACAGAAGGCACTTCGATATTCTCGTATGAAAGCTTTTGGAAACCATTTCAGAGTGGAAGACAATGCCTCCAACCAATTGCAGACATATGATTGTGGTGTTGCATCTGTGTTCCAAATTCCAGCCTCTGATCTTAGAGATGTCTCTAGTGACTCCTATGTTAGAGTGGTGAAAGATATATTGAAACTAGATTATGGGCCTGTCAGCAACCCTGTGATATTAATGCGGTGTGAATGGGTGAAGAAAACAGACAATCGAGGAAATCCGACATACATTAGAGATGAGGCTGGATTTCTTGTAGTAAACTTCCGCCACAAAATGAGCAGGATGCTGGATCCTTTTATATTTTCAAGCCAGGCAACCCAAGTTTTTTTTGCTGATGATGTAAAGAAAGAGGGTTGGAAAGTAGTACTACATAAAGAAGCCCGTGCTCGACGAGAATTTGTGGACACATCAGATGTGTTCGTCAACACCACTGTACAAGCTTCTGGTTTAGCTACTCCAGAGGATGTGCCTCTTCTACCTGCTATCCCGTCTTTAGTCGGAGCCATAGAGTTATCTGAGGAGGACAATCTCTTAGCATCAGCTGGATATTGAAATTATTAGTAGAAAATGTTTCCTACTTTGAAACTAGCTTTGCAGTGTTTTTCAATTCAAATACAGTTAGTGCACAACTGCATGCATATGTGCATACTCTCCATTAATGGGTTTAGGCAACTAGAATTGAAACAGACCATTACAGATTGTAGAACTTCTAATATTATAAAGCCATACTTCTTTGGTCTATTCAAGTGTATGCAGTAACTAGTTGTGGATGATCTTCATGCATGCACATGTTAGGTTGCATCCCACAATGAACTTATGGTGAACATTTGGTCACAACTATATGGCAAAACGAGGTTGTGACTACAATTTATAAACAGCAAGTTCCACAGCATTTCGACTGAACTCAGACTACTACGTTTGTCTTGGAGTCAAATTTTAGTGATTTTGTAGTTGAATTCTAGTCATTCTGCAGTTGCATTCTTGTTGTTTCCTAGTTGCATTTCAGTGATTTTGTAATTGAAGTCTAGTCATTCTGCAGTTGCATTCTTGTTGTTTCCTAGTTGCATTTCAGTGAACTTCTAATTGCATTCTAGTTGACATGGCAATTGCAATACAGTTGTTTTCTAGTTGCATCCCAGTCGCTTTGTAGTTGTAGTCTATTGCAGTCCAGTCGTTTGTTAGTTGCAGCCCGGAAGTTTGTTAGTTGTAGTGCAGTCGTTTGTTAGTTGCAGTGCAGTCGTTTGTTAGTTGCAGTGCAGTCGTTTGTTAGTTGCAGTTCAGTCATTTGTTAGTTGCAGTGCAGTCGTTTGTTAGTTGCAGTGCAGTTGTTTGTTAGTTGCAGTCCAATCGTTTGTTAGTTGCATTTCAGTCATTTGTTAGTTGCAGTGCAGTCGTTTGTTAGTTCAGGTGTAATTGGCGCGATTGCCGTTTGACAGCGTGGAGTCCACGCAAAAAGTAGTTGTCCACGTAGAGAACTAGCGGATGTAGAATACCTTCTGTTACTTCTTCGTAACCCCACTGTTCGTTATGCAACTACTTCGCGACTAATACTGCAACTAGGTGCAAATACAGAGGGACGCAGTTGCATATTAGTTGCATGTTAGTTGAAATTCAGTTGCATAGGCCCGTAGTTGCATCACAGTGGGTTACGAAACCCCCCTTTTCCTTCTAGTGTACTGCATTTAAAGTGTAGTGCCTCTCGATCTGCATTAACCGCACAGGAACCACATATTAGACAAAGAACATTGGGTTGAAAACAAAATGAACTGACCATAGGAAGCAAACTAGGCACTTACCTCTTGTATAAACTCTGGTCCAAAACTTGGAGTCGCCACGCCCACAATTTTAGACAGCTTCTATCGGTTCGAGGCCTTGGCCTCTTTGATAGACTTCCTCATAGCATCTGCAACTCCATCCGGTGTGACATCCTCCTCAGGAGTATCCTCGTGATACTTACAAACCACTATGTCAGCCGCCGCCGCAATCTCTTGCTGCTTGAGGGCACAAAACTGTATTAGTTGTGTGCTCTTTCAACAACAATATCATTCTAAAATCATTAGCACTCGATACACAGAACTATGAGATACGTACCTTGAAAATGAACGACGTAAACACGTCGAGAGGCATGGAGTACCAGGACGGGCGGCCGTACTGCTTGCAGGTCTGGTATTCCTCAACAGTCAACAGCTCATGAAATTTTTCAACGTCCATAACCCCATACTTTTGCACTCGGTATAGTGTATGCACCAAGTTTGTCTTGACGTGAGAATTCTCAGTTTGCCTGCATCACTGTCGCAGCACAGGATAGGTAAATTCCCCATTATACTCACAAAAATCACCCTAGAGTATAACTAAGTGACTCTAAAGATCGAACCCACGAGATTCTGTGAAGTATCTAGCCTTATTAACAAACTAAGCCAAGTCAGTAGTAACATCCATCTTTTCCGGTCCTCTTTCCTAAACCGGAAAGACAAACACCCAGAAAGCTAGGGACCGGATTCTCTCTATCTTCCGATTCTAACTAGTATTCCGGTTATCGAATCCAACACAACCAGAGGATCCGATCTCTTCCGGTCCGGGTATCCATCTAGACCAACCCGCTCTAGACAACTCACAACTATTTCCTCTCCTATCCGGTTTGGTTTTACCTCTGTTTAGCCATTAGAGGGTTCGCCGCTTGCTTTTGAGAGTGGTAGGCCCACCACACCTTCCGTGACTTATAGTGGCTGAAGACCCACTTTCCTAATCTCTTCTTTCCTAGGCTAGTACGGATCCGGTTTGGTCCTTCACAGCAGCCCAGATGGCAATCCGGTTTACTGGTCACACAAAGACCCCCCCGTACGATCCTCTCAATACTACAACAACCCTAATATCATCCTAATCCGTACGAAGCTAAGGCGGTTACAAGTGCACCCGTCCGTTCCAACATTAGCTAGAATTCTTCCGTTTACCGTTAAGATAGCAAGACCTCACAGAAGATCGGACACTCAACCGGATTTCCCATCCAGGAGTTCTAGCGCGACTAAGGAATCCCTCCCTATCCGCCTAGACTAACAACGGCTTTCTCACCCGGAGTCGCAAACTCTAGACGTGTTGAGGCACTGAAGTTCACTCCCAACTCTATCCTATCCGCTCACGTATACTTAGAACTAAGAAAAACACCAAGGGAAGAAATCCCAACGCATCCGCTCGCGCCTTCCGAACTCCCTCATGCACAACCTTGCCAAGACATGGGAGAATGTACAACAAAGAAGCACAAGGAGAAAACACAAAGAAAAATGCAGAGGAAAAGACTCCCAATCCTCAGCACAAGGACTGAATTATATACACTTTGAGAACTTCCAAAAATACAAAAGGTAAAAAGAGCCGTTAAAAGTCAACCTACATCCGGATCCTAACTTCCGGTCCTCCTAGCACTACCGGATCGGATTACTAATCCGGATCCGTTCCCATCCTATCCTACCTAACTTACTCTACATTGCTATCCCGCGCCCCAACGAAGGACTCTTGGGCTCCGCCTCCAATTGCTCGAAGACTTCTCCCAAGTTCCTGTTCCGCTCTCCGGCTATCGGATTTGGCATGTCGGAACCGGGAGAGGAATCGATGTTGATCGGCGCGGCCTGGGAAGGCTAACTCAGCTTTGACTGTGGAATTTGGTCCCTTCCTTCCTTTGGGTATAGCACTTCCGAAAACAATTCTGGCATGGAGATGTCCGATAGGTGGACCCTCATTGATCCGGTGAGCTTTTGTGTGCACTCCTCCATCCGGTCCGCTGCTCCTCGTGCTAAGACCAAATTCTTCTCCACCTGCTCGGAGAAGTCAGTCAGGATCCGAACTATCCGGGAACCACATAGTTTCACTACAAGAAAACGGGTATTTTATGACTGCAAAAATATGACTGAGGATGACTGACAACTGGTTGCAGTCATATTCTTGAAGGTCAACACCTTGAGGAAAAATATGACTGCAAAATATGACTGTCAGTCATTTTTGAGCCTTCTACGTCACAAGTATACACTATACGACCATTAGGAACACCAAAGTATTTCATAGGGAACATAGTGAACATATTTGGGGAACGCTAAGTCATATTGTCAGTCATATTTCCATGGTAGTGACAATTTTTTTGTTTTGGGCAACCCAAGAAAAATACGGGCAATTCAAAAAAAAATTGGACAAGCCATTGTTTAAGATTTTGAAATCCTACTCACCTATTTTTTAGGATTTTGAAACCTAGCCGCCACTTTTTTAGGGTTTTGAAACCCTAGCCGCCACTTTTTTTAGGGTTTTGAAACCCTAGCCGCCACTTCTTTTGGCCCTTCTTCCTTGCCTTTTATTGTCTTTTAGCTCATACTTGTTATTGCTTCTTAGTTGTTGTTTTTTGTTGCATCTTAATTCTTCTTTCTTGTCGCTTCTTAGTTCTAATCATGCTTCTTGTTTCTTGTTGTTGCATTTAAACTCTTTCTTTCTCTAGCATTTTAACTCTTTCTTCTTCTTAGTTTATGTTTTTTGTTTCTTCTTGTTGCTTTTTAATTTTTGCTTCTTGTGTCTTTTTGTTGCATCTTAACTCTTGTTTCTTCTTGTTTCTTCTTGTTTCTTGTTGTGTCTTTGTTGTGTTTTAGTTGTTTCTTGTTGTTTCTTGTTGTATCTTTGTTGTTTCTTGTTGTGTCTTAGTTGTTTCTTGTTGTTTCTTGTTGTTTCTTGTTGTTTCTTGTTGCATCTTAACTCTTGTTTGTTGTTTGTTGTTGTATCTTAGTTGTTGCTTCTTGTTTCTTGTTGCATCTTAACTCTTGCTTGTTGTTATTTCCTAGTACTTGTCTATTTTTTCTTCTTGTTTTCTCCATCACCATTCTTATTTTTCCTACCTTAAACTTGAGCTACATATTTTGTGTTGTTGTAAGCCTTTGAAGGTTGAACTTTGTTGTTCATTCACTAAAATTAACCTCCCATTTCTTTAATTGTTTATGCAGGCACCAAAAGTTGAAACAAAGTCATTGGAGGCTACTTGCAACCCAATAGAGCCATCTTCATATTATTGTAAGGAATATAGACCTTATTGGATTTTGTAAATGATTCATTGTAGTATATATGTATTGTATTGGTGACTAATAAATGTCAATGAAGAGAGTTGCTTTCCTTTTTACATTCTCCCTTTCCAATATTATTATATCTTATATATCTCAAAAATCATATGTATTCATTTTTAACTATATAGAATCTTTTCCAAATATGACTTTATATTTTCCAAAATATGACTTTATATTTTCCAAAATATGACTGTAATTAGTCATAAACTACCAATGACATCCATATGAACTACCACATTAACCAAAATATGACTCATAAGAGTCATATTTCACATTAGTAAAATATGACACACAAGAGTCATATTCCACATCTACAAAAAATATGACTGATCGCAGTCATATGCCACATTAGCCAAAATATGGCTGACCGCAGTCATATTCCACGTCAACCAAAATATAACTGATCGTAGTCATATGCCATATTAGCTAAAATATGACAGACTGTAGTCATATTCCACGTCAGCCTAAATATGACTGACTGCAGTCATATTCCACGTCAGCCAAAAAAATTACTATATGGAGTCACATGCCACGTAGGATTTATTTTTGTTTGCCCGGGCAACTCAAAAAAAAGTCAAGCCCTCAAAGATAGTCAAAGTATACGCCTTGTTGGCAAAATACGACTAATTATGGATAATTATATCCCCCAAAAAATATGACTGCCAATATGACTAATGTCCGAAGCGACTCGTCGGTAATGACTCATGTCAGTCATGTTGCAGTCATCTACAATGATTTCTGCGACCAGTCATATTTTTCGATTTATGACTCATTGCAGTCATATTTTGCAGTCATAAAACACTGGTTTTGTTGTAGTGTTTCTTCTCCTCCAAGACCTTCTCGTCGAAGAGTCTGGCCTTGACTGCTGCGCTTCCAGCCTCACCGAAAGTTGCTTTGACCGATTCCGCCACCTTCTATGTTTTGTCCGCCATTATCCGGGTGGCGGCCATATCCTCCTTGAAGGTGGCCACTTCCGCCTTCAGCATGTCGACCTCCTCCTGAAGTCGACGAATCTCCGCTTCCTGTTTCCGGATCTCGGTCGGATTGGTGATGCAATCCGCTACCTTCCCCGGCAACTTACTGTCCGGTGCTGCCTGCACCAACTCTTTGATCTGCAGCAGGGCGATTCTCTTCGCCTTCCAGTCTGTGCGGATATCGCAAAGGGTCTTGACCAACCTCTCGAACGGATCGGTAGGTCTCTTCTTCGAACCGCCTGCCTTCTCCCCTTCCGGTGTCTTCTCCTTTCCGGTCTTATCACCGAGCGGAGATCCTCTTCCAGTCGGAGATGTCGTCTTGTGCCGCTTGGTCTGCCTCTCCGCCTCTTCTTCATCTTCTTCTTCTTCTTCGGTCTCGGATCCAGTCTCCTCTTCTTCTTCATCCGTTTCCGATTCCTCGTATTTCAGGAGATTCTCCTGGGCCTTCCATTCCTTCTCTTCCGAGTCCAACAAGAGCTGGTGTTGCTCGTAGAGGTGGAAGAGGTAGGGACACACGGGTGTCGGCCTACTCCTTCCGACCTTCGTTGCTAACTGGGCCACCAGATCGAACATGATCCGGGCCCAGTCCGCTTTCCGGTCTCCGCTCAGGGCACCGAAAATGGTGTTGCCGAGGGTGATTGTCACCCTCGTCGGCTTCTCCGGATGTAGAATCGGGATCAGGAACTGTAACAGCTTCCGGTGCCGGTCGTCGATGCAGTCTTCCACCGCGTATCCGTCCTTGGGGTTGACCGCTCCTCGAAACTTGCCCCGGATGTATTCGTCCTTCCGATTTGCCATTCCGTGCCCTCCTGCCCGGAATTTGTAAACCTCCCTCCAGATCTCTTCCGTCCATTCTGCCGGAACACAACGGATTGTGTTGTCGAACTGGTTGGTCCACTTCCCCTGGATCTCCTTCACCATCCGCTCGTCCTTGAAACCCCAGGGTTCGTCGAGCAAACCCTGGCATCCCATCCGGTTGAGATCCAACCGGAGCATCTCCATCTCCTCCTTTGTTGAGGGGAGAACCGGGACTATCTTCCGGAGTTTGACCGGAGCCGATGATGTGGACGGCCCTTGTCTATTCTGCCTAAGCTGCGGCATGGACACAGACTAGATCTAAAACAGTCCCTCTCCGTTTCTACCTCACCCAGTCCTAGCCGCACGTTCCGTTCTCCCGTTCTCTCTCCGATCTCAACCGGAAACCTGCACAGCGATCAGTACGCTACCGAAAACCTACCCTATAGCACACCTCTACCGCTCACACACACACGCGCACGCTCACAACGCTTGAAAACGAGGAGCGCCAAAGAACACTCTCACCAAACAGCGTTTGGAAATGGAGAGTGACTGAGGAGGTCCTGGGCTTTTATAGTCTCTCCTGACCTAAAAGTCGTCATGATGACGTTTACTGGTCCGGTCCTACAATTCCGGTCCAACCCTAATCCGGTTCTCTAACCCCAATCCGGTTCTCTACTGCTTCCGGACAAGGTTCCGTTTCCAATCCGGTTGCTAGGTATTACTGCTAAGATCGGATTCATTCCATCTGTTCCACTACTTCAATGTCCTTCCTAATTTTCCGTCCTCTGTTGTTTCTAGACAAAACCTAGATACTAATCGATAGTTTCCGTTCCGTTTTCTAGATAAACAACTGAAAACCAAAAATTCTGGTTGCGACAATCGCCCACAAATGCATGGCGTCAAACATCACAAGATATGTAACCCTTGCAGATAGTATAATCAAATAATCGGTGATACTACAATTATAATAGTGGGAAGTACTTACTGGTTAATGTCGTGCATAGCCTACATGGCGGTGTTGATTTGACTCCTTGTGTCTAGGACAATTGTGTCAATGGCATAGTGCCACTTAATGTCAGCGGGGTGCTTTCTCTGGATATGGTTCATCCAAGCAATTCGGCGGTGATTGCCGTCGCAGACAAAGAACTTCTGGTCCACTAAATACTTAAGGGCAGACTGAGAAAACAGATGGGCATTGAACTTGTCGTTAACTTGGTTCCACAGAGGTCCCCATTCCTCCTTCTCTTTGTCCGAGAACACTCCAGTTTGTCCGGATTCATTTGCAATGGACACATAGAAGACTCTTGCACCCTCCTCGTAACCATATGCAAACTGGTTCTCAAGCTGAACCAGGTCACACTGCAGCATTGGACGCACCATGGGCATCAGAACCATTCGACATAAGGGTATGCGCATTCTGGAAAGATCAGATGATGTTAACTTCAAACTCGCAATAGTTGACACAGTGTCCATCTTCTGTGACTTCCTGATCTCGTCCTCCAGCATATCCGAACTCACTCCAGGAAAGCTGTCATCGTCCAACTCGACCACTTCCGGAAACTCCAATGTCGATTGTGATACATCTCCCACCATAGTGGAAACAGGCGACTTTGTAGGACTGCCTACCTCTCCGTCAGTCTCCAGGACCTACACATTGAATAGAAGCAAATCTGAATTTCAGGAGGTTGAGGATCCAACGATGTGAGATTAAGAAATTAATATAAACACCTGAAATTAAGCATCGATTGATCAGTGGAACTATGAAAATTTCCGAATGATCTCAAATACTGAGGTATTGAAGCAATGTGACCTATGTCTACCTCAGAGTCCACATGTGCACTTCTGAGTCACAGGCATATAGTGACCGCAACAAAAAATGAGAATATCATCATCCGACAAGGCGTGGGATATCAATCTACAGCCCTTTCCTCACAGGTGCAATACTCTATGTCAACGGTAGGTGATGAACTGATCTCCTCTAAAAGATTCTCCCCTATGGAGGTGCACGTTGAGTGGATACGCGAATTGCTTCTCTGTTCCCAAGAAATTGCATTCCTCATTTGCAACTCCTCCAAATTATCCTCATGGCTTACCGGAGGAATTTCAGCCACACCGGTGTTGGCTATTTCAGGGCGTTCCATATCGGCTGCAATACGCTATTTGGTCGGCTCATGTACTGCCGTCTCAGCCAAAACCTGTTGAAGAGAAATGCAATTAGAGATCTGTATACTATTCTAGTTCATCAGTGAGATTGCCAACATAAATCTGATATGAATATCATTCCAGGGTATGTGTGCGTCTATGCTATAATCATTGAGAACAATCCTATAGGACCTCACCGAGAGCAACCCTCCTGGTGGTTTGAGGGGTCCTCTCGAAAGGTCTTCTAGCTCTAGCGACAATGAAACATAAAAAGGATCTTACTTCCCGTAATCACACATAACTACATAAGTCCTCCTTGCTATACTCATGAAACTGGAAGCACCAGGGATCGAAATCCTGTTTTTTGGGTTACGCTACTAACATGCCTCACTCTCCATCAGTGAACCTTGAGCCCAGGAGGAGGAGAAAATAGGGAGGGAGATCAATCCCTTCCCCTAAGTGACCTGATCACTTCGTCGAGCTGCCCTAAGGGCGGAGCACACAGACTTTGATACACCCCTCCGAGAGGACCCCTCTCGGTACCGAGAGGCCTTCTAGGGGGGTCAGACTTCTATTCAATCCTAGATCTAGGAGCTCCCACATGGTTTCTTTTTTTCTGAGAAAATTACTAACACGCTTCAGTCCTTCCGAGATAAACCCTGATACCGCGAGGAGCACAAGAAAATCGAGAGGGAGATCAAACCCCTCCCCCAAATGAACTGATCACTTCACCAAGCAGACCTAGGGCGGAGCACACAGACTTTGATACACCCCTCCGAGAAGACCCCTCTTGGTACCGAGAGGCCTTCTGGGGGGGGTCAGACTTCTATTCAATCCTAGTATTGGCAGCTCCCACAGGGATTCTTTTTTTTGTGAAAAAAACTAACACGCTTCAGTCCTTCCGAGACAAACCCCGATACCGCGAGGAGAATCAAAAAAAATGGGGAGGAAGATCAAACCCCTCCCCCGAATGAGATGATCACTTCATCGAGTTGCCCGATGGGCTGAGCACTCAGACAATGACCCACCCCTCCAAGAAGACCCCTCTCGGTACCGAGAGGCCTTCTGGGGGGGTGTCAGACTTCTATTCAATCCTAGATCTAAGAGCTCCCACAGGGATTTTTTTTTGTGAAAAAAACTAACACGCTTCAGTTCTTCCGAGACAAACCCCGATACCACGAGGAGAATCAAAAAAATTGTCGAGGGAGATTAAACCCCTCCCCCGAATGAGATGATCACTTCATCGAGCTGCCCTAGGCTGAGCACTCAGACAATGACCTACACACCGAGATGAACCTCATTCTTTGAAAAGAATACTAACACGCATCAGTCCTTCTAGAATGAACCCCGATACCGCAAGGAGAATCAAAAAAAATGTCAAGGGAGATCAAACCCCTCCCCAAAATGAACTGATCACTTCACCAAGCAGCCCGATGGGTTGAGCACTCAGACAATGACCCACCCCTCCGAGAAGACCCCTCTTGGTACCGAGAGGCCTTCTGGGGGGGGCAGACTTCTATTCAATCCTAGTATTGGCAGCTCCCACAGGGATTCTTTTTTTTGTGAAAAAAACTAACACGCTTCAGTCCTTCCGAGACAAACCCCAATACCGCGAGGAGAATAAAAAAAAATGGGGAGGGAGATCAAAACCCTCCCCGAATGAGATGATCACTTCATCGAGCTGCCCTCAGGCTGAGCACTTAGACAATGACCCACACACCGAGATGAACCTCATTTTTTGAAAAGAATACTAACACGCATCAGTCCTTCCAAGATGAACCCCGATACCGCGAGGAAGATCAAAAAGAAAGGAAGGGAGATTAAACTCCTCCCCCGAATGAGATGAACACCTACTCGGCTTAAACTGCGCATTGACTAAGATAGCACGTTACTCACCAGAAGCATGGATCATTGTTTGGATTCATACCTCGACATTCGAAGGACACAGTTCATTTGGTGGTGCGTTCCCACATCCGCCTGCCACAAGTTTCTGCTTTGACCTTGTGCGCCTATCCATGATTCTTTCTTTTCTGCGCAACAAAAGAATTTCCGCGAGTTCAGGACCCTGGTAAACATAAATTCCGATACTGCAATGAATTGAGTACTAGATCCCTGCGAAATCTAGATCAAGGGTCCTTAGTTTTGACACCGAATCTTCCAAATACGGACAGGATTGTGGGAATGCTAGAGTTCCAGACTGATGCAAGTGCCGGGTCCTCTAGGGTTCGGGCAGCAGTCTGCACACCGACTGGGATTCAACAGGGTCGCTTGGTCTAACCGGGATGGAACGTCGTTTGGGACCTGGATTGGAACCTCATTTGGTACCTCCTCTGGAACTTCATTCAGTACCTGGTTTGGATCTCTAGACCGTTTAACTTGTATGATTTTATTGATTTAGAGCAGGGTTGTCTATCCGGACGTGACGTGGGGTTTTCACGTCCGGATGTCCGTCGGCGTCAGTCCGGACGCGTCCTGACGTGTCAGAATTGCATCAGGATCAAAAATTTTTTTTTTTTTTTTTTTTTTTTCTTTTTTGAGATTCCATATCCAAGTGTGAGAATCGCATACAAGAAAATACTCACGTATTACTAACTTCTTTCAAAAAAATGTAATAGTGAAAGTTGGTCATAAATATAGCATGGTCAAAAATTTGCTTCTAGTCCAATTATAAATGACTAAAAAGATGCACACATAGCATTAGTTGGTGTTTCAATTAATGCTACAATAATGCTATTTATAGACGCTGATTTTTTTGATGCTCTAGATATGATGCTAAATCCATTGACACACGCATAAATCAAATAAAGTTGTGGAAATTACTTACTTTGAGACTTTCTTGACTTGATGGGCAATTAGACATATTGTCAAGACAAAGGAATCCACCATACATGAGGTATTAAAGATTCTTTCTTCAAAGAACTATAAAGACACATACCTTAAGTAATGAGCTTGAGACTTAATGTCTACTTTAAATTAGCCACCTGTAGAAATTCCAACACAAGGGATTAGTCACAGGATCAATTCACATGCGATAAACTAATTAAAAAATGGTTAATGCCCTAACATACCATTACTCCATGATGCCTGACATCAAGTCAATACCCATGGTTAAAGACTTAAAGACCCCAAGGCTAACTGGTCCAACTTAGTTCTGCATAAAGCCGTTACTGTTGTTGATTCGGAACACTGCAGCTCTGCAGCCTTGCCCATTTCTGTCATTTTTTTCGAGATTGTCCAGCTGCTCTGGAGAGACAGTTAGTGTCCGGAAAATTAGCTTTCCACTCTGCTTAGTCTACTGTTCCAATCTTGAGCTGGAAACGAAGGTTGACGGTATTTTTAGTGTGGATTTTTCAAAAGCTGGAATTGGAAGTCTCTGTGCGTGTTTTTTGGATACATCATGTCTGCATCACAGCGCTCTGCCAACAACCAGGTTCAGAAGATGGTTATATTTATGTTTACATATTTTGTGGTATTTTTGCTTTTGCTTTAAATTGTCCCATGTGAAAGCTATAACACGCGATGTGGTCTGTAGACACCCGATGCACCTCACTAACACAACATTTTGATGTTTTTTGTTTTTGGGATGGGCACAGGTGAGGGCCACATCCTCTTGGAGCAATTATTTGAGTTTGCAAACCACTACTTCCACCTAGTTAGGAGATTATTGAAGAACCATGTTCTTTGGATGTTATGACAATCTTTACTTATATTTGAACAAAAACAAATGGATGCCTTACCAAGTTCAACTCTATAGTTTGATGCATCTTATGACTCAAAAATAGGTTGTTGTTTTCTGTGAACTTTGTTTGAAAAAGATTGCTATACAACACTGTGTAAGCTTGAGCGCCTGAGGTCATGAAACAAATACAGATGCCATGTTTTGTTTTACTAAAAGAAATATGCCAAATGGATATTTTTCAAATGAGCTTTTCAACTAACTAGGCTTATGATAGATTTGAAACTATTTGATAGGTAATTAATAGAATGATGCCCTCAAGTAGGGATGTACTAGAAACCAACTTTTTTTCAAGGACGGCCTGTCCGTCGACCTGGACGGACCGTCTGTCCATAGGGACGGCCAGCCGTCAACAGGGACGGACCAGCCGTCCACAAAAAAAAAAAAAATTTTTTTTTTTTTTTTTTTTTTTTCGAGGACGGCCTGTCCGTCGACTTGGACGGCCAGCCGTCCACCAGGACGGACAGACTATCCACAAAAAAAAAAAAAAAAAAAAAAAAAAAAATTCTGGATCCTGACGGACGCCGGGGTTGAATCCTGACGTCCGTCCGGACATCTTGACGGACTGACAGGACGTGACGGGAACAACCCTGATTTGAAGTGCTTCTTCACTCTGCTGAAGCATTCATTCCTATATTACAGGAGTGTTTAGTGTTTCACTTAGACATGGCATCGTCCATTACCTTCGGAGAAGGACTTGCCTACCCAGGCAGTAACTGGAACACAACTTATCTTGCTATTCCATATGCCGGCCAACTTTATACATTATGCAGGTGCTTTAGAAATATTCGTACCAAGCTGCCTTTATCTTTGAAATGTGTTATTATCATGTGAAATTTTCACTTCCACATCCTAGAATATTTGACTTCAGGGTTGTACAATTCAAAAGACAACCTGTCCAGGACGCGCAGTAAATAGCGCTGTCACATTAGTATGTTGGCCATGTCTGACAGACCCTTTAATCATTAGTGTGATAATCATATATGACGGCTAGAACCATTTATCATATAACATCTCATTTATTGGCACAGCTATATCTATGTCATTACCATCAACAACAACCACATATTTGAAATTGAAACTTGTCACTGGCACTTCACCTTTCTTGGTTCGTCTCGCTATATTCGTTCCGGACCTATTATGAATTCCCTTCTTTGTACATTCTCGATATATGATGTCTGAGGACACTGTTATGAATTATCCTCTCTGTCCCAGAGTAGGTCGTGTAGCCATATGTGGAACACGTCAATTATAGTGATGCTTTGCTTTAAATCTAAGGCTAGGTTATCCGAGGTATTATAATCTCCCAACCTTGCTCAGTTGCCATGGTGGAATTTATGGATATGATAGTGGTCAGTACATTTGGAGATGACGTTCCAATAATTTTTCCTGCATCTAAAGATGAAGTTGCCGTAGTCACGGCGTCTAGACTAAGTCTCAGGTTCAATTTACAAGTAGAGTCAATTCACGTCGATGAAGACATATATGATGCAATGACGGGGTGCATCACTCACAGCATTAGGCAAGTCCCTGCTCTAGACTCCGAGGGCAGGTACTGGCTTCTGAAGCCTGGGAAATTTAGGGCGTATGGAGTACTAGACTCCATTTGACTGACTTCTTTAGTCGCGTCGACCCCCCATCGATCGTCGTCGTCGTCGTTTCAAACCCCTCCTGTGACTTGTGTAAAGAGAGAGGCGCTTTCGGAACATGTCACCATTTTGAGTGATGATTCTGACGATGATCGACCTGGTGGCGACAGGAACGTTGGCACTCCTTCTCAGTCGACATTAACGGGCCAAATTAACACGACCCCGGCTTCGACAGGCGTTCCAATTGCAATTAGTGTCTCTGGAGTATCAATCATAGATTGTTTGAAGGGACTTCGAACATTGAAGGGATGTAGAAATGTCTTGTCAAAGCTCAATTACGATACTATTCCCATAGAGGTAGTCCAGTCGTTGCCTCCACAGTTCAATGGAAATGTGATCTTCGAGTTGCCTGCACTTGAATCCTATCCTGTTCAATCTGAAGCCAAGAACATGGTCGGGATGGATAGGCGCTGCGATGGTCATATGTGGACTAAGATGGTGACCACAAATATATCCAACCCTATGGATTTGTCGTTCCGCACTTCCTTTTATCTAGGTCATCTTCGTTGCATGAATTCCTCTTGCGAGTTCCTTAGTCGTGTCCACCGAATCAAGGCCTTGAACGAAATGGAATGGGAAGGGCTGTCACCTACTCCACTAGCTCATCTAACCCTAAACCTCCTTCTTGTATTTCCCTCTGTAATGTCAAGGTCTACTACGTCACAGGGAATGAGTCCTGTACACGTGCTTTCGTACATTTGGGCACTCACGACCATCCGGTTAAAGATGGGGAACTTTGTGATATGAAGGATAGAACACGGACTCTAATTGGGGAACAGTTGGAGAGAACACCAAGTGGCACAAATTCTTCCATTGTCATGGAAGCTACAAAGGAACTCTTGGGCGAGCTTATTTTGTGTCCTGATGGAGTGCAAACCAAGACTCTTGACTTCAAAGAACTCGTCCCAGTGCTGGACAAATGCAAGTACTTCAGCTCTCCAAGTATACAAAACAAGGTAACATCATTCAAATATTTAAGGAGATTCGGTGTGATTGACAGCATCACTAAGTTGAGGGGGTCAAGCAAGTGGGCATTTGTTCAGGAAAGAAAATTCCCAGGTCAAGGAACAGATGTAGACAAAGTTTTTGTTTTTAAGATGTCAGAAGTAGGACCAGGAAGTGGTGTTGACTTGGTGAAGCGAATGCAAAAAGGAGGTGACCTTGAGGATGCATGGCTAATGTTTGATCATGTCAAACGCGTGAAGGGGTGGACAACCATGGGATGCCATGTGTATGATTCCATCTACTGTCGTGTAATGACCATCGCTGTATGTGACATGCAATCCGAAGATGGAGAGGCTCAAATTTTATTCTGGAATAATCTGAACTCCGTTGTCGACCGTCATGGCGAAGGCGAGCCGCAGTTTAAAGGATTCATGGTTGATAGTGCCCAAGCAAATTGGAATGCTGTGCGCACGGTCTATGGATCTGGGGACAGCAACATTCCAATGGAACACCGTGAAAGAACGTGCCTCTTTCATTGGACACAATCCATGGAAAAGTATACTAAAGCGGACATTCGTGCGGATTTACAAGATCAACATTGTCAACTTTGTAAGCAATATAAGAACGCCTCCACTTCTGAAGAGTCCGAGACTCGTTACCTAGCCATAAAAGCGTGGTAGTTATCATTAGGGGCCACCACGGAATTGGGACTACATCGATTGAAATTGTGGCTCTCTTTTTGGCATTTTCGATATCGTCAGTGGGGCGGATTCATGCAACTTGTAAGTCCTTATCCCACTTGTGTATCATGTCTCCAATTTCAAAGGTTCTATATGTCAACTTCATTTCCGTTAGACTTATTACCCTTGCACTTCTATATGTAGAATTTGTAAAGTTCTCCATGCCAGCTTGTTTTATTGCATCCCTTCAAATGCCATTGGATGCTTGCGTGGACACCTTTTCAAACTTGTTTTATTCTTTGGAATTTGCGTGCAAGCTTTTGTAGGCTAAATTGTGTAAATGTTGCATGACATCCCGACCTTGAAGATCCCTCTCGGTACCAAGAGGGGTCTCAGTTCGGGCAACCTCTTCCCCATTTTTCATGAACTAGGAAGAGAATTGTACTCTACATTAGGCACGAATGTATGAATGATGCATGTTGTTTGTATGTTAAAGGGTTCCCTCTGTATTGACAGGAATATTGGCATGATCTCCCTCTTCAAACTATGTCATTCTTCTTTCAACGGATCTGGTATGCGATACCCAATATCAGCGATTGGTGTATGGCGTTGGAATCTGGAAGGGGCCTCTCGGTATCGAGAGGGGATCTGTCTTTGTGTCTCTCGTTGAAAATACATTTATCTTTTTGCATGTGATGCCTGGTATTGTCAGAGGGTTTAGACTTTTTAAACCTAAATCTTTAAGAATAACTGAAGAGTTCATCTGTGGACGTCGGGAAATGATTGTGCTGTATGAACTATTTTTCTTTCAGGATCTGAGCGAGTCAGAGCTAGCAGAAATGCCATCGTGCAACCTCACCGAGACAGTACACAACAAGTGGCTTCAACAATCTGGAAATCGGGGAAACGATTTGTACATTGCCATGGTAGACAATTTCGTCAGAGCATTCATGCAAATGGTAAGGTATTACCAATACCTGAAGGGAAATGAAGCTGGTACGAGACCAGGAAAGGAAGAACTAATGCTTCGCGTGGCCCAGCGTTCAGCAGAGCGGACGGGAAATCTGAAGCCGCTTACGGAAGCTATTTCAAGCATTCCTGGTGTGGAAGAATTCTTCAATAGAGAACCTCATCTTGAAGGTGAAGAAGTGTTTGGATCGCAGAAGAGGAAAGCAGACATGGCACTTGGATGCGAATATGACTCGCATAGACCGGACAAAGTGAATTTCTCTCATCCACGAATCCAAACACGGTCGTGGAGAGCCACAACAAGTACATCAAATTTGAACACAATTTTGGAGGACGTTTCTCAAGGTGTGGATGTGGACCTTCCAGTGGCCCCGTTATATGAAGACATTGGAGGCCAAAGTAGTACTCCAAATTCAACTCACGTATTAGCTATTTAGGAGACTGTGTGCGACGAGGAGCATTGGCACATAGCACGTTTACCAAAAACATCTGCGAAGGCATGCTTTGCATTGCAGGCAATTACAAAGAAGAAGTGCACAGCGCAAATAGTTCAGAACAACATTGGTACTGCTGCGCCAACGTATACAAGTATGATGGTTAATTACAGAAAAAATCGACATGACCGTATGCAATTTTTCTTTTGCAACGACGACATTGAACGGTGCGTGAAAGGTACACGGCGGAAATGGATGTTATCAATACCAGCTATTCCTGCGATTTGGCCAGTGAAAATGGGCACCAAACTATCGAAGGCCAAGGTTTTGGCTTTGGAAGCTGCAGGCTTTCAACTCCCGCAACGTCAAGTCATTTCACCCCGAAGATTGTTTGGTGGAGAAGCTGGCATACAAATTGTGCGTGCGTATCCCATTCCAGCTTTACCAGATGAACATCCCACAACTCGAGCGGGGAAGGTCGTCCGTCGCAATCCGAAGGCCCCAATTGTGAAGCACCAAAACAATTGTGCATCTGCCCTAACTCTGAATGCACGCATTGAAAGGGTGACGATGGTTCCCCACCCTAGATTTGGTTGTATCGTTTCACTTATTTCTGGTGTAGAGCCTCAATGTGAAAAGTATATGCTCACTTTATCTTTATTTTTGGACTGCACTTGTCCCAATTTCAAGGAAATGAAGCTGAAGTATTTGGACAAGCGTGGGACGTGGGCAAATTGTAAGCATCTTTATTTTGTTTTCACTGTTATCTACAATCTACAATCTATATCGAAGGCCTTCATTCATGCAGCAAGTTTCAGTTTCAATGAAGTGAAGCAAGTGCTTCTTAGTGGGGTACTGAATCATTTGGAATCAAGTTAGCTTGTCTTCTGGCATTCCAGGATCCAACATCTGTTTATTGAATTCTTGAATAGAAATGTACTGAGACTAAAAGGGCCAGTACTCGCATTTTATCGGACCCAGAATCCCTTCAGAAAGTATTTGTAGCATCATTGCATTCTGCATAATGTTCCCCTGCATGAAGTTGTATCCATCGTATGTTTTGTTCTTTTAGTCTCTCGCATTGTGACGACACCCTGAATTTAGCGGCCAATACATGGGTGAAGTGATGAATTGTCCAAATTAGAAGTTTTGCCTAAACCTTTGACGAAAACAGAGATCAACCTCGAAGGTGCTCTATATTTCTACGGTAATATGTGTATTTTAATTCTTCTGATCTGTGGATGCACCCTAACCATGAATCCTTAGCAGTGGTCATAGGCCCCCTCAAACCACGGTCATAGGTTCCATCATCTAGAAATATTCATGTGTATAGAGCAATGAAATTCTGTCACCATTTTTTCATCATCATAGCGGTGTATCCTTGTTTATTCATGGAACGCCAGAGCTCCCATTCCAGAATATTTCACTCAGTACATCGTCTATTTTTTGTCCAATTTTTCATCTACTTTTTGGTTTTGGTGTCATCACTGTCATGTACTTCCATGTAGTATTTTATCTACTTTCATCCAGTACGTCACCTACTTTCCATCACACATTTCATCTACTTTCATCCAAAATTATTTTACGTACTTTATCTAATGTCATGCAATATCCCCTCCATTTCTCATCCAATAATCATGTGCTTTTCATCCAACATGCCATCTACTTTCATCCAACATTTCACTACTTTCATCCAACACTTCATCTACTTTCATGCAGTAGGTCACCTACTTTTCATCTAGTATTTCATCTTCTTTCATCCATTATTTCATCTACTTTCATCCAATTTTTTCATCAACTCACATTCAATTTTTTAATCGAAAGCTTCTCCTCCTTATGCTTTAATCTAAAATTTTGTCCACATTCACTAAAATTTTGGGGACTTTTATCCACCAAATTCCAAAATTTCAGTCATTTCTTTCCACAAAATTTAAGAATTATATTTTCTTTTTCCATTTATCATCCAAGATATACGCTCACCGCTCACCGCTTACTATTTCCCGCTCGCCGCTCGCCGCTCGCTTCCTCGCAACGTTGGAGCTATTTTAGTCGTTGTCTCACAATCGAGTGGGCCTTGGAATCTTTTGCCATTGGATTATGGAGTGTGGCAATCATAGTACAAAAATATCGGCATCTCGGCGAATAGCATTTACGTACTAAAATACTTTAATGTAAATATATTGTATTAAAATGTATTTGGACGTTAGTACTTAGTATCATCATAGCGGTATCGTTCAAGTATCAACTGTATTGCTTTTCAATATAAAAAATATTTGCGTACGATGAAATTCTATTATCATTATATGTGTTCAAAATTGATTATACAATTTTGTATCCAACCATACCAAGCTAACATCCATCAACAATAATTGTTGCATTACCCTTCTCATCCAAGGATTTCAAGCAAAACATATGATGAATGCATAAATAGATGGTAGACATTGGACATTAGAAGTTTCAAAACATACAAACATTTCAAAACTTTATATCAATTATAAGGGTGCACATATATTGGCATACATTGATGGTGCATATATATACTAAAAAATCCTTGCACACAATCATATTGATTTCTGTATTTACTTTTATATTTACCTAATACTTCTATAGTTCTATGTAGTCCACTTATACCATAGACACTAATATGAGTGGCGGAAGTGTTCATCCGGAATAGGCCAGTTGTAATTATTGGTAAATCAATGGATGATTTCGGACAAGCTACCTCGAGAATCAATCACCGAATCACAAAGGCGCTCCAAGTAAAGGTGAAAAATCTTTGCCAAATCTTCATGGCTAAATCTTGTATGTCCTTCATTTTCCCGATGTAAGCTCACGTAGTCCGTCGACATGCAACCATTGTTGATGGCTTGAGCTATTCGACCAACCGCATATTCCTCCAATTTACGTGATAAATCCGGTATCGTTGACACATCCGAATCTCTTCTATGCAAGCATGCAATAGAAGAGTCCACCCACCACCTCTTTTTCAAGGTTTCAGTCTGCTCACTCTGAGAGGTGAACATATACAAGGACTTCATTGGTTCATTACGTAAAGTAGTCATTCTCCAATCGCAAACTCCAATGTAAACACGGGACTCATCATCGGGAAAGTGAAACATAATATTGTCCACTGAAAGATCATTGTGCAAATGTCCAGCGCTGTGCACTGCATTCATGCGGTGCACCAGTGCCCATGCAAGCTCTGTGTGCTTCTTCCTCCAAAGACCAAGAAAGAAAGCTTTGGTCACCTCTTCCAGGGTTGGTTGAGAATAAGCCAACCGAATGCCAATGTTATCGGGATATTCCTTATCCATTTTTAACATTTGCCTCAATGTTCCGCCAATCCACCAATACGAGTACCCTTCGCTCTGCGTTGCATGAACAACAAAAAACCGGATAACTCCATCATGTGGAATTCTCACTGCCATTGACTTGTTTTGGTGTTCCAACCTTGCAAGCTGAGGTCGTAAGCGTTGTTGATGAGATACCTTCGCTGCGAACTCCCAAAATGTGGGTATCTCACGACATCCTTCAATTCGGACCCTCCGAATTGTTGCGTATCCACCCCTCAGGATTTGATCATCTTGTGGAATCACCCTTGCTGTTTCCAGGAGCGCTAAGAGATGTCGTCGTCCACATTGCAACTCCACAAATCCCTCATCACTATTCCACCAATTCATTGAACCTTGCCTATTTTGTATCTTTGCAAAAGGCACGCACTGGCGAACAAACAAGTCTGCCCTCAAAATGCCTTGTTCAAAAGCGCCATCACCTAATATGCGGTGTTGCTTCCCGTACTTCTCTAACATCACCTTTGCATTCCACAATGCAATACGGACCCTGCTCCTCAAAAATTGTTGAAAGCCCTTCTTCTCCATTTTATGAATCCAGTAAGGTACGTTTAAAGCATCCATGAACTTCTGTGCCATATCTCCCTTGAATTTATCTGGGCACTTGTCTTCATACCTCGCATATTTGGTATACAACGACGCAGTGGTTTCCGACTCATAAAATCTGACAATGCACTCAATGAGAACTGCTTTGCAAGCGAGAGAGGAAGCGTCCATACTCGCCTCAATGTCCGGCACCACTTGTTTGTCCTTCACAGCCTTCTTTGGTCTCAGCATCGTGATGAAATCACGATTAGACGTGCACTTGCAATTTCAAATCCACAGGCAATATACGATTTGCCAAATGATCATACACAAAATCTGGAAAAAAACAACAACAAGTACCCCCTAGAAATCACGCTCTTATCTTCCCTTAGAAAGGAGCCAATAGAGGATAAACCACCAAGCTCTCCGCTCTCTCTTGCATGACACAAGGGGGAAGATAAAAGTGAGGATCGGACGGGCCGTCCGACTCTTTTATCCAAGGTGGACGCCTCGACCGTCGGCCTGATCGGACGGACCCAAAGAGGCGGACGGATCGTCGTCCGCCTCGTCAGGACCGTCCGATCAGGCGGATGCCACCCGTCCGACTCATCGGACGGCCCCGGTGAATCGAATGGCCGCCGTCCGCTCTGGGCCGTCCGACCCTCTTATCGAAGGCGGACGCCTCGACCGTTCGCCTGATTGGACGGACCCGACGAGGCGGACGGACAAGAGTCCGGCTCGTCAAGACTGTCCGATCAGGCGGACGCCACCCGTCTGACTCATTGGACGGACCCGATGAATCGGACGTCCGCCATCCGCTCTAGGCCGTCCGACTGATCGGACGATTTTGGCAAAGGCGTCGGAATGTTAGACGGGCCCGTCCAATCAGTGGGCGCGTGGGCAATCCACCTAATCGGATAGCCCCTCTCAAGTGGAGATGAAATTGAGAGATTTTTCGAGGCTGTCCGACCAGGCGGAGGGCTGCATCATCTGACTCCTAAAACGACCTTGACCAGCAAATAATGACAAGGATGGGAAAGACAAAAATCTCATCGAGATTCACTTTCCTATTTAAAGAACTTGAATCATTAAATAGAACTCCAGCGATTTTTTAATGCAATGATCTTCAATCTTATACACTAAATCCTACATCCTAGACCCTATATCCTAAACCCTATACCCTAAACCCTATACCCTAAACCCTATACCTTAAAACCTAAGTCCTAAATTGTATACTCTAAAGTCACAAATGTAAGAAATCATAACTAATTTAAAATATGAAAACAAATGTAAATTAAGTTCCTCAAGAAATATATGGACCATCTTCAATTAAGGACTTAGCTTGAGGATTCTTGATTGGGTTTAGGTGTTTCTTGAATTCATAGCATGCACAAGTTCGCAAATAAAGCTTTGAAGTCAATTTTTAATTTCTTATGTGAATATATTTTGTTAAACAAATTCAACCATAGACTTTTTATGTAACTTTATCAACACCATTGTCCCACATTAGTTGAATGAATTTATACCTCAAAGAATTCACCAATGTGCAATTGTGCATGGAATTTAAAAATTAAATGTTTACTTCTCTAGCTTTTCTAAATTGGGATGTTTGGTCATTCAACCCTTTTAGGAATATTCACGTACGTCTTTCACCTTGTGCATTTTAGCCAAAATTTAGGCAATTGAGTTATGAATAAATGTGAAATGTTTAACCCCTACTTTTTAGGCACCTTGCTTAACTACATTTTTTGGCTTTGAACCTTTTTAACTAAAAAAGGCTACTCTAGTGGAGTAGTTGCAAGAAACACCTGCCATTTTCTGGCCAAAATGGCTATAGTACTGTAGTACTATGACCTTTTGCAATAAATTTTTAAAAAATAAAATAAAATATGAATAATTTGTAAAGCATTCAAAAAAGTATACATGTGAAAATTGAAGTTTATAAAAAATTATCTCTAAAAGATATGCACAAAAAGAGAAGCCTAGGAAAATAGAAGAAAATAGATACATTTGAGTTTATTTTTAGAAAATAGTAAAATAATTCAAATAATTCAAAGAAAAATAGCCATTTTTCCTTACTTGTAGGTTCTCTTTTTTCACTATTTTTTATTTTTGGAAAATAAAAATTGTGTTCTTTGCACGTGTACATAGGTAGTGCACTTTGAGCACATGTGGAAGGTGGATACTTTACTATTTTTAGAAAATCTCTTCATAGACTTGTGTAACTTTAGTATAACTCCTTGTCTCCCAATTTTCACTTTCAAATTCGTCTTTTTGGATGGGAAATAGGACTCAAAACCCCTGAAATGGCCAAGGTAGACATCCAATCGGGGGCAGTTTAAAAATAGTAAATAAATTTTGAAAAATTGGAAAAAAGTATTGAACTTCTAAAATTTTATGTGTACATTCACTTCAAATTTCACAGAAAACGGACATATGATGCAAAAGTTACAGCCAAAATCCACTTGTCCAAGAGCAAGGGGACAAGAAATAGGACAATTGTTTCTTACAATCACCCAGTGATGGTGAATGTCTAATTTTATATGATAAACAATTGAGTTGAAAATCTAAAAAAAAGATATTTAAAAAGAAACACTTAGTTTTCACTCATTAAAAAATTGTTAAGTAGAAGTAGATTCAAGATTGAAGGAAAAATTAAATCATTAATAGCTCTAAGATAGAATTAAAATATACTAATTTCAATGGTGAGATTGTTCTAGCAAGGAATCTTGACCTTGTGAAACTTTTTTTTTTTTAACTGCTAGAATTCAATTTAGAAATGAATCCTCCAAGTTATTTATTCTAAAAGATACCAAAAAAACTCAGAAAATTACAAAAAATATTGAGGCCATAGGAGCCTGCCTAAAAATCTTACATCCATTTTGTCCCCCGATGGGACAATGGGACTTTAGGGGTTAAATTCAAAAGAACTACACATTCATTTTTTTAAATTTGTGAAGTAGAAATTGGTGCACTATTATATGAAAAATAATACGCGAATAAGTTTTGGAAGAATTGAAGAATTGTTAATTCCTAATGAAAAAAATATTCTAATAGACAATTAATATTCTTTGATATCAATTTTGAATAAAGGATTTTGAATTCTAGAAACATAAGACAACTCTATATGCTTTTTCTAACTCCGCAAGACTGCAACATATAACTCCGAATGATTTTTGACAACATTATTTGACATTGAATGGGGCAATTTTTTATAAGTAGATAATTAGGTATCAATCTATACTATCATGACCGAAATGATTTTTTAATATTACATCAAAATATTATTACACATCCATTTTCAAAATACACTTCTAATTTAGACAACATTTATATGAATGACATGAATCCTAAACCATAAATCCTAATTCCTATATTAGAACTTTGCATACAAATATCTTAGAAGATCGTGACTTTGATGCAATAGTATTATATAAGTACATAGCAATTGTTTTTAGTTTCATGACATTAAGTTGGATTTGGCTTACTTCGACAAATTTCTTCATAAAAATAATTATTTTAAAATTGAGATGTCTTACAATATATAGTAATATATGATTAAAATCCAAATAAATTTTTGAGTAATTAAATCTATGATCTATCATAGAAAAATTAGGAAAAAAAATTTATAACTATAGGTAGCATTTCATTTTGATCTTTCAAGATGGTCATTTCAAAATATCATTGAGATGTTTAATTTCAAGATTAGACCTCAAAATATGATGTGCACATTGAAGAATGAACTTTGATGTTTGGCCCATGAGGAGTTCAATGTCTTTGAAGTATTCACACTGGATGCTTGTTGTCATGAAGGCACACTCTTTGGAGGTGACTTGGCCATTTCAGGAATCCTATGCTGCACTAAATGAGAAAAAAACATGAACTTCTAAATAGACGTACACCTGATCGGAGTATCGGAAGGTCAGACGAGATGGTTCGACGAGTATTCGGACAGTTCGCTCCGCGGACGGGAGTGTCCGATCGCAAGTCGGATAGTCCGAGGGGCAAATGGGATGGTCCGACGGGTGGTCGAACAGTCCGAGGGGCGGACAGAAGTGACCAAGGCGCGGACGGGCCACGAGGCGGACGGGCGAACACTCGGACAAGTGGACAGACAGTCCAAATTCTTCTCTAGTTTTAAGGTATTTGAAAAAACAAAATTTTGATGGTATGCACAACATGAATGATCAAATTTGTATAACAAACTTAAAGTTCAAACAATGAATTGTCATAACATAATGTGTTTAGGGGAAGAAACTGAACACCCAAGTTTACATCTTCTCAATCTTTATGGACTAAGGCTGGTAGTCACTATCTCCTTTGACTTCAGCCCTGCTACTATGACCTGTTGTATCCCATCCGGAATCATCATCGTTAGATGAATTTTGCATACTATCTGATGAAGATTGTACAATCTTCCCTCCTTCTTGTACTTGTTTCGATGCGCCTGATCTCACTAGTCTACCTAACTTATGATCCCTTTTGACTTTTAGTAGAGACTTTCCAATACCTCCCTTAGGGTTGTGGATTGGTTTCACCTTTTGCTTGGTTACAGGCAAACTTGCATCAAGGGGGGTTCTACCTACATTTTGTTTTTTCAATGGAGAGATTGCAAAAGGCTCCATTATTCTTTTCCTCTTAGCTTTTTTGGATTCCTTCACCGCGGGTGGACGTGCTTCCGAACCTCCTGGAATGTTTATCTTCTCTACGGACAAAGCTTCCAGTGTAGGGTTTGAAGATTTGATCGGAGAATGCTTTGCATGGCCAGAAAATTGACGAAATATAGACTCCAATGTTTGCACATCATCGTTGTCTGATGAAACGGATGGATTTGGATTGGCACCAATGCGCAATTATTTCAAATTGCTCAAATGTTGTTTTTTAAACCGTGAGTCTCCAGGACCATTCAAAGTTGTGCTACCGCTTGTATATAGTGCATGTCGAGGACCACTACGTGATGGTAATTGAGGATCTCGCACGAGTTGCTTCATGTCTTTGGCGTTGCGGTCTGGCATTGGACACATAGGTTCCAATACACGTGGATCTTGACTTCCCTCTATTCGAGGTGCTTGGACATTTTGAATGCCAAAAAGTCCAATAGTTTCGCTTGTCAATGCCCTTGATAATTCAATACTTTGGTTGACCACATTTGTGTGAGACTTCACCGTACACTCTCTCATGTCTTCGTGTTGATCATTTTCTTCCGCTCCTACCGTTGTCATGGATGGACACTCGGGAATTCAAATCACTTCATCCATTTGGAGAGTTTCATCACCTATAACTATTTCCTCATCTTCCTTCGCTACCTTCGCATGAGTATTTTCCCTATTTGCTAGAATGTTTTCACTACGCAACAACTCGATTCCATCTAAGTATTTAGCTATGGAAGGTCCACCTTTGTCATATTCATAGTCGTCCTCATCCAACAAAAACTTGTAAGGGTCTTCACAATCATCTCCGATGTCTGCATCATAATGAGGTAGGCTTCGAAGCGGTTCATCATTGAAATTGCGGATGCCGTGGTCATCTTCATCGTCTATGAAGGGATCAACTTCTTCATCGGATTCACCACCCTCATCTTCCGATGAAGACAAGGCCGAATCCTCCGACTCGAGGTTCTCATCGTACCACTTCTTCTTGTCATTTTGCTTTGATGCACCGAGGACTTTGGAATTGGTATACACATATACCAAATCCTGTGCTCTTTGTGGCTTCAACTTGTTCCAATATTTGTTGTGAACAAAAGAGTAGCTACTTCAATTTCGTTCACATGAAGACAATGACACCGGTTGGGCCAAAATCCTCTTGGCAATTGGAGCAATGAGCTTCTCGCACGCGCCCTCAAAATTCCACCAAGCATGCGCCAACAATTGTTGTTCACCCGGATCCAACATGTTGTGGAACGGAGGTTCCCTATGGCGGAAGGCTACAAATTCCTTCACCACCTTTGCATACTCTAAAGGTGTACATATTTGCATCAAAACGCGCTTGTATGCAGCCATGGCATCGGTGTCATCGGCTAGTTCTTTGTCTTCAAGAAAGTAGGGATTCAAAAGTGCTCCTGCATAATGTAAATCGATCTTCACCATATCACGTCGTTCGTAGAACGCCTTCACCAACGGGATGGCTTTGTCCAAAGCCAAACAAAAAGTCTCTTTGTCTAAAGTGAGGACGTGCTTCTCTAGTTTCCTCATAATATGTAACACCTTGCCCATGCATGGTGTTTTCGCATCCAAATCACGAAGAGCATTGACAATTGGAGCTGTCACATCTTCAAAATTTTGACAACAATGCCAAAAATGCCCACTTAGAATGGTCTTCTTCACCCGTTCGGATTCTAAACAAGTTTTGGATTTTCGCGAGTGTTTTCTAGCATATTCCTCCCATTGCAGATTCGTCACAATTTGTTGCAATTGTGCTTTCACCTTAAGCATACGTGCAACCATGTTGTAATTCGAGGCAAATCTTGTTTCCACCGCCAACAACAAGTTGTACTGCGTCGAATATTTTCCAAATATCGCAAGCGGCATGTGCTTCTTCTTGAAGAATTTGACTGTCTTTTGGGAATCTTTCACGACGTCATCAATCCATTGTTCGTTTGTCCAATCTTTTATCAGCTAATTCAAGGCATGCACCACGCAACCTTGAAAAAAAAATGTGGGGATAGGTAGTAGATACCAAATTCCATACTATTGGATTCACAGCCGCATTATCTGTACTCACTTGCATTACATTTGCAGGGCCCACTTGTTCTATGAAACTCTTTAATATAAAGGCCAAATATGGAGCATCTTTAGTTTTTCCAGTTTTATCCACCGATCCTAGGAATTGCTCACCCGCGGATGATACAAGCATAGCATTTATCAATGGCCGATTCGAAACTGAGGTCCACCCATCAATAGACAATGTGGCTCCAAACTTCCTAATACTGATTTCTGTCCGCTTACGGAGATTGACCTCTAAGTCTACCTTTGCTTGGTCAAGCAATTTATGACGTAGATCATGGTATGATGGTGGGCTATAAGGTTGGCAAAACTCCGCCGTTTTCTTCACTACTTCTTTGAAGGCTGGATTTCGAGCTACAGCAAATGGTATGTTTGCCACATAAAAGAAATTGGCCCACATTGCATTCAAAGTGCATTTATTTGCTTTTTTGAATCCTTCTACTAGCCTACTCTGTCTTTGAGGCCTACTGCTTGATGTCCGCTGAGTTCCACGTCCACCTGATGTTTGTGTACTTGGATTTCCTTTGGAAGAACCACCAACATATTCCTCTGGTGCCGTGCATGAGTCTTCTTTGGTAGAGTTCACAGTGTCTCTCGCATTTGACATAGCATGAACAACCATAGGCATAGGTGTGTCGTTGCCATCCACATTGTGTGGAGTACTTCTTTGTGGAATCACTCCATTGCAACGAACAAATAGACCTGGAACTTCAGATGTCATTTGAATACAAAGGCTGATTCCTTTGTCACGACTCTTCGATGTGCCTGCATATCTGAAATGACTAAACATACGGACCGCCTTCTTGGCAAATACCAAGTTGCAAGCCTTGCATTGTACTTTTCCATTTGATAGGGTTTTGTACCAAGAAGACCAATCCTTGGTCATGGTGGTTGTTTTAGGCTCTGTATATTGAAATCAGAAATTTAGAACGTAATGATAACAATTGGATAAAATTGTTCAAATGTTTATGCACAAAGCCTTGGAAAACAAGGCCCCTCTTTCCACAAAACTATGCATTACCAAGCAAGGGACACAAAAAATTGCAGCGCCTAGCCCTTGGAAATCTTAGCATTCAGTTTCTTAGGAGTGCTTGTAAATGTCAATTTCAGGACTCTTATAGTCTCCATCTGTTTGTGACCGTTGAATATGGAAAAAAAAAAATCCTCTCACAACGGTCAGGCGGATGGCACACGGCCAGTTGGGCCGTCGGAACAGCGGATGGGTGGCAGCAGGCGGTGGGTGGCGGACGGGCGGGCGGGCGGACTTAAAACTTGTCGGGCGGACAGGCGGTTTTTACAATTTCGGTAAGATGTTTGAAGTGTGTAGACAAGCGGACAAGTGGATTACGCAAATAGAAATGTATGTGCAAATGAAAATGGGTGATTTGTAGGCACGGTGTTATAGAAAATAACATAACAATAACATCAAATGATCTTGTACAAATGTACATTAGGTATGATCTTCTGCAATAGGTACGCAAAGTAAACATATTTGACAAAATAAATAAGGCAAAATTTCTTATGATGAAAAAACAAATCCAAACATATTTGTATTGCATAAATATTTATACATTAATTAAAAGCAACTCATGACATACCATGAGTGTTGTGCATTATTAATATTGAATCCTCATGGGATTCGGGGTTGTCCCTGTCAGTCCGTCAGGATTCAACCCCGGCGTCCGTCAAAATCCAGGAAAAATAAAATAAATTTTTTTTTTTTTGTGGACAGTCTGTCCGTCCTGTGGACGGCTGGTCCGTCCAGGTCGACGGACAGGCCGTCCACGAAAAAAAAAAAAAAAAAAAAAAAATTTTTTGTGGACGGCTGGTCCGTCCCTGTGGACAGACGGTCCGTCCAGGTCGACGGACAGGCCGTCCACGAAAAAAAAAAAAAAAAAAAAAAAAATTTTTGTGGACGGCTGGTCCGTCCCTGTAGACAGACGGTCCGTCCAGGTCGACGGACAGGCCGTCCTTGAAAAAAAAAAAAAAAAAATTTTGTTTTTGATCCTGACGCAATTCTGACGCGTCAGGACACGTCCGGACTGACGCCGACGGACATCCGGACGTGAACACCCCACGTCACGTCCGGATAGACAACCCTGATGGGATTCAAATAAGTACAAAATAAATTTCATTGGTTAACCCCTAATACAAACACTATTTTGCATCATCGCTACCGTTTGCGAAAATATGAGAGGCACCCTCTTGTTCCTTAAGTCTTTGACTTGCTCTACGAGTTTGAAGACCACCCGACCCGAAGGCTGTGCCCCCTCCTGATCGGACTTCTATGTCCACGGCAATGAATTGTCGTTTGGTTTCTAGAGAGTAGTCATCTTCGTCTTCCATCTTCCGTTTATTTTTCCTTGTGGGAGACAAATCTACTTCCTGTGCCTTTAACGCTCTCAAAGCCGAATAAATCTTTTCTATCATAGCATTTACCGGTTTGTCATCATCTCGAGGGGTCAACGAGATTGCTTGCCCTGTGCCATGTAGAAAAGTCCTCCACGTTGTTATAATGTCGGTGATCTTCTTATCATATGCACTTGCCACCTCCACAAGTGCATATTCTGTGTTTGATAGCCCATCTACATTAAAAGCAGCACGAACTTGCGCAGCTTCTTCCAATTTTGATAAGAAGAGGGCCCTCCCTATTAAGTTGTGATTGTATGTTCCGTACTGCTCATTGAACTTTTGGAATGGTTGCACTTCTATCTAGACGCCATCTTCTCCTTTCCACACTTTTTTTCCAGGAAATTAGAAGAACTTTTGATGTAAGATGCTCTAGTGCCCCCCCATGCTACGACAAAACAATTCTCAAGCCTCCAAGTCTTCAATACCCCTGGCCCGCAACTCCACCTCTCTATTGCGCGTCATCCAGTCAAAGTCATCCAATTTGTCATTGTAGTTCTCACAAACATCATGCATGAGTTTTTGAGAATTCCAAATTAAAGATCGCCCCCAATGAATGTAATTTTGGAATAGAAATGGCTTTTGGTCAAGTGGAAGGGTCCATCGATTGTGTTCGTGGCTAGGGGGCATGCTCTCCTCTTGTCCAACCATTTCGTAAAACCTAGGGTTCAAAGGAGACCGACACTCGGGACAAATCAAAGGAACGAGGGATACTTTCACCATACACGTGATATGGAAAGTGTGGCGACATTGGCCCATGATTAAGGCACCCTCGGGACCAAAATGATTTAGACAAAGGCTGCATTTACCCTCCAATAGTTCCGTATTTGAACTTTCACCATGCACTACTATCTTGTCCGCCTCTTTGATGTGCGCTGAATGCGTGTTGTAAGGGGCCCAACCTTCTTCTCGTTCCAAGGTCCAATTGATGGACTTTGACGCAATCTTCTGCGCGTCATTCAATCGCTCAAACATTGCCTCCATGTCCCCCCAATATGTGACGTCAATTGAACCCCTATGATGTACCTCAAACATCCTTCTAATAGATAGGAGGTCGGAGGAAATGGCATTGCATTGCTCTTTCGACTTCATGGCTAATTTGAGAAGCCCCTTCATTGCTCGGGTTACTACAGACGGTTTGTCTTGTAGTTTTTGAACCCACGTCAACCAACGAGTGTCGGAACTGCTCTTTGGCAAGCATTTATCTAGCTCCACTACTTGCATCATTTTCTGATATTTTGCCTCCAAATAGATGTTTTGTTGGGTTACCGACTCTAATTCATGCTTCACTTCTTCAAACTCACAACCTTCCGTTTGCATGGACGCGTCTTGGAATGTGGGAGGAGGATTATCCATGGCAGTTTTGGATATTACTTCCTTTTGGTTGTTTTCCTCAACCGCTTCTATACGCACGGCTCCGCCGGTCTTTAGAAGAACACATCCCCCATCCTTGAAATTCTTTTGCTTGAGCACTACAATTTCTTACTCCAATTTCTTGATAAATTCCCTTTGAGAAACTAGAGCATCATATCGGTGATCATGTGCGTTCGAAAATCTTTCATAATTAGCGCATACTCCTTTAAATGCACCAATCAATTGCTTGTGCTTTTCTTTCAATTTCTCGTGCTCTACCTTCAAGGCTTTGTATTTTACATTCTCTTCAGTCAAGATGTGCAGCTTGAAATTATTTTCGATCCGCTCCTCCAATAATGGTTTCAAAGACGTGACGAAATCCGAAAAAGACAAGTCACCAAACACCAACTCGGGCCCGGATTTGGTGAATTCCTGAGCAACTTCCATAAGTTTGGGAGCAATGCTAGCTACAAATTTAGCTGTAACCAACAATCTTTTTGAGGTGACCACAAAATTGGGCCATTCATCACTGTATTCGGCGAAGGGATTACTCGGTCCAACCTCGTTTGCGGTTTCAGTCAAGCCCGCCTCGTTTGCGGGGTTACTAGGAGTCTAGGACCGGCCTCATTTGTCTCGATTACTTGGTTTGGTTGAAGAGAGATGTCTTCTTGATGTGCCCTAAACAAATAAGAAACTTCCAACAAGCTTTCCAATTCACTCGCCATTGGCAAATAACGAAGATCCTCCAATAGTGCCGTATTTTGAATTGACAAATGCAAATAGCTCTTATCCAATGGATTGTGATCAATGGACACATTTTGCGCCATGCCATCGAGTTGCTTTCCATTTTTTGGCAACATCTGCCCTTCAACTCTTGGGTTCGATACGGGGCCTAACATAGGGCTTGGTACAGGGCCCAATACGGGGCTCAATACGGGGCTCAATACAGGGCTCGATGTAGTTGGCAAGTCTTGATTGCAAGGTACTTGTGTCATAAAATTCATAGCATCGCTCTCTATGATATTATCAATTGATGCAATGGCCCTTGCCATTTGTTCGGGACGAACCTCTTCCCGACGTTTTTGTGGTGCAGACAGAGCCACCGATTCTTCAAAAATGGGCTGCAAACTTGGAGCACCACTTTGTTCATCCACGGATGTAAAATTGCGTGTACATATCCAATCCGCCCGAGGAATTAAAAACACCTCTCCGTCAACACCTTCCACCGTGGCATTTGACATTGTAGTTGGAATCTTTGTAGAATCCAAATGTACTCCAATATTTGCCCCCTCCATGATCTTTTTTTTATATTGCATTATACTATGTTTTTGTCGCTTCTGTGATTTTGGTGCCTCACTTAGATTGCCTTTGGATCATACAAATCGGGAATATCTTTTTGCCCTTTTCTAAGCAAAAGTGGAGCCGCAGTTGTCGTTGGATATGTGCTCCAGTCCACCTTCCGAGCCAATATGAACTCAGCATACACCATAGAGGCCACGCTGTAGTTTATGTATCCCTTACTCATTGATTTGTCCCCAAAGAGGGCCCGCCAAACCTCAAGTGATCGATGGACAAAATGTCCATCCTTGCAATTCGATGGCCTGCAACAGAAACCTCGTGTGTGAATAATGTAGAACTCACGAGGCCACAACTTGTCGATGTGATACATTTTCACATATTTTTTGCACATTTTGGAGGTCTAATAATTTTCTTCCTCCTTCTTCCATTCGCTCTCCGCTTTGATATTTGGATCATCTAAAATGTCCCTGTGAAGCTCGTGGGAAGCCCCCGTTGATTTTGTCTTCCCGCGATTGCCACCTCTTGAAGTCATCCTCGCTCGTACCTTTCACCGTCATGACTGACGACAAGTGATATCAAAATAATTGACCTCACTCTCCACCCGTATAGGAGCAACTAGCACAATGAAGCAATAGTTGCCACTTCCGACACGGGTTTCACCTCTAATGGAGAGAAGAAGTGGGGAAGAATGGAAGGGCCGTTCGCCTTCAAACCCGTCCGCAACCAAACCTAAAGTAGGTCCTCCGGCGGACGCCCTCTCAAACCTCCCGAAGCGAACACGGTCATCCGATTGATCAGACCAACCTACTGTCCGCTGGATCGGGCGGTCGGATCATCCGATCGATCGCACGATCTGACCGTCCGATCGATTGGACAATCTGACCGTCCACTTGATCGGACGATCAAATCGTCCGAGTCGAATTTCCCGTCGGCCGTTTGCCTTGTTGCGCCACTGGCCGGTCCGCGCGGCTGCCTGACCGCCCGTCCGCCTGTCCGAAAAACCGTCCACCCAAACCGTCCGCTTGTCCGGTGGTCTCCGTCCATCGGACGGTGGCCACTACGTCCGCTGCGTCTGCAACAGCGTCCGCGGACGCTTCGACCGGACGTCCGTTATTTGGACGTGATTTGCCCCCGGACGTTCCAATTCGTCAACCCTGATGACTGCAACATGACTGACATAAGTCATTACCGACGAGTCGCTTTGGACATCAGTCATATTAGTAGTTGTCGTACGTGTAATCTAGGTGTAAGCACCTTTAACACACAATTGTAGTTAGATGACACGAGTTATCGTCCCAGGGACTCTACTATGTTGTTATGAATTTGGATTTAATCGGATTATCTCTCAAACACCCCAAGGGAATCCAAAACTTCTATTTCCCTCTTTCGGAACTTACTTCTTTCCGGTTTCTAATCCGGATCCGTCCTTTTCCGGAATCCGGATACAATCACTCTTCGGTTTGTTATACCCATGTTTTACCTTCAGGGGGTCCGCTTTTACTCTTTAAAGGGGCAGGGACTCCACCTCTTATCAGTCACCCACTCTAACACCTACAAAACAATCCAAGACACTCGACAGATCTAAATGTTGCTATGAAGTAGGTTCCCGTCTCCTCACGGCTTTCCGGATGGCCTATCCGGGAAGCAGGTCACACAGAATCCGGTTCCCCCTCTCCACTACAACGACAGATACACGATCATCCGATATAGACACAAGAGAAAATCTACGAAAAAATAGTTGGTGCTGCAGTTGGCAGATCTTCCGGTAAGTGGGGGTATTCCCCTTGGCGGCCACTTAATTCCGCACGGAACTAAGAATAGTTCCGGAACCTCACCCTCTTCACTCCAATCGGATTACCGTTCTAGTAATTTAAAGATCCTAAATGCACAAGTCCCACAAATCCGATCTAATTCCTTCAAGGATCTTCTTCTAAGATCTAAATCAAAACAGCCATGAATCCGGATTCCTCCTTCCTGGTTCCTCACAACTCACAAAGCACACAAACACACCACTCAAGTCCTTAAAGAGTACTTAGAACATGGACAGTCCACTAAGTGGCTTGGATCAAAGTAAGGAAGATGAAATGAAAAACTAAAATTGCATAAGGATGGAATGAATGAGCAACAGACCTGCTCACCATTAAAACTAAAACAAAAAGGGAAAAAGACAACCAAAAATCAAGCTAACCAACCACAGAAACATCCGAGATATCCGGAATGCTAATGTAAGTTATCCCTAAAATTTCGGAAACGGGCCCACATACGGAAAATCCGTTCCGGAAAACCCTAAAGTCTAAATCTAACTTCTAAACCCTACTTTCTTCAGCTTCTTCGAGCTGCTTCCCGACTGAACTAGAGATATCTTCGCCCTAGTCTTCGGTAGTGGTGTGAGTTTTCCGGCCGCTCGCGTCTAGATCTTCCGCTTCTTCGGCGGTGAATCCTCTTCTTCATCCTACTCCATCACGGATTCCGTCTTGAAGTCTTCCTTCTCGGATTCGAGAATCTCCATCTCCCGGATTGGTGAACCCAAGTTGATCGGTTTGTTGACAGGCTTTGGGGACTATGGCTCCGCTGGAGTCTCCTCCTGCATGTGGACAAAGTCGTCCGGATGCGACTTGGCCGGATTCTCCACTGCTCCAATCCGATTGAGCAGATTACCCCGGATCTGCATCCCTTCTTCCGGTGACTGAGTCTAAGCCGGCGTGGAAGCTCCGCCCTGTTCCGGAATGCTCTGCCCCTCCCTTTGACTCTGGCCCGGAGAGTATGTTCTTTGAGCCAACCATTCGCGCTGCACAAATGGCTTCAAGAGAGACTGTAACCCTCCTGGTTGCGATAGGACCGGAATCCCCACGACTGGTTTTGGCGGAGTCTGGAAATACGGATTGGTGGTGAGATCTGCTTTCGGAAAAGTCGAGAAGTCCATCGCCCTATCCGGATCGACTCGTGCCACCAGAGTCTGCATCTCTTGGAGTACCTTCTGCATCCGGGCCTCGAAATCCATAAGGATCATTACGACCTTGGATCCGGCCACGTGTCCCCCTGCTACCAATTGGGTGTCATAGAGTCTCGCCTTGTTCACAACCTCCGCCGGTTGTTCGATCAGGGCTTGAAGGTTCCGGCCCATCTACATGGCGTCCCTCTCATTCCTCTGTGCCGCCTCGCACGCTCTTTGTGCCCAGTTCCTCCGGCTTTCCGCCTCCTCCCGGCTCCTCTCCAAATTCCGGATTTGTTCATCCTTTTGACGGATGACTTCCAAATCCGGCCTCCGCCTAATTTCCTCAATGATCTCCGCGGGTGGCACGTTTAGCTTCGTCGCCACCTCCTCCATGAACTGGATGGCCTTGTGGTGTAGGTTCCGGGCCTAATGCATCCAATCAAATCCGATGTCGAAGAATTCTCTAAGAGGTGGCTTCTCCTCTTCCGGAACTGGGCTTGGTTCCCGTGGTTCTGTCTCAGGTTGCTTCCCCCGTGAACCCGGATCCGTCGACTTCCGCCTGGGCTTCTTCCGCTCCAAGGCTCTTTCTTCTGGATCTTCTTCCTCCTTAGGCATCGACTCGTCCTTCTCCAGCTCATCCGTAAGGTCATACTTGACCAACTCCAATCCGGTGTTGTACACCAGCATCTCATCCAATGTCAATACGTCCCCGTGGTGGTAGATATGGAAGAGGTAAGGGCTGATTGGGCTATACCGGCTCTTGGATATATGATCCGCAAGCTTCAACACCACATGTGCTATGATGCGTCCCCAGTGCACCACTCTCTCCTCCATCGCTCCGAAAATGGTGTTGGCCATCGTCACTGTAACCCGGGTAGGTTTTTCCGGATATAGTATTGGGATGAGGAAATTCAACACCCTCTTGTGGCGCTCGTCCACACAGTCGCTGATCGCGTACCCTTCCTTCGCGTGAGGAGGGTTCCGGAACTTCCCGATGGCGTACTTATTCGCCTGAGAGGCGAATCCGTCTCCAAATTTCCGGAACAAGTAGACTTCCGCCCACACGTCCTCCGTCCACCCCTTGGGCTGTCCTCGCACCGTCAGCTCGTACTGGTTCGAAGTCCCGTTGATCAGTTCCTAGATCAATTCCTCCCCTCTCAGATTCCACGGCCGGTCGATCAATCCGGCACACCCTAATCTCTGGAGGTCCTGCTCCAACTCCTGCCAAGCGGTGGGGTTTGTCAGTATGGACGGACTCACCATCCGGGCAACTACCGACAGCTTCGCAGATCGCAGCGCACTAGTTTCCGCCATCGCTGCACCGACAAAGCAAACCCTAATCCGGTCTCACCTCTCTCTATCCATAATCGCACTCTCACCAGACTTTCACTCAACCAGCTACGCACGGACGAGTTTGGAAACTCAAAAGATGAAGAGAGAAAGGTGGGTGGTGGTCCTTAAGTAGCAAAAATAGCGCCTCCAGTTCTCGGATTGGAACTGGATTAGGTTTCCGTTCCCGAGGCGCGTCCCCTAGCCTTGTAGGCCGGATCCCTAGTCCGTAGGTAGCGGCACTCCGGTTCATTTCCGGAAACCCTAACCTGGCCGGATCGGAAACTAGTTTCCGGATGAAGGCTTATTCTAAACGTAAGCTCTTCCGGAAGACAACTACCATTTCTTAACCAAAATAAATTTAAAAATTTCTATCTATTCCATCTATTCTACCCTATTTATACGGAAATTGGTTTTCCGTGTTGTGACAGCAGTCATATTTTTTGGAGGGTATAATTATCCATAATTAGCCGTATTTTGCCAATAAAGCGTATACTTTGACTATCTTTGAGGGCTTGACTTTATTTGGAGACTTTGCCCGGGCAAACAAAAATAAATCCTACGTGCACTAGAAGAAAACTGACTTTTTCAAAATGTCCAAAACAACGCGAGTATGCGTTGTGTGTGACACGAAATTGATCAGTGTTGACGTCTCTTAAAATCCGTTTGATTAGACGGGGTAAAAACATGTGAAAATCTAGAAGAACGCATCACTTTTGTACTCATTTTTCCAAAAACGTGGGTGACAACAATGTCTACTGAGGTCCTCAGAGGTCGACACGTGGAGGGCACTTGAGTGCCAGGGAGGCGCCACTCGGATGGGCACTGCCACGTAATCTTTTTTTTTTACTTGGCCGCATCTGATGTGGTGGATGGCGTGGAGGTCAGAGAATCTGATGTTTTTCATCCAGCCTATATTTTCATCCATCCATTTCTTTTCATCCCACCTATTTTTTTTTAAAATAATTAGTTAACATAAATTAAAAAATAAAAGTAAGCAACAAAAAAAATGTAGAATTCACCAAGAAGTAAACAAACTTACCATTTCCATCAATTTTATTTTGATGGAAAAATTACATAAAAATGAACATTTTAAGGGTCATATTTATACCCATTCTTTGTCCCTGGTGCGACAAACGATATGGGATAAATAGCCCACGTTGTTTGAGACGTCTAGCTCAACATCCAACACGTTGTTTCAAACGTCCAACCCGACGTCCATGCATCCATCATTTCTTTTTTTTTCAAAATATGCCACGTGGCTGCCCTTTGCTAAAATTTTGTCCATTATGAGACAAACAATATGGAATAATTAGCCTACGTTGTTTGAGATGTCCAGCTCAACGTCCAACTCGACGTCCATCCATCCATCCATTTATTTTTTTTCAAAATATGCCACGTGGCTGCCCTTCTCTAAATCTACTTGCTGACATGGCAGTTTATGTTGTATGTGACGTTTTATGAAAACATGGCCATGTCCCAGTTGACATTGTCACAAACATAGCCGTCCATAGTGACATGGTTGCATTTTCTGCAAAACATGTACACGTTTTCTACAAAACACGTACATGTCTTTTGGAACATTTAACGTTTGAAAAAACACGACGCGTTTGTTGCTAAACGCCAGCAAAAATGTGCTTTTCTTCTAGTGGTGGCATGTGATTCCATGTAGTCATTTTTTTGGCTGACGTGGAATATGACTGCGGTTAGTCATATTTTGGCTGACGTGGAATATGATTGCAGTTAGTCATATTTTGGCTAATGTGGCATATGGCTTTGTACAATCATATTTTTTGTAGATGTGGAATATGACTCTTGTTGAAGAAGAAGAATGACCTATTCGGAAATTACCCTATTAGTATAATAAGTTTGTTCCAAGGGAGACGGTCAAGTAGGAAATCAATGCTAATGGGACTAATTCCTAAAATAGGAAATACAATCCCAAAATAGAAGACTATGATCCAATTTGGAAAATCCATAATCACTCAATCTACAACGACATTGCATAATTCACTCACACCCACAACACCAACTGTATATGAAATCTCCTCATATTAATCCAAGTTGGTGATCAAACCACTGCTTATACATAATTAAGCTCACAGCTTTAAATTCTCAATATTCCTATTTTCACTATAATTCTATTTGTCTCTAAGTCCTTTCTTCGGATTTCCAATTGGGACTTAATTTTCATCTCAACATCCATTTTCAACTTGGCAATTAATTATACTCGCATAATAAACTTTAACCTTCAACAAATTAACTCCAAATCAAGTTTCTTTTACTTCTCTCCACGAGAAACACCAGGATAGCTTTTATCTGCAACTCCCAAATAGGACTTACACAGACACTATCCAACCTTAGATCACAGACACAACTCCCTACTGGGAAACACACGTCATACTTGATTTCATCATTCATACCAACATGCATTCATGCAAACATAAAAACCAAGCACCTGCTTGATTACAACGACACACCAAAGAAATCAAATACGCAGCCAACTTAGGGCTGGGACTCGCAGCGGACTCACTCTCAACACTGGGTAAACAAAATGACAAAATTCACAGACCAAATAGGCAGCCAAACCTTGGCGGTTATTCAAATTGAGAGAGACACCTAACCGACTTGGTAACCACCAACTTGGAATCTCAAAAAGAAACTGACCCAACTAATTTCCAACTAGGACTCACATCAATCACAATTTGACACGTATTCCTATTTGGACTAGACATCTCAAAAACTAACTCCAAAAATCACATTCCAAATTGACAAAAATACATATAATATCACCAAATTGAATACAAACACACCAAAAAACATATAAATCACTCTCAAAAACGACAAACAAATCACAAAAAAACCTTAAAAACAAATCCTAATAGTTCATCTACAACTCTTGTGAGTCATATTTTACTAATGTGAAATATGACTTTTATGAGTCATATTTTGGTTGATGTGGTAGTTTATATGGATGTCATTGATAGTTTATGACTAATTGCAGTCATATTTTGGAAAAGACTCCATATAGTTAAAAATGAATACATATGATTTTAGAGATATACAAGAGATAATCATATTGGAAAAGAAGAATGTAAGAAGGAAAGCAACTCTCATCATTGACATTTATTAGTCACCAATACAAAACATATATACCACAATGAATCATTCACAAAATCCAATAAGGCCTATATTTCTTACAATAATGTGAAGATGACTCTATTGGGTTGCAAGTAGCCTCTAATGACTTTGTTTCAACTTTTGGTGTCTACATAAACAATTAAAGAAATGGGAGGTTAATTTTTAGTGAATGAACAACAAAGCTCAACCTTCAAAGGCTTACACTAGTAGTAAACATAGGAATTTTGACAAAATTCTGTTGATTTGGACGTGTTGATACGGTCATTGTTTTGTTGATTTCAACAGAAATCTGTTACAATTAACAGATTTCTGTTGAAATCAACAAAACAATGACCGGATCAACACGTCCAAATCAACAGAATTTTGTCAAAATTCCTGCGTTTTCTACTAGTGTTACAACAATACAAAATATGTAGCTCAAGGGTAGGAAAAATAAGAATGGTGATAGAGAAAATAAGAAGAAAAAATAGACAAGTTCTAAGAGATAACAACAAGCAAGAGTTAAGATGCAACAACTAAGACACAATAAGAAACAAGAGTTAAGATACAACAAAAAGAAACAAGAAGCAACAACTAAGACACAACAAAAAACAAGAGTTAAGATGCAACAAAAAGAAACAAGAAGCAATAATTAAGACACAACAAGAAACAAGAGTTAAGATGCAACAAAAAGAAACAAGAAGCAACAATTAAGACACAACAAGAAACAAGAGTTAAGATGCAACAAAAAGAAACAAGAAGCAAGAATTAAAAAGAAACAAGAAGAAACAAGAAGAAACAAGAAGAAACAAAAAACAAGAACTAAGAAGAAAAAAGAGTTAAAATGCTAAAGAAAGAAAGAATTTAGATGCAACAACAAGAATCAAGAAGCATGATTAGAACTAAGAAGCAACAAGAAAGAAGAGTTAAGATGCGACAAAAGACAACAACTAAGAAGCAAAAAATAATAAGCAATAACAAGTATGAGCTAAGAGACAATAAAAGGCAAAGAAGAAGGGCCAAAAGAAGTGGCAGCAAGGGTTTCAAAACCCTAAAAAAGTGGTGATTAGGTTTCAAAATCCTAAAAAATAGGTGAGTAGGATTTCAAAATTTTAAACAATGGCTTGTCCAATTTTTTTTTTAATTCCCCGTATTTTTCTTGGGTTGCCCAAAACAAAAAAATGTCACTACCATGGAAATATGACTGACAACATGACTTAGCGTTCCCCAAAAATGTTCCCTACATTCCCTGTGAAGTACTTTGGTGTTCCTAATGGTCGTATATTGTATACTTGTGAAGTAAAAGGCCCAAAAATGATTGAAAATCGTATTTTGCAGTTATATTTTTCCTCAAGGTGTTGGCCTTCAAGAATATGACTGCAAATAGTCGTCAGTCATCCTCAGTCATATTTTTGTAGTCATAAAATACCCGTTTTCTTGTAGTGGTTGGTCTTCCGAAACCACCCCAAGGCGCCGCAAAGGTGAAGAATACCACGTTCATATGTACTTTTTTTGTGTTTGTTAGTGGAGCCAGCCAATAGGAGGTTATGGATAATATTATTTGCAATTTGTAGTGTGGGGTATCCTTCTACTGCACATGTCTGTGCTAGTCCTTCAATGTTTGCTAGTCTGTCAATGTTTGCCATAATGTGACAAGTAGGGAGCACGAAAAAAACAGAAGGAAGCCGAAAGAAGTGAAACTCTTAGTGATGCTGCTGCCGATGTTACGGGGGACAGGCGTCACCATCAATGACGTCGTGGGTAGCACCTACTGTTGTCTCCCTTTTTGCCATGAATAATCTTGTGGCTCACAATTTTGCCAACATTGTAGGATGAAATAAGGCATACTGCATATGCAACGGATTAGGCTACTGACTTGAAATTGTGGACCCCTCGCTGTACAAATGCCACCAATTTGTTTGAACATGTCACAAAGTATATAGTTACCTCATTTTTTAATGACCCATGTATCTTGTACACTCGTTTTTGTGAATGCCCATTTCTAATTGTCCTAAGCAATCCTTCTGAATTGTGGGGATGGCTGCACGTAGCTTGTGGGGATGTTAGTATTGATGTGCTTACTCACTGACTTGTGTAATTGAAGACATCCATGGCCGTGTTTGAAGCCATGACATCAAATGTGCCGCGGTATTGTCAAACGTGTCCAGCCTAACGCCCATTAAAACAGCGTCGTTGTTGTCCTTGACGTCTCACGTAGCGCTAATGAGGCTCCTAAAATCCTTCCATGACGTTGTCGCACACGTCGAATTTGGGCGACCGTGTTCAATTTGTTGTTGTACTGGCTGTGGCTGCCAACACGTTGTGACCTCTCCGTTGAACCCATGTCTTCTAGAACGCGTATCGGAACACCGAACGCAAAAACTGGCCTTATAATGGCAATCTGGTATAACGTCCACAGCGACAATGAATTCCTAAAGTACACACATTTCACGTTGTCGAGAACGTCAAAGGGAAGGCCCCTTGTCTGTCAACATGCTCCCCTAAGCACGCACTTAAGTATTGACGACATTCTCTGTGACACGGTTCCGTCCACTCTGATGTCACACAAAACAACAGACGTCAGTGAAGACGTCTGCTAAAGCAACTCCCTCAAACGTCCGGAACCCTAGACAAGCGGAGTCCACGTCAGCACCGCCAAAGTCCACGTCAAAATCCACGTCAGAGTCCACGTCAATCCACGTCACTTTCTTCATGGGTCCACGTCATGGCACACGTCACCAACGCCTTGGATGAAAAAGTGAACCACGTGGCCCTACCCGCCCTTGAGCCGCTCATGTAGAGCTGACCTATCGTCCACGTGCCTTCTTTTGGTGACTCTCCAAGACCCCGTTTTGTAAGACGTCACAAAAAACAAGCCGAAATTGGTCGTGTTTTTTCAAATTTCAGGACGTTTTTTGCTCGTCAGTTATAACAAATTTTAGGTGACATCAACGCTGACTATGTGCGCGTCAAAGAAAAAGCGCGGCCGCGTTTTTTGTGATGTTTAAAAAAATGCGGGTTTCTTATAGTGCAAGTTACCGGATTTATTGGCTGCCAGCCGATAGAACACATGCTGTTCATTGCATTCACTTCCGGCTTCCGGTACTTGGGTCCAGCACTCAGATCCTGGTGTCGGCTGCCAGCTGATACGCCGGACATTGCTGAGTTTTGGATGCTCCGTTCTATTACCACGGTGGGATCTGTCCGTATGTACTCATCACTTAATCTCGGTTCCGGTTAGGAATAAAGTAGATTCATGTCTTGATCCTCAGTATCCCAGACATTTTCCCTTTTCCATTCCCTCGGTTGCCTGCCGACACAATTAGCCTATATGATTAGCACACTAGTGGATACGATATTTCTAGTCGTTGTCGTGAATCTTCTGCTCTTCTCTTATTGAAATTGCATCGGATGTGTATAATTTGGTTTTCAAGATATATAAACTCCTCCGTGGACTTTTTTCCAACTGCTTCTTTATATGGCGCTCACGGAACGGTGACTTTTTCGGCTCTGATTTTCACAGTATTGTTTGCATTTGACTGCACATGTAGCTCTAGACTCTCTTATCGACTGCCAGCCTATACATGTTGAGGGGCTCGGGGTGTTTTCTGTTTTGGATTTGGAGGTGATAGGATTTGTATTGGGGATCCGCCTTGGTTTTGGTTCCACGGTTATAGGCAACTCTTCTTGGATTACAAGTTCACGTTTGCCACTAAATTATTTTACCATGTCTATTTCTCTTCGAAGCAAATTGTCCTTTATGATGAATCCATTTTGTTAGACAATCTCAACAATATGTAGGTGGGCCGCCCATACTTTTCCATCATTTTAATCACATTCTTTTCTTTTTTAAGGTGATTATGCAGTATGAATTTGTCCATATTTGGTGTTTTTGTCCATAATTAATTAAATATGGGTTTAATTCTTAAAAAAATAAATTGTCTCAAGTAAATAATGTATTTTCAAAGTCTTTATCACGAATTGTAAGTCCCATATCCATGGTCTTAGGTCCATGGTCATGGATCCTATTGCAAAAATATCCAAGCTTATAGACTTGTAAGCTTGTAGGCTCAAGCTCTTAGGCTTAGGCTCCTAGATCCACATGCTAGCAACCCTAGGTCGTGTGATTGTAATTGATCAATTTAATGAGTATGAAATTTTGGTCATAGGCTCTAGCGTTTAGCTTGGTTTAATCAATGCATTTTTGCCAATAGAGTATTGTGATTGCCGAGATACTGCCATATTTTTGTATTTTGTACTTTTGCTATTGGATACAAGAAAATCATAAATGAATTGATTGCATTCTATGAATTGAGCAACATAACGTGAAAATACCACCATGAAATATCTTTGATGTAGATGTAGGTGTAAAGAACAACACTATGGACTTATTGAATTAAATCTTTGTGTCAATTACAAAGAAGTCCAAAATAGAATCTTTCAATAAGTATACTTGCCAATTTAGTTTAAGTCATGTCTCACTTGTAGTACAGGAGGAGGATATTGCAATATTTTTTGTAGTGTTTCTTCAATGGTTGTCATAAACCTATTAACAAATTTGCAACTACTTGAGATTGCAATATTTTTGGCAACAATTTATGCACATATATGTGTATATATATATATATACATATATGCATTGGTTCTGTACTTAAGACTTTCGCAACAAATTTGTAGTACTTTTGCAATATTCACAATAAACTACAAGCTTTAATTTGAACAAAAGTATCAAACCCCTATCAAACCATTGCAAAACAATTGATGATGTATTGCACTTGCTACTAGCTGTTGTAGAGTCTACTTCTTATATAAGGAGGCATATATGTCTTGTGAATCCAACATCCTTTGAACAACTGAAAATTAATTTTTTATCTTTCTTGATCACTTTATGTGTTGTGTTAGACGTATTAACCCCTAAATGTCGGAGACTATGTTTTCACTAAAAACAGTCCAAAACTGCCATTTCTGATATAAGCACGAAATTTGAGATAAAGAAACATTTTTGGACCAAGTAACCGTAGGATCTTGTAGTAAACTAGTTTGGAAATATGTGGAAAAAATTTCAGAATTTTTCACCGTGTAGATTGCAAGATTTTAATGTTTGAAGTGACAAAACTCATTTTTTTAGCCCTATAAAAATACGGGCAGCTGCACTTCACAAGGTCACATTTGTATGAAAAAATCTCCAAATTGATTGTGCTTCTTTGGACTCATTCTTCAAGGCAAGTTGGCTACATGCTTAAAAAATTTTAGATCATTTGAAATTGTACAACATATAGAAAAAGTATAGCAAGTAGAAAGAAGTAGAGAATGATTCAAAACAGTAAATTGTTAAGAATTTAATTATAAAATTGAAAAATTCTAATCCCAACGGTGATAATATAGTAATAAATAATTTACATTATATGCTTCTTTTTTTTTCAAAAAATATTAAAAATTGAGTTAAATTAAGGACTCCAAAGTTTATTTTTGAGTAGGGAATCCATAACTACCCACAAACTAGAGCACCTCATAACTTTCAATTCATAAATCAAAATGGAATGATTCAAAGCTTTCCAAATATATATAAATCTAAAGAGCCAATTTCAAATTTTTATTTTTGAAAAAAGTTTTTTTTTAGATTTTTTAGATTTTTTTTTGGGCTGCTCGTCGAGCATTGAAAATTACAGATCATGCAATAACTTTTGAACAATGAAGTCAAAAGTTATGAAAATTGTTGGACCTTAAAGATAAACCTTGTCCCCATATTGTGTGAAAATTTCAGCAAAAAACAATAAAAACTCCATACGCAATGAGCTGCCCAAAATCGCTATGTTGCCAAAAAGGCAGTTTGGACGTTTAGGGGTTAATGGAATGAAATTCTTCATGCTAAGACTGTTGTAAACCTTTGTGATTATCAAATCTTCCTAGTTTGTAATTTCATATGGAGAGGTTCGTTGCCTCTAGACAGTGTCTCTTGGTATTGATTGATCAGATTGTCAGTTACAACTTAGAATTACTCTGCCTTTTTTAGCAATTTTGGTAGCTTTTCAAGGATGACAAGCTAGAGCAGAAAAATTGGTCAAGAATTGTAAATTAACTCTCACGCACCAAACCGGGCTTCAAGGGCTGGATATTCAATAAAACTCTTTTAGTACTCAACTATATGTGAACTTCCTTGTTATCATCTCTCCCTCTTCACAAGATGCATTTAACAATTTAAGTCTTTGGTTTTGAAGTACAATTTGAACTTGTTACTTTTGTTTAGGCAAGTTTGATAAATTCTTTGAATAGAGGCTATGAGGTTGTCCAAGGCCTTGAGGAGGAAAAAATCTCATCATTGATTGGTGGCATTTGAACAAGCTACATGATACCTATTTAAAAAAGATTCTAAAATCCAAGTTTGGACAAATCCTCCTAGCACCTCAAATGTCCTTTCACAAATTAACTTTGTGTTGGTTGTACATGATGTAGAGCTTTGTAACATGCATGGGCAAAATACATTACTTTGAAAATGCGCATTATTTTAGAACATGTTAGCATGGAGGATAGATATGAAGAATTCAAGAATACACAAGTGAGAGGAATTCCTTGAAGCCCTAGAGAATCTGCCTTATGGTCAAAGGTATTAATTATTCATATTCAAATTATTGAACTAAAAATAAAATTTCCATTTACCACATGCATCCAAAAAATGGACAACAACCATTGTCATATACCCAACAATATTCTGCACAAATCAACTATCAATTCAATTGTGATGGAAACAAAATTTTGTATCATTGCCCAATGACCGCACACTGTGCGGTGAAGGGTTGCAAGAAATTTTTAACTAGATTTCAACTTCATTGCCTTTAAATTGCAATAAAATTTGTAGGAAGAAGTCTTTTATCATCTTGTTTTTCAAAGTTGAATCTTAACATGACATTTAATAATCTCAAAACATACAAGTCTCTGTATTGATGTAGAGAAGGATTTGAATTTTGTCTGTGCAGTGATTGGCAAGTTTACTCTGGATTTGTTTTGAGAGTAGTGCGCTGATACTTCCCTCCCACCATTCGTACGTGAAATGGAATTCTCAGTGTCGTGAGAGAAGACGGCGCGTCAAGCTCCTCCAATGCGTCCTTTTGGGTGAGTTAGAATGGTTTACTGCCTGTTCCATTGCAAGAATTTGTGAACCTTTAGATGAATTTCATACCCCGTTCAGCAGCCAGGATCCGTCGTTTTCGTTTTATTTGATGGCAGATTGTTCTGTTTTCTTCGTGGTCTGCTTAGATTTCTTCGTGCCGATCAAGGAGTGATTCTTTTCAGTAGACTGTACCTTGTCGACTGGAATTGAGAGTTCTGCAGCCTTTCAAAACAAGTTCAGAGACCGACTTCAGTGTGCGGCATAACTGACATTGTATATCTTGTTCAGCAGAACAGGACGGACTCTAGCAATTGCAGGATCCACGGGCTTGATTGTAACTCACTTCTCAGCGTCGACGCCATTGGGCAGAGCCTCCGTCAGAATTGCAGGGCTTCCGATCCCAACGGAAGAACTCGCAAACTGACCACGGCCGCTCTCACCACGAAGAAAACTAACAAGGAGACCAAGAAGGAAACAGACAAGCTCACTGGTGGTGCAAACGGAAGAAGGCCCAAACCCTAATCTCTCGTTGTCGCGAATTCTCGTTCGATTTAGATCTAGGCCTTGAAGTGATCGGCTTTACTCTTTACTTAGGATGCGGCTAAGGATATCCAAGGATGTCAGGTTTTCGGGTAAACAGGGGTCCATGGTTTTGTTGCGGGCCAGACACCATTTCGAGGAGCGAAGAGGATTGCTGAGCCCGCGGATTTTAGAACTTCCAGTTCTGGTGTCACTCAAGGCCTCAAGGGATCCTTGGATTCTAAAAGTCGAACTATCTGCCTTCATCAACAACAGCTATCTTGCCCGAGGCTCCTGAACAAGATGATCAGAATCCTAAAACACCGCTGCAAAGTGCGACTTGCACTGCTCAACCTCGACTGTAGAAATCGGGTCTTAGGATCTTAGGTTTTTTTGGTGAGGTTGACGCCTTTGGTGTCTCGCCATACCCTCTCGCTGCACCAGATTTACCTGTCCGCTCGTTGAGTATCCCACTGCCAGGTGAACCAAACTTTCAGAGCATAATTTCTCCCTGCTGCAGATGATCCTTTCTCTGCATCATAGTTCAATTTTGAAGCCCTTTGCATATGTTGAGAGCTCGTGGGTTCTCTTCCTGCTTGGAGTTTTACTCGATCAGGGTTTAGCAATTCGGAGGGAAGCGCGGACAGAATTGGAAGGTGGCTGAATAACTCGAGGAGAGCGATTCTTGCATGATACTTCGAGTGTAGATTGAAGTCAAAGTTGCATTGGGGCTATGAATTCTACGGAGCTGCTTTGAGGGAGCTATTCTTTCTGTAGTTAGGGTTTATCAATTTGGAGCTGAGAGCAGAAACAGCTGAAAGGCAGCTCAAGAACTCGCAGAGACTGAGGTTAGAGTGAAGTTAGATTACGGAACTTGTTGCATATATCGGGCGTTGTTCATGTGAAGCTGTTTAGGGTGATTTAGTCTCCATAGTTAGGGTTTGGCAATTCGGTGGGTAGAGCAGAGGCAGTTGCAACGGGAGGAGCATATTTAAAATGGGCGATGCTTTGCGTCTAGATTGAAGTCATTTTTTTGGAAGCTCAGATATTGGGGTTGTCCATGTGGAGATGATGTGGCTTAGGTTCCTTGCTCTTCACGAGTTGCAATTTTCAGTAGAATTTTGTGTCTGTGCAAGTGCCAGTATCTGTTGCAGGGTTCTTGTAAGGGATGGAGAATCTTAGAGATTGATACTTTCAGAGTTGAACTTTCCCCTGTCTACGTTCCAGTCCAGTTCTCTGAGGCTGAAGTCGCTTGAAGTTGTTCATGTCGATTTCAAGCTGCTGCAGTTGTTTCTTCCTCCGTGCTTGGTGGCCTGAGAGTTCAAGGTTGAGCAGTGTGGAGACTCGAACAGACACAGATGAAGGGGAGCCGTATGCTATACGATAATTTGTTTGACTGGAGCCTAGTATTAAGGCTCCATATGTTGGTGGTGGTTGATGCAGGGAACTAGTGTCTGAGAGTTTTTTTCCCTCAGAATCCTGAGGGTTGAGCCATTTTGGAGGGGGTTCTAGAAAGCAGTTTACAGTTAACGGGGGGCGGAAGATCTCAAGAGAGGGATTCGTACTTGGAACTTTTCTGTGTGTGGACTGAATTGAACTTCTAGTCAATAATTTGGAAGCGGCAGACCTTGGAATTATTGGTCCTGAAGGTCGAGGAGGAGGTATAAAATCAGACAAGCAATTGAACAGACTTGAAGATATTGCCAGTCATACACGATACTTTGTGTCTCTGCAGAAGTCTAGTTTTGAAGCTTGTGTTGTGTTCACTGGACGTCGCTGATGTTGAGGTTGGGGTTGGTGATCTAAACTAGAATTTCTCTTCCTGTCTGGATGTTTAGCAATTTGAAGAAGGGAACGAACGCAGTTGAAGGGAGCATATTGATACTTATATGCTACTTTTTCAACTCTTACTCAAGGTTGCAGACATTGCGTGTATATGGAGGAGGAGCTCTTTTCAACTGTCTGGGGACATACACTTGAGAGGGGGCCGAAGACTTGGGGAGATTCCTTCATATACTTTTTCTGATTAAGAAGTTAGATTTCTATCTGTGGTGTTACTCTGTTGTTGAAGCGGAACCTGTTAGAAGTTTGTAGACACCGAGCCACGAGATGTCTGCGTTAATGCACCTTTTATTGCATCATAGGCAACAAACGAGAAGCTATTTGGTGCTTGGAGCTGGTGCACGGGTGAGTGAGCGTTGATTTCCGGCCATACACTTGGATGACTTGTGACTTGTCTGAACTGAAGTACCGTGGTCATGTTAGCAACTTATATTTCCCATACATTTAGGTTCCTCGACAGCAGTGTATTTGATCAGTACGGTGTTACGCTTCTCCCAAACTGACAGGACGTGAACTGGGTTGGTTGGACGTTAAGCATTAAACATTAGTACCGATGACTACCTTATGCTGAAACTGCTACCAGTTGAATGTGTTTCTTGACAGACTGTTGGGGATTTGTGTGCCCAGGACGCCTGTGCGATCACACTCTTGAAGTCTCCAAGGCTTATACACCCATGTTTTTTATTTGTCTCAGCCTCCCATGGAGGAAGGAACAACGGATCAATTAGGCGTTCATCGTCATCAGTTTGGAGAAAACCCGATGCTTCAGGTATGTTTAATGTGGTCGCTCTCATGTACAGAAGCGGTTGCTTTTTGTCGCTCAGAAAGAACATGAATGACATGTTTGAAGTATTTAACAGTTGAATCAGGCGAAGTACAGACAATTGAACAAGATTGGGAGGAGTATTTTGCGGATCCTTTGCAGTGGTACGACAACAGATTATGCAAGGTATCTCTAGGAATATTGCTAAGGCTTGTAATAATTATTTGATGTTACGAATTTGTGAAAAGACATTGAGAAGGTAATTTATTGCTTGTCCAAGGTCTTGTGCACTTTGGTAAACAAGAAGCGTATTACATTTTGATTGGGTTTTGAATTGAATTGAAGGCTAATTAGATCACTCCAGTGCTTAAGAACATGTGTTTCTTGATTTTTTTTTCATATTGGATTGTGGGTTGTTGGTGTGTATAGATGAATTCCAAATCACCAGACTTTAAACACAAGGTGACAATGAAAGCGCTTTGGGTGGATGGTTGGCCAACCCCACCATGGGTGAGGGCAATGCTCAAATTGTTGACTTTAAGCAAATTACCTTCTCGTGGTGGTTATCATACCGGTGATTCACTAGAGATTGTTCAACCGAATAGGTATTGGCATGAGCATGAGTTGTCTCCCTTTGTGACAAGAAATTGGTGCAATTGATTGGCTATAGATGGTTCTCACACATTGAAGGTGGATAAAATTTGTAATTTGTCATATGTTTTGTTAGGTGTAGCCTGAAGTATTGTGCTTTTAAGCAGCATAAAGATTGCATACATGCATCCAAGTATTTTCAAATTGATGGAGCAAGGTTTTTCACACTACGAAGTATGCAGGGTTTTCTTATGAAGTGTGTATGGCTGGGTCAGGTTACCCAAGGGCAATTTTGGGAGGAGAAACACTTTGCCCGTTAATGCAAACGTGTCAAAGCAATCACTTCAAGTTAGTGGTGGGAGTACGCGCCTGCAAAGCCCAACGGCCGCCAGTGAAGCAATTGATCTTTTGAAGAACCGACTCCAACACGGCATTGCAATAGACTCGTACTCCTATGTTGAAATTCTGAAGCGGTGCTTGAAGCAGGAAGACCTTCCGGCAGTAAAGCAGGTTCATGAGTGCACCATTGAGAGTGGCATGCAGCAGAACATACATGTGGCAAACAACCTATTGAGTGGATACATCAGATGTGGAAGACTGGAGGACGCATGCCGAGTGTTGGACGAACTTGCGAAGAAGGATGTTGTTAGTTGGAACGTCATGATTGGAGGTTATGCTCAGCACAGTTGTGTGAAAGACGCCATGGAAGTTTTCCATCGCATGCGAAAGGAAGGTATGCAACCTAATGCAGTTACTTACTTGAGCATCCTGAAAGCCTGTACGAGCCCATCAGCCTTGAAGTGGGTCGAGGAAGTTCATTTATATATCAGAGAGGGTGGGTTGGAATCACATGTTCGTGTGGGGACTGCGCTCCTAAAAATGTATGCAAAGTGTGGGAACATAGAGGAGGCAAGGAACACTTTTGATAAGTTGTCGAGTCGCAATGTGATTACTTGGACCGTGATGATTGGAGCATATGCCGACAGTGGTGATGGTGAGGAAGCATATCGACTTCTTCTCCAAATGAAACGGGAAGGCTTCAAACCAAACGCAATCACTTACATGAGCATCCTGAATGAATGTGCAAGCGCGGGGGCTTTGGAGTGGGTCAGGGAGGTTCATAGCCATGCCCGTGAAGCCGGATTTGAGTCAGATGTGCGTGTGGGTACGGCGCTGGTGCACATGTATGCAAAGTGTGGCAGTATCGATGATGCGCGAGTGGCTTTCGACAAGATGGAGGAACGGGACGTGATTACTTGGAACGTGATGATTGGAGGACTTGCTCAACATGGCTGTGGGTCTGAAGCATATCGACTTCTTCTCCAAATGAAACGGGAAGGTTTCAAACCAAACGCAATCACTTATATGAGCATCCTGAATGCATGTGCAAGCGCGGGGTCTTTGGAGTGGGTCAGGGAGGTTCATAGCCATGCCCGTGAAGCCGGATTTGAGTCCGATGTGCGTCTGGGCAACGCGCTGGTGCACATGTATGCAAAGTGTGGCAGTATCGATGATGCACGACTGGCTTTTGACAAGATGGAGGAACGGGACGTGATTACTTGGACCGTGATGATTGGAGGACTTGCTCAACACGGCTGTGGGTCTGAAGCATATCGACTTCTTCTCCAAATGAAGAGGGAAGGTCTCAAACCAGACGCCTTGACATATACGAGTATCCTGAATGCTTGTGCAAGCGCGGGGTCTTTGGAGTGGGTCAGGGAGGTTCATAGCCATGCCCGTGAAGCCGGATTTGAGTCGGATGTGCGTCTGGGCAACGCGCTGGTGCACATGTATGCAAAGTGTGGCAGTATCGATGATGCACGACTGGCTTTTGACAAGATGGAGGAACGGGACGTGATTACTTGGACCGTGATGATTGGAGGACTTGCAGAGCATGGATGTGGTCATGAAGCTCTGGAAGTCTTTAAAACTATGATTGCAGACGGTGTGAAGCCCAATGAGATCTCATTCGTTGCAGCGTTGTCAGCTTGTAGTCATTCAGGCCTTGTGGATGAGAGCCGTAGACTTTTTCTGGCTATGACACAGGATTATGGCATCCAACCTAGTGTGGTGCTTTGTAACTGCATGGTGGATGTTCTTGCGCGAGCAGGCCACTTGAAGGAAGCGAAGCTCTTGATTGACAACATGCCGGTGGAACCCAATGGTGCAACTTGGGGAGCCTTGCTTGGTGCTTGTCGAACGTATGGTAATGTGGAGTTGGGCGAACTTGCCGCTAGTGAGCGTCTCAAGTTGGATCCGATGGATGCTTCTACCTATGTGCTTCTGTCGAATATCTATGCTGCAGCTGGCAAGTGGGAGGAGGTGTTGTGGGTGCGCACTATGATGCAGGAGAGAGGCATCCGCAAGGAGCCGGGGCGTAGCTGGATTGAAGTTGATAACAAGGTCCATGACTTCGTTGTAGGGGATACTTCTCACTCAGAAGCGAAGGAGATCTATGCCGAGTTGAGGAGATTGAGTGAGACAATTAAGGCCGAAGGCTACATTCCTGATACCCGGCTAGTGTTGCGGAACATTGAGGAGGAGGAGAAAGAACTTGCTCTTTGCTCCCATAGCGAGAAGTTGGCTATTGCTTACGGACTCATGCGGACACCCCCTGGACAACCAATTCGGGTGTTCAAGAACCTTCGAGTGTGTTTAGACTGCCATACAGCAACCAAGTTCATCTCCAAGGTCACTGAACGAGATATTGTTGTGAGGGATGCGAATCGCTTTCACCACTTCCAAGATGGCGTGTGTTCTTGTGGTGATTATTGGTGACGAGGTTGACAATCTTGACCAATTGTTGGCTATCTTATTTTCTGAATCTCTTGACAATGATTTTTGCATGCAACTGTAATTTGAAAATTTTCATTGTAATTTGTCATGATCTACAAATGTAGTTTTTGTGTTGAGCATTGATTGAAAACAATTGCATTGGTTGGAAATGACTGGAGGGAGGTATTCATAGAGGTTGTTGTCTTTGCATTTTCTTTAGTGATGACAAATTTTAGCTAGAATTGGCTATAGGACCGGGACACCCCCTCCGGTCCATACAATATGCATCCTTTTGTTGGCAACTTCAAAATGTATTTCAAAGACTATTTGCAAAGAAAATGTCAAAATGATTGTTTTGAAGTTCTTTGTTTGAGATGGCCATGCTAGGGGTTATTTTTTCTTAGTAGCAAGGTCACTCTTGTTGTTATTGCAGTTGATGTGCTCATATATAGGTAATTGAATTTTTGGTTTTTGTTTCATGTGAATTTTGGAAGTCAATGTTGAGGCTAGGTGATTATAATTAGTGAGATTTATATTATTGCAGCTCTAAGCTCAAGATAAATAAATTAATTTTGATCTTGGATGGAGGTTTACTGTAGTTAAAGTCTTTTTACATGATATTGTCTTTTTCTTCATTTCTTGCTCTTCTATGTGTTGTTTGGTTGAGTTCATTTTAGTTGCCATAAGTGCCCCATTTGCACTCTAGTTTTGGAGGTGCTTGTTTCAGAGATTTGGTGTAAGTTCTAGGCTTTTCAATTGTAGTAGGGAATCCATGTATAGGAATTATGGTTAGGTTATTACTAAAGTGATATTGGCATGAAATATTGTGTGTTCTACTAATTCCCACAAAATAAAATTAGTACTTGGCAAATCTATAACCTCTCTACAATCTTGAGATTTTGGATAGTGTTTAAAAAATTTGTAATTTCTTTAGTGTTGTAGTTATAGAAAATAAATTTAGGTAATGGATAAATCTATAACCTCTCCTAATATTATTGTGATGCCAATATTGCACACTTACTAATTGGATGAATCAATGGTACTAAAATTAGAGCTAATATTACACTTGAGTTTTTGTAATGATTGTTATTGGGGATAAATGGGCTTTTAAATGAAGTTACATGTATTTGCAACTTTACATGTAAAAATTGTTCAATTAAGTATGTACACAACATGGCAAGTTCTCAAGATAAATTGGGATTGTCGAATTATAAGATGTGCCAATAGAGAAGGTGAGGTCATTGATTACCTCTAAAGTCAAAATTTGCCAATTAAGAAATAACTTTAGATTCCTAGCACTTCAAATGGCTAGAATGTGTCTTAAGAAAGGACCTAGGAAATTGGTTACTACTAAAGTCAAAATTGACCAATTGACCAAGAAATTACTCTAGGTTCTTTTAAATTTAAAAGATTGTATATTGTTGTATGGTGAAGTATTGTTTTGTTTGTGATGTACATTATAGGGTTCATATTTGTTTCAATATTTTTTGACAACAATGCATACATGGGTTTAGGGCTTGAAAATCCTAATAAAAATCATGAAAATTATAAGAGTGATAGATTAATAAAATTGAATTTTAAACAATAAACAACTTTTCAAATATTTGAAAGCTAACCTCTACAATTATAAAGGTGACATCTACCTTCTTAATAAATTTTGGCCTCATTAGTGCATTACTTTAAAAGTTAGCATATAGAACCTGTTAAATGCACAATGTATGAAGCTTAAATAGTCCAAATGTTTCATACAATCATTCTTTCAACACATTTCTATACTGACGTATATAAGAGTTAATCCATTATTAGTTGCAAAAATTGTAAAAATATCATTCATCAAAAAATGTAGATTTCAATATCATTGTATTTATAATTCTATCAATCTACAATGTCTTTTTAGGAAAAACAACAATTTAATAATATGTTGAAATATTAAAAAGTGTCAAAAATAGGGCCTTTTTTCTAGTATATATTTAATCCATTAAGTCTCAATGCAAATATAGTGCTTTGAAAGATATTTGGAGAATCTTTTCATTCACATTGAATTATGAAGGATTAGGGATATGTGAGATGAAAATTAAACCATATAAAATAGAAGAGCATTTGGGTACATGATTGTACAAAGTGTTGTAGTGATGTACCATGTAGATTGAAAAAAGTTTATGCATACAAATGGCATATTTTGCAATCATCAATGAAGAAACATAGAAGTTTGTACAAAAAAATAATTATGAACCCCCCCAAAAAACTGAGGTGTCCCAAAAACATATTTTTCATTTTAATAATAATAGTATTAAGAACACATTCTTCAACTTGCATGTACTAAATGACAACAATGTCAATCATACACCCCAAAATTTATAATAATAATCCTCGATCAAAACTTACATTCTTTTTATTAACCCCTACAAGATCAAGTTTGTTTTTGTATGAAATATCACTCCAAATGATGTTATTTATTGCAAAGAGAAATAAACTTTACAAATGTTTATTTTTTGTAAATATAACGTTTAGATATTCTACTAGAGTACTAGAACTGTAGAAGAATGTGTGGAAGAAATTATTGAAACTTAAACTAAATAGATTGTAAGATATTTGCATTTAGAGTAAAGAAAACAAATTTTGATGCTCGCTACTCCACGTTTCCATTAGAATTTTGCGAGTTTATATGCTAGAATCTTACAATCTATATGGTAGAAATTTCTAAAATTCTTTACACATCTCTTCAAACCAACCAAATGCAAGATTCTATGGTTATTTTTGTCTCCAATTGTTCATTGCTCCAAAAGTTGGTACTTGTACTACAAATACCAGTGTAGTTGGTTTAGGAAAAATATATACTTTGAAACAAGTTGACGTGTTGAACTGTGTGTTCGTTAGGCTAATGCCGACCATCTATTTCATGATGGTGAACATTGACTTCGTGTACTTTACATTTGTATACTTTACATGGTAGTGTCAAATGTACAAAATGTCAAGTCAATTCTATCCGCTAAGTGATCCGAGAACATTTTCTACTAGCAATTTTGGTGATGATTTAGGAGGTTATAGAGGGATTGAGTTCAAATTCAGGTCCAAAATGTTTGAATTACGTTTCAATTCCAAACATCTTGAACCTAAACTCGAATTCAACCCTGCAAAGCCTTCTTAGACCACGTGCAAAAGTATCAAACCATCTTCCCTTCCACGTACCTCCCAAAATTGGCTTGACGTTTTCTATTTTCTTTCTCTTGTACTAGTTGGCTACAAAGACCAATCCAAATGCCACCACAAGGAATTGAACCGTGCACCTTAGAAAATTCAAAGGACTTCTACAATCTATACGGGAAGACATGAGTGCTTCTCCCACTTTTGTTGACTTCATATGCTACATTACAAGGTAGCCAAGCATTTATGTTTTAAACATTGCTTTTTCATATTGTGCATGCTTTGTCGTGTCGCCAATAGCCAAGATCACTCACCCAAACTTCCAAAGAAAGCAAAATGGAATAATCAACGCAATTAATGCAATGCTTGGTAATTAAAACATTCCGCATACTAAACAAGAAAAAAATAGGCTATACAAGAGTAATAATTTGATAATCCTATGCTCACATGTACTTAGAACAATGAAAAATGTATATACATTAAAGAAAATAGCATACTTAGGTGGAAGCATGTTAATAGGAGCCAACTTGGATGTAACAACTCCTTTTTGGATACATATATCTAATTTAAAGTTTGACATTTTAGTGTTTATTCAAAAGAATTTAACTTTCACATTTGGACATTGTAGATTGAACTTGTATCAAAAAATGGTGATGTTCTAAAGTATATTGAAATGAAATAAGGACAAAAAACACCATGTAACAAGTCCTTTTTGCCCTTAATTCCTATGATAATTGGATGAATGCAAAGAACTAAATGAACTTGCAGTTGAATGAATGTTGCTATTTTACAACGGCAAATGTGCTGTATGTCAATCTGTTAGGAGTGCTGTGATCCTGTGATCCTGTCATTACGCTCGTTGCCGTCAAGCATCTACCTTGCGATTATTGTTCTATTCTGAGTTTTGAATTTCGGATTTTTAGGCACTCAACTGCTGGGGTTTGCAGAAGCATTGTGCATCGCAATTGTCATCTAAGTTTCGTATTTTTAAGCGCTGAGCTACTGGGGTTTGCAGAAGCATTGTGCCTTGCGATTATCGTCATGAATTTCGGATTTTTAGGCACTCAATTGCTGGGGTTTGTAGAAGCATTGTGACTTGTGATTATCGTCGTGAATTTCGGATTTTTAGGCACTCAATTGCTGGGGTTTGCAGAAGCATTGTGACTTGTGATTATCGTCGTGAATTTCGGATTTTTAGGCACTCAATTGCTGGGGTTTGCAGAAGCATTGTGACTTGTGATTATCGTTATGACTTTCGAATTCTGCTGCTGAGGCTCCTTGGGTTTGCACAAGTATGTGCCTTGCAATTTTGGTCCTCCTCTGGTTCTGGACTCTGCCACTGAGGTTGCAAGGTTTGCAATCAAATTGGGCCGAGCGATTCTTATCCTGAGTTCTGAAACTACCGCTGAGGCTGCTAGAGTTTGCCACCGAGTTGCTGCTTCTTCTTGCTCGATTATTCCTATGGTTTCCAAATTGTTTTGCAAGAACTTTGTTTTGTGGTCTAGTAGTATGTTGTCATGAAGAAGTCACTCGCCCATTGTGAATGGTGGCTTTTGTTCGAGGCGTGCCAATTTGGAGTGGCAGCGAGTAAGCAAAGTAGTTTCAAATTTCCTTAAGCAAATTGATCTAGACGAAGACGAGGATGAGGAGGTTTTCCTGACACCGCCTAAGAGCCCGAGTAGTCTTTCACGGGCAGATGCTCCCTCTCTTCATTTGAGCGGTAATTTCAAACCCTTGACAAAAGTGCAACGTCTGTTTGAAATGCATGATCGGGTTTTAGATCAAGTCTTGCTAAAACCACATGTACTTCCACCTTATTGTAGTGTAACAACTCGTGAATGTCGTTGGAAGGAAACAACAGTTTCTTACTCTCGTGGCCCTAAATCCTCTTCTAGAAGCGGAGAGTTCGAGTTGAAGGAGAAGCTTAGAAGTAGCAAGAGACCAATGTAAATCTTCTCTTTCATTTGCCAATTGTTTTCAAAATTATGGTGCAATTCAGGTTGTTTCACAATTGATTTGATTTTGAATTACGGTGTTTCTGCCAATTTGCAATGTTTAGTGTCCTTGATTAGGAAGCGCATTTTTGTTTCGTTTCATTGGAATGTTAGCATCACAATGGCAGAGTCAACTTTAGACGAATGCATTACCAATGCTGTCGGTCTAGGGTCTTTTCCAGTAGCTGGCACCAATTACGCTGCTTGGTTTGCTGAGAAGTGGAAGGCTAGTGGGCGAGAGAAAACTTGCAAATGCCGTGCGCGTAAAGCGGAGCTACTACGTGTAGAAGATTCACGAGTAGAAAGCAGTACAGATCACGATCCCAAATTCAGCTTTGCAAGTCCAAAACAAGGTAATCGGACTAGTGCCACTCTTGCTCGAGAGATTAGCTTGTTCATAGCTAAGAAGATGATGAACCATGATACTGAGGTTCAGCACCTCACTATCACAAAAAATTTAGGCCAACCCATGCTCAAGCAGATGGTACCCCCTTTTTTGAGGGACCCTGCTGATGTTGAACTCAGATATGACATTCTTGGTGGTCTCAAGCAGGGAATGCAGAGTCACCTCGTGGGGCTCAGGAAAGCTAAAACTCTTCAAGCAAAGAACATTGTCACTACTTTTGTAGTTGCACCAGGAATTGGAAGTGGGAGGGGTGTGCCAGGTTTACTTGGAATGGATCGGAGGAGTATCAAGAAGGCGCTTGTTAGGAGAGTTTTGCTAGACACAAAACAAGATGCTTTCTGGTTGCGAGATCAAAAAAGAGTCCGCTCAGATGCTCTTTCAGATGCAACAAAGAAGATTATTAGTGAGTCGTGGGAAGAAGAGACTACGGTTTCACCAAATTGGAAGGACATCGTCAAAAAGTGGATTGGGCGTAATCTTTACATTGAGCATGCAACTCAGTATCTCCAAGTGTCTCAAGTACATCTGCAATTTGTAATTCGGAGTTGTGGTTTAGGATGATATGATAATAGTAGCTGCTATGGTGTGAATTTTTGTCACTTTGATTCTCAAGGATTTCTTTAAAGGTTCTTCTTCTATAGTCATTGAAAGAAATTGCGAGGTGCTAACAGAGTAACAGTAGGGCGGGCCCTTAGGCAATGCTAAGTGTATTATTTGTAACAACCTTAGACGTGGTCAGGGGTTTAGGTTTACTTCTTCACTGCTTTACCGTTTTTTTGCTTCAAGAAGATAAGCAATTCAGCACCCTCAAAGCGCCATTCAAAATTTGTGGTCCTTTTCCTAGGAGTATGAAGAGGGGCTGCTTCTCCGGTCCTTTGTAGTTGTGGGTTCAGCACTTTGGATTGGATCACATAACAGCTCAGCACTTTCTTCTGCTTAGCTCCTTAGAGATCCTTTATTGTGGTATAGGGTAAGCAGATAATGAGAGTATATTGCTTTGGAAATTATTGGTCCTCCTGGGTCCTTTTTGTAAGGAGCACAACACTATTTGGAGTCTTTGGTGGTCCTTTTTATAAGGAGCGTAGCACTGCTTGGAGAGTCCTTGGTGGTCCTTTGTGGTTTCAGCTAAGCAGTGAGGTTTAAGATGTGCTTTGCTTGCAGTTGGAGTTCTTCACCGAATTTAAGAAGAAGTATCCATATGTGAAGTGTGGGTTGAGGACATTTGAGGCATTGAAATGTTGGTGGGTAAGGAGATTGAGATTATGGAATACATGCTGTTGCAGGTATCACCAGGACTTTTCAGATTTCCGACATGGCTTGAATGCTATGAGGTGTGATTTGCTGGGCGTACACAAAGATTGTACTTGTGATTGTATTGTTTGTGGTACCATTCGTGATTGTGAAACCATTGGGACTGGATGTGATGCCCACAATGAGATTTATGAACGACTAACACATCTATGGAGTTCAGTTTTGTGCCAAAAGGGTGAATTGCAGATTTGGTACAAGCGGGAGTGCCTTCTAGGTGACTGTGAGAATTGTGGTGTCCAAAATTTGCGGATTTGCCCTGTTGAGCTTTGCTCTGACAAGCTGGTCAAATGGAAATGCACAGGGTACGAGGTAATTGGTGTAGGGGAAGACGGCAATCAAAAGAAGGCCATCAAATTTTTCTACTGTGAAACCCCCCCTTCTGAACTCCTCAATTACTTGAAACCGAAATTGAAACAGTTCATTGTGCACAATTTTTTTGCTTCATGGCAGGACTTGCAATTCAAAGAATTGTTTACTTCAGTGCTTGATGGTACTCTTATATCATGCATTGATTTTTCCGAAAACTATTCTATGAAAATTCAAAATGAAATCCAATCTATACATTGGCAAAGTCAACAAATATCGATTTTGGTCCACATTACTTATCGTTTGAATCCTGATTGGACCTTGTCGGGTGATGAGCCTTACTTGCTTAAGGAAGTTCATTATTATGTTTCGGATGACAAATGTCATGATTCCTTGTATGTTCAGCACGCTTTTCTTTTGCACTGGAATTACCTCAAAGGAGAGGGATATCAACCCACTAACCATGTTGTCTGGAGCGATGGTTGTTTAGGGCAGTTCAAATCTGCTCGAGCTTGGTACTTCATAAGCCGATTCCCTAGCTTAACAATGACTGATGAGTTGCCTGAAGGTTGTCAAATTTCATGGAATTACTTTGCATCAGGATATGGTAAAGGTGAAGTTGATGGGGCAGGGGCGCTTCTCAAGCGGGAGTTGTATAAGGAGCAACTGAAACCTAACGGGAGACAACTCCAGTGTACTGCTCATGTTGTTCACTTTCTGCAGGAAGAAAGCAATAAATTCCATACAGGGCGACTTGGTGAACGCCAAAGAATCACTAAATTCTTTTGGGAAATCAAAGAAGGGGACATTTCGAGGGTGGACAAACTTGAGGCAAACACGATTCCTGGCAGTCGAGGGATGCACCAATGCCGTTCCTTATCGTGTAAGGACCCAACCTTGATCCAATTCCGAGAACTCACTTGTTTCTGTGTGGCTTGTGTAGATCCCAATTGCAATTTACCTTGCTACCAGAAGGCTCACGTGCCCGATTGGACACTTCGGAAGATATGTCCAAAGTCGAGGACAAGCTTACGTCATTTGCCTGAGCAGGATTGGGATGACACTGAAGCTGATGTCGGGGATCATGACATTGTGCGGGAGAAAGTGCGAGTTGGCTTCAACATTGCTGTGAAGGCTGATTTAGACAATGGTGAGTCATTTTGGATCATGTTGGTCACAAAAGGAGAACATGTGAATGCTTCAGCGTTCAAAGACAACTACGAGAATGAATTTTTCCCTGGTGAAATCCTAATTCAAGGCCATTGGTATGAACAGTACGCACCTAGCTCCAGAAGTTATTTGCTCCGTGATGATAGGCCATTTGCATATGTGCATAGTCATGCAATTGTACTGTCCGATTTTGGGATGCCTCCAACAGCGCATTCTGTAAAGGGGAATTTTGCCAGTTATGAGTTAAAAGTGCCCATTTTGGACTCTATAACTGGCTCTCTTTTAGATGCAGAGGCTACAGCTAGGTTCTGTACTTGAATGGACCTCCTGGAGAAGGATACCACCTGGGAATGTAAGCACCCATTTTTACCTTCTTTCATTTTCTTCTTGAAGCAAATGATCATTCACTTCATGTCTTAGGATTTTCATTTGGCTTGAATTTGACATGCGGTTTGTTTATGTTTGATTTGCATTTTGCAGGACTTTGTGATTGTTATTCTATGAACACTGCAAAGTAGTTTTGAAACAAAGGTTGCCTATAGGACGAAAGTCACGAAACGGTAAGCTTTATTTCACTTGTCAGCTCCTCATCTTTAGTTATGCAGATTTGACCATTTTGCTTGTGCGAACTACATTTTCCTCACTGTATTGTCTGCAAGTTGTTCTTTTGTAGGTGCTATGAACAAATCTGAAATAATACTTAGATTTGTGAACTGCTTTGAACTTGTAGAAGTTATTTACATAAATTCTTGACTTGTAGCAGGTGCATGGCAATGAATTTGGAGTGTGTATGGGTGGTCTGAAGTACGCTTATGTACTTAGTTCTTTCTATGTTGGTTTAGGAGTTAGAATGACATTTTGTAAACAGGGTTTTTTGGCCCTCTATGAATATGAATGATTTACTCTGATTTCTATATTTATGTTGGTATTCAATTTCATTGAATACAGCTCATGTACTTTTGTTTCATTGAAGTTTGATTAGCCACAATACATGTGACTTTTTTGGCTTTTACTACATTTCATTCTGTTTAGGGCCAACACAAATCTGTCAATTTCATAGACAAGTGATACAATTGGCAATTCACGCCAATTCACAAAAGTCCATAAATGACAGCTGCACTCTTGACACTTGGCTACAGCGCTTGCATTGCATGTCACAGTGAGTGTTTGGAACTCTATGTGCAACATTTTTCTTATTTTTCTTAGAAACATGCATGGATCATTCCAACTAGAATACCAAAATAATCACCTACACTGCAATGGATTAGCATGCATTTTAAACAACACAAGAGAAACCAACATTGAAGAAAGGATAAGCATACACCTTGAGTTGCACATTACAAAGAGACTCAGTTAAGTTATGGAACCACGTCTTTACTAAAAGGAACATTGCCAATAAAAAACAATGAGTCCAATTCACAAAAAAAGCAACAAGTACCATTCAGCAATGCTCTCAAAACTTGGTCACTGGCAAGGAGTGCAAATTTTGCCTAAACTCTACCCTAAGCAATATGGCACCCTACTCAATGGCATGCAAAGAAGAGGGAGCCCCAAATCAACTGAAAAGAGACACATCAGTAACAAGCTGTCAAGCTGATAAGGCCCTCACGTGAAACAATGACAGCTATGCACATATTTGGCAGAATTATCTTTTCGTAGTGTCAACTTGAGTGGAAACTCGGCCTGCAGGTGTACATGGAAGGGCCCCACGGGATTTTCTTTTTGAATTCTTTGTCTTGGCCTTCCCCTTAGGACTAACAGAATTCAAAGCCCAACGCTCAATTGTTTCCTCGCCACTTCATTGTGGAAGAAGGTCCAATTGAACTTCCACCCGTGGTTCATTGTCTCCTAAAAATTTTACTTAAAATCTTACTAAAAATTTGAGTGCAAATTTTACTAAAAATTTGAGTGCAAATTTTACTAAAAATTTGAGTGCAAATTTTACTAAAAATTTGAGTGCAAATTTTACTTAAAATCTTACTAAAAAGACGTTACTTAAAAGACGTGATGTCTAGGATACTACTTAAAACACCCCATTTTCTTGTAGTGTTTTAAGAAAAACACCTCCACTACTACAAGTACTTTGGTTACATTTTTTCTCTTAAAAAATAAGAAAATACACTACAAACTTCTAATCACTTCCCTAAGCCTACAATCTATCCACCTTCACTTAGAAGATGCATTGTTGTCTTCTCCACACACATAAGCATCCACAGATGCCTTGATTATAGCTATTTGATTTTTGGGAATTTTGATTCTTGGATCAGAAGTCCCTACTCTCACACGTGGCTTCCAAGCAGTCATGATACAGTCCGTATGCGTCCAGCTCGGAGAAATTGCCTTATCCTCGCACCAAGAATTCCCTTGTTTTGTATCCCAACCTCTGTATGTATCCTCCATAACGTGTTGAAAAGATGTAGCCGTCCAATATTGCAGCTCAATTGAATTGACATGCCCTGGATCTGGATTAGTAAGTGCATGAGCAAGCCAAAATGGGCGGAGGTCACCATCAGCAGGTTGCACTGCAACAAAATAACCCGCGTATACATCACGACCAACACGGAAAGAAAGTGCTGGACGGTCATGCCTGCGACCAACAAATGGTGCATCTTCTGCAAATTCCTCATGCATTTGACCATCGTCAAGGTATTGGTCTTCCACTTCCTTAGAGATTTGAGAATTTAGCCAAAATCCATTCCGCAATTTTTCATGCATCACGAAGGGTGTGTTCAGAGCACTTCTGACACCTTTCCAGTATTTCCGCACTCGCTCATTCTTCCTTCGGAACTCTCCAGACAAGTTTTAATTAGCCATTGCACCCCACAATGCAATATATCCTTCTAAACCCTTGCAAACCTCATCAAAACAACGCATTTTTTGTGGAGCCAAAGGTGGAAGTGTACCCCTTGGCACTTTAGGACCTCCATCTGTTGCCTCCTTCCACAAGTGAATGCCTCCACCTTCCTTTGGCAGCCAATCCACATCAGTACACAAGATCTTGTATTGTATCAAGGGCCATCCACTAGAATCCTTATCAAATTTGAATTGCTGCGCTTGAGAATGGTCCAATAGAAAATCATCACCTATATGCAAATACCCCTCTACAAAACACTTGAAATCAGGAACCTCTTCAATGAGATGAGGAATCACAAGCTGTGTTTTGCAATCCATGAAAGACTTCATTAACCTTGGAAGTGTAGGGTAATCATTTGTCTTCAATTTGCTATTTCATCAACCAAAGAGAGCATCAATGTCCTCATGAGTGTGTCCGACAATGAGGAAATTGATGTAAATCTCTTGAAAAATAGCTCTATAGACTAGGAGAGAGCAAAATGCAAAAACCCAGCGGTTCTTGTTGTCACCAGAAGCATTGTTAAGTTGAAGAGTCAATGTTGGAGGAAGAGGCTTAGCTTCCACCAACTCATCTGGGGGTGACCCAAGAGAGTCCGTATAAGTTTGTGTGCCTAATAACAAAGCCTTTGTCAATTCAGAACGATCACGTCCTGCAAACAGTTCACGAGATGAATGCTTTGGTTACGCTTCCAAATCTCTTAACAATTTTGCAATTGATCCTATGGTATGGTTGGAGTCTGTGGAGAAGATGTCTAAGCCATAGTGCACATATCGCACATCTCCATGCCCATGAGCAATCATACCCGTAATTGCCACGGGCATCTTCATGAATGAATCATTTCCTTTGCTCTTGTGAGAGAAATGGGGAGAAGCTGTTTTTGAGTGATCCATTTTATCATGGATGTCGCAGTCCGAATTTTTGGTTTTCAGTTGTTTATCTAGAAAACGGAACGAAAACTATCGATTAGTATCTAGGTTTTGTCTAGAAACAGCAGAGGACGGAAAATTAGGAAAGACATTGAAATAGTGGAGTAGTTCGAACGAATCCAATCCTAGTGGTGACACCTAGGAACCGGATAGAAATCGGATCCTTGTCCGGAAGTAGTAGTAGACCGGATTGGGGGTATAGAACCGGATTAGGGTTAGACCGGATTGGTGGGACCGGACCGGTAAACGTCATCATGACGGCTTTTAGGTCAGGAGAGACTATAAAAGGCCAGCACCTCCTCAGTCGCACTCTTTTTTCCAAACTCCGTTTGGTGAGAGTGTTTTGTCGCGCTCCTCGTGTTTCGGCGCTGTGTGAGTGTTCGCGTGTGTGCGTGAGTGTGCGAGTGTTAGAGGTGTGTTGCAGGGTAGGTTCCCGGTTGCGTATCGATCGCTGTGCAGGATTCCGGTTGAGATCGGAGAGAGAACGGGACGTGCGGCTAGGACTGTGTGAGGTAGAATCGGAAAGGACTGTCTTAGATCTAGTCTGTGTCCATGCCGCAGCTTAGGCGGAACAGACCAGGCCCATCCACGTCGGCGGCTCCGGTCAAACTCCGGAAGGTCGTTCCGGTTCTCCCTTCGACAAAGGAGGAGATGGAGATGCTCCGGTTGGATCTCAACCGGATGGGGTGCCAGGGTTTGCTCGACAAACCCTGGGGTTTTAAGGACGAGCGGATGGTGAAGGAGATCCAGGGGAAGTGGACGAACCAGTTCGGCAACACAATCCGCTGTGTTCCACATCAATGGACGGAAGAGATCTGGAGGGAGGTATATAAGTTCCGGGCAGGAGGCCACGGGATGGCAAACCGGAAGGACGAGTACGTCCGGGGCAAGTTCCGAGGAGCGGTCAACCCCAAGGACGGATACGCGGTAGAAGACTGCATCGACGACCGGCACCGGAAACTGTTACAGTTCCTGATCCCGATCCTCCATCCGGAGAAGCCGACAAGGGTGACAATCACCCTCGGCAACACTATTTTTGGTGCCCTGAGCGGTGACCGGAAAGCGGACTGGGCCCGGATCATGTTCGATCTGGTGGCCCAGTTGGCAACGAGGGTCGGAAGGAGTAGGCCAACACCCGTGTGTCCCTACCTCTTCCACCTCTATGAGCAACACCAGCTCCTTTTAGACTCGGAAGAGAAGGAGTGGAAGGTCCAGGAAAATCTCCTGAAATACGGAGAATCGGAAACGAACGAGGAGGAAGAGGAAACCGGATCCGAGACCGAAGAAGAAGAAGAAGATGAAGAAGAGGCGGAGAGGCAGCCCAAGCGGCCCAAGACGACGTCTCCGACCGGAAGAGGATCTCCACTCGGTGATAAAACCGGAAAGGAGAAGACACCGGAAGGGGAGAAGGCAGGCTGTTCGAAGAAGGGACCGGTCGATCCGTTCGAGAAATTGGTGAAGATCCTCGTCGACATCCGCCTGGACTGGGAGGCGAATAGAATTGCCCTAAACCAGATCGGAGAGTTGGTGCAGGCAACACCGGATAGCAAGTTGCCAGGGAAGGTAGCGGAGTGCATCACCAATCCGGTCGAGATCCGGAAGCAGGAAGCAGAGATCCGTCGACTTCAAGAGGAGGTCGACATGTTGAAGGCGGAAGTGGCCACCTTCAAGGAAGATATGGCCGCCACCCGGATAATGGCGGACGAGACGCAGAAGGTGGCGGAATCGGTGAAGGCGACTTTCGGTGAGACCGGAAGCGTGGCAGTCAGGGCCAGACTCTTCGATGAGAAGGTCTTAGAGGAGAAGAAACTATCCGGTACACGGATAGTCCGGATCCTGACTGACTTCTCCGAGCAGGTGGAGAAGAATTTGGTCTTAGCGCGAGGAGCGGCGGACCGGATGGAGGAGTGTACACAGAAGCTGACCGGATCGATGAGGGTCCACCTATCGGACATCTCCATGCCGGAATCGTTTCCGGAAGTGCCAGACCCAAGGGAAGGAAAGGACCAGACTCCGTAGTCAAAGCCGAGTCAGCCTTCCCAGACCGCGCCGATCAACATCGAAGACTCTCCCGGTTCTGACATGCCAAATCCGATGGCTGGAGAGCGGAACAGGAACTTGGAAGAAGTCTTTGAGCAATTGGAGGCGGAGCCCAAGAGTCCTTCGTTGGGGCGCGGGATAGCGATGTAGAATAAGTTAGGAAGGATAGGATAGGAACAGATCTGGATTAAGTAATCCGATCCGGTAGTGTTAGAAGGACCAGAAGTTAGGATCCGGATTTAGGTTGACTTTTAACGGCTCTTTTTGCCTTTTGTTATTTTTGGAAGTTCTCAAAGTGTATATAATTCAGTCCTTGTGCTGAGGACTGGGAGTCTTTCCTTCTACATTTTCTTTGTGTTCTCTCTTTGTACTTTCTTGTTGTACGTTCTCCCATGTTTTGGCAGAGTTGTGCGTGAGGGAGTTCGGAAAGCACGAGCGGATGCGTTGGGATTTCTCCCCTTGGTGTTTTTCTTGGTTCTAAGTGCATGTGAGCGGATAGGATAGAGTTGGGAGTGAATTTCAGTGCCTCAGCGCTTCTAGAATTTGAGATTCCGGGTGAGAAAGCCGTTGTTAGGCTAGGCGCATAGGGAGGGAGTCCTTAGTCGCGCTAGAACTCCTGGGTGAGAAATCCGGTTGAGTGTCCGATCTCCTGTGAGGTCTCACCATCTTAACAGTAAACGGAAGAATTCTAGTTGACGTTGGAATGGACGGGTGCACTTGTAACCGCCTTAGCTTCGCACGGAATAGGATGACATTAGGGTCATTGTAGTATTGAGAGGATCGTACGGGGGGTCTTTGTGTGACCAGTGGACCGGATTGCAATCTGGATTGCTGTAAAGGACCAAACCGGATCCGTACTAGCCTAGGAAGGAAGGGATTTGGAAAGTGGGTCTTCAGCCACTATAAGTCACGGAAGGTGTGGTGGGCCTACCACTCTCAAAAGCAAGCGGCGAACCCTTTGATGGCTAAACAGAGGTAAAACCAAACCGGATAGGAGAGGAAATGGTTGTGAGTTGTCTAGAGCGGATTGGCCTAGACGGATACCCGGACCGGAAGAGATAGGGTCCTGGGGTTGTGTTGGATTCGATAACCAGAAGACTAGCTGGAATCGGAAGATAGCAAGAATCCGGTCCTTTGTTTTCTGGGTGTTTTTGGTTCCGGTCATAGGAAGAGGACCGGAAAAGATGACTGTTGTCCCTGACTTGGCTTAGTTCGTTAATAGAGTTAGATACTTCACAGAATCTCGTGGGTTCGATCTTTAGAGTCACTTTGTTATGCTTTAGAGTGGTTTTTGGGAGTATAACATGGGAATTGCTTATCCTGTGCTGCGACAATGGACAATGGTCAAAACTTTGTCAGGAAACATCTCTGACATTCTACAATTTCCATAAGACAAATACCTATGCGCCTTCTGTCCATCAAGGTGCGCCTTCAATTTATAGGCCCACAATTGTTGTGCTTGTGAACCAGGAGTGCAAGCACTCTTCAGCTGCTTTAACCTATTGCAATATCCGCAACGTGCAAAACTATCACCCCTAGCCTTTGGAGCAAACTCTGGAAAAGATTGACGTCGAATGTTGCTCAATCCACTAGCTGAAATATGTTACAATTGAAATGACGAATTGACATTGTTAATCTCCGCTAACTTGTCCTTCCAGTGAAATCTAGATGGTAAAACCATGGGGAAAACTTTCTCCCCAAAGTCAAGGGTCTTCGTTTTATGTGGCATTGCATCAACTTCGTTGTCCACCAATAATCAAAGAGAGGCCGTCGCTTGTAAAGTGCGGGTCTGAGGCTTCTTCATCTCTAGATTACCATGATGCTCTGGTTTGTCCTCCTTCTTGGCTTTCTCTTTGTATCTATGAAAAGTAGCTCTGAATACTCCATGAATATGGCACCAAGCCGTGGGACAAACTTCATGTTTTGACAAGGTGATCATATCCCTTCCATTTTGATCATGGTGGATTTGTCCGTGTACATTGAGCAAACGAGACTTCCGAGTGTATACTCCTCCGTCAACATACATTACGGACCGAATGGCTTCAATCTACCCATGTGGAAATGGTTGTATACAATTCTTGGTGCAACACTCCTTGCTAGATACCTTAGCCACTGACTGCAGGGTGAGAAGGACATCTTTTCTTGGGAGCAGGGTTGACAAGACGTCCAGACGTCCGGACATGGGCACTGCTCCCTGGACGTCTTTTGATATACCTGGTTTTTAAGGTCGACCGTCCAGTGGACGGGCGGGCGGACAAGGCACTAGTAGAAAACGTAGGAATTTTGATAGAATTTTGTTGATTTAGACGTGTTGATCCGGTCACTGTTTTGTTGATTCCAACAAAAATATGTTAATTGTAACAGATTTCTGTTGAAATCAATAAAATAGTGAACGGATCAAGATGTCCAAATCAACAGAATTCTATCAAAATTCCTACGTTTTCTACTAGTGGGGCGTCGGGCTCGTGGATGGGATCGCGCGAACAGGGTCCGGCAGTCTGGGTATCCACTTGCTTTTCCGACGGTCCGATCGACTGTCCGCGCTCCCATCCGCCACCTCCGTCCGTCGGTGCGACCGCCTTCAACGATGGTTGTGCGATCCAACAGATGCCAATTTCTGTCCTCACGATCTGCCCGTCCGATTCTGGGGCGTCCAATTCGCACGTATGCGTCCGCATTGCTTGGTCCGCCTTCGGACGACATAAATAGCGCGGCGGACGGCTTATTCTTCACAATTGTTTCCCTTGCGGAGTGGGTGATCCAGTGCCTCTCAGTGGCTCTATGCGCCCCTTTCGTTTTGGTGTGTGAACGATTGTATTCGGATACTGAATTGCACCAAATTATTTTGGTGATTACTTGGTTTTGAAGGCCTTGTTAACAACTTCACCCCGTTTCATTGGCAAGTGTCAAACATTTTGTTCAGTTGTTGTAAAGATTCATGTGAACTTCGTCATCAAATCATTTCATTTTAATCAAGGTTATCATGCCTCGCGATAAAAGCTCAAAGTCCAGTAAGAAAAACAAATCCCAGGACATGAACTGGGAAGATTGGGCAAATCCAATGTGTATAGCTAAACCTGGATGGGAAGAAGAGCCCAAGAAGGTTTGGGATTGCACAATGTGCAAAAAATACGTCAAAATGACGCACCTCTCCAAAATGTGGTCACAAGAACGAGCAGACAAACAAGTTCGACGCTAGAAAGGACAAATTTCCACGTGCAAGAGCCAACACTTTGTGCACCGATACGAGAAAGTAACGCAATGGGCTGAGCTGCCTGACTCTAGACAAACCAAATGTCATGAATTATTCCAACATGGCCATGGTTTGGGCAGAGATTGTACTCCACAAAGATGTAGACTAGCGCACAATTTACGAGAAAAATGTTGACAATATGAAGCGCACTGACGCTGTTATTTATACGAGTTGGACTCAACTGAGCGATTGTATGCGAATGTGGTCTAATTGAGGGCAGTTTGAATTTCCGCCGGTTGTATTGCCGGATGCTGAGGATGAATGGTCGGACAACGATGATGTAGAAGACAATCCAGCACTCGTAACATTTATAGTGGAACATGAGCATCAAGAAGCTCGGGAAGACATCGAGTTCAATCAACAAATGCAAGAAGCTATAAGTAGAAGCATAGAGGATCAGGATCAACAACACGGGCATGACAGGTCCTACCAACATGATCATACTGCATCTGGTTCACAAAATGGTCAAAGGGTCTTACACTATGCTAACGACACCCAAGGTACTTATTACAACCTAGAAAGAAGCCATGGAACCACACATGATTTTGGATCTAGCCAAGGAGGCTCCCAATACTATCCCGAATCTACTACGGATGGTTCATATAAGCGCCACACAAGCTCTCATCATGTCAAACCAAGGCAAGGAAGGTCTCAACATCGTGATGTAGTTTCTCTTCCAACTTTTGGAGGTCCTTACTATGGAAATCCCAATCAAGGAGCTGCGTCAAGCAACTATAGATGCACTTGGGGCGAAGGACCATATCTTGGCACTTATGGATCCGATTCCACACCACCAAAACGTAGAGATGACATCCATTCAGATTCCGAGTAAAGTAGGTAGAGCTATTTTAGTCGTTGTCTCACAATCGAGTGGGCCTTGGAATCTTTTGCCATTGGATTATGGAGTGTGACAATCATAGTACAAAAATATCGACATCTCGGCAAATAGCATTTACGTACTAAAATACTTTTATATAAATATATTGTATTAAAATGTATTTGGAGGTTGATACTTGGTATCATCATAGCGGTATCGTTCAAGTATCAACTGTATTGCTTTTCAATATAAAAAATATTTGCGTATGATGAAATTGTATTATCATTATATGTGTTCAAAATTGATTATACAATTTTGTATCCAACCATACCAAGCTAACATCCATCAACAATAATTGTTGCATTGCCCTTCTCATCCAAGGATTTCAAGCAAAACATATGATGAATGCATAAATAGATGGTAGACATTAGACATTGGAAGTTACAAAACATACAAACATTTCAAAACTTTATATCAATTATAAGGGTGCACATATATTGGCATACATTGATGGTGCATATATATACTAAAAAATCCTTGCACACAATCATATTGATTTCTGTATTTACTTTTACATTTACCTAATACTTCTATAGTTCTATGTAGTCCACTTACACCATAGACACTAATATGAGTGGCGGAAATGTTCATCCGGAATAGGCCAGTTGTAATTATTGGTAAATCAATGGATGATTTCGGACAAGCTACCTCGAGAATCAATCACCGAATCACAAAGGCGCTCCAAGTAAAGGTGAAAAATCTTTGCCAAATCTTCATGGCTAAATCTTGTATGTCCTTCATTTTCCCGATGTAAGCTCACGTAGTCCGTCGACATGCAACCATTGTTGATGGCTTGAGCTATTCGACCAACCGCATATTCCTCCAATTTACGTGATAAATCCGGTATCATTGACACATCCGCATCTCTTCTATGCAAGTATGCAATAGAAGGGTCCACCCACCACCTCTTTTTCAAGGTCTCAGTCCGCTCACTCTGAGAGGTGAACGTGTACAAGGACTTCAATGGTTAATTACATACAGTAGTCATACCCCAAACACAAACTCCAATGTAAACACGGGACTCATCATCGGGAAAGCGAAACATAATATTGTCCACTAAAAGATCATTGTGCAAATGTCTAGCGCTGTGCACTGCATTCATGCGGTGCACCAATGCCCATGCAAGCTCTGTGTGCTTCTTCCTCCAACGACCAAGAAAAAAAGCTTTGGTCACCTCTTCCGGGGTTGGTTGAGAATAAGCCAACTGAATGCCAATGTTATCGGGATATTCCTTATCCATTTTTAACATTTGCCTCAATGTTCCGCCAATCCACCAATACGAGTACCCTTCGTTCTGCGTTGCATGAACAACAGAAAACCGGATAACTCCATCATGTGGAATTCTCACTGTCATTGACTTGTTTTGGTGTTCCAACCTTGCAAGCTGAGGTCGTAAGCGTTGTTGATGAGATACCTTCGCTGCAAACTTCCAAAATGTGGGTATCTCATGACATTCTTCAATTCGGACCCTCCAAATTGTTGCGTATCCACCCCTCAGGATTTGATCATCTTGTGGAATCACCCTTGCTGTTTTCGGAAGCGCTAAGAGATGTCGTCGTCCACATTGCAACTCCACAAGTCCCTCATCACTATTCCACCAATTCATTGAACCTTGCCTATTTTGTGTCTTTGCAAAAGGCACGCACTGGCGAACAAACAAGTCTGCCCTCAAAATGCCTTGTTCAAAAGCGCCATCACCTAATATGCGGTGTTGCTTCCCGTACTTCTCTAACATCACCTTTGCATTCCACAATGCATTATGGACCCTGCTCCTCAAAAATTATTAAAAGCCCTTCTTCTCCATTTCATGAATCCAGTAAGGTACGTTTAAAGCATCCATGAACTTCTGTGCCATATCTCCCTTGAATTTATCTGGGCACTCCTCTTTATACCTCGCATATTTGGTATGCAACGACGCAGTGGTTTTCGACTCATAAAATCTGACAATGCACTCAATGAGAAATGCTTTGCAAGCGAGAGAGGGAGCGTCCATACTCGCCTCAATGTCCGGCACCACTTGTTTGTCCTTTGCAGCCTTCTGTGGTCTCGGCATCGTGATGAAATCACGATTAGAAGTTCACTTGCAATTTCTAATCCACAAGGCAATATACGATTTGCCAGATGATCAGACACAAAATCTAGAAAAAAAAAACAAGTACCCCCTAGAAATCACGCTCTTATCTTCCCTTAGAAAGGAGCCAATGGAAGATAAACCACCAAGCTCTCCGTTCTTTCTTGCATGACACGAGGGGAAAGATAAAAGTGAGGATTGGACGGGCCGTCCGACTCTTTTATCCAAGGTGGACACCTTGACCGACCGCCACATCGGACGGGCCCAACGAGGCGGACGGACAATCGTCCGCCTCATCAGGACCATCCAATCAGGCGGACGCCACCCGTCTGATTCATTGGATGGACTCGATGAATCGGACGTCCGCCGTCCGCTCTAGGCCGTCCGACTGATCAAACGATTTTGGCAAAGGCGTCAGAATGTCAGACGGGCCCGTCCAATCAGTGGGCGCGTGGGCAATCCACCTAATCGGATAGCCCCTCTCAAGTGGAGATGAAATTGAGAGATTTTTTGAGGCCGTCCGACCAGGCAGAGGGTTGCATCATCTGACTCCTAGAACGACCTTGACTGGCAAATAATGACAAGGATGGGAAAGACAAAATTTTCATCGAGATCCACTTTCTTACTTAAAGAACTTGAATCATTAAATAGAACTCCAGCAATTTTTTAATGCAATGATCTTCAATCTTATACCCTAAAACCTAAATCCTAAATTGTATACCCTAAAGTTACAAATGTAAGAAATCATAACTAATTTAAAATATGAAAACAAATGCAAATTAAGTTCCTCAAGAAATATATGGACCATCTTCAATTAAGGACTTAGCTTGAGGATTCTTGATTGGGTTTAGGTGTTTCTTGAATTCATAGCACGCACAAGTTTGCAAACAAATTTTTGAAGTCAATTTTTAATTTCTTATGTGAATATCTTTTGTTAAACAAATTCAACAATAGACTTTTTATGTAACTTTATCAACACCATTGTTCCACAGTTGTTGAATGAATTTCTACCTCAAAGAATTCACCAATGTGCAATTGTACATGGAATTTAAAAATTAAATGTTTACTTCTCTAGCTTTTCTAAAATGGGATGTTTGGTCATTCAACCCTTTTAAGAATATTCACGTACGTCTTCCACCTTGTGCATTTTAGCCAAAATTTAGGCAATTGAGTTATGAATAAATGTGAAATGTTTAACCCCTAGTTTTAGGCACCTTGCTTGACTACATTTTTTGGCTTTGAACCTTTTTAACTAAAAAGTCTGCTCTAATGATGGTGAATTTCTAATTTTATATGATAAACAATTGAGTTGAAAATCTAAAAAAAAGATATTTAAAAAGAAACACTTAGTTTTCACTCATTAAAAAATTGTTAAGTAGAAGAAGATTCAAGATTGAAGGAAAAATTAAATCATTAATAGCTCTAAGATAGAATTAAAATATACTAATTTCAATGGTGAGATTGTTCTAGCAAGGAATCTTGACCTTGTGAAACTTTTTTTTTTTTTTAACTGCTAGAATTCAATTTAGAAATGAATCCTCCAAGTTATTTATTCTAAAAGATACCAAAAAAACTCAGAAAATTACAAAAAATATTGAGGCCATAGAAGCCTGCCTAAAAATCTTACATCCATTTTGTCCCCCGATGGGACAATGGGACTTTAGGGGTTAAATTCAAAAGAACTACATATTCATTTTTTAAAATTTGTGAAGTAGAAATTGGTGCACTATTATATGAAAAATAATACGCGAATAAGTTTTGGAAGAATTGAAGAATTGTTTATCCCAATGAAAAAAATATTCTAATAGACAATTAATATTCTTTGATATCAATTTTGAATAAAGAATTTTGAATTTTAGAAACATAAGACCACTCTATATGCTTTTTCTAACTTCATGGTCCACACTCCGCAAGAGCGCAACATATAACTCCGAATGATTTTTGACAACATTATTTGACATTGAATGGGGCAATTTCTTATAAGTAGGTAATTAGATATCAATCTATACTATCATGACCAAAATGATTTTTTAATATTACATCAAAATAATATCACACATCCATTTTCAAAATACACTTCTAATTTGGACAACATTTATATGAATGACATGAACCCTAAATCCTAAATCCTAAACTCTATAATACAATTTTGTATACAAATATCTTAAAAGACCGTGACTTTGATGCAATAGTATTATACAAGTACATAGCAATTGTTTCTAGTTTTATGACATTAAGTCGGATTTGGCTTACTTGGACAAATTTCTTCATAAAAACAGTTACTTTAAAATTGAGATGTCTTATAATATATAGTAATATATGATTAAAATCCAAATAAATTTTTGAATAATTAAATCTATGATCTATTATAGAAAAATTAGGAATTTTTTTCTTAAAACTATAGATAGCATTTCATTTTGATCTTTCAAGATGGTCAGTTCAAAATATCATTGAGATGTTTAATTTCAAGATTGAACCTAAAAATATAATGTGCACATTGAAGAATGAACTTTGATGTTTGGCCCGTGAGGAGTTCAATGTCTTTGAAGTATTCACATTGGATGCTTGTTGTCATGAAGGCACACTCTTTGCAAGTGACCTGGCGATTTTAGGAATCCTATCACTACTAGAAAACCATGACCAAATCACCAAAAAATCAACTGATTTCTGTTGTTTCGTGCACTAGAATGACCATTTTCACTAATTTTAGAACTTTTTGTTAATACCAAGAGAAGGCTACCAATTTTATGTTGATTTGAATAGTAGAATGACCAAATCAGCAACATCTTGTTGAATATGGAACCTTTTTGGAATTTTTTTGGAATCTTTTAGAATCTTTTGGAATCTTCTAAAATCTTCTGGAATCTTCTGAAATCTTTGTAAAAATTTAGATTCAACTGAGACCATTGTACATTTTAGAAGATTTTGGAGGATTGTGGATTGTTTTTGTACCTTTAGCATTATGTAGGACAAACCTGGCACATTGATGTCAAATAATTAACTAATCCTTAAAGCCTTAAAGCATAATTTCAATCCATTTTTGGATGGACCTTCTACAATGCAATATTTGTTGAATATGATTCTTATAAATTTTTTTTTTTAAAGATCTGTTTTACTACTGGCTCAATGCCTATAAAATTTTAGACCAATCCAATTAAGTGGGGATTAAAAGTTACTCTGTATATCTCAAAAGGTCATTTTTTTTTAAAACAAATGAACTAGGCAACTATGACAAATAGGCGTAATTGGTTTGAAATTCTTTTAACATACTTTCAACAAGATCAAATGTTAACAAAATCTCCAAAGTTTGAAGACATTCAAGCACAAATTTTTTTTCCAAGTTCCAATATATTTGACACTCGTTTCTAAGAGTGCTCAACATTAGAAAATGAAGATTAGCAATACACATGCTTGCACAAAACTAGAAAAAATCATAGTCATTCAATTTCAAAATCGGATTGTGATGCTAAAACAAGATTTCAAAAAAAATTTCAAAAAAATATGAACTATCAAAATTGGTAACTTGATGACTTTTAATTTAACTTCAAAATATTGTTGACACCAAAATTTGGTGCCTTTACCATTTCAAGGTTAAACACCACAATTGAAATTTTAAATATAATGACTTTTATTTTTTTAACTTAATCATTCAAAAATTCAGTGATTTTTCAATTCAGTAGACTTTGGCGGACATTTTGGCATAGTAGAATAACTATTTTCAAAAAACTTTGAACTAAAAAAAAGTTGAAAAATCAAGCTAACTTTCACCTCCAAAAATCCGTTTGTGGTTTTGATCCTCCAATAAAAAGTTATGGACAAAAATCAGAGAGGGATAGCAAGAAACATTTTTTTTGACATTTTCGAACACCTTCTCTGATTTCTGTCCATAACTATTGAATAGAGGATCAAAACCACAAACGGATTTTTGGAGGTGAAATTTAACTTGATTTTTCAACTTTTTTTAGTAGAAAGTTTAAAAAAAAAATTGTTTTACTATATCCAAATGGCCTCCAAAGTCTGCTGATTTTAGTAAAGCAAATAAAAACCAATGCAAAAACTAGTTATATAGAATTCTACATCTTATTTAGTCACTTAATAATTTACATGGGGCAATGGCTACGAACTTTGGACCTCAACCATGAGGTCCAAGGTTCGAAGCCCCACAGCAGCACCCGCTCACGTGGTGGGTTGCCTAGGTGGCACTGCCACGTGGGGACTGTCTAGGTGGCTTCGCCACGCGGCGGGTTGCCTAGGTGGCAGGCTGCCTGCAATTTCCAAGCAGCTTAAAAAAATAATTTTGAAAATTTTGAAAAAGAAAAGAAAATCCCTTGTAAAAATGGCCAAAACAACAGAAAAAAATCAACATATTTGAGTTGATCCTTGGCCAAAACAACACGTCCAAAACAACAGATGCAATCAATAGATTTGAGTTGCGCCCAAAACAACAAATGCAATCAACAGATTTGAATACAAATTTTGTTGTTTTGGTCACAAATTTTCTAGTAGTGTATGCTTCATCAAATGAGAAAAAAACATGAACTTCTAAATAGACGAACACCTGATTCAAAAGTCGAATGAGATGGTCTAACGGAAAGTCTGACGAGAGGATCCGAAAGCTGGTCGGACAGTCCGAGTCAAACACAAATCAAAGGATTGGCCGCACAGTGCACAAATGGGATGGTCCGACGAAAAATCAGACGGAAGGGTCCGAAAGCTGGTCAGACAGTTCGAGGCGGACACGAATCAAAGGATTGCCCGCACAGTGCACGAACGGGAGGGTCCGACGGAAAATCGGACTGGAGGGTCCGAACGTTGGTCGGACAGTCCGAGGGGGACACGAATCAAAGGATTGCCCGCACAGTGCACGAACGGGAGGGTCCAACAGAAAATCAGACAGGAGGGTCCGAAAGCTGGTCGGATACTCCGAGGCGGACACAAATCAAAGGATTGCCCCCACAGTGCGCGGACGAGATGGTCCAACCGAAAGTCGAACAGGAGGGTCCCACCAAAAATAGGACGGGAGGATCCGACCGAAAGTCGGACGGGAAGGTCCAACCGAAAGTCGGACGAGGGGGCAGTCCAAATGCTGGTCGGACTGTCCAAGGGGCGAATGGGATGGTCTGACGAGTGGTCGGACAGTCCGAGGGGCGGACGGAAGTGACCGAGGCGTAGACAGGCAACGAGGCGGACGGGCGAACACTCGGACAAGTGGACAGACAGTCCAAATTCTTCTCTAGTTTTAAGGTATTTGAAAAAACAAAATTTTGATGGTACATGCACAACATGAATGAGCAAATTTGTATTACAAACTTAAAGTTCAAACAATGAATTGTCATAACATAATGTGTTTAGAGGAAGAAACTAAACACCCAAGTTTACATCTTCTCAATCTTTATGGACTAAGGCTGGTAGTCACTATCTCCTTTGACTTCAGCCCCGCTACTATGACCTGTTGTATCCCATCCGGAATCATCATCGTTGGATGAATTTTGCATACTATTTGATGAAGATTGTACAATCTTCCCTCCTTCTTGTACTTGTTTCGATGCGCCTGATCTCACTAGTCTACCTAACTTATGATCCCTTTTGACTTTTAGTAGAGACTTTCCAATACCTCCCTTAGGGTCGTGGATTGGTTTCACCTTTCGCTTGGTTAGCGGCAGACTTGAATTAAGGGGGGTTCTACCTACATTTTGTTTTTTCAATGGAGAGATTGCAAAAGGCTCCATTATTCTTTTCCTCTTAGCTTTTTTGGATTCCTTCACCGCGGGTGGACGTGCTTCCGAACCTCCTGGAATGTTTATCTTCTCTACGGACAAAGCTTCCAGTGTAGGGTTTGAAGATTTGATCGGAGAATGCTTTGCATGGCCAGAAAATTGACAAAACATAGATTCCAATGTTTGCACATCATTGTTGTCTGATGAAACGGATGGATTTGGATTGGCACCAATACGCAATTATTTCAAATTGCTCAAATGTTTTTTTTTTAACCGTGAGTCTCCAGGACCATTCAAAGTTGTGCTACCGCTTGTATATAGTGCATGTCGAGGACCGCTACGTGATGGTAATTGAGGATCTCGCACAAGTTGCTTCATGTCTTTGGCGTTGCGGTCTGGCATTGGACACATAGGTTCCAATACACGTGGATCTTGACTTCCCTCTATTCGAGGTGCTTGGACATTTTGAATGCCGAAAAGTCCAATAGTTTCGCTTGTCAATGCCCTTGATAATTCAATACTTTGGTTGACCACATTTGTGTGAGACTTCACCGTACACTCTCTCATGTCTTCGTGTTGATCATTTTCTTCCGCTCCTACCGTTGTCATGGATGGACACTCGGGAATTCAAATCACTTCATCCATTTGGAGAGTTTCATCACCTATAACTATTTCCTCATCTTCCTTCGCTACCTTCGCATGAGTATTTTCCCTATTTGCTAGAATGTTTTCACTACGCAACAACTCGATTCCATCTAAGTATTTAGCTATGGAAGGTCCACCTTTGTCATATTCATAGTCGTCCTCATCCAACAAAAACTTGTAAGGGTCTTCACAATCATCTCCGATGTCTGCATCATAATGAGGTAGGCTTCGAAGCGGTTCATCATTGAAATTGCGGATGCCGTGGTCATCTTCATCGTCTATGAAGGGATCAACTTCTTCATCGGATTCACCACCCTCATCTTCCGATGAAGACAAGGCCGAATCCTCCGACTCGAGGTTCTCATCGTACCACTTCTTCTTGTCATTTTGCTTTGATGCACCGAGGACTTTGGAATTGGTATACACATATACCAAATCCTGTGCTCTTTGTGGCTTCAACTTGTTCCAATATTTGTTGTGAACAAAAGAGTAGCTACTTCAATTTCGTTCACATGAAGACAATGACACCGGTTGGGCCAAAATCCTCTTGGCAATTGGAGCAATGAGCTTCTCGCACGCGCCCTCAAAATTCCACCAAGCATGCGCCAACAATTGTTGTTCACCCGGATCCAACATGTTGTGGAACGGAGGTTCCCTATGGCGGAAGGCTACAAATTCCTTCACCACCTTTGCATACTCTAAAGGTGTACATATTTGCATCAAAACGCGCTTGTATGCAGCCATGGCATCGGTGTCATCGGCTAGTTCTTTGTCTTCAAGAAAGTAGGGATTCAAAAGTGCTCCTGCATAATGTAAATCGATCTTCACCATATCACGTCGTTCGTAGAACGCCTTCACCAACGGGATGGCTTTGTCCAAAGCCAAACAAAAAGTCTCTTTGTCTAAAGTGAGGACGTGCTTCTCTAGTTTCCTCATAATATGTAACACCTTGCCCATGCATGGTGTTTTCGCATCCAAATCACGAAGAGCATTGACAATTGGAGCTGTCACATCTTCAAAATTTTGACAACGATGCCAAAAATGCCCACTTAGAATGGTCTACTTCACCCATTCGGATTCTAAACGAGTTTTGGATTTTCACGAGTACTTTCTAGCATATTCCTCCCATTGCGGATTTGTCACAGTTTGTTGCAATTGTGCTTTCACCTTGAGCATACGTGCAACCATGTTGTAATTCGAGGCAAATCTTGTTTCCACCGCCAACAACAAGTTGTACTGCGTCGAATATTTTCCAAATATCGCAAGCGGCATGTGCTTCTTCTTGAAGAATTTGACTGTCTTTCGGGAATCTTTCACGACGTCATCAATCCATTGTTCGTTTGCCCAATCTTTTATCAACTAATTCAAGGCATGCACCACGCAACCTTGAAAAAAAAATGTGGGGATAGGTAGTAGATACTAAATTCCATACTGTTGGATTTACAGCCGCATTATCTGTACTCACCTGCATTACATTTGCAGGGCCCACTTGTTCTATGAAACTCTCTAATATAGAGGCCAAATATGGAGCATCTTTAGTTTTCCCAGTTGTATCCACCGATCCTAGGAATTGCTCACCCGCGGATGACACAAGCATGGCATTTATCAATGGCCGATTTGAAACCGAGGTCCACCCATCAATAGACAATGTGGCTCCAAACTTCCTAATACTGATTTCTGTCCGCTTACGGAGATTGACCTCTAAGTCTACCTTTGCTTGGTCAAGCAATTTATGACGTAGATCATGGTATGATGGTAGGCTATAAAGTTGGTGAAACTCCGCCGTTTTCTTCACTACTTTTTTGAAGGCTGGATTTCGAGCTACAGCAAATGGTATGTTTGCTGCATAAAAGAAATTGGCACATATTGCATTCAAAGTGCGTTTATTTGCTTTTTTGAATCCTTCTACTAGCCTACTCTATCTTTGAGGCCTACTGCTTGATGTCCGCTGAGTTCCACGTCCACCTAATGTTTGTGTACTTGGATTTCCTTGGGAAGAACCACCAACATATTCCTCTGGTGCCGTGCATGAGTCTTCTTCGGTAGAGTTCACAGTGTCTCTCGCATTTGACATAGCATGAACAACCATAGGCATAGGTGTGTCGTTGCCATCCACATTGTGTGGAGTACCTCTTTGTGGAATCACTCCATTGCAACGAACAAATAGACCTGGAACTTCAGATGTCATTTGAATACAAAGGCTGATTCCTTTGTCACGACTCTTCGATGTGCCTGCATATCTGAAATGACTAAACATACGGACCGCCTTCTTGGCAAATACCAAGTTGCAAGCCTTGCATTGTACTTTTCCATTTGATAGGGTTTTGTACCAAGAAGACCAATCCTTAGTCATGGTGGTTGTTTTAGGCTCTGTATATTGAAATCAGAAATTTAGAACGTAATGATAACAGTTGGATAAAATCGTTCAAATATTTATGCACAAAGCCTTGAAAAACAAGGCCCCCCTTTCCATTGAACCATACATTACCAAGCAAGGGACACAAAAAATTGCAGCTCCTAGCCCTTGGAAATCTTAGCGTTCAGTTTTTTAGGAGTGCTTGTATATGTCAATTTCAGGACTCTTATAGTCTTCATCTGTTGATGACCGTTGAATATGGAGAAAAAAAAATCCTCCTACAACAGTCGGGCGGACCGCGGACAGCAGATGGTGTCACAACACGGAAATCTAATTTCCGTATAGATAGAGTAGAATAGATGGAATAGATAGAGATTTTTAAATTTTTTTCGGTTAAGAAATGATAGATGTCTTCCGGAAAAGCTTACGTTTGGAATAAGCCTTCATCCGGAAATTAGTTTCCTATCTGACCAGATGAGGGTTTCTGGAAATGAACCGGAGCGCCGCCACCTACGGACTAGGGATCCGGCCTACGAGGCTAGCGGACGCGCCTCGGGAACGGAAACCTAATCCAGTTCCAATCCGAGAACTCGTGGCGCTCTTTTGGCTATTTAAAGGCCACCACCCGCCTTTCTCTCTCCATCTTTTGAGTTTCCAAACTCGTCTGCGCGTAGCTGGTTGAGAGAAAGTCTGGTGAGAGTTCGATTACGGATAGAGAGAGGTGAGGCCGGATTAGGGTTTGCTTTGTCGGTGCAGCGATGGTGGAAACTAGTGCGCCGCGATCCGCAAAGCCGTCGGTAGTTGCCCGGATGGTGAGTCCGTCCATACCGACAGACCCCATTGCTCGACAAGAATTGGAGCAGGATCTCCAGAGATTAGGGTGTGCCGGATTAATCGACCGGCCGTGGAATCTGAGAGGGGAAGAGTTGATTCAGGAGCTGATCAATGGGACTTCGAACCAGTACGAGCTGACGGTGCGAGGGCAGCCCAAGGGATGGATGGAGGACGTATGGGCGGAAGTCTACTCGTTCTGGAAGTTCGGAGACGGGTTTGCCTCTCGGGCGGATAAGTACGCAATCGGAAAGTTCCGAAACCCTCCTCACGCGAAGGAAGGGTATGCGATTAGCGACTGTGTGGACGAGCGCCACAAGAGGGTGTTGAATTTCCTCATTCTGATACTGTATCCGGAAAAACCTACTTGGGTTACGGTTACGATGGCCAACACGATTTTTTGAGCGATGGAGGAGAGAGTGGTGCACTGGGGACGGATCATAGCTTAGGTAGTGTCGAAGCTTGCGGACCACGTGTCCAAAAGCCGGTACAACCCAATCAGCCCCTACCTTTTCCACATCTACCACCATGGAGACGTATTGACGTCGGAAGAGATGCTGGTGTACAACACCAGGTTGGAGTTGGTCAAATACGACCTTACGGATGAGTTGGAGAAGGACAAGCCGATGGAGGCGGAGGAAGACGATCCGGAAGAGGGAGCCTTGGAGCGGAAGAAGCCCAGGCGGAAGTCGACGGATCCGGGTTCACGGGGGAAGCAACCTGAGACGGAACAACGGGAACCAAGCCCAGTTCCGGAAGAAGAGAAGCCACCTCTAAGGGAGTTCTTCGACATTGAGTTTGATTGGATGCATCAGGCCTGGAACCTACACCACAAGGCCATCCAGTTCATGGAAGAGGTGGCGACAGAACTGAACGTGCCACCCGCGGAGATCATTGAAGAAATTTGGCGGAGGCCGAATCTGGAAGTCATCCGTCAAAAGGACGAGCAGATCCAGGTCCTGGAGAGAAGCCGAGAGGAGGCGGAAAGCCGGAGGAACTGGACACAAAGAGAATGCGAGGCGGCACAGAGGAATGAGAGGGACGCCATGCAGATGGTCCGGAACCTCCAAGCCCTGATCGAACAACCGGCGGAGGTTGTGAACAAGGCGAGACTCTATGACGCCCAATTAGTGGCAGGGGGACACGTGGCCGGATCCAAGGTCGTAATGATCCTTATAGATTTTGAGGCTCGAATGCAGAAGGTACTCCAAGAGATGCAGACTTTGGTGGCACGAGTCGATCCGGATAGAGCAATGGACTTCTCGACTTTTCCGGAAGCGGATCTCACCACCAATTCATATCTCCAGACTCCGTCCAAACCAGTTGTGGGGATTCCGGTTTTATCGCAACCAAGGGGACTATAGTCTCTCCTGAAACCATTTGTGCAGTGCGAATGGTTGGCTCAGAGGACTTATTCTCCGGGACAGAGTGAGAGGGAGGGACAGAGCATTCCGGAACAAGGCGGAACTTCCACGCCGGATCAGACCCAGACACCGGAAGAAGGGATGCAGATCCGGGGTAATCTGCTCAACCGGATTGGAGCAGTGGAGAATCCGGCCAAGTCACATCCGGATGACTTCATCCACATGCGGGAGGAAACTCCAGCGAAGCCATTGTCCCCGGAGGCCGTCAATGAGCCGATCAACTTGGATTCACCAATCCGGGAGATGGAGATTCTCGAATCCGAGAAGGAGGACTTCGAGACAGAATCCACGACGGAGATGGATGAGGAAGAAGACTCACCACCGACAGGGTTGAAAATTGGAACGTCCGGGGGCAAATTACGTCCAAAAATCGGACGTCCGGACGCAACGTCCACGGACGCTGTTGCGGACGCAGCGGACATAGTGGCCACCGTCCGACGGACGCAGACCACCGGACGGCCAGACGGGGCGGACGGGCGGATAGCGGTCGGGGCAGACGGGCGGACGGCGGTCAGCCGACGGGCGGTTCGACTCGGACGATCCGACCGTCCGATCAAGTGGACGGTCAGATCGTCCGATTGATCGGACGATCTGGCCGCCCGATTCAGCGGACAGTCAGTCTGTCCGCTCGATCGGACGGTCAGACCGTCCGTTCGAACCAGTGGACGGCCAGACCGTCCGATCGAGCGGACAGACTGACTCGTCCGATCAATCAGACGACCTAGTCCGCTTCGGGAGGTTTGGGAGGGCGTCCGCAGCCGGACCTACTTTAGGTTTGGTGGCGGACGGGTATAAAGGCGGACGGCCTTTCCATTTTTCCTCACTTCTTCTCTCCATTTAGAGGTGGAACCCGTGTTGGACGTTAGAACCGTTGCTTCATTGTGCTGGTTGCTCCTATACGGGTGGAGAGTGAGGTCAATTATTTTTTGATATCACTTGTCGTCAGCCATGACAACAGAAGGTACGAGCAAGGGGACTGCCCACGAGCTTCACTGGGACATTTTAGATGATCCAAATATCAAAGCAGAGAGCGAATGGGAGAAGGAAGAAGAAACTTATTGGACCTCCAAAATCTGCAAAAAATATGTGAAAATGTATTACATCGACAAGTTGTGGCCTCGTGAGTTCTACATTATTCACACACGAGGTTTCTGTTGCAGGCCATCGAATTGCAAGGATGGACATTTTGTCCATCGATCACTTGAGGTTTGGCGGGCCCTCTTCGGGGACAAATCAATGAGTAAGGGTCTCATAAACTACAGCGTGGCCTCTATGGTGTATGCTGAGCTCATATTGGCTCGGAAGGTGGAATGGAGCACATATCCAACGACAACTACGGCTCCGCTTTTGCTTACAAAAGGGCAAAAAGATATTCCCGATTTGTATGATCCAAAGGCAAGTCCAAGCGAGGCACCAAAATCACAGAAGCGACAAAAATATGCTTTAATGCAGGTTAAAAAAGAGATCATGGAGGGGGGAAATATTGGAGTACATTTGGATTCTACGAAGATTCCAACTACAATGTCAAATGCCACGGTGGAAGGTGTTGACGGAGAGGTGTTTTCAACTCCTCAGGCGGATTGGATATGCACACGCAATTTTACATCCGTGGGTGAACAAAGTGGTGCTTCAAGCATGTGGCCCGTGAAGGAGGAACCGGTGATCCCGTCTGCACCACAAAATCGTCGGGAAGAGGTTCGTCCCGAACAAATGGCAAGGGCCATTGCATCAATTGATAATATCATAGAGAGCGATGCTACAAATTTTATGACACAAGTACCTTGCAATCAAGACTTGCCAACGACACCGAGCCCCGTATTGAGCCCCGTACTGGGCACCCTATTGGGCCCCGTATTGAGTCCCGTATTGGGCCCCGTATCGAGTCCCGTATTGGGCCCCGTATCGAGCCCCGTATTGGGCACCGTATTGGGCCCCGTATCAAACCCCATGTTGGGCTCCATATTGAGCCCAAGAGTTGAAGGGCAGATGTTGCCAAAAAATGGAAAGCAACTTGATGGCATGGCGCAAAATGTGTCCATTGATGACAACCCATTGGATAAGAGCTATCCGCATTTGTCAACTCAAAATGACTCACAATTGGAGGATCTTTGTCATTTGCCAATGGCAAGTGAATTGGAAAGCTTGTTGGAAGCTTCTTATTTGTTTAGGGTACATCAACAAGACATCTCTCTTCAACCAAAGCAAGTAATCGAGACAAATGAGGCCGGTCCTAGTAACCCCGCAAACAAGGCGGGCTTAACTGAAACCGCAAACGAGGCCGGACTGAGTAATCCCTTCGCCAAATACAGTGATCAATGGCCCAATTTTGTGATCACCTCGAAAAGATTGTCGATTACAGCTGAATTTGTAGCTAGCATTGCCCCCAAACTTATGGAAGTTGCTCAGGAATTCACCAAATCCGGGCCCGAATTGGTGGAAAGTGCCTTGTCGTTTTGGGATTTCGTCACGTCTATGAAACCATGTCGCAGCACAGGATAAACAATTCCCATGTTATACTCCCAAAAAGCACTCTAAAGCATAACAAAGTGACTCTAAAGATCGAACCCACGAGATTCTGTGAAGTATCTAACTCTATTAACGAACTAAGCCAAGTCAGGGACAACAGTCATCTTTTCCGGTCCTCTTCCTATGACCGGAACCAAAAACACCCAGAAAACAAAGGACCGGATTCTTCTCTCTTCCGATTCCAACTAGTCTTTCGGTTGTCGAATCCAAAACAACCCAAGGACCCTATCTCTTCCGGTCCGGGTATCCGTCTAGACCAATCCGTTCTAGACAACTCACAACCATTTCTTCTCCTATCCGGTTTGGTTTTACCTCTGTTTAGCCATCAAAGGGTTCGCCGCTTGCTTTTGAGAGTGGTAGGCCCACCACACCTTCCGTGGCTTATAGTGGCTGAAGACCCACTTTCCTAATCTCTTCCTCCTAGGCTAGTACGGATCCGGTTTGGTCCTTCACAGCAATCCAGATCGCAATCCGGTCCACTGGTCACACAAAGACCCCCCGTACGATCCTCTCAATACTACAACGACCCTAATGTCATCTTATTCCGTGCGAAGCTAAGGCGGTTACAAGTGTACCCGTCCGTTCCAACGTCAACCAGAATTCTTCCGTTTACCGCTAAGATGGCGAGACCTCACAGGAGATCGGACACTCAACCGGATTTCTCACCCAGGAGTTCTAGCGCGACTAAGGAATCCCCCCCTATCCGCCTAGCCTAACAACAGCTTTCTCACCCGGAATCTCAAATTCTAGAAGCGCTGAGGCACTGAAATTCACTCCCAACTCTATCCTATCCACTCACATGCACTTAGAACCAAGAAAAACACCAAGGGGAGAAATCCCAACGCATCCACTCGTGCTTTCCGAACTCCCTCACGCACAACTCTGCCAAAACATGGGAGAACGTACAACAAGAAAGTACAAAGAGAGAACACAAAGAAAATGTAGAAGGAAAGACTCCCAGTCCTCAGCACAAGGACTGAATTATATACACTTTGAGAACTTCCAAAAATAACAAAAGGCAAAAAGAGCCGTTAAAAGTCAACCTAAATCCGGATCCTAACTTCCGGTCCTCCTAACACTTACCGGATCGGATTACTAATCCGGATCCGTTCCTATCCTATCCTTCCTAACTTATTCTACATCGCTATCCCGCGCCCCAACGAAGGACTCTTGGGCTCCGCCTCCAATTACTCAAAGACTTCTTCCAAGTTCCTGTTCCGCTCTCCAGCCATCGGATTTGGCATGTCAGAACCGGGAGAGTCTTCGATGTTGATCGGTGCGGTCTGGGAAGGCTGACTCGGCTTTGACTACGGAGTCTGGTCCTTTCCTTCCCTTGGGTCTGGCACTTCCGGAAACGATTCCGGCATGGAGATGTCCGATAGGTGGACCCTCATCGATCCGGTCAGCTTCTGTGTACACTCCTCCATCCGGTCCACCGCTCCTCGTGCTAAGACCAAATTCTTCTCCACCTGCTCGGAGAAGTCAGTCAGGATCCGGACTATCCGTGTACCGGATAGTTTCTTCTCCTCTAAGACCTTCTCATCGAAGAGTCTGGCCCTGACTGCCACGCTTCCGGTCTCACCGAAAGTCGCCTTCACCGATTCCGCCACCTTCTGCGTCTCGTCCGCCATTATCCGGGTGGCGGCCATATCTTCCTTGAAGGTGGCCACTTCCGCCTTCAACATGTCGACCTCCTCTTGAAGTCGACGGATCTCTGCTTCCTGCTTCCGGATCTCGACCGGATTGGTGATGCACTCCGCTACCTTCCCTGGCAACTTGCTATCCGGTGTTGCCTGCACCAACTCTCCGATCTGGTTTAGGGCAATTCTATTCGCCTCCCAGTCCAGGCGGATGTCGACGAGGATCTTCACCAATTTCTCGAACGGGTCGACCGGTCCCTTCTTCGAACAGCCTGCCTTCTCCCCTTCCGGTGTCTTCTCCTTTCCGGTTTTATCACCGAGTGGAGATCCTCTTCCGGTCGGAGACGTCGTCTTGGGCCGCTTGGGCTGCCTCTCCGCCTCTTCTTCATCTTCTTCTTCTTCTTCGGTCTCGGATCCGGTTTCCTTTTCCTCCTCGTCCGTTTCCGATTCTCCGTATTTCAAGAGATTTTCCTGGACCTTCCACTCCTTCTCTTCCGAGTCTAAAAGGAGCTGGTGTTGCTCATAGAGGTGGAAGAGGTAGGGAAACACGGGTGTCGGCCTACTCCTTCCGACCCTCGTCGCCAACTGGGCCACCAGATCGAACATGATCCGGGCCCAGTCCGCTTTCCGGTCACCGCTCAGGGCACCGAAAATAGTGTTGCCGAGGGTGATTGTCACCCTTGTCGGCTTCTCCGGATGGAGGATCGGGATCAGGAACTGTAACAGTTTCCGGTGCCGGTCGTCGATGCAGTCTTCTACCGCGTATCCGTCCTTGGGGTTGACCGCTCCTCGGAACTTGCCCCGGACGTACTCGTCCTTCCGGTTTGCCATCCCGTGGCCTCCTGCCTGGAACTTATATACCTCCCTCCAGATCTCTTCCGTCCATTGATGTGGAACACAATGGATCGTGTTGCCAAACTGGTTCGTCCACTTCCCCTAGATCTCCTTCACCATCCGCTCGTCCTTAAAACCCCAGGGTTTGTCGAGCAAACCCTGGCACCCCATCCGGTTGAGATCCAACCGGAGCATCTCCATCTCCTCCTTTGTCGAAGGGAGAACCGGAACGACCTTCCGGAGTTTGACCGGAGCCGCCGACGTGGATGGGCCTGGTCTGTTCCGCCTAAGCTGCGGCATGGACACAGACTAGATCTAAGACAGTCCTTTCCGATTCTACCTCACACAGTCCTAGCCGCACGTCCCGTTCTCACGTTCTTTCTCCGATCTCAACCGGAAACCTGCACAGCGATCGGTACGCAACCGGGAACCTACCCTGCAGCACACCTCTACCGCTTACACAAACACCCGCACGCTCACAACACTTGAAAACGAGGAGCGCCCAAGAACACTCTCACCTAACAGCGTTTGGAAATGGAGAGTGACTGAGGAGGTCCTGGGCTTTTATAGTCTTTCCTAACCTAAAAGCTGTCATGATGACGTTTACCGGTCCGGTCCCACCAATCCGGTCTAACCCTAATCCGGTTCTATACCCCCAATCCGGTCCACTACTACTTCCGGACAAGGATCCGATTTCTATCCGGTTCCTAGGTGTCACCGCTAGGATTGGATTCGTGCCAACTATTCCACTATTTTAATGTCTTTCCTAATTTTCCGTCCTCTGCTGTTTCTAGACAAAACCTAGATACTAATTGATAGTTTTCGTTCCGTTTTCTAGATAAACAATTGAAAACCAAAAATTCGGACTGCGATAAACCATTATTGGAGGAGCGGGTCGAAAATAATCGCAAGTTGCTCATCTTCGCTGAAGAAAATGAGAAATACAAGGCCTTGAAGATAGAGCACGAGAAATTGAAAGAAGACCACAAGTAAATGAAGGATGCATTCAAAGGAGTGTGCGCTAATTATGAAAGATTTATGAACGCACAGGATTCCCGATATGACACTCTAGTTGCTCAAGGGGAATTGATCGAGAAATTGGAGTACGAAATTGTAGCGCTCAAGCAAAAGAATTTGAAGGATGGAGAATATGTTCTTCCAAAGACCGGCAAAGCCGTGCATATAGAAGCGGTTGAGGAAAACAACCAAAAGGAAGTAATATCCGAAACCGCCATGGATAATCCTCCTCCCACATTCCAAGACGCATCCATGCAAACGGAAGGCCACGAGTTTGAAGAGGTGAAGCATGAACTAGAGTCGGTAACCCAACAAAACATCTATTTGGAGGCAAAATATCAGAAAATGATGCAAGTAGTGGAGCTAGATAAATGCTTGCCAAAGAGCAGTTCCGACACTCGTTGGTTGACGTGGGTTCAAAAACTACAAGACAAACCGTCTGTAGTAACCCGAGCAATGAAGGGGCTTCTCAAATTAGCCATGAAGTCGAAAGAGCAATGCGATGCCATTTCCTCTGACCTCCTATCTATTAGAAGGATATTTGAGGTACATCATTGGGATTCAATTGACGTCACATATTGGGGGGACATGTCGGCAATGTTTGAGCGATTGAATGACGTGCAGAAGATTGCGTCAAAGTCCATGAATTGGACCTTGGAAGTAGAAGAAGGTTGAGCCCCTTACAACACGCATTCAGCGCACATCAAAGAGGCGGACAAGATCGTAGTGCATGGTGAAAGTTCAAATACGGAACTATTGGAGGGTAAATGCAGCCTTGTCTAAATCATTTTGGTCCCGAGGGCGCCTTAATCATGGGCCAATGTCGCCACACTTACCATATCACGTGCATGGTGAAATCATCCCTTGTTCGTTCGGTTTGTCCCGAGTGTCGGTCTCTTTTGAGCCCTAGGTTTTACGAAATGGTTGGGCACGAGGAGAGCATGCCCCCTAGCCACGAACACAATCGATGGATCCTTCCACTTGACCAAAAGCCATTTCTATTCCAAAATTACATTCATTGGGGGCGACCTATAATTTGAAATGCGCAAAAACTCATGCATGATGTTTGTGAGAACTACAATGACGAATTGGATGACTTTGACTGGATGACGCGCAATAGAGAGGTGAAGTTGCGGGCCAGGGGTATTGAAGACTTGGAGGCTCGAGAATTGTTTTGTCGTAGCATGGGGGGACACTGGAGCATCTCACATCAAAAGTTCTTTCGATTTCCTGAAAAGGAAGTGCGGAAAGGAGAAGATGACGTCTGGATAGAAGTGCAACCATACCAAGAGTTCAATGAGCAGTACGAAGCATACAATCACAGCTTAATAGGGAGGGCCCTCTTTTTATCAAAATTGGAAGAAGCTGCGCAAGTTCGTGCTGCTTTTAATGTAGATGGGCTATCAAGTACAGAACATGCACTCGTGGAGGTGGCAAGTGCATTTGATAAGAGGATCACTGACATTATAACGACGTGGAGGACTTTTCTACATGGCACAGGGCAAGCAATCTCGTTGACCCCTCGAGATGATGACAAACCGATAAATGCTATGATAGAAAAGATTTATTCGGCTTTGAGAGCGTTAAAGGCATAGGAAGTAGATTTGTCTCCCATAAGGAAAAATAAACGGAAGATGGAAGACGAAGATGACTACTCTCCAGAAACCAAACGACAATTCATCGCCGTGGACATGGAAGTCCGATCAGGAGGGGGCACAGGCTCCGGGTCGGGTGGTCCTCAAACTCGTAGAGCAAGTCGAAGACTTAAGGAACAAGAGGGTGCCTCTCATATTTCCGCAAACGGTAGCGATGATACAAAATAGTGTTTTTATTAGGGGGTTAACCAATGAAATTTGTTTTGTACTTATTTGAATCTCATGAGGATTCAATATTAGTAATGCACAACACTCATGGTATGTCATGAGTTGCTTTTGATTAATGTATAAATATTTATGCAATATAAATATGTTTGGATTTGTTTTTTCATAATGGTAAATTTTGCCTTCTTTATTTGTCAAATATGTTTCTTTTGCGTACCTATTGCAGAAGATCATACCTATTGTACATTTGTACAAAATCATTTCAAGTTATTGTTATATTATCTTCTATAACCCCATGCCTACAAATCACCCATTTTCATTTGCACATACATTTCTATTCGCGTAATCCAGTTGTCCGCCTGTCTGCACACTTCAAACATCTTACCGAAATTGTAAGAACCGCCTGCCCGCCCGACAGGTTTTAAGTCGGCTTGTCCGCGGTCCGCCGTCCGCCCGTCCGCTGAATCAACGGTCCAGATTCCCGTCCGCCGACCGCCCATCCGCTGATCCGATGGCCCAGATTCCCTTCCATCCGTCCGCTGATCCGACAGCTTCCGTCCGCCCGTCCGTTGTTCAGACGGACCACATTCCCGTCCGCCATCAGCTGTTCAGACGGACCAGATTTCCGTCCGCCGTCCGTCCGTCCACTGTTCGGACGGACCAGATTCCCGTCCGCCGTCCGTCCGTCCACTATTCGGACGGACCAGATTCCCGTCCGCTATTCGGACGTACCAGATTTGCGTCCGCTGTCTGCGTGACCGTTGTGGGAGGATTTTTTTTTTCCCATATTCAACGGTCAAATGAAGACTATAAGAATCCTGAAATTGACATTTGCAAACACTCCTAAGAAACTGAATGCTAAGATTTCCAAGGGCTAGGCGCTGCAATTTTTTGTGTCCCTTGCTTGGTAATGCATAGTTTTGTGGAAAGAGGGGCCTTGTTTTCCAAGGCTTTGTGCATAAACATTTGAACAATTTTATCCAATTGTTATCATTACGTTCTAAATTTCTGATTTCAATATACAGAGCCTAAAACAACCACCATGACCAAGGATTGGTCTTCTTGGTACAAAACCCTATCAAATGGAAAAGTACAATGCAAGGCTTGCAACTTGGTATTTGCCAAGAAGGCGGTCCGTATGTTTAGTCATTTCAGATATGCAGGCACATCGAAGAGTCGTGACAAAGGAATCAGCCTTTGTATTCAAATGACATCTGAAGTTCCAGGTCTATTTGTTCGTTGCAATGGAGTGATTCCACAAAGAGGTACTCCACACAATGTGGATGGCAACGACACACCTATGCCTATGGTTGTTCATGCTATGTCAAATGCAAGAGACATTGTGAACTCTACCGAAGAAGACTCATGCACGGCACCAGAGGAATATGTTGGTGGTTCTTCCCAAGGAAATCCAAGTACACAAACATTAGGTGGACGTGGAACTCAGCGGACATCAAGCAGTAGGCCTCAAAGACAGAGTAGGCTAGTAGAAGGATTCAAAAAAGCAAATAAACGCACTTTGAATGCAATGTGGGCCAATTTCTTTTATGCAGCAAACATACCATTTGCTGTAGCCCGAAATCCAGCCTTCAAAGAAGTAGTGAAGAAAACGGCGGAGTTTCACCAACTTTATAGCCCACCATCATACTATGATCTACGTCATAAATTGCTTGACCAAGCAAAAGTAGACTTAGAGGTCAATCTCCGTAAGCAGAAAGAAATCAGTATCAGGAAGTTTGGAGCCACATTGTCTATTGATGGGTGGACCTCAGTTTCGAATCGGCCATTGATAAATGCCATGCTTGTGTCATCCGCGGGTGAGCAATTCCTAGGATCGGTGGATACAACTGGGAAAACTAAAGATGCTCCATATTTGGCCTCTATATTAGAGAGTTTCATAGAACAAGTGGGCCCTGCAAACGTAGTGCAGGTGAATACAGATAATGCGGCTGTAAATCCAGCAGCATGGAGTTTGGTATCTACTACCTATCCCCACATTTTTTTCCAAGGTTGCGTGGTGCATGCCTTGAATTTGTTGCTAAAAGATTGGACAAACGAACAATGGATTGATGACGTCGTGAAAGATTCCCGAAAGATAGTCAAATTCTTCAAGAAGAGGCATATGCCGCTTGCGATACTTCGGAAATATTCGACGCAATACAACTTGTTGTTGGCGGTGGAAACAAGATTTGCCTCGAATTACAACATGGTTGCACGTATGCTCAAGGTGAAAGCACAATTGCAACAAACTGTGACGAATCCGCAATGGGAGGAATATGCTAGAAAGCACTCGCGAAAATCCAAAACTCGTTTAGAATCCGAATGGGTGAAGTAGACCATTCTAAGTGGGCATTTTTGGCATCGTTGTCAAAATTTTGAAGATGTAACAGCTCCAATTGTCAATGCTCTTTGTAATTTGGATGCGAAAACACCATGCATGGGCAAGGTGTTACATATTATGAGGAAACTAGAGAAGCACGTCCTCGCTTTAGACAAAGAGACTTTTTGTTTGGCTTTGGACAAAGCCATCCCGTTGGTGAAGGCGTTCTACGAACAACGTGATATGGTGAAGACCGATTTACATTATGGAGGAGCACTTTTGAATCCCTACTTTCTTGAAGACAAAGAACTAGCCAACGACACCGATGCCATGGCTGCATACAAGCGCGTTTTGATGCAAATATGTACACCTTTAGAGTATGCAAAGGTGGTGAAGGAATTTGTAGCCTTCCGCCATAGGAAACCTCCGTTCCACAACATGTTGGATCCGGGTGAACAACAATTGTCAGCGCATGCTTGGTGGGATTTTGAAGGCGCGTGCGGGAAGCGGGGAATGCTGGGAAGCGAGCATGGAGCGGCGAGCGGTGAGCAAGAAACGGGGATTGGTGAGCGGGGAGCTGAAATATTGGAACGGAAAAAGAAAAATGACAAAAAATGGATGAAAAATTGGATGAAAGTTGATGAAAAATGGATCAAATTTCAAGAAAAAATCACGAAATTGCATGGGAAAAATGGAAGTAAGTAATTGGAGAAAATGGATGAAAGTGGATGGGAAAATTGGATGAAAAATATGGATGAAAGTAGATGGAAAAATTGGATGAAAAATATGGATGAAAGTAGATGAATAATATGGATGAAAGTGGATGAAAAATACAGATAAAAGTAGATGAGAATTATGGATGAAACTGAATCAAAAGATGGATGACAGTAGATACTAAAATGGATGAAAAAATTGGTTACACAAGATAGAAGATTTTGCAATAAATTTTCCTACTTCGACCTATACGTAGAAAAGATAAGATGAGTGGTGATTTGGTAGTAGCAGAAAAGACTTCGTCCATCTGAATTGTTGCACTTCTCGTTTAGAGCTTCAAATTTTGTTTGAATTTGCATGGGGCTAATTTTTCAAAATCATACTCGTGTGGCGACAAGGGACTGGGATAAACAAACAAAATTGAACTACATCCACACACGAGACTAGGACAAGCGGACAAAATTGAACTACATCAACACAAGAGACTAGGACAAGCAATTGAAATTGAATCGCATCAACATAAGAGACTGAGACAAGCGAACAAAATTGAACTGCAACAACACAGTATGGTTACTAGATGTTTTATGAAAGTCGCTAAATATTATTGCTTCACTCTCGGAATTCCGATCATTGTAGTTACCCTCTAGTACCTCTTACCTTTTTCGGAAGTCTTCAAAGATCGCCTTGCAAGAATCAAGTGGACCTACTCGTTTCTGTCCGCTTCTACCTTCATGGTAGGATTAGCACTTGGAGCATTATCGTTCAATTGATTGTTGAAACATCGACATTCTCTATTCTAAGAGGCTTTAGGCTGTTTTTTTAGAGTTGATGTCCATGGCAGCATTTAGAGCATCAATTTTTCATTTATTATCATTACATGCCAACTAGCTCACCATCTGACAGACATTCATCATGCATCTCCTACAGTAGACGACGCACTCATCTGTCAATATCATTAGGCAAATGAAATGCATGTCCCATGGAACACCACTTTAGAAGGGGCTCTTCTTGTGGGTGTAAGGGTAAGCAAGTCAACAATTCTAATGTGTTCATGGAGGAGTACGTCGTATGACTGAAGAAGATGCATGATCAATGTTACAAAGATGTCAAGCATGTTAGATAATGAATCAAGTACAGATTAGTAGTAATAATCCAAAGGCAACAATGAGCATGCACACTCCAAAAGAGTAATGCGCCCGCAAATATGATTGAAAATTGAAACTTCAATTTCTCTGTAAACTACATGCACTCGAACTATTACAGTGTAATGTGACCTCGTACTACTTCCACTGACTGTAACACTACCCTTGCTATCTGATGTCTTTGTCTTGAGCTCTACAAGACTATAACACTAATTTTATCAAAACTGCACGCATGCAGGGATTTTTTTGGGAGACAAAGACAAACTCATCCTCTTTAAATGCCACAACATGGCGACGTGTATCACAAAGTGATAAGTTTGCCATACATCATCTTATCCGACTCTAGTGAGTAGTGGTTGCGGGCGGCCCCATCTTTCTAGCTGAACTAAGAAGGCGGGCTGCCTTATCTCTCTAAGTAGGTAACGGGGACAGACTGCTCAGTCCGCCGAGCTGGGGAAGGGAAGAGGGACTGCTCCGTTTGTCGAGGTAGACAAGGGTGGAAGGAGGGCTGCCCCGCCCTTCGAGCAAGGCAGACTGCCCACCTTGTCCGGATGGGTAGCGAGCAAGGGAGGGCTGCCCTGGCTTTTGAGCGGGGCACAGAGGAATTTAGGACCCACCTGATTGAGCTGGGCAGGTGTGTGTGGAGGTTTGTCCACTTCATTGAGCTGGGTAGGGGGGGCTGTTCCATCCTTTGAGTAGGGCAGACCATCCACCTCATCGAGCTAGGCGGGGGAGGGGAGGTCTGCCCCGCCCTTCAAGTGGGGCAAAGGGGGATAGACTGCCCATCTCATCGAGCTAGGCAGGGGGAGAGGGTTGCCCTGTCCTTCGAGCGATGTTACCGATGTAAAAAAGGGCAGACTGCACCCCTCATCTAGTTGGGCAGGGGAAGAGGGATTGCCCACCTCATCGACTTGAGTAGGGGGGCTACCCCGCCCTTCGAGCGGGGCAGACTGCCCACCTCGTCTAGGTGGGCAGGGAGAGCGGGCTGCTTTGTCCCTTGAGTACAGTAGGCTAGGCAGGCTGTCCACCTCCTTGATTTGGGCAAGATTCAAGGTCTGCCCAGCCCCTCGAGTTGGGCAGGGACGGCATGTTGCCCCACCCCTCCAGTTCAACAAGGAGGGCGAGCTGCCTTATCCCTCCAATTAGGCAGCGAGGGCGGGCTGCCTAGGCTGTTCAACTGGACTGGAGGGGGCAAGCAGAGCATCCACTTGAGTTGGGCATGGAGGGAGGGTTGCCCAATCCTTCCAACTGAGCAAGGGGGGGGAAGAAGGGCTACCTAGCACATTAAGGTAGGCAAGGAGAGAGGGATTGCCCAACCCGGCCAATTGGGCAGGGAGAGCGGGCTACCAAATCTGTCAAGCTACACAAGGAAGGGGTGTTTAACAACCTCTCGAGCTGGTGTCCTTGGGGAACTGCACACCCGGCCCACCTTAGTAGGAAGGGCGGGCTGCCTACGTCCTTGAGTTTGGTAGGAAGGGCGGGTTGCCTATTCTGTGAAGTACAGCCTTCCTTGCCAAACCACCTACCGACCCACTCACCTACCTATCCAATAGTAGGGGCAACCTAGGCTACCAACTCAATCTCTCAAAATAGACAAGCAAGGTAGGCCGACCTTCCAGTCGATGTGGATAGGGTGGATAGCTAGCCTTGGTAGTTGAAGTGGGCAGGATGGGCAGCCCGCCTAATCCGTCAATATTGACCGGGCAGCGCAGCCTAGCTTCCCCCCCTCGTAGCTAACTCTGTTTGTTATACTGGGATGCAAAGATAGCTTAGAAAATTTTGGAGATTCTAAATTTGCTGACAAGTTCTGTAGATTATGAGAAGGGAGGTGTGTAATGACTGTGGTTAAGCATGCACCCCAAAAGATATTACGGTTTTAGAATACATATACATTCCAAAAGAAATCACTCATACAAAGATTTAAAAAAATCATAATCCTCAAAATGAAGTACATGCACCTGATCCAAGAGTGCTTGATGATATCAGTACTTCACATAAGTTGGACTCAGGTAGAACTACCCTCACTATCCGATGTCTGCAAATCTGACTCTACGGCACAATCATCTGCAAATTGGAGAGCACGAGGATATACCGAGTAGGCCCTAGAAGTGGGTCTAGGATTTAGGGCAACAAATTCCCTGCAAAGCTCCTCAGCGTATATAGGTAGCTGAAATGGTTTTTCAGGGCTTGGAAAGAAATCCGGATTGGCAAAAAAAGGAACTTGTTGAGAGAGCCTCAATTTTGTGGCTTTCTTGCAAACACCACGAAACAACATATTAGAATACATGAGATAGTGCTCAGTCTTTGGGAACAAACAAAGATATTAAAGTAAAACTTACTTACTGAATCGAGATGTCTTCTTGACAACTTGTGCAGGTACGTCCTCGTCGTCTAGGTCTACAAGTTCCACTGGCAGTTGTGGCGGTGGTTTAGAGACACCTGCAGCAATGCGCATGACCGGAGCGATAAGGGCTTCAAAGATAGCCTTGTCTTCCTCAAATGCCAAAATATGCCGATGCGTGGCGCGGCAAGCTTGGATGCTGGAACCTACAAACATCCCGACCAAATATTAACAAAAATCATCGGAACATGAAGTTCATGATATGATATCATTGACATTAAATTAAATAATTAGCCAAAAAAAACCTGTGGCCGCTGTGCAATCGACAACGACGTCTCCTGGTTCCGTCATCCCTTCCACTAGCATCTGCATGAACTGTCAGGCCTTCTCACGTGGGCCCCGCCACGGTACGTCACCATTCATGGTAATGTCTTCTTTGAAACACAAGTTCGAAAGGATGTCGTCAGTGCATAAGGTGACCCCAACGGCATCATGGGATGGAACAAATTGGAACGGAAAATCCTCTTGTGTCTTCGGGCCAGCCTCTTTGACCACTAGAGAGGCAGCGAAGCGCTTGGTCTGGAAGAAAACAAATGTTAGAAGCCGATACAAGGGAAGTGCAAGTTCAAATGAAATATACATGATGGAAGAAGAGTTCTTACCGTTTTTGTTGGATCTACAGGGGATGTGAGATGGAGATGGTTATTGCCGAAGTACGTTAGAAGTATGCGGAACTTATACTCTTTACTGCATCCAAGGAGTTGGCTTCGGTGTTTCTTAGAAGGGGCAGGATATATCACCAACAAACCGCCATTGTCGTGCAAGTACTCTTGGGCAAAGTCAAATACAGCTAAGAGATAATCTTTGTCGAATTCATTCCACTTTGGAATGGGTGTAGGCGGTGCGGAAATAGTTGGCACATGTAGTCCTTCCGGGATGTCCACGATGATCAAGTCGACAGCAGCTTGTGTGCTCAATTTACCATCAAAATAGCGATCCTTGTCACTGGAATGCTGCAAAAGACATTCGTTGCAGAAATCATAAAAATCAAGAAAGTATGAAGATTCTGGTGCTCTAACTACAAGACTACTAATCTTAATAATCAACATCATGTGGCCCATTATTGTCTTGTAGTTGTGCATAGAATATTGGAAATATGAGGCCATTAATAAACGAAAGTAAACTCACCATGCCCAAGAAGGCCTCGACGTCCTGAAGTGCCTTCATATGGTCGCAGAGACTTCCTAAAGGCAAGTTAAGGATGCACTCATCGACGTCCAGAACAGGGTCGATATTCTGAGTTGTCGGTGTGAGACCGTGCACTAGTCGCTCCTGAGTGAGTGAGAAACCAGAAGATGTATCCTTCATCTCTGCTGCGCTAGTAGCTGGTTCGTGTAAGGGTGTCTCCGCTTTACGCTTAGTCCCCTTCTTCTTGGCCTTCTCTTCTTCCTTCTCCACCTTGGCCGCCATGTGCTTTTTCTTGTTGTCCTCTGTTTTCTTCTTAGCCTCTTCCCATTTCTCCTCCTTCTTCTTGTCTGCCACCTCCCTTTTTGCAATGGCTTTGGATCGAGCCTCGGGATCCAAACCCACAAATTCATGGAACTCTGGCTGGACGTCCGTGGTTCCCTTCAGTCTCCAGAAGAGGGCCTCCTCTTCTGGCGGAGTGGTGCCGAAGTTGCACTCGAGATACCATGGGCACGCCTGCAAATGTGGAGTGGTCCACAGACGCAGCTGGGAAGCAGAGAACATGCAGTCGGTCAATGATCTGTCCAACCATGTAGTAAGGAACGGCGGTAAATCCGCCTTTTCTATTGCCTTCTTTGCATATAACTCAAGCTTGAAGTACCTGGAATCCACAATTTCAACAGATGTAAACATGGTTTAGAAAAAATAATTTGTCAAGAAAATAGTATTCATCCATAAGTTGCCTCCCCTTGGAGACCCTCTCGTTACCGAGACACCAGCATGGCCGGCCTACATTTTGACATACATCAATTTTGACATACACACACTCTCAGACAATAGGATTTAGAGATATTTTCTAAGTAACTTGTGCATGGCGTGCCCCGCCTTTGAAGGTGTCTTGGTACCAAGACAACCGCATGGACTCCCTACCTTTTAACAACTTTGAATCTTCGAGTCCCTACCAAAAATTTTCTAACTGTATTTGGAGCACTAGCTTCATGTAAGTACTGCATGAGTTTCCCCTTCTTTGAGGTTGTCTCAGTACCAAGACACCTTCACATGTTGCCTATCTCTTGACAAATTGAAACTTTTGGGCCCCCTCCTAAACTTTCAAACTGGATTTCCAACCATAATTTCCTGAAAGTATTTCATGGGGTGCCCCTATTCCAAAGGCTGTCTTGGTTACAAGACACCCTTCTGGCCTTCCTACCTCTTCACAAATTAGAGCCTCCCGGTACCACATTCTTGCCTTGGATTTTTTAACTCTTGCAAACACACCAATAAAACATAAAGAAGTGGTGTCCATCAATAAACATATATAGTACCTGTAGAGCAGTCGTTTCACTACGAGGGTAGCTCCACGGAAGTCTGCAAAAGTATCAGACTTTTTGAAAGGCTCCAATCCCTTGAACATGCCAGTGTATGCCATGTCCCATAGTTTCATTCTCCACTCCTCCAGATATTCGGACAGTGTTTGCGGCTCCGTTGGAATATCCATATTGATTGGAATATTGTCAGCCTTACAAACGGTATTAAAGAGCGTAAGAGCTGACTCTTCTAGCTGTAATAAGAATGGAATATTATTAAGAGTCAAACAATGTTTGCAATTAATTGAGAATCCAGTGTAATTTGACAAAGGGATATATATCAACAAATAACGTTGACATCTCAACAAGCAAGAGAAAGTTACATATCTTTACCCCAGCATACCAAACTGCCCTCGCAAGGAACAACATCAATTTGTCCTCGTTGATAGGCCGAGCTGGAAATCTACGAGCCTCCCTTGTAGGAGCAGATGCATTCATCCACTTCAGCCATTTTACTTTGTGTGCAGGGGAAGCTACGGCAGATGATATCATTTGCAACTTGTCAAGGGTTAACTCCGGTACCGTGAAAAGGCTCCAATGCCTCTCAATCTGTAAAATCACAAAGAAAGGAAATTAGACCAAATATTCCAATTCAATGTCTGATTGTTCCTGAAAGCAAATGAGGAATACAAAATTACCTCTTGTAGGAATCCGGGACCTAGAGATGGAGCCGCCACGGATACTATCTTTGACATCTTTTGGCGGAAAGAGGCCGTGGAGTCCTTGATAGATCTTCTCATTGCAGTAGCCACTCCATCCAGCGTCACCTCGTCCTTCGGGGTATCTTTGTGGTACTTACGAACAGCAAGGTCCGCCAACGCTGAAATCTCTTGCTGTATGCATACACATATTGATTTAGAATGGGAATTATTTTAGAGTACATGGAATTTCGAACGTAGGATAAATGAAAATAAACTGAACAGGAATTCATACCTTAAAGATGAATGATGTGAAAACTTCAAGGGGCATTGAGTACCAGGTTTTCCTTGCCGTATTCTTGCAAGTCTTAATTTCCTCGGGGCTGAGTAGCTCATGGAACTTCTCCAGATCCATGACACCATACTTTTGCACTCGATATAATGTATGGACAAGGTTGTTCTTCACGTGCGAGTTTTCCGTGTGCCTAAAAAACAAGAAGGTGTCACGATTGTCAGTTTAAAATTAAGAATGATTTGAACAAAACAATTTATTAGGAAATGGAATGGTATTCTGCTTGAAGAGCAAAATGTACTTACTGGTTAATGTCGTGCATAACCTGCATGGTTGTGCTAATTCGACTCCTCGTGTCCAAAATGATAGAATCTACAGCGTAGTGCCAATCAATGTCGGTGGCATGCTTCCGCTTAATATGATTCATCCAGGCTATCCGACGATGATTGCCATCACAAACGTAGAATTTGTGGTCAACCAAATGCCTTAGTGCCGTCTGGGAACTGAGTTGTGCGTTGAACTTGTCATTCACTTGGTTCCATAGTGGCCCCCACTCTTCCTTCTCTACAGTCGAAAACACGCCGGTCTGCCCTTGCTCGTCTGCAATGGAAACATAGAAGACTCTTGCTCCCTCTTCGTATCCCCATGCAAACTAGTTCTCGAGTTGCACAAGGTCACACTCTAATGTAGGCCGAACCATTGGCATGGGTATCATTCGACATAAGGGGATACGCATCCTGGACAAGTCGGATGATGTCAACCTCAAGCTCAAAATAATAGAGACGACGTCCATTTTATGTGTCTTCCTTATCTCATCTTCCATCATGTCTCCACCGAATCCCGGAGCGTTGTCTTCTTCCATGTCGTTGATGTCCAAGAACTCGATTAGCGGTTGTGGTACTGGATCCGCTACTGATGGAACAAGTAACTCCGAAGGAGAGCTTCTTTGGGCGTCTATCTGCGTCTGGACCATAACGTATGAATGGATATAAGAAATCAAATAGGTATTCCGATTCAACGTGAGTACCACAGTATACTACATAAGAAGGTGAATCAATAAAACAAGTGATAGAAAAAACATTCAATAATCATAGAGCACCTCTCGATCATAGGCAAATAATGTCCGTAGCAGTAGATTCGAATGTCATCATCCAATGCTGAAGCGGATATGACCACTACCTCGATGCGGACACAAGTGCAGTACTCTAAACTATGAGGAGGAGATGAATTTATCGCCTCTAAGATACTTTCAACTACAGAGGAAGAAGATGAATAACTTAGGAAATGACTCCAAATTTAGAAAAGTCATCTATTGTCAACACGGGTTCTTTTAATAATCCTAAGAGGCTTACCAAAGGTATTGCAGCCATGACCCTCTAGGACACGTGAATATGGCCCTCTTCCTGTGCATTGTTGTCAAAAGCTTGATTCGAAGGCGTCCCCTTTGAGACCTGAGTAGAATAAGAGATATAATTTAGATAAGGAAAGAAATTTTTTGGATCTAAAGCCCTCGAGCCTTCACTGGAAATCTTGGAAATGTCTAAGACAGCCGCCCCCCATCCTACGGTCTCGGTACCGAGACCCTCCCCAAGCTGCGCTTGGTCTTGTTCATTTCCTCTTCATGACCTGCATCCTAATCGAAACTTTGAAGAAAAAGAAAAAAACAAGAAACCCTAAATTCACATCTGGTTGCAAGCCTCATGACTCCGATTCACAGAAAATACCATTTGGCCCTTGAGTGTGAGCCTCACGCGCTTGCCTTCCAAAACTGAATGCCACTCTCCCCCGAGATTCTCGAATTAGAACTCAAAAAACGAAACCAGTACACAAAATCAAAAAAAAATTAGAAACCGAAGCTCTCGGGCCTTCACTGGAAATCTTGGAAATGTCCAAGACTGCCGCCCCCCACCCTACGGTCTCGGTACCGAGACCCTCCCCAAGCTGCGCTTGGTCTTGTTCATTTCCTCTTCACGACCTGCATCCTAATCGAAACTTTGAAAGTGAAACCTAATTGCTGAAACGCGGCCATGGCCGAGTTGTTTTTTGTAAGACAATGGATTCCGGAGAATCGTACCGTGTCATTCGGAGGCTTGGGCTGTAGTGCAGGTGCATTGCCACTGTCTGCAATTGCCTTTCCGCTTCGCGACCTCAAATTACGCTCCATGCTCAGCCTGCTCTTGATGAAAACACTAAGATTCACAAAAAATGTGAGTAAGTCAGAAAGCATGTAAAGCATTCCTTGACTGGTGAGGCATTCAAATGGTGAATCATATAGACCATGAAACATTCAATCGATGGAATTGTCAATCGTGGTGTTCCGGTTGGGAGGCGTACGGGGCAACAAGGTATTGAAATGGAGAGTGCCGCGGTCGGTGCCCCCAATGTGTTCTCCTGATTAGGATTTCGTTGTTGGTGGTTATGGTTTAGGTGACCGGAGATCGTAGGTTACCAAGTGACCGGCGATGAGCAGCATTGGTCAAGCCGTTGGTCAGCTTTCACACCGAGGTAAATTTGTTTGGGCCTCTGCAAAAGGCTGAAGTATTGTTTTTTCTAATAAAGTTGGAATTTCCAAATTTTGAAGCCATAGGTAACTAAAATTATTTCCAGAACGTATAGCAACTTTATTGATACTTGCTTTTTTGATTTTCAATTACCAACTGCTATATTCTTATATATAGTCTTCAAAGCACTATATTTAATTCATATTTATGTTGCCTGAGAATTGAAAAAGTAATATACCTCGCTTCAATCCTAAACCCTAAACCCTTATGTTATTTTACCAATTAAAAAATGAGATCCACTCTTGAAGATACTACACGTTTATGATTTCATGTTGTTTATGTTTTCCAAAATTTTCTCCAAATATGCCCTGTGCTTCTAATGTATTACCTATAGATGACTTCTAGACTGTCACTTAATGTACTTTATTTGTTTGGGTTGATTGACGGTCTCAGTTGGCTGTGTAGATTTTATAAGACATAATCCCATGGATACGCTTGAAATAGGAGTCTGCAATTATTGTTTTACACAGAGAAGTCAGGCTCTTTATTATTGTGAATATGAATAACCATATTAGGCGGTTGATACCGTATTATGTCTTTTATGACATTTAGTGTCACTGGATAGTTACTTCTGTCTTAGCCGCCAACCTGCATTTTCCATTTAAAAGGTGAACTTCTCTAAATTATGCTACCTTACAAATTTTCATATATCTCTACCATCTAAGTCATATTGTTTATTTGCTTGAGTCATATCTTGTTCAACCATTCTTTCACATTCTCACTCTATCATTTCAGTCAACTCATCTGTTTCAATTACTGTATGTTGTCATGTAATACTTTATTTAGACGTTTTCAAATCTGATGGCCATGGTAGACTTTGAGAACATGATAGTGGTTAGTGCAAATGGAGACGAGGTTCCTGTCATTTTTCCTATGGGCCAAGACGGACTTGCCGTGGTTTCAGCTTTTAGATTAAGTGTACGGTTCAATCTGAAGGTAGAGTCGATTCATCTTGAAGAAGACATATTTGATGCCGACACTGGGAACATCACTCACAGCGTAGGACAAGTCCCGATTTCAGATACTGAGGAGACGTACTGGCATCTGAAGCCCGGAAAATATAGGACTTACGGAGTACTCGATTCAAATAGGTCTGTTTGTGTAGATGCTTTTGCAGTCCATCGATCATCTTCGTCGTCATTTCAAACCTCTACCTTCACTCGTGTGAAGAAGGAGGCCTTCCCAGATCATGTTACCATTTTGAGTGATGATTCTGATGTAGATCTCTCTCAGGACAATAGAAACGTGGACACTCCTTCTCAGTCGACAGTACCAACCCCTATAAACTTGACCCCAGCAATGACAAGCAATACTTCTGCAATTGGTCTCTCAAGAGTATCTGTCATAGATTGCTTGAGAAGACTTCGAACGTTAAAGGGATGTAGAAATGTTTTGTCCAAACTCAGTTACGATACTATTTCCATTGAAAGAGTGCAGGTGTTGCCTCCACAGTTTAATGGAAATGTGATATTCGAGTTGCCTGCATTACAATCCTATCCTACTTAATTTGAGGCCAAGAACATGATTGGCATAGATAGGCGTTGTGATGGTCACGCGTGGTCCAAGATGGTAACCACAAATATATCTAACCCCATGGGGTTATCGTTCCGCACCGCTTTTTGCCTAGATCATCTTCGTTGCATAAATTCCTCGTGTGAGTTCCTTAGTCGCGTCCACCGAACCATGGACTTAAATGAAATAGAATGGGAAGGATTGTCACCTACTCCACTGGCTATTGGCGATATCCATCCTCCAGGTTCATCTCTTGTTTGTAAAATCTGCAAGGAGCCTCCCTCGTGTATTGCCAGGTGTAGTGTGAAGGTCTATTACGTTACTGGGGATGAGTCGCGTAGTCGTGCTTTCATACATCTGGGCACTCATGATCACTCGGTTAAAGATGGAGAACTCCGCGATATGAAAGAGAGAACACAGACTCTGATTGGAGAACAGATGGAGAGAACACCGAGTGGCACCAACTCATCAATTGTCATGGAGGCTACAAAGGAACTCTTGGGCGAGCTTATTCTGTGTCCGGATGGACTGCAAACCAAGACTTTGGACTTCAATGAACTCGTCCCTGTACTGGATAAATGCAAATACTTCAGCTCCCCAAGTATTCGAAACGAGGTAACATCTTTCAAATATTTAAGGAGATTTGGAGTGATTGACAGCATTACCAAGTTGAGGGGGTCAAGCATGTGGGCTTTTGTTCAAGAGAGTAAATTCCCTGGTCAGGGGACAGAGGTGGACAAAGTTTTTGTTTTCAAAATGTCAAAAGTAGGACCTGGAAGTGGAGTTGACCTAGTGAAGCGAATGCAAAGTGGAGGAGACCTACAAGACGCGTGGAATCACGTCAAACGCGTGAAGGGATGGACAACCATGGCGTGTCATGTATACGACTCCGTGTATTGTCGTGTAATGACAATCGCTATTTGTGACATGCAATCTGAAGATTGTGCCGCTCAAATCCTCTTTTGGAAAAACCTTAACTCTGTTGTCGAAAGACATGGGGTTTGCGACACTCAATTCAAGGGTTTTATGGCAGATAGTGCACAAACAAATTGGAATGCTGTGCGGACAATCTATGGATGTGGGGACAGTACCGTACCAATGGAACATCGTGAAAGAACGTGCCTCTTTCAATGGACACAATCCATGGAAAAACATACAAAGGCGGATATTTGCGGGGACTTACAAGATCAACATCGTCTACTTTGTAAGCAGTATAAAAACGCCCAGACTCCCGAGGAGTCTGAGACTCGTTACCTAGCCATAAAAGCATGGTGGTTATCATCAGAAGCCACCACTGATTCAGGACTGCATCGATTGGAGTTGTGGCTTTCTTTCTGGCATTTTCGGTATCGTCAATGGGGCGGATTCATGCAACTTGTAAGTCCTTCTCCTTCCTACTTATCATCTGAAAATAATGCAGAGATTTTGTATGTTAATGAATAAGTGAGTGTCTTCTTTACCCCTCTTGTTCAATAACTAGAATTTATCCAATGCTCCAACCCGATCCATTCTAAATGGACCTTGTAGATCCCTTAGAACGTGGGCAAGGAGGGTGGTCTTTGTTAGGCAAAAATCTCTTAGTGATGCATGGCAGGGAGACCCTAGACCCCCCTCTCGGTACCGAGAGAGGGGTGAGTAAGTAAACCGCTTACATTTCTTTCATTTCTTCCTCGTCAATTGCGCACTGGGCAGGATGAGAATCTGTCAATGACCCATGGTGTTGGTCACTGGAAATTCCTCTCGCTAACAAGAGGGGTCCTTGTCTCTAAATTGTCTTGGAAGAATCATTAAACTTCTTTAAAGTGATTTGTGTCCATTTAATACCACCGATGCTATTTGATCCTCAATATTGCTTTATGCACCTTATCAGAGTAGGTCTGTGGACAGTGGTAATTAATTGTGGTCTATGGATGATTTTCTGTCAGGATCTGAACGAGTCAGAGCTAGCAGAAATGCCATCATGCAACCTTGCTGAGACAGTACATAACAAGTGGCTTCAACAATCTGGAAATCGGGGTAACGATCTATACATTGCAACGGTTGATGATTTCGTTAGAGCCTTCATGCAGATGGTACGGTATTACCAATTTCTAAAGGGAAATCAACCAGGTACAGGACCGGGGAAGGAAGAGCTAATGCTCCGCGTAGCCCAACGTTCAGCCGAGTGAACGGGCAATCCAAAGCCACTCACGGAAGCTATTTCAAACATTCCAGGTGTAGAGGAATTTTTCAGTAGAAAGCCTCACCTTGAAGGTGAAGAAGTGTTTGGATCGCAAAAGAGAAAGGCAGACATGCCACTTGGCTGCGAATATGACTCACATAGACCGGACAAAGTCAATTTCTCCCATCCACGCATCCAAACCCGGTCGTGGAGAGCCACTTCAAGTGCATCGGATTTGAACATAATTTTGGAGGATGTTTCTCCATGTGTGGATGTGGCCCCTCCAGTGCTAACATCATATGAAAACATTGGAAGCGTCACTAGTACGCTGAACTCGACTCATGTCACAGCAATTCAAGAGACCATGTGTAACGAGGAGCAATGGCACATAGCACGTTTACCGAAAACATCAGCAAAGGCATGCTTTGCACTCCAAGCAATTACCAAGAAGAAGTGCACAACACAAATAGTCCAGAACAACATTGCTACTGCGGCGCCAACATATACAGGTATGATGGTGAATTACCAAAAAAATCGGCATGATCGTATGCAATTTTTCTTTTGCAACGACAACATTGAACGATGTGTGAAAGGTACACGGCGGAAGTGGGTGTTATCAATACCAGCTATTCCGAACATTTGGCCAGTGAAAATGGGCACCAAACTCTCAAAGGCCGAGATTTTGGCCTTTGAAGCGGCAGGCTTTCAACTTCCGCAACGTCAAGTCATTTCGCCTCGAAGACTGTTTGGTGGAGAAGCAAGAATACAAATTGTACGTGCCTACCCGGTTCCGTCTTCACCAGATGAACATCCAACAACTCGAGCAGGGAAGGTCGTTCGCCGCAACCTGAAGGTCCCACTGGTGAAGCACCAGAACAATTGCGCATCGGCCCTAACACTGAATGCACGCATAGAGAGGGTGACAATGGTTCCCCACCCTGGATTTGGTTGCATAGTGTCACTCGTGTCTGGTCTAGAGCCTCGTCTTGAAAAGTACATGCTCACTATATCCTCTTTTCCAGATTGCACTTGCCCAAATTTCAAGGAGATGAAGCTAAAGTGCTTGGGCAAGCGGGGAACTTGGGCAAACTGTAAGCACCTTTATTTTATTTTCACTATCATCTGCAACCTACAGTCCACATCGGAGGCCTTCATTCATGCAGCAAGTTTCAGTTTCAATGAAGTGAAGAAAGTGCTTCTTAGTGGAATACTGAATCATTTGGGATCAAATTAGGTTGTCTTTTTGCGTAAAAGAACATAGCCTATGTTTATTGAACACATAAATGAAAATGTACTGAGACTAAAAGGGCCAATACTTGCATTTCATTAGATCAACTCATCCCTTTTCAAAAATTGATTTAAGTACACTCATATTGTACATGATGTTCCTTTGCATGAAGTCATACCCAGCATGTGCTTTATTTTTGTAATTTCTAGCATCGTGCCAACATTTATAGCCGAAAAGGCAACATATGAAACAAGTGATCTGACCTATTGTCCAAAATTAACATTTTCCTAAACCCTGGAACAAGCACCAAGGTCTACTTCCAAACTGTTTTACATTTTCACGGTAATAGGTGTATTCCCGTTCTACTATTATGTGGGTGCAAAACAATATTGTACCCTAAACCGCGGTCATAGGCCACTATATTTCTATAGCCATAGGTACCATCATCTCAAAATATTCATTTGTGCATGGCAATGGAATTTTGTTACTCATTTTCTCATTTTCATAGCAGTGTCCCTTTGTATTTTCAAGTAATGCCTAAACTCTTACAGCATATGATTTCATCCTGTATTTTAGCTACTTTCATTGAATTTATTTCCTAAACTTCCATCCAATATTTCAGCTACTTTCATTGAATTTATTCATCTACTTTCATCCACTTTCAATCTTTCATCCAATATGTCAACTACTTTCATCCAATTTATTCATCTATTTTCATCCACTTTCATCCAATATGTCAACTACTTTCATCCAATTTATTCATCTACTTTCATCCACTTTCATCCAATATGTCAACTACTTTCATTCAATTTATTCATCTACTTTCATCCATTTTTTTCATCCAAACCATCTCCTTATTATGCTCTAGTCTAAAATTTAATTGACATCCACTAAATTTTTAGTGACTTCCATCCAAATTTTTGGTAACCTTCATCCAAATTTTCAGTGACTTTCATCTGAAATGTCAACGACTTTCATCCACCAAAAATTCTAATTTCATTTCATTTTTTCATTTTCCATCCAACATGTAGGCTCCCCACTCACTATTTCCCGCTCTACACTCCCCGCTCCCCGCTCCCCGCTCGCTTCCTAGCAACGTTGTGCGGGAAGCTCATTGCTCCAATTGCCAAGAGGATTTTGGCCCAACCGGTATCATCGTCTTCATGTGAACGAAATTGGAGTAGCTATTCTTTTGTTCACAACAAATATCAGAACAAGTTGAAGCCACAAAGAGCACAGGATTTGGTATATGTGTATACCAATTCCAAAGTCTTCGGTGCATCAAAGCAAAATGACAAGAAGAAGTGGTACGATGAGAACCTCGAGTCGGAGGATTCGGCCTTGTCTTCATCGGAAGACGAGGGTGGTGAATCCGGTGAAGAAGTTGATCCCCTCATGGACGATGAAGATGACCACGGCATCCGCAATTTCGATGATGAACCGCTTCGAAGCCTATTTCATTATGATGCAGACATTGGAGATGATTGTGAAGACCCTTACAAGTTTTTGTTGGATGAGGACGACTGTGAATATGATGAAGGTGGACCTTCCATAGCTAAATACTTAGATGGAACCGGGTTGTTGCGTAGTGAAAACATTCTAGCAAATAGGGAAAATACTCATGCGAAGGTAGCGGAGGAAGATGAGGAAATGGTTATAGGTGATGAAACTCCCCAAATGGATGAAGTGATTTGAATTCCCGAGTGTCCATCCATGACAACGGTAGGAGCGGAAGAAAATGATCAACACGAAGACATGAGAGAGTGTGGGGTGAAGTCCCACACAAATGTGGTCAACCAAAGTAGTATGGGATGCGTAGGGCTGATAGAGAGACCCTGGAATTTGAAGAAAGATGAGTTGATTTAGGAACTCATTGATGGGACGGCGAACCAGTACGAGCTGACTGTGAGAGGGCAGAGGAAGGGATGGACGGAAGACGTCTGGGCGGAGGTGTATCAGTTCCGAGAGTTCGGAAACGGCTTGGCTTCAAGGGCGGATAAGTTCGGAACAGGGAAGTTCCGGAATCCGCCCAACGCCAAGGAGGGCTATGCAATCGCGGACTGCATCAACGAAAGTCACCGGAGAGTATTGGAATTTATAATTCCGATACTCTATCCGGAAAAGCCGAGCCGGGTCACCGTAACAGTGGCCAACACTATTTTTGGAAGCCTGGAGGAGAGGGTGGTACACTAGGGAAGAGTTATCGCGACAGTGGTCACCAAACTGGCGGACCACGTCAGCAAGGCTAAGTACAGCCCGATCTGCCCCTACCTTTTCCACTTGTACCATCACGGAGATGTACTGACGCCAGATGAGACCCTCATCTACGAAACCGGATGCAAAATCTTCAAGTACGGATTGATGGATGAGGTCCAGGAGGATGTCCTAGTTTCGGAAGAGGAAGAGGAGGAACTTAAGGAGGACCGGATCAGGCGGAGGGGAACCAAGCGGAAATCCACGGATCCGGGTTCAAGGGGGAAGCAGCCCGAGATGAACCCGGTGGAGCCGAACCAAGTTCCGGAGGAGAGAAAAACTTCCGGAAAGGAGTTCTTCGACGTCGTGGACTAGTGGATGGTACAGGCGCGACTCCTACATGTGAGGACGACCGCGTTCATCCAGGAGGTCGCGGACGAGCTGAAGGTTCCGCCCGAGGAGATTATCGATGAGATCCGACGAAGGCCAGATTCGGATACAATCCGCCTGAAGGACGAGGAGATCCGGAATCTAGAGAAGACTCGGGATGAATTCCAAGCCCGGACCAGTTGGGCGGAAGGGGAGTGTTCCTTGGCGAGACGGAATGAGAAGGACGCCCTCGGCATGGTTCGAAGTTTGCAGTCGCTGGTCACCCAACCGGCGGATCTGGTGAACAAGGCGGCCCTCTACGACGTACAGCTAGTGACGGATGGGCACATCACTGGATCGAAGGTGGTGATGATCCTGATGGACTTCCAGACGAGGACGGAGAGGGTCTTGAAGGAAATGCAGGCATTGGTGGCTCGAATGGATCTCGAGTGGATCTCGAGTGGATCCGGAACAGGCGATGAATTTCTCATCATTTCTGGATCTGTCAACCAATCCGTACCTTCAGACTCCGGTGAAGCATGTGGACGAGAGCTCCATCCGTTCGAAATCGGAAGGACTTCGGTCACTTCTTAGGCCACACGAGATTCCACAGGGATGGTTGGCGCAGCGGAATCAGATCACCGCGAAGAATCCGGCCCAAAGTACTCCGACTTAGGCGGAAACACTAGTTGAGGTGGTAACTCCTACACCAGTACATGGTGGAACTTCCGATTCCGTAAAACAAACACAGTCGATGGTGGATAACAACCTCATCAGGCGGATGGGGTTGGTGGCCAATCCGGCCCGGACAAGTCCTCAGGATTTTGTGCATATGCGGGAGACAGATGCATCAGAAGAAGGAGCAGCAAAGGAGAAAGAAGCTCCCATTGACCTGGACAAGATGGAGGATGTAAACGAAATCGTGGATTCAGACAAGGACGACTACGAATCCGGATCCATGACGGAAACATATGAAGACCTTCCGCCCCCTCCCAGGAAGATTCAGACCCGCGCGGCTCTCCGGTCGACTCCTGTCAAGACCAACCCGAAGGAAGCTGCGAATCAAGGCGGAAGTAGTTCAAAGAAGACACGCCGCGGAAAGTAGATAGGGCGGATAGTTAGGATTTTGAGCTTTTAGTTTCCGGAACGGAATTTTCGTAAGTGTGGGCCCGTTTCCGAAATTTTAGGGATAGTTTTTTGGTGCCGAGTATCTCGGCTTCTTCTGTAGTTGGTTAGCTTGATTTTCGGTTGCCTTTTTCCCTTTTTGTTTTGGTTTTAAATGGTGGGCAGGTCTGTTGCCCATTCATTCCATCCTTATGCAATTTCAGTTTTCATTTCATTTACCTTACTTTGATCCAAGCCACTTAGTGAGCTGTCCATGTTCTAAAGTACTTTTTAAGGACTTGAGTGGTATGTTTGTGTGCTTTGTGAGTTGTGAGGAACCGGAAAGGAGGAATCCGGATTCATGGCTGTTTTGATTTAGATCTTAGAAGAGGATCCTTGAGGGAGTTAGATCAGATTTGTGGGACTTGTGCATTTAGGGTCTTTAAATTACTAGAACAGTAATCCGATTGGAGTGAAGAGGGTGAGGTTCCGGAACTATTCTTAGTTCCGTGCGGAGTTAAGCGGCCGCCAAGGGGAATACCCCCACTTACCGGAAGATCTGCCAACTGCAGTAACAACTACTTTTTCGTGGATTTTCTCTTGTGTCTATATCGAATGATCGTGTATCTGTCGTTGTAGTAGAGAAGGGGAACCGGATTTTGTGTGACCTGCTTCCCGGATAGGCCATCCGGAAAGCCGTGAGGAGACGAGAACCTACTTCGTAGCAACATTTAGATCTATTGAGTGTCTTGGGTTGTTTTGTAGGTGTTAGAATATGTGATTGATAGGTGGTGGAGTCCCTGCCCCTTTAAAGTGTAAAAGTGGACCCCCTGAAGGTAAAATAGGGGTATTACAAACCAAAGAGTTACTGTATCCGGATTCCGGAAAAGGACGGATCCGGATTAGAAACCGGAAAGAAATAAAGTTCCGGAAGAGGGAAAGAGAGGTTTTAGGTTCCCTTGGGGTGTTTTAGAGATAATCCAATTAAATCCAAATTCATAGCAACATAGTAGAGTCCCTGGGACGATTTTCCGTGTCATCTAACCACAATTGTGTGTTAAAGGTGCTTACCTCTAGATTACGCGTACGACAGAAGATATGGTACAGAAGTTCACCGATGCTTTAAACGTACCCTACTGGATTCATGAAATGGAGAGTAAGGGCTTTCAACAATTTTTGAAGAACAAGGTCCATGATGCATTGTGGAATGCAAAGGTGATCTTAGAGAAGTACGGGAAGCAACACCGCGTAGGTGATGGCGCTTTTGAACAGGTCATTTTGAGGGCAGACTTGTTTGTTCGCCAGTGCGCCCCTTTTGCAAAGAATCGAAATAGGCGAGGTTCAATGGGTTGGTGGAATAGTGATGAGGAAGTTGTGGAGTTGCAACGTAGGCGACGACATCTCTTAGCGCTTCCGGAAACAGCAAGGATGATTCCACAAGATGATCAAATCCTGAGGGATGGATACGCAACAATTCGGAGGGTCCGAATTGAAGGATGTCGTGAGATACCCACATTTTGGGAGTTCGCAGCGAAGGTATCTCATCAACAACGCAGACGACCTCCGCTCGCAAGATTGGAACACCAAAACGAGTCAATGGCAGTGAGAATTCCACATGATGGAGTTATCCGATTTTCTGTTGTTTATGCAACGCAGAACAAACGGTACTTATATTGGTGGAATGGCGGAACATTGAGGCAAATGTTAAAATTGGATAAAGAATATCCCAATAACATTGGCATTCGGTTGGCTTATTCTCAACCAACCCCGGAAGAGGTGACGAAAGCTTTTTTTCTTGGTCGTTGGAGGAAGAAGCGCACGGAGCTTGCATGGGCATTGGTGCACCTCATGAATGCAGTGCACAGCGCTGGACATTTGCACAATGATCTTTCACTGGACAACATTATGTTTTACTTTCCCAATGATGAGTCACGTGTTTACATTAGAGTTTGCGATTGGGGCATGACTACTTTACGTAATGAACCAATGAAGTCTTTGTACACGTTCACCTCTCAGAGTGAGCGGACTGAGACCTTGAAAAAGAGGTGGTGGGTGGACTCTTCTATTGCATGCTTGCATAGAAGAGATGCGGATGTGTCAATGATACCGGATTTATCACGTAAATTGGAGGAATATGCGGTTGGTCGAATAGCTCAAGCCATCAACAATGGTTGCATGTCGACGGACTACGTGAGCTTACATCGGGAAAATGAAGGACATACAAGATTTAGCCATGAGGATTTGGCAAGGATTTTTCACCTTTACTTGGAGCGCCTTTGTGATTCGGTGATTGATTCTCGCGGTAGCTTGTCCAAAATCATCCATCGATTTACCAATAATTACAACTAGCCTATTCCGGATGAACACTTCCGCCACTCATATTAGTGTCTATGGTATTAGTGGACGACATAGAAGTGATAGAACTATAGAAGTATTAAGTAAATGTAGAGGCGAGTACATAAATTTGCATGATTGTGTGCAAGGATTTTTTAGTATATATATGCACCATCAATGTATGCCAATATATGTGCACCCTTATAATTCATATAAAGTTTTGAAATGTTTGTGTGTTTTGAAACTTCCAATGTCTAATGTCTACCATCTATTTATGCATTCATCATATGTTTTGCTTGAAATCCTTGAATGAGAAGTGCAATGCAACAATTATTGTTGATGGATGTTAGCTTGGTCTGGTTGGGTTCAAAATTGTATAATCAATGTTGAACACATATAACCCCTAAAAGACCAAAGTGATTTTTTTGGCAACATAGCGATTTTGGGCAGCTCACTACAAATGAAATTTATATTTTTTTTCTTTGAAATTTTCATACAACACGTGCCCGAGGAGTAGCTTTAAGGCCCAACAATTTTCATATATTTAGACTACATGGTTAAAAAGTTATTGCATGATATGTCATTTTCAGTCCTTGGCGGGCAGCACGGGCAGCAAAAAAAACTTCTTCAAAAATCACTTTTTAAGAAAATAAAAATTTGAAATTCGTTCTTTAGATTTATATGTACATGGGAAGCTTTGAATCATTCCATTTAGATCTATGAGTCAAAAGTTATGAGGATTCTTACTTTAAGGGTAGTTATGGAATCTCAATTCAAAATAAACTTTGAAATCCTTTATTTTACTCAATTTTCAATATTTTTGAAAAAAAATAAAAACATTGGGTGTAGATTGTTTATTACAACATTACAACCGTTGGATTGGCATTTTTCAATTCCATAAATAAATTCTTCACAATTTAGTGTTTTGAATCATTCTCTACCTCTTCCTACTTACTATTTTTTTCCTATATGTTGTACAATTCCAAATGATCTGAAAATTTTCAAGCATGTAGCCAACTTGCCTTCAAGAATAAATCCAAAGAGTAACCACCATTTTGGACATTTTTTCATATAAATGTGACCTTGTGAAGGGCAGCTGCCCGTTTTTTCGCAGGGACAAAAAAAGGATTTTTGTCAATTCAAACACTATTATCTTGCAATCCACATGGTGGAAAATTCTGAAATTTTTTCCACATCTTCTTAAACAAGTTTACTACAAGATCCTATGGGTACATGTGTCCAAGAATGTTTTTTTTCTAAAATTTGACACTAGTATTAGAAATGGCAGTTTTGGAATGTTTTTGGTGAAAACATAGTCAAAAACGATTAGGGGATAATGATAATAGAATTTCATCGTACGCAAATATTTTTTATATTGAAAAGCAATACAATTGATACTTGAACGATACCGCTATGATGATACCAAGTACCAGCCTCCAAATACATTTTAATACAATATATTTACATCAAAATATTTTAGTACGTAAATGCTATTCGCCGAGATGCCGATATGTTTGTACTATGATTGCCACACTCCATAATCCAATAACAAAAGATTCCAAGGCCCACTCGATTGTGAGACAACGACTAAAATAGCTCTACCTACTTTACTCGGAATCTGAATGGATGTCATCTCTATGTTTTGGTGGTGTGGAATCGGATCCATAAGTGCCAAAATATGGTCCTCCGCCCCAAGTGCATCTATAGTCGCTAGGCGTAGCTCCTTGATTGGGATTTCCATAGTAAGGACCTCCAAAAGTTGGAGGAGGAACTACATTACGGTGCTGAGACCTTCCTTGCCTTGGTTTGACATGACGAGAGCCTGTGTGACGCTCATATGAACCACCCGTAGTAGATTCGGGATAGTATTGGGAGCCTCCTTGGCTAGATCCAAAATCATGTGTGGTTCCATGGCTTTTTTCTAGGTTGTAATAAGTACCTTGGGTGTCGTTAGCATAGTGTAAGACCCTTTGACCATCTTGTGAACCAGATGCAGTATGATCATGTTGGTAGGACCTGTCATGCCCGTGTTGTTGACCCCGATCCTCCATGCTCCTACGCATAGCTTCTTGCATTTGTTGATTGAACTCGATGTCTTCCCGAGCTTCTTGACGCTCATGTTCCACTGTAAATGTTACGGGTGCTGGATTGTCTTCTACATCATCGTCGTCCGACCATTCATCCTCAGCATCCGGCAATACAATCGGCGGAAATCCAAACTGCCCTCAATTAGACCACATTCGCATACAATCGCTCGGTTGAGTCCAACTTGTATAAATAACAGCGTCAGTGCGCTTCATATTGTCAACATTTTTCCCGTAATTGTGCGCCAATCTACATCTTTGTGGAGTACAATCTCTGCCCAAACCATGGCCATGTTAGAATAATTCATAACATTTGGTTTAGAGTCAGACAGCTCAGCCCATCGCGTTACTTTCTCGTATCGGTGCACAAAGTGTTGGCTCTCGCACGTGGAAATTTGTCCTTCCCAGTGTCGAACTTGTTTGTCTGCTCTTTCTTGTGACCACATTTTGGAGAGGTGCGTCATTTTGACGTACTTTTTGCACATTGTGTAGTTCCAAACCTTCTTGGGCTCTTCTTCCCATCCAGGTTCAGCTACACACATTGGATTTGCCCAATCTCTCCAGTTTATGTCCTGGAATTTGCCTTTGTTACTGGACCTTGAACTACTATTGCGAGGCATGATAACCTTGATTAAAATGAAATGATTTGATGACAAAGTTCACATAAATCTTTAGAACAACTGAACAAAATGTTTGACACTTGCCAATGAAACGAGATGAAGTTGTTAACAAGGCCTTCAAAACCAAGTAATCACCAAAATAAATTGGTGCAATTCAGTATCCGAGCATAATCGTTCACGCACCAAAACGAAAGGGGCGCGTAGAGCCACTGAGAGGCACTGGATCACCCACTCCGCAAGGGAAACAATTGTGAGGAATGAGCCGTCCGCCGCGCTATTTATGGCGTCCGAAGGCGAACCAGGCAATGCGGACGCAGACGTGCGAATCGGACGGCCCAGAATCGGACGGGCAGATCGTGCGGACGAGATTGCGCGGACGTCCCGTCCGCGTGATTACGTCCGCACGATCCCGTCCGCAAGATCCGTCCGCGAGCCCGTCGCCCTGTCTGCCCGAGGGCCCGTCCGCGAGCCTCCTAACCGCGCGGACGATCCGACTGATCGGACGGCCCGTCCAGGGATGTCAAAAGACGTCCGGGGGTCAGCGTCCACGTCCGGCGGACGTCCTGTCAACCCTGACCACCGAAGAAGCGGAAGATCCAGATACGAGCAGCCGGAAAGATAACACCGTTGCCAAAGACCAGGGCGAGGACATCTCTGGTGCAGTCGGGGAGCAGCTCGAAGAAGCCGAAGAAAGTAGGGTTTAGAAGTTAGATTTGCATTTTAGGGTTTTCCGGAACGGATTTTCCGTATGTGGGCCCGTTTCCGGAATTTTAGGGATAATTTTCATTAGCATTCCGGATATCTCGGATGTTTCTGTAGTTGGTTAGCTTGATTTTTGGTTGTCTTTTTTCCTTTTTGTTTTGGTTTTAAATGGTGGGCAGGACTGTTGCTCATTCATTCCATCCTTATGCAATTTGAAGTTTCATTTCAATTTCCTTATTTTAATCTGAGCCACTAAGTGGATTTTTCATGTCTTCTGAGTATTCTTCGAGGACTTGGGCGGTGTGTTTGTGTGTTTTGAGAAGTTGTGAGGAACTGGGAAGGAGGAATCCGGATTCTATGATTATTTGGAGTGAGACAGTAAGGGAGAATCTGTGGCGGAGCTAGGACGGATCTGTAGGACTTGTGCGTTTAGAATCTTTAAACTACTGGAACGGTAATCCGATTTGGAGTATTGAGGGTGAGGTTCCAGAACTAGAAGTGGTTCCGTGCGGAGTTAAGCATCTGCCAAGGGGAAAACCCCTACTTACCGAAAGATCTGCCAACTGCAGTGTCGCCTACTATCTCATAGAATTTCTCTTGTGTTAAATCCGGATAGTTATGTATCTGTCACTGTAGTGGAGAGGAGAGACCGGATTCTGTGTGACCTGCTTCCCGGATAGGCCATCCGGAAAGTCGTGAGGAGACGGAAACCTACTTTATTGCAACATTTAGATCTGTTGAGTGTCTTGGGTTGTTTTGTAGGTGTTAGATTGTATAACTGATAAGTGGTGGAGTCCCTGCCCCTTCAAAGAGTAAAAGCGGACCACCTGAAGGTAAAACAGGGGTATTACAAACCGAAGAGTTATTGTATCCGGATTTCGGAAAAAAAGGACGGATCCGGATGAGAAACCGGAAAGAAGTAAAGTTCCGGAAGAGGGCAAGAGAGGTTTTGGGTTCCTTTGGGGTGTTTTAGAGATAATCCGATTAAATCCAAATTCATAGCAACATAGTAGAGTCCCTGGGACGATTTTTCGTGTCATCTAACCACAATTGTGTGTTAAAGGTGCTTACACCTAGATTACGCGTACGACAGATGGGAATCTGGGCCGTTGGAACAATGGAAGTGCAGACAACAAACGGAAAACTGGGCCGTCAGAACAGCGGACGGGCGGACCAGACAATTTAAAAGCGGATAGGCGAACGGACGGACCTAAAATCGAACAGGCGGACAGGCAGTTTTTACAATCTCAGTAAAATGTTTGAAGTGTGCAGACAGGCGAACAAGTGGATTACACAAATAGAAATGTATGTGCAAATGACGATTTGTAAATGACTGTTGACGTGGATGTCTACGTTGGATTATCTATGGGTCAGACGTGACTGGGACACGACTCGTAAATGACTGCTGATGTGGATGTCCACGTCAGATTCTTCAGGTGTCAGAAATGACTAAGAAGTGACTGCAAAATGACTCGCCACGTGGTTGTCTACATCACCTGATCACAACCGCACTTTCCACGTCAGCCCAAAGTTCCAACTTTCTTTTAGCTCTCTTCTTTATCTAAAGCCGCACACCCGTTCATCTACTCTTTCATCCTCGTCGCTAATGGATGGTAATAATAACCTAGCAGTCATTTCAAACAATGAAATGTCCACAAACCACAATGACTCCAGGGCTCTCAGTCATTCTACAGTCGTAAATGTCCGGAATGACTACTGTGTACTCATATTTTGCAGTCGTATTTGCTTGCGTTTTTTTATAGTGAAAGTGAAGAGAACAATCTTTTCTTAGACACAAGATTTTTGGCTTTGAATCTTCTTAACATAAATTTTTTGCACTATTGATTTTGGTTTCCTAATTTCTAATGTTGAAGAATTGAATTGAAAATTTAATAAAAAACTTTCAACAAAAAAACACTTAGTTTTTATTCATTAAAAAATTGTTAAACAGGAATAGATTGAAGATTGAAGGGATAACTAAACCGTACATAGCTATGAGATGGAATTGAAAAACAATCATTCCAATGGTGAGATCGTTCTAGCAAGCAAATTTAACCCTACCTAACAATATTTGTTGAATAAATTTAAATATTGCATTATAAAATGGGTCCTTTGAATTATTTTTGCAAAAAGATGCTTGCATTGCCCCCAAAGTAAGAATTAAAATTAAAAAAAAAAAACTTTAGTGACTTTGAGACATCAAGGCTTCAGCTAGGGCTTCAGGTGACATAAATTTTGTTTACAGAAATCAATTGCAATGAAAATTATATTTATTGTAATATTGCTGTGATTTTCTATCATAAAATTTAAAAAGTCTAGAAAATGAAGCGAAGTGTTCATGTTACACGCTATCACAACACGAAAACTTGAATTCCACATAGATAGAGTAGAATAGATGTAATAAGCTAGAAATTTTTCAATTTTGTGTTTAAGAAACAATGGTTTTATTTCGGATAGGCTTAAGTTTGAAATACGGGTTAATTTGGAAGCAGGTTTTCGATCCGGTTACAATCCGGTACCCGAAAATAAACCGGAATGCCGCCACCTACGGCTTAGGATCCGGCCTACGAGGCTAGAGTACGGGTCTCGAGAACGGAACCCTAATCCAGTTCTCATCTGGGAATTGGCAGCGACGTGTTAAGTATTTAAAGGCCACCACCACCCCATTTCTCTTCACTTTGAGTTTCCTGAACTCCTTCGCTCGTAGATAGTTGAGAGAAAGTATAGTGAGAGTTCGTGTATGGATAGAGAGAGGTGAGGTCGGATTAAGGGGTAGTTAAGTTGGTCGGTATCCGATGGCGAAAAGTAGCAATCCGAGATCTACTAGGGCGTCGATCACAGCCCGGATGATCTATCTGACCATACCGAACGACCCGACCATCCATCAGGAGTTAGAAGAGGACCTCAGACGAATGGGATGTGTAGGACTTTAAGAGAGGCCGTAGAATCTGAGGAGTGATGACCTCATTCAGGAGCTAATTGAAGGGACGTCGAATCAGTATGAACTGACTGTGAGAGGACAGCGAAGGGGGTGGATGGAAGACGTCCAGGCAGAGGTATACTTGTTCTGAAAGTTTGGAGATGGACTAGCTTCACGGGCAGATAAGTACGCCATTTGCAAGTTCTGGAATCTGCCTCTCTCGAAGGAAGGTTACACGATCAATGACTGCATAAACAAGCGGCATAGGCGGGTCCTGGAATTTATGATTCCAATTTTCTATCCAAAAAAGCCTAGCCGGGTGTGAGCTTCCAATTTGTCACTTGGGACTCGTAGAATTATTTTTTGCAATTTAAAGTTAAGAAAAATATACAAAAAGCCATAAAAAGAGTGTAGAACCGAAATAGGGTTGTAACATAACCATTATAGTATTTGGTCTAGATTTGAGTTTCGACTTAGAATCCTACCAAACATGGCCCAAAATAGATAGAAAGATACGAAACGGTTAGATTTGTAGGATTCAAGTCACATAGGCCCAAAAGGGCTAAATTCCACCATGAATGTGGCAATTCATGGCTAAGTCGGTCTGAAGGATCCACAACGAGGCCACTAGGTCGGATCCTAGAGTTAGGTTTAGAAATTCCCCAAACCCCGATTGTTAGTATGCAGGAGCCACTAACGCAAGATCGGGCCCGTGGAGGAATCTACAGCCCAAGGATGGTGTCCTAGGGTAAATCCCATGCCAAGAGTCCAACAACAAAATCGATTTGCCAAGATTCTTCTATTTGCAAAAGATTCCCGCACCATCAATAACTCAAGGAGATGGCCAATTCATCTCCACTGACCAATTGTGCTAGGTATGGAAACGCACCTGCACATCTTTCATGTGACTCCTTGAGAGGTCATGTGAAAAAATCCCGTCGTCTTCCGACTTGCAGAAGAACCTTTTGCGGGTGGTCAACCCTGATAACCACCAACGGGAATTTCATGGAAATTACCCAGGTTGCCAGAAAATCTCACTAAAAATTAGACTAGCTTGTTTTATGTTAATAATGCGCTCCGTGAAGTTTCGCAACATTCCGATAGCAGCAAGTACCCGAACCGGCGAGATTCCTCAAGAATTAATCACGTGGCGGGGTCTCCGCCATGTTGACCGGCATCCCGGGACCATACGATGGCAAAACAAAGTCAACCAAGAGTCTTTTCTGACTCCCTTACACCTACCGAAGACCCTAGGCTATTTACATTTCTCAAAATAGGAGACCCCCAAGATCTAGGATTTTACCACGATTTAGTTTTTAAACTAAATTAGCCTACGATGGTTTTTTGTCCTTGGTACGGGAGGCACGAGGGATCTTGGACTAAACACGGAGATCTGGAGCCAATGACGCAATCCGTTTGACGATTGGAGTAAATCTCCAAAAGTTAGGAGGTTGGTCCAGCGTAGATAGGTAAAAGTAGTTTTTCAGGGATTAGGATGAAAATCTTTGAAGATGAGGATGAAAATGCAAGTTGATAAGGTTACCTTAGAACTCTTGAGGAAGGGGTGGGGCCTTGGAAACCTATTTAAGGTCCCCATTTTTCTCTCAAAAACACCCCCAAATCTTGTTTTGGGTCCGTGAATCCAACTTATGTTGGGAGATTTTGGCGTTTTAGCCAAGAAACCTCTACAATGTTTTTCGAGCTCTTTTGGGCTCCATTGTTGTTGAAGTTCGAGCTTTTAAGTTCTTTGTGGGTTCCTCCTACTTTTATTGTACGTGTATCATTCGGCTCTCATTTCTCTTGGTTGTTGGACTAACGCGTTCTTTGGTCAAGTATTTTTTGGGGTTGTTGTACTAATCCTAAAGATACCCCCCATCGTACCTTGGCAATGCCGCTTTGGGGGGCCTTTAGTATGGACTGTTGAGTGCTCACATTGACCATTATCATACTAATCCATGCATGTCAAGTGGCACTAACCTTTGGAGTGTTCTTGTGTTGGAAGGAACCCCCTTTTTTTTTGGAACTAACCTTTGTGCATAGTAGTGTTCACCGTGTGTGGGACCCCACTACACGGCAAAGCTTTGAACCTGTCAGAAGTCCTAGAATATGTGTTAAAATTAGGGCGGCAGAGCTTTGAATGCCCGGTGTATTCCCAAGTCCTAAAGTTGGTGTTAAAACCAACTTGGCGGCAAAGCTTTGACCCTCCCAGGTGTTTAGTTCCAAAGTATAGTTTCCAAGACCTTTGTGGAAACATCCAAAGTTTAGCTTCCAAGATAGGTAGAGTCCTTACGATTGATAAAGATTAGTGTTCAAAGTTACTTCTTTTTAGCTTAGAGAAAACTAGTCTTTTAGTGAGAGAAAACCCGTTTAGTTAGAGAAAACTGTTTTTTTTAGTTAGAGAGAACCCGTGTTAGTTAGAAAAAACCAGTTTTTAGTTAGAGAGAACCCGTTTAGTTAGAAAAAACCAGCTTTTAGTTAAAGGAAACCAGTTTTAGAGGGGACCAGTTTAGCTTGAAGAAACCAGTTCCCCAGTCAGCAGGACTGTCCAACCAGTCCGGGGAGGGATTGTCTAGTCAACAGGGCTATCCAGCCGGTCCAAGGAGTGGTCGTCCAGTCAACAGGGGCTCATCCAGCCAGTCCGGGGGAAGGTCAGGTCGTCCAGTTAGGGGGCTCGTCCAGCCAGTCAGGAGAGTGGTCGTCCAGTCAGCAGGGGCTCATCCAACCGGTCCGAGGACAGGCCGTCCAATCAGCAGGGGCTCATCCAGCCAGTCCAGGGGGAGGTCAGGTCGTCCACTCAAGGGGCTTGTCCAGCCAGTCCGAGAGGGGGGTCGGGTAACCTCGCAGTCCAGGGAGTCAGGAACCTCGGCAATCCAAGGGATTCGGGAACCAAGGCAGTCCAAGGGAGAAAGAGAAAAAAAACAAAAACCACTAGTTACCAAGGCCAAAGAAAAGAAAATCAGGTTCTAAAAGATTACATACAAGGCTAGGTGAAATTAGAGTCTGGGTGGGGAGTCGGGCCGTTGTCAAAACAAAAAAAGAGAACGTGACAAGGTGACGGTAGAAAGAGAGGAAGGAAAAGAAATGGGGTCCAACCCCGACTAAGCTCCACATAGGAAAAAATCGTCCGTCCAAAACCTACAAAACTACTCAAAAGATAGGAGGAGGAGAAAAGGGGGGTTGGCTATATGGGCAACTTAGATGAGAGTGACGATAAATAGTGACCTAGATTAGCTAAGTAGGTGTTAGGAAAAAAATCTCGAGAATTCATAGTGACCATTAGGAGAAGGATTAGGATGACACGAAGACAAAGTCGTGTAAGAGGGTAGGAGAGACATTAACACCCCTTGGGATTTGAATCTATAGTTGTAAGACGTCTATAAAAGAGTAGGTAGAATAGTACTAGTGCAAAAGAGAGGAAGAGAAAGAAAAGGAAAGAGAAAGGGAGAGGAAAGGAAGGAAGACGGTTAACCCACACGGGTGTAATATTTTTCCCAAACATAAGCGGTGAGCTTGAAGAAATTCAACCAAAATTAAGGACCACCATGGAGCACGAGAATGTACGCAGGAATGCGGACAAGCGTTTGTTCGACACCAGTAGTGACGAGGTGAGTTCTTGAATCAATACTTGGTGTTTTTTCCTCGTTAGCATTGATTTCCTTAATTAGCTTTTTCACGTGAATAGTAAACCGTGATAAGTAAAGGTAAAAATTAGAAATAGGAGTAAAGATTTAGAGTTAAATTAGGAGTTAAACGTAGGGGTAAAACCTTAGAGTTAAATCTAGGAGTCAAAATCTAGAGTTAAATTAGGAGTTAAACGTAGGGATAAAACTTTAGAGTTAAATTAGGAGTAAAAACTTAAAGTTAAACGTAGGGATAAAACCTTAGAGTTAAATCTAGGAGTAAAAATTTAGAGTTAAATTAGGAATAAAAACTTAGAGATAAACGTAGGGATAAAAACTTAGAGTTAAATCTAGGAGTAAAAATCTAGAGTTAAATTAGGAGTGAAAATCTAGAGTACAATTAGAAGCTAGAAATCAGAATAAAAAGTAAGCTTAGGGTTAGCCGTAAAGTTACAGCTTCCGAGAGAAGTATTCAACTTCAAAAGGTAATCCTAAAGATTTATGGAAGGAATGTAAGGGTTCCTCTTTTCCGTAGTTAGGGATGTTAGAAATGACGCCAACCACCCATCCAAACCTAGACATAGAATAGGGAGTTAGGGAGTTAGGAATTATCATCACCTTTGATCATCGCAGTCAGCTCGTTAGTTACCCATGCATTTCTGGTAGTATTTGCTGCCATCCACGACACTTAGAAAATGTTAGCATAAAAAGATCCATTGCTTGGAAGGCACAGTGGACCGCGCTCACAACACTCCCATATATTTAAAAGGTGGATAAAGGCATAGAACCTGGTCAATGTTCGCTCGATTACTAAGGGTGGGTAATCTTGCACCCACACCGAGTCACGATCACAGTGGTGAACACCATCTTCGAAGCAATGGAAGAGAGAGTCGTGCATTGGAGGAGGGTTACTAGAACGGTGGTCATGAAATTAACAAATCACGTAGCCAAGAGCCCAAGACCAAGTACAGTCCAATCAGCCCATATCTTTTTTACTTGTACCACCATGGTGGTGTGCTGACATCGGATGAGACACTCGTCTACGACACCGAATGTGAGCTCCTCAAGTACAAATTGATGACCGAGGTGCAACAGGAAGATTCAGAACCCGAGGAGGAAGAAGAGGAGGAGGAACTAGAAGAAGACCGACTTAGACGCAGAGGCATAAAGAGGAAGTCGATGGATCCGGGTTCAAGGGAAAAACAGCCCAAGGTGGATCCGGTGGAGACAAACCAAGTTCCGGATGAAGAGAGGCCATCCGGCCAAGAGTTCTTTGACGTCGGATTCTAGTGGATGGAGCAGGTGCGACTCTTGCACAAGAGGTCGATTGGATTCGTCAAAGAGATTACGGAGAAATTGAGGGTTCCACCAAAAGAAATCCTGGAGGAAATCCGACAGAGGCCGAATTCGAAAGTCATTCGGTAGAAGGATGAGCGGATCCAAAACTTAGAGAAAACCCGGGACGAGTTTCAAGCTCGGACCAGTTGGACGGAAGGAGAGTGTTCTTTGGCGAGACGGAACGAGAAGGACGCCCTCCACGTGGTCCAGAGCCTGCGATCGCTTGTCACCCAACCGGCCGAGTTGGTGAACAAGGCAAACTTGTACGATGTACAATTGGTAGCGAATGGGCATGTGACCGGATCGAAGGTGGTGATGATCCTTATGGATTTTCAAGCGCGTATAGAGAGGGTGTTAAAGGAGATGCAATCGTTGGTGGCTTGAGTCAATCCAGACCGGGCTATGGATTTTTCTTCGTTTCCAAATCTATCCACCAACCTATACATGTAGACTCCATTCAAATCAATGGGTGGTAGTTCGATCCACTTACAATCGGAGGGGCTTAGATCACTATTGAAGTCGCAGAAAAGTCCGCAGGGGTGGCTGACGCAGTAAAGTCAGATCCCTGTGCAAGTTCCAACTTAGGAGCAGAGCCTTCCGATTCAGGCGGAAACCTCAGCTCAGACCCGGGTCAGGACGCCCAAGTTGGTGGACCCGACCAAGTCGACCGTTCCAAACAACCTCCTCAAACGATTGGAAACAGTGGCCAATCCGGCTCAGACCAATCCGGAAGACTTTCACCACATGCAAGCAAAAGATGCACCAGAAGAGGAGGCGCCAAAGCCGAGTGAGGCACCAATCAACTTAGATTCGTTCGAGGAGGTCAACGAGATTGTGGAGTTAGAAAAAAAGAAGTTCAATTCCGAATCCGGATCGGAGAAGGAAACGGATGAGGACCTCCCACCAATTCCAAGGAAGATCCAAACCCGAGCGGCGGTCCATTTGACTCCTCTAAAGTCGAGCCCAACGGGAGCTGCGAGTCAAAGTTGTCACAACACGGAAACCTAATTTCCGTATAGATAGAGTAGAATAGAAGGAATAGATAGAGATTTTTAATTTTTTTTCGGTTAAGAAATGATAGATGTCTTCCGGAGAAGCTTACGTTTGGAATAAGCCTTCATCCAGAAATTAGTTTCCGATCCGACCAAGATTAGGGTTTCTGAAAATGGACCGGAGCGCCGCCACCTACGGACTAGGGATCCGGCCTACGAGGCTAGGGGACGCGCCTCGAGAACGGAAACCTAATCCAGTTCCAATCCGAGAACTTGTGGCGCTCTTTTGGCTATTTAAAGGCCACCACCCGCCTTTCTCTCTCCATCTTTTGAGTTTCCAAACTTGTCCGCGCGTAGCTAGTTGAGAGAAAGTCTGGTGAGAGTTCGATTACGGATAGAGAGAGGTGAGGCCGGATTAGGGTTTTCTTTGTCGGTGTAGCGATGGCGGAAACTAGTGCGGCGCGATCCGCAAAATCGTCGGTGGTTGCCCGGATGGTGAGTCCGTCCATACCGACAGACCCCACCGCTCGGCAGGAGTTGGAGCAGGATCTCCAGAGATTAGGGTGTGCCGGATTGATCGACCGTCCGTGGAATCTGAGAGGGGAAGAGTTGATTCAGGAATTGATCAACGGGACTTCGAACCAGTATGAGCTGACGGTGCGAGGGCAGCCCAAGGGGTGGACGGAGGACGTATGGGCGGAAGTCTACTCTTTCCGGAAGTTCGGAGACGGATTCGCCTCGCGGGCGGATAAGTACGCAACCGGAAAGTTCCGAAACCCTCCTCACGCGAAGGAAGGGTATGCGATTAGCGACTGCGTGGACGAGCGCCACAAGAGGGTGTTGAATTTCCTCATCCCGATACTGTATCCGGAAAAACCTACCCGGGTTACGGTTACGATGGCCAACACAATTTTCGGAGCGATGGAGGAGAGAGTGGTGCACTGGGGACGGATCATAGCTTAGGTAGTGTCGAAGCTTGCGGACCACATGTCCAAAAGCCGGTACAACCCGATCAGCCCCTACCTTTTCCACATCTACCACCACGGTGACGTATTGACGACGGATGAGATGTTGGTGTACAACACCGGGTTGGAATTGCTCAAATATGACCTTACAGATGAGCTGGAGAAGGACAAGCCGATGGAGGCGGAGGAAGACGATCCGGAAGAGGAAGCCTTAGAGCGGAAGAAGCCCAAGCGGAAGTCGACGGATCCGGGTTCACGGGGGAAGCAACCTGAGACGGAACAACGGGAACCAAGCCCAGTTCCGGAAGAGGAGAAGCCACCTCTAAGGGAGTTCTTCGACATCGGGTTTGACTGGATGCATCAGGCCCAGAACCTACACCACAAGGCCATCCAGTTCATGGAAGAGGTGGCGACGGAACTGAACATGCCACCCGCGGAGATCATCGAAGAAATTCGGCAGAGGCCGAATCCGGAAGTCACCCGTCAGAAGGACGAGCAGATCCGGGTCCTGGAGAGAAGCCGGGAGGAGGCAGAAAGCCGGAGGAACTGGGCACAAGGAGAATGCGAGGCGGCACAGAAAAATGAGAAAGATGCCATGCAGATGGTCCAGAACCTCCAAGCCCTAATCGAACAACCGGCGGAGGTTGTGAACAAGGCAAGACTCTACGACGCCCAACTGGTAGCAGGGGGACACGTGGCCGGATCCAAGATCGTAATGATCCTTATGGATTTCGAGGCCCGGATGCAGAGGGTACTTCAAGAAATGTAGACTCTGGTGGCTCGAGTCGATCCGGATAGGGCAATGGACTTCTCGACCTTTCCGGAAGCGGATCTCACCACCAACCCGTATCTCCAAACTCCGCTGAAACCAGTTGTGGGGATTCCGGTACTGTCGAAACCAGGAGGACTACAGTCTCTCCTGAAGCCGTTTGTGCAGCGCAAATGGCTGGCTCAAAGGACATATTCTCCGGGACAGAGTCAAAGGGAGGGGCAGAACATTCCGGAACAAGGCAGAACTTCCACGCCGGATCAAACTCAGACACCGGAAGAAGGGATGCAGATCCGGGGTAATCTGCTCAACCGGATTGGAGCAGTGGAGAATCCAGCCAAGTCGCATCCGGCTGACTTCGTCCATATGCAGGAAGAAACACCAGCGAAGCCATCGTCCCCGGAGGCTATCAACGAGCCGATCAACTTGGATTCATCAATCCGGGAGATGGAGATTCTCGAATCCAAGAAGGAGGACTTCGAGACGGAATCCGCGACAGAGACGGATGAGGAAGAAGACTCACCGCCGAAGAAGCGGAAGATCCAGACACGAGCGGCCGGAAAGCTCACACCACTGCCGAAGACTAGGGCGAGGACATCTCAGGTGCAGACGGGGAGCAGCTCGAAGAAGACGAAGAAAGTAGGATTTAGAAGTTAAATTTTTACTTAGGGTTTTCCGGAACGGATTTTTCGTATGTGGGCCCGTTTCCGGAATTCTAGGGATAACTTACAATAGCACTCCGGATATCTCGGATGCTTCTGTGGTTGGTTAGCTTGATTTTCGGTTGTCTTTTTCCTTTTTGTTTTGGTTTTAAATGGTGAGCAGGTCTGTTGCTCATTCATTCCATCCTTATGCAATTTCAGTTTTTATTTCATTTACCTTACTTTGATCCAAGCCACTTAGTGAACTGTCCATGTTTTAAAGTACTTTTTAAGGACTTGAGTGGTGTGTTTGTGTGCCTTGTAAGTTGTGAGGAACCGGGAAGGAGGAATCCGGATTCATGGTTGTTTTGATTTAGATCTTAGAAGAGGATCCTTGAAGGAGTTAGATCGGATTTGTAGGACTTGTGCATTTAAGGTCTTTAAATTACTAGAACAGTAATCCGATTGGAGTGAAGAGGGTGAGGTTCCGGAACTATTCCTAGTTCCGTGCGGAGTTAAGCGGCCGCCAAGGGGAATACCCCCACTTACCGGAAGATCCGCCAACTACAGTACCAACTACTTTTTCGTGGATTTTCTCTTGTGTCTATATCGGATGATTGTGTATCTGTCGTTGTAGTGGAGAGGGAGAACCGGATTCTGTGTGACCTGCTTTCCGGATAGGAAATCCGGAAAGCTGTGAGGAGACGGGAACCTACTTCATAGCAACATTTAGATCTATTGAGTGTCTTGGGTTGTTTTGTAGATGTTAGAATATGTGATTAATAAGTGGTGGAGTCCCTGCCCCTTCAAAGAGTAAAAGCGGACCCCCTGAAGGTAAAACAGGGGTATTACAAACCAAAGAGTTACTGTATCCGGATTCCGGAAAAGGACGGATCCGGATTAGAAACCGGAAAGAAGTAAAGTTCCGGAAGAGGGAAAGAGAGGTTTTAGGTTCCCTTGGGGTGTTTGAGAGATAATCCGATTAGATTCAAATTCATAGCAACATAGTAGAGTCTCTGGGACGATTTTCCGTGTCATCTAACCACAATTGTGTGTTAAAGGTGCTTATACCTAGATTATGCGTACGACAAAAGTGGCAACAATTCAAAGAAGACACGCCGTGGAGGTAGATAGGAAATTTAGTAGGTAGTTTGTTATTTTCCGCATGTGGACCCGTTTCTGGATTCTTAGGGATAATTGGCATTGGCATTCTGGATATCTCGGATGCGTCAATGGTTGGTTACCTGGGTTTTTGGATGCCCTTTTCGCCTTTTTGTCTTAGTTCTTAAGGGTGGGCAAGTCTGTTGCCCATTCTATTCCATCCCTAGGCACTTTTGAAGTTGTATTTCATTTTCTTTCTTTAATTTGAGCTATCGAATGGACTTTCGACTCCAAGTGTTGTACGGAGTGAATTGTATGTTTGTTTGAGTGGTAGGATGTAAGGAGGAACCGAAAAGGAGGAATCCGGATTCGTGTTGTTTGGATTTAGAGTGTGAGGGAGGATTTGTGACAAAGTTAGGTCTGATTTGGAGGACTTATGCAATAGAGTCTTTAAACTACTGGAACGGTAATCTGATTGGAGTGGTGCGGGTGAGGTTCTGGAACTGAGAGTGGTCCTGTGCGGAGTTAAGTGGCCGCCAAGGGGAAAACCCCTACTTACCGGAAGATCTGCCAATTGCAGTATTAGTCTAGTTCCTAGTAGATTCTCCCCTGCTGAATCCGGATAGTATGTATCTGTCGTTGTAGTGAAGAGGAGTGACTGGATTCTGCGTGACCTGCTTCCCGGATAGGCCATCTGAAAAGTTGTGAGGAGACGGAAACTTGTTTCGTTGTAGCATTGAGATCGAGTGGTTGTTTTGGGTTGTTTTGGTTGTTTTTGATAAATTTATAGAGTGTGAGATTCATAAGTAGTGGAGTCACTACCCCTTTAAAAAGTAAAAGCGGACCCCTTAAAGGTAAAACAAAGGCATAATTCAAGTATCCATATTTAGAGCATTTTTGGGAACAATGTATGCAAAGTATTCTATCCTTCTATCTCTAATATAGTATGTAGAGTAACAAGTTGAAGGACCTATACATTGAATGGATACAATAAATTACCAACATCTACTTTCATCAACAAATGCTTCCATATTTGCATCTTTATGGGAGCATTCATGCAATAGTAATAAAATTTCTTCATTGGATTAAAATACACCTATAATGCTAATATACCAATGTTGGCACAATATTTGATTGAAATGGGAAATTCAATACAAAGAAACACACAGTCTGCATCCACAATATTGAGAATTTAGGAAAAAAATTGCACTTTATATAAAATTTTGTTTGCATAAATTTGAAATGTTATTCCAAAATTAGAGGCATCCATTGTAGCCATTGTTTATATTCCTACTAAAAATATAAACGTCCGCTTGCATGAGTTCCTAGACACAAATATGATAGTGGTGTCCCTTCTATATCTCCTTCCTCCTATAAATCAGAAGTAATTTTGAATGGAATGAAGGAGTCTACCAAGAAGTTCTAGTCATGTTACATATGTTATATTGGACATTATTACTGACATTAAAACACAAGTTATTTTATTTGACATCCACTAAAATTTGCCTTTTAAAATCATGAAAATATCACATAAAACACGGGGTTCTTATTAATAGTGATTCATTCACATACATTTTTTAGCACAATTGAGTGCTTCATGTGTACATGGCCTCTATATTTTTAAACTAACAAATTCAATCATTAGAATTATCAAGATTAGAATTATCGGGATTTCATTTCCTAGAAAGTAAAGTATATATATAAGTGAGGAAAATTGTTTCACATGTAGATGGGTGCTCAAGTAAATTCATGTCCTTCAATATAAAAAGTGACCACTTGTTATAAATGTCACATACTTTTTGACCGCTCAATCATGTGGAATTCCATGTGGAATCACTTTATTATTTTGGTATGTGATTGCTCTAAGCTTTCTCAAGATGTAATATATTTTTATCTTGGTGTCCATTTCAAATTTGTAATCTCTTGATTAATTAGTGATAATGTTGCTTATATTTATCTTTGCATTCAATAACTTATCTTTGAAAGGAAGGGACTTAAGTTGTCAAAATGACCATTTTGTCTTGTTTTAATGAATATGGACTTATTTGTGTGTACATTATCTATGTCAAACAGGGTTGTCCAGACGTCCGGACGCCCTGGACGTACGTCCAGAGTCCCAGGACGCTGGCCTCCGGACGTCCCTGGGCATTCGGACGAACCCCGACCCCCCGTCTAGTGGATGGTCGGACGGGGGGTCGGGAGGTCGGACGGGACTTCGAACAGAGGGTCAGAGGTCGAACAGGCCTTCGGGACGTCCGAGGTCAGACGGAAATGCGGACGCTCTGTCGGAGGTCGGACGGGCTGGAGGAAAGTCGGACGGGAGCGGGCATCGGACTGGCGATTTTTTTCTTAAATAAATATTTTTTCAAATTGAAAAGCCTTTAAGGTATTCAATTTCAAAAAGAAATGGGTAGAATAGGAAACTAAATACTCTCTAGGGTATTGAATTTTTTCTAAAAATGGGTAGAATAGGAAATTGAATACCTCGGTTGGTATTGAATTTTTTTTTAGAAACAAGTGGAATAGGAAATTGAATACCTTGTAGGGTAATCAAATTTTTTTTAAATGGGTTGAATAGGAAATAGAATACCCTACAGGAAATTCAATTATTTTTTAAAAATGGGTAGATTAGAAAATTGAACATCCTCTAGGGACTAGTGTATTGAATTTTAAAAAAAGATGGGTAGAATAGGAAATTGAATACCCTCTTACCCTCTAGAGTATTCGATTTTAAACCCAAAATGGATAGAATAGGAAATGGAATACCCTGGAGGGTATTAAATTTAAAAAAATGAATCAATAGAGTAGGAAATTGAATACCTTCTAGGGTGTTCAATTCTTTTTTAAATGGGTTGAATAGGAAATTGAATATCCTAGAGGAAATTCAGTTTTCTTTTAAAAATGAATAGAATAGAAATTTGAACACCGTAGAGGATATTCAATTTTTTTTTAAATAGGTAGAATAGGAAATTGAATACGCTCTAGGATATTGAATTTTAAAAATAAAATGGGTAGAATAGGAAATTGAATACCCTTTAGGGTATTCAATATTTTTTTTAAATGGGTAGAATAGGAAATTGAATACCCTAAAGGGTATTCAATTTGGAAAAAAAATGGGTACAATAGATATATATAGTACCCTCTACTCCTCTAGGGTATTCATTTTTTTTCTTAAATGGATGTTTCTTCAAATCCAATACCCTCAAGGATATTCCATTTTGAAAAAAAACTAGATAGAATACATATTGAATACCCTAGATTCCTAGAGGGTATTCAATTTTTTTAAAGAAATGGGTACAATAGGAAATTGATTATCCTAGAGGGTATTCAATTTTTTTTTTAAATGGGTGGAACAGGAAATTGAATACCCTAAAAAAGTAAAGGGTATTCAATTTTTTCAAAAAATGGGTACAATAGGAAATTGAATACCCTAAAGGGTATTCAATTTTTTGTTAAAAAAGGATAGAATAGGAAATTGAATACCCTAAAGGGTATTCAATTTTTAAAAAAAATGGGTAGACATTACTGAAAACCTAAATATAATGTACTCCATTTGCATTGTCCTATTACATGCACATTCATATGACAATTCATACAACTTCTCACATAACCTTATCAATCCAACATCCATCAACAAGAATTTATGCATTTTTGGTTAAAGCGGTTTATGTATTTCATATAAAAAATGATGGAGAAGATATACAATTTCCGGACACTATAGAATCCAAAATGTACATCCAATTGCATATAAATTGGTATATACTGGAAATGGAAAATAATACTATTTAGGCCACATGGTCCACAAACGTAAATCCTCACTTCTACGTTGATTAAATACTTCTACAGTTCTATAGTCTATATAGTACGCTCAAGTACTAATATGAATGTCGGAAGTGTTCATCTGGTATTGGCCAATTGTAAGAATTGGTAAATTGATTGGTAATTTCAGCCAAACTACCTCGTGAACCGTTGTCTTCATTGCAAAGTCGCTCCAAGTATTGATGAAACACCATTGCCAAATCCTCATGGCTAAACTTTGTATGTCCTTGGGTTTCCCGGTGTAACTTGTGGTAGGCCACTGACATGCACTGTTTGTTGATCTTCTGAGCTATTCGACCCACCGCATATTCCTCTGATTTTCGTGATAAATTGGGAATGACTTCCACATCCGCATTTCTCTTATGCAAATATGCAATATTGGGGTCTACCCACCACCTCCTTTGCAAAGCTTCTTCTTTCTCACCTGCAGATGTGAACGTGTACAAGGATTTGGGTGCTTCGCTACTTACGGAAGTCAAGCCCCAATCGCAAACTCCAATGTAGACTAGGGACTCGTCTTCGGGAAAGTGAAACATGATGTTGTCCGGGGAAATATCATTGTGGAGATGTCCAGCATTGTGCACTGCATTCATGATGTGCAGCAATGCCCATGCAAGCTCCGTGCGCTTCCTCCTCCAACGAGCGAGACGGAAAGCTCAAATCACCTCTTCGGGATCAGCGTTTGCACAAGCCAAAGCAATACCTATGTTGTCTGGATATTGCACATCCAAGTTCAACATTTGCCGCAGTGTTCCGCCGTTCCACCAGTATGAATACCCTTCGCTGTTTGTTGCATGCACTGCATAAAATCGTATGACTCCATCATGTGGAATCCTCACTGCCATTGACTCGTTTTGGTGTTCCAATTTTGCGAGTTTTGGTTGTATACCATGTTGGCGAGATACCTTTGATGCAAACTCCCAAAATACGGGTATCCCAGGACATCCTTCAATTCGGACCCTACGAATTGTTGCATACCCGCCCATCATGACTTTGTCATCTTGTGCAATCACCCTTGCTGTTTCTGGAAGCGCTACAAGATGCCGTCGCCCCTTCTGCAATTCCGCCATTCCCTCAATGCTCTTCCACCAAAACATTGACCCTTGCCTATTCCGTGAATTAGCAAATGGACGGCACTGTTGAATAAACAAGTCTGCCCTGAGAATGACTTGCTCGAAGTCTGCATCCTGTGCACGGTAGCTCTTGCTGAATTTTTCTACAATCACTTTGGCATTCCAAAATGCATTGTTCACCCTGTTCGCCAAGAATTTGTTGAAGCGCGATTTGTCCATCTCATGCCTCCATTGCGGAACGTTCAGTGCTTCTAACATCTTCTGCGTCATGTCGTCTTTGAATTTTTGAATTCATTCTTCTTGATATCTAACATATTTGCTATCCAGGGACGTGGTGGTTTTGGACTCATAAAACTTGACAGTAAATTCGATCAAAAATTCTTTGCAAGCATCTATGGGATATTCCTTAGTTATCCTAGCTTCTTCATCATCTGACAGCACCCGCTTGCCTTTCCCTCCCTTCTTTGGCCTCGGCATCTTGCTGAACTGTACTATCAATGAATATTCAAAAGATGAAATTGAACTCGGGATTTCACTTCAAATCAAAAATAATGCATACACCGTCACGCCCAAACTGAAAAAAACAGCAATAAAGGGGCCCCTGTAATCCAACTCTTGCCTTCCCTAAGAAAGGAGCCAATGGAGGATAAACCACCAAGCTCTCCGCTCCTCTTGTTAAACACAAGGGAGAAGGCAAGAGTGAGGGCGGTCGGGCCGTCCGCCACTCTTATACTTGTCGGACGGCCTTCTCGGCAGTCGGCCCGATTCTCCGCCGTCCGATCAGTCGGTCGCGACTTGGCCGTCCGATGAAGCCGACCGATCAGACGGCTGTAACGGGTATCGGACGGGGTATCCGACAGATTTTTGGACGGTTACAGGTCGGACGCTGCGGTTCTCGAACGGGTGGTTCGGACGGGTTTTGTGACAGTTCGGTCGACCGGGTTGTCGGTCGGGGACGCAGAGGTTCTCAGACGGCTGTGTTGGACGGGGTATCGGACGAGTGGTTTGTCCGGGTTTTGGAAAGTTCGGTCGGCCGGGTTCTCGGTCGGGGTCAGGGTCGGACAGGGTATCGGACGGGTGGTTCGTCCGAGTTTTGGAAAGTTCGGTCGTCCGGGTTCTCGGTCGGGGTCAGGGTCGGACGGGGTTCCCAGTGGGGACAGATTCAAACTACACAGGTTAGAGGTCTAATACCAAAAAAAAAAAAAAAAATATCACGGATGGAGTTCAAGATTATAATGTTTGACCATGAGGGTGCTAGAACTACTAAAATCTTTCAATCTTCTTCCATTGAAAGATAAATCTAAAAATTTGGTGACCAAAACAATATGAGGTTAAACTGTTAAACAGTTAAAGGGCCTAACAACCCTAACTTGTATAACCCCAATCAATTTATGGCTTCTTCAAATGTACTCCACAATTTTATTAAATGGATTTTGAATGTGAATTTTCCTCCAAGATCTAGTATATTTGAGGCTCATTTCAAAGAGCTCTCAACAGAAAGGGAAGTCAAGATTGCAAATTTGCAATGGGTACCCTTGTACAAAAACTTGAATAGAAAAACCACTATCATTTATTTTCAAGATCGGACTTTTGTAGCTAAAACTAGACTTGTAGAAGAATTTTCTAAAAGTATGAACTACTAAAAATAGCAACTTGGTTAGGTTTTATTGAACTTCAAAGCTTTGCAAACACCACATTTATGTGGCTTTGGCATTTAGGGGTTAACACTTGGAAAAAAATTGGAAATGAATGACAAGTAGACTGAGAGCCCAAAAAAATGAGGAATGAACGACAAAAAAACTTGAAGCCCTAAAAATTGAAGAATGACTAACAAGATCAGAAAACCCCCAAAAAATAGGGATGGCATGACAAGGAAAAAATAAGCCAAAAAAAAATTGGGAATGAACGACCAGGAAAAGGAAAGTCCGAAAACATGGGGATTGGGGAATGCATGACAAGACAACATAAAGCCCAAAAAATTGGGGAATTCATGCCAAAGGAACGTGAGGCCCAAAAAAATTGGGAATGAATGATCACGAAACAAAAAGCCCAAATAAATGTGCAAGTTCATGACAAGGAAACATAAAGCAAAAAAATATTGGAAAAGAATGATGGTCCTCTGAAAACAAATAAAGATGGGGAATGAATGATAATGAAACTTCAGATTTTTTGCGACAGGGTCTCTCATTTGTAGTCCAAGTACTGAAACTCCAGATTTAATAAAAATTGGGAATGAATGGAAAGGAAACTAAAAGCAAAAAAGGTGGATAGAATGAATGATAATGAAACAGAAGCAAAAAAAAAAGAAGGGGAGGTAATATAAATCCACCACCAAAACTAGAAACAATACCAATTTCCGGTAACATTATGCTTTGGATTTAAATGTGAAGTTTTCATTCACTCAATTTGGACTACAAGCATGATTCAGAATGTATAGACTATGTTTGGGGGGGCACAATGTGATGCGTCAATCATTTCTTGGAAAAATAACTTATACAATGCATCTTTTGAGGTCAATACGGAAGTCATTATGTTCTTTGTTGGAGATTTACATACGCCACTCAGTTGTAGAACGCGGACCGATACCATATGTATATTAAAAAAAAACATTGGTTATATAACAACGGTATTCAAGGATAATACCATCACATGGCTACCAATGTACTTCTATATGGACATAAAAACTTAATCCCGCTAACTTAGAAAATCAGGAACTGCAATTCCCCAACATCACTGTACAATGCTTGCCGACAACAACAATCCACGGCCATTACAATCAATGGATAAGGTGCTCAGGCTTGCACTATAAGACAAAACACCGCTTCACTCTAAATCAGAATCGGTATCATCTCTCTTATTTGGGCCTCTAGAACCACACCCATAAACACCAAGATATGGTCCTCCTCCGTAGGTGTCTCCCTGTCCACTTGGAGCCACTCCTTTTTCGTAATTTGGGCAGTAAGGATCTCCAAAAGGAGGAGGAGGAGGAGGAATGTAAACATTGTGCTGGGACCCTCCTTCACTTGAACCACCATAATAAGAACCTCTATGATGATGATATGAAGCGGGTGCAGTACTCCCAAGATAGTATTGGGAGCCACCTTGGCTAGCATCGTCATACCGCGTGCTTCGAGAGCCACCTCGGGATGCATTACCGTATTGTGAACTTCTTCCTGAATCTTGTGGGGCACGTGAACCACGGTCAAGGTGGTGCGATCGGTCATGCCCATGTTGTCGACCACGGTCCTCCACGCTACGACGCATTGCCTCTCGCATCTGTTCCTTGTACTCAATGTCTTCACGAGCTTCTCACCGTTTGTGTCTCTCTCCAAATGTCACAGGTGCTTCAACATCGAGAACATCATCGTCGTCCAAAACATCATCCTCTGAGTCAGGCAACACAACCGACGGTGTTCCAGAATGTCCTCGATTGGACCACTCTAACAAGCAATCGCTCGCTCCAACCCAATTGATATAAATCATGTGCTGTCGGCGATTCAGAGTTTTTACATTTTTCCCATACACTGTTTTCCAATCTACGTCTTTGTGGAGTACAATCTCCGCCCACACCATGGCCATAGTCGAATAAGTCATGACATTCGTTTTCGACATTGGTAAACCGCATGCCGATAGAATCTCTTCGTACCGGCGAACAAAATGGACGCTATTGCACGTGGTCATTTGCCCTTCCCAATGTCGAGCTTGTACCTCCGCACGAGCACGTGACCACAATTTGGAGATGTGTGTCATTTTCACATACTTTTTGCACGTTGTGCAATCCCACACTTTTTTGGGCTCTTCTTGCCATCCCGGCTCCGCTACGCAAAGAGGATTTTCCCATTCTGCCCAATTCATCTCTTGTGATATTCCCTTCGGTGCACTTTCTCCACGTGGCATGGTAATTTTGATTACGTTTTTAGGAGTCGATTTTAGAATTTTAATTGATTTTTTCAACACATCCGTGCAATGCTATGAAGTTAGAATGTGGATGAAAAAAGGGGACTTGCACATTATAAAAACAACTTAGTTTCGATTTTCAAAACCTGACTTAGGACTAACAGCACCTCAATCTCGAACCACATGCCACAGCCGTTCACACACCAAGCTGGAAGGGGCGCGCAAAATCCCGAAGGCGCTGGATCAGCCCACTCCGCAAGGGAAACAACTATGAAAAGTGAGCCGACTAATGCGCCCTTAAATAGTCGGACGGGGCGTACGTCGCTCTGGACATCGAACGGCCACGAAGCTCCGGATGTCCAATCGCACGGCCACGGACGGAAGGTGGACGACCGAGGGAACGGAAAAATCGGTTGGAGCAACCGACCGATCGTTGGACGGGGCAGCGGGCGGTCGGCAGCAACTTCGGACAACCAGAATCGGGCCTCGTCGGACGGCTTCATTTTGGACGCCAGAAGGTCGAACGGCGTTCTGATCAGACGGCGTGGATACTGGGGCAGGAAAAAAAGGGGAGTTTTAAGGTAAAATAGCCCATTATTGTTAATTTTCCAACTCAGTGAGTAGACCAGCCCAATTCCGTCACCTCATTTTGTCCATAAAACAAATTTGTCCACAAAACATCCACTTTCATTCGTCTTATGATAGAAATTAAAGCGTTCTATGATAAAATCTGATTTTTTATGACAACAAGGGATAATGTGTCACTCCATTAATGGTCAGTATTTTGTACTTGACTTGGGCGGTTATGGGTACGTTTATTTCTGTAGTCTACTGACGGTTTTGTAAATTCAGTCTAATTACTTCAAAAATTTATAGAAATTACAGTTTTAATCGAAAAATTATAATTCCACTTGGGTTTGATTTGTGAAACAAGCACACACCTCTGAAAAATATGTACCACTATTGAAATTGGCCCCAAGATATTCAGATTGCAAGTCAGGGGGGTGATAGGTAGTTTTACCTTAATTCAAACTGCATTGATGCCAGAGGGAATTATGATTTTTGAACCTCCTGTAGATTCCTTTCCAAAGCTATGTTGGAAGAACCTGAAATTATTTTCAGAAATTGAACCCTAAATCCTAAACCCTAAACCCTTGACCTGGAATACGTTTATAATATTCATTTGTTCAAAGTATGTGATGATGTCAGTTCATGTAAAGAATCTCTACGCACACTACTGAATTGTGTAGGCACATTTTGAAAGCTTCCATGCATACAAGTCTATAACTCCTAAAAAATTTGGCAAACATTTAGAGTTCAGACTTGTATTTATGCAAGCTTGTTGAAGTTTGAAATTTCTAATTTTATATTAAAATGTGATGATTAACTTCTATGCAATCCCCGTTTTAGACTTTTAGTGTTTTCTTTAAAAACATTGCATCACAAATGAACAATTGTCTGTCAAGTGTCATAGAATTGTACATGATGAACATGTCCAAATAGAGGGGCATCTAGAAGCTCAGAGAGACAACTTAGTTATTCTTGTAAAAGAAATGTGGATCAACCACATTCATGCACAAAAAATGGGTATCCTTATGAAATTAGTGACAACACCATAATACTAAAGGAGGCATACGGGTATTCTTATTTCTTTAGGAAAAAACATGACTTAACGTTAAACCGTAGTGGGAAAAAAAATTGGATATCCTTATGAAATTAAAGACGACACCATAATAAGGGGGCATATGGGATAATGGTTATTCTTATTTATCTAAGAAAACACATAAATCAACGCCAGACCATATTGAAAAAGAAATGATTGGATATTCTTTTTAAAATCATTGTGGCTTTGTTTCGGTTTCAAATGGAAAAATTTAAATCACTGTGGCTTGATTTTGGTTTGAAGTAGCAAAATTGGCTTGAAATGGCAATATATAAATCATCGTGTCTTGATTTGAATGTGAAGTACCAAAATCTAAATCATGGTGGCTTGATTTTAGTTTCAAGTACCAAAACTTAAATTATATTGCCTCCATTTTAATGTGAAGTAGCAGAAATTAAATCATGGTTACTAGATTTTGGTTTCAAGTGGGAAAATTAAATCATAGTGGCTTGATTTGAATGTGAAGTATCAAATTTAAATCATGTTGGCTTGGTCTTAGTTTCACGTAGCAAAATTCAAATCATGGTGTCTTGATTTTAGTTTGAAGTAGCCAAATGTAAATCATGGTGTCTTGATTTTTGTTTGAAGTAGCAAAATTTAAATTTGGGTGGCTTGATTTTAATTTGAAGTAGCAAAATTTAATCAAGGTGTGCTGATTTTAATGTGAAGAAGCAGAATTTAAATTATGGTGTCTAGATTTGAATGTGATTTAGCAAAATTAAATCATGGTGGCTTGGATTTATTTTTAAGTAGGTGAATTAAATGAAGGTGGCTTCGTTTTATTTGTGAAGTATCCAAGTGAAATCATGGTGGCTTCGGTTTTATTTGAAGTGCACAAAATGAAATAATGGTGCCTCCATTTACGTTTGAAGTATTAAAATCAATTCATTAAAACTTCGTTCTAATTTGAAGAGATCAAATGAAAATCATATCATGGTCGCACTCTAAATTTCATTTATCCGCCCCCCCCGCAAAAAAAAAAACCCAAAAAAAACGTCAAGCCAAGGCATGATTGTACATGAGTAGCAAATATTATTTATATGTGGAAGGAGCAGGTGTCCAATCTTGAGGGTTTCGAATGGAGAATTTCGAGTTTAGAATATAAATGTTTGTAGTTGGATGGTACTACAAACATCCTCCTTCTAAACTCGAGATCACCCCTTCCAAGCACTCCATTTCAACACCTCCCCCCTCCACAAGCAAATCGTGATTCCCTCCCAAATACAAACACAATTTGGTTGGACATTTTTTTTTTTTTTTTTGGATGGCTGGCTAGCACGACCAAACCAAATCCCACAATCAAGGAGGTGACATCATCAAACAAGGTAGATGATGTCACTGGGAATCGAACTAGAGACCACTTCAAACTCAAATGAGTTCGAAGGATAAAGGAGGCCACTACTTCCGCCTAAGGTAGGGGGCTGTAAAACAAAGCGGGCATTAAGAATGGACCCTATAAATGACTGTGAAATGGACATGAGATGGTTGTGAAATGGACTAGTACATTCATTGAATGAATCAAGGAAAAAAGTCTAATTAATTGCAAGAGCCAATCATTCTCTTTGCTTTCCCCATTTTTATTTAGAATTGCAAGTGAACTGTTTATGAAAGACCTAGGGTCACAAATAGGGACCTATGACCAAACTTGTTTGAAAATTCATAAGTAATTCAAAAATGATCGGAAAAATACAAAACCACTTGGGATAGATTCCTCGTCAATTTCTCTATGTCTGAAAAATGAGCTAAAAATATTCCCATCCAAAGAAATACTTGAAAAACGCAGACCAGCCCTTAGATGCTCCATTTCTGAGCCTCCTACCTCACTCGGGTTGACCTTTGATGTTGCAAGTTCATGAGTTCATGATTTTTTTATCTCCTGATTTCAGCAGCCGTCGTCGCATTGGATGCTTGTTTCATGAATAATGGGCCTTGGTAAAGGATCCTAAGATCACTGAATCTTATATTTATATACTTCCGAAAACCTGATCGGACGGCGAGTCGGACGTCGGTCGGACGAAGACCGACCGATCGTCGGACGGCGGGTCTTGAACGGCGCTTCGGACGGGGGTCGGACGCGGGTCGCAAACGGCATCGGACGGCTGGTAGGAGTGTAGGACGGGCCATCGGACGGCTGGTCGGATTGAGCATCGGACGGGGGTTTAGGTCGGGGAATCGGACGGCAGTCCTAGAGCAACCGCCGGCGTCCGACAGCCGGCCGTAATCCGCTTCGAGTTCGGACGGCCAGGTTCGGAGGTCGGACGTCTCGGTCTGGCGGTCGGACGGCGTGCTGCCCGTCCGACCTCAAAGCGGTCGGCGTCGGTCCGTCCGACGAACCTTAGGTCCGGGGACGCTTCGCGACGTCTGGGACAGGTTCGGTACCGGACCTGACTTAGGTCTGCCGTCCGACTGCTATAAGGTCGGACGGGATGTTCATTTTTCCTCACTTCTTCTCTTCTCTCAGAGGTATTAGAACCGTGTCGGATGTTCTGCTCTTACTTCACCGCGCGAGCTGCTCCTACATGGTGGAGAGTTGGAGTCATTCATTTTTCATAACGACATACGCTCTTTTTTCAATTGAAATACACGTGGTTCGAGGGGGTCACTTTCAGTGATTTTTGAAGCGGTTACAAATTCAAAGCGACAGTCATGAGCGGTGAAGTTGTTGCGGACATTGGTAGGATGAATCCAGGGGCGGAAAGCAGTAAGAAAATTAAACGGAAGGGGGCACCCCACGGGCTCCATTCGGAGATTACGGACGACCCTAACATCAAAGCGGAGCCAGATTGGGAGAAGGAGACTGCGGAATATTGGAACTCCAGGATGTGCAAGAAGTATGTAAAAATGTACCACATCAACAAGTTGTGGCCCAAGGAGTCCCATGCCGCTCAGACGCATGATTTTAGTTGCAAGCCATGGACTTGCAACGACCAGCATTTTAAGGAACGATCGTTGGAGGTGTGGAAGACACTCTTTGGGGACAAACCAATGAGTAAAGGGTACATAAACTACAGCTTGGCCTCCATGGTGTATGCAGAACTCCAATTAGCCCGGAAGGTGGATTGGAGCACGTTTCCAACGACAGCCAAGGAGCCACTGCATCTTAATCGCAATCAAAAAGATATTCCGGATTTGTACAATCCACAGGCAAGACCAAGTGAGACACCAAAACCAAGAAGAGTATTAAAAAATACTTTAGTGCCGCAGACAATCATCTCTGGGGGCCCAAGCGATGCATTACCGTTGGCTTCTACGCAGACTCCAACGATAGTGAGTCGTGCCTCCTTGGGAGATCCGGAGGGAGAGGTGTTTCTTACTCCTCCAACGGCTTTGATGTGCACACCGAACGTAGAAACCGTGGTTCCAGTAAGTATGGTTCCGAACGAGCAGAACATTCTAAACGAACGTGGGGCCCATTTTTCGCGACGAGAACATGAGCAGGACCCTAGACTGGAACAAGTCGCAAGGGCCTATGCTACAATTGATAATCTTTTAGAGAGCAATGCTCTAGATCCCTTGACACATGTACCTTTGAACCCAGACGAGACAGGGTCGCCGAGCCCAATATTGAGCCCTCAAGATCAATGGCGTCGGTCAATAAGAAATAAAGCACCAGCCCATGATGTGACTCGGGATTCCACCATTCATGGCGATGACATTGCGAGCAAGTATCCAGGAGTGTCAGCTATTCCTCCCTCGCAATTGGAGATTCTTCGTCACATGCCAAATCTGAAGGAATTGGAAGCCTTGGTGCAGTGCTCTGCTCGATGGAAGGAACTTCACATAGGGGTAAGCCCATCCGTATCAGATGCTGAGGCGGGCAGCTCTGATACTTTTCCTAAACCCGACACAAGGTGGAAGGCGTTTGCCAGAACCGCTGTCTCATTGACCACAGCAGCAGGGATGGTGCAAGAAATGTCCCCGAAGGTTACGGAATTTGCAGAGGAATTGGCCAAAGTATCGCCTGAACTGATCATTGGTGCCGTGGCTTTCATGAAGTACACGCAGGCTATATTACCATTCCTTGACAACAAGTACGAAAAGCTGAAAGACTTGGTTGCTCTAGCAGAAGAAAATCAGACGTTGAGGGCCTTGAACGATTCCAATGACAACTGGAAGGCACAATGTGATGAATTGAAAAAGAAATACGAAAGGCTACAGAGGATCCATGAGCGCTCAGTTGAGCAGCCGATGAAGGATATTCCAGGGTTGGTGCCCATAACACAAGAGGTGCAAGAGACTCAAGAGAGTGATCAAATCTCTCTTCTTTTTGAAAAAGATGCAGCTGTGGAGCCAATGGAGGGCCACAAGAGCAGGGAAGTAAACCCTAAAACCGCCATTTGTAATCCTACTCCAACATTGCAAGATGCTTCCATGCAAACGGAAGGAAGTGAGGTCGAAGAATTGAAGCAAAAATTGGATGAGGCGACCAAAGAGAATGCCCATGCTTGATCTGAGGTGGTGCGCTTGAAACGAATAGTGTGGTTGAATAGCAACATGCCATCGGGCAGTGCGGACTCTCGATGGTTGGCATGGATACAGAAGCTCGAAGACAAACCGACCGTAGTATCCCGAGCAATGAAAAGGCTCCTGAAATTAGCAATGAAGTCGGAAGATGAATGCAATGCCGTGGAGAGCTCTTTTTGGCAACTGAAACAGATGTTTGAGGCACATCCGAGGGGGTCCACCAACATTACGTATTGGGGAGACATGGATGCAATGTTTGAGCGCTTGAACCACGCAAATAACAACCAGCATCCCCACATCAATTGGACCTTGGAAGCAGAGGAAGGATGGGTCCCTTACAACACGTTTTCAGCACACATCAAGAAGAATGAGAAGGAAGTCGTGCACGCTCGTGATCCTAACGTCGAAACCATGGAGGGCAGGTGTAGCATTTGCCTAAGTCATACTGGTCCGGAAGGAGCCCTAACAGTGGGTCAATGCCGCCACATTTTTCATGTCACATGCATTGTCAAAGCATCTCTCATTCAATCACGGTGTCCTGAGTGTAAAACTCCTTTCTGCCCAAGGTTCTATGAAATGTTTGGGATCTCAGAAGGTATGCCCCCCGACCACGAATACAATCGATGGAACCTTCCACTTGACCAAGCGCCATACAAATTTCAAAATTACATGCATTGGGGAAAACCTATAACGTGGAATTCACTAGACCAAGTGCACGACCTAACCAAGGCGTCTTCATGTGAAAATGATCATTACGTGTGGATGACCAAGGACAGAGAAGTGGAGTTGCGGGCCAGAGGTATTGAAGATGACGAGGCTCGTGAAATGTTTTGTCGCAGCATAGGAGGACATTAGAGCATGCAACACAAGAAATTCTTCCGATTTCCGGAAAAGGAGGTGCGTAAAGATGGAGATGGCAATTGGATAGAACAAGAGCATGCTCAAGAGTTCCATGAGCAATACTCGGCGTACAATCATACTTTGATAGGCAGGGCCCTTCTTTTGTCCAAGTTGGAACAAGCCGCAGAAGTTCGTGCTTTTGTGGAAATAGATGTGATGTCAACTGCAGGGCATTATTATGTGGACGTGGCAAGGGAAGTTGATAAAAGGGTGGGCGACATCATAAGTGCATGGAGGGTGTTTCTAATGGGAGGAGATCGACCTGCATGGTTATACATGCAAGATGATGACGCAGCGGTCAACGCCTTGGTCCATCGAGTGGATAGTGCACTCAAAGTGTTGAAGGCAGGGGAAGTGGACTTGTCTCCCAAGCGGAAGCAGAAACGGAGGTTGGAAGACGACGATGACCACTCTCTAGAAACAAAACGACAGTTTGGCCTCATTGACTTGGAAGCTAGGTCCGTAGGGCCCACCGTTAGAACAAGTCTTGTGCATACGCCTCACCGCAGAAGTGCAAGACTCATGGGTGATGAGGGTCCGTCTCGTGTATCGGGGGAACGTAGCAGTAATAATATATAGTGCCGGTGGCCTTTTTTTGGAATAGGGTAGAATTGTGTGGAGTGTTGTTTGGATCTCAGGAGAATGTAGTACCACTAAAGCAATGTACCCATGGTATTTATGAGTTTCTTTTAATATAAGAATATGTGCAGAATGCAAATATGTTTTGATTTGCTAAGAGTTTATGGTATTTTGTGCTATCCCTTTTGGGCAATTTTGTGATTTGCTTCCTTCTATTACAAGTTACTTTTCTGTCACTGATGGATGAATTCTTAAATGCTAGGACACATGCTTGGTAGATTTTGTAGTAAACTTGTTAATGTGTAGAATAGGGAAAATTTCAGAAATTTTCACCTTGTAAATTACAAGGTATTAGATTTGTAATTGCTGAAAAAAACTTTTTCGGGCGCAGCCAAAAAAAGGGCCGCTGCACTTGACAAGGTCACATTTAAATGGAAAAATGTCCAAAATGGTGGTTACTCCTTAAATTAATTCTTGAAACCAATTTGGATACGTGCTTGAAAATTTTCAGATCATTTGGAATTGTACAACATATATGAAAAAAATAGGAAGACGCAAGAAGTAGAGGTTGGTTCAAAACACTAAATTGAAAAAAATATAATTATGCAATTGAAAAACCTCAATCCCAACGGTTCTATTGTTGCCCTAAACAATGTACCTATTTTGCTTTAATTTTTTCCAAAAACTATTAAAAATTGAGTTAAATACAAGACTTCAAAGTTTATTTTACAATAGCAAATCCATAACTGCCCGCAAAATAGAAAACACTTTGTAATTTCCATCTCAAAAATCAAAATGGAATAAGTAAAAGCTTTTTACGTATATATAAATCAAAGGAAACAATTTTAAAAGTATATTTTAGTGTGCTAACATGATTTTTAGTTGTCCATCTCACGTCCAATCCCAAAAAAAATTTGTTTCCTAATTTGTCAAACATAATAGGCATGAGAAGTACACATATATTTTTTCCAATTTTTTCAACTCATATGCAATTTGACACTAGAGATTGGTGTGCATATTAATAATAGTAATAAGCTAAAACATTGAACAAAACTACGGTTTGATTTTGGAAAACAAACAATTTCCTTGAGTGTGGAGAACATACAATGCGCCAACTATAACTCCATAAGTCTATGCTCTTTTTTCACAAGCTAGATACGCTATATAGGGCCTTAGGCATGTAAGGATCAAGCCCTTGAGACTTAAGCCCTTCACTTTGTGAACCCAAACAGAAATCGGTCGGTTCGACCGACCGTCCGACTATCGGACGGAGAGGCCGTCTGACCTGTGCACCGCCGACTGACCGTCCGACGTTCGGACGGAGAGCCCGTCCAACCTGTGCAGCGCCGACCGAACTGCCGACCAAATTCCGAACCCTATCCGACCGATCGTTGGGACGGTCCGACGCTGTCCGACCCCGTCCGAAGGCGTCCGACCCCGTCCGACTCTGGGTCCGACAGTCCACCTGACCGTTGGGACCGAAATAATGTTCTTCATTCTCTGTTCGACGGTCACTAGCGACCTCAGAACTATAAATTCCAGACCCTTGCCATTTGCAAGCACTCTTGAGAAACTGAACGCTTTGATTTCCAAGGGCTAGGTTCCGACCCGTTTTGGGTCCCTTGCTTGGTAATGTATAGTTCAGTGGACAGGGGGGCCTTGGTTATCAAGGCTTTGTGCACACATTGTGTGTCTTGTTTTTGACAAAATTTATCAACCCGTTACTGCGTTACTTTTACAATTTCATTCAAATATAAACAATCCGAATTGGTCACTATGAGCAAGGATTGGTCTTGTTGGTATGGTACCCCATCAGTTGGTAAAGTGGAATGCAAAGCTTGCAAATTGGTGTTTGCGAGGAAAACAAACCGTTTGTTTAGCCATCTAGGATATAAAGGTGCATCAGGTTTGAGAGATAACAGAATAAGCCTTTGTCCAAAGTTGACATCTCAAGTTCAAAATCTATTTCTTCGCTGCAATGGAGATATACCACGAAAATCTACAGGAGACAATGTGGATGGCAATGGCATGCTTGTTGTCGCCAATGATCTTTCAAGTGGGAGGCAGACGTCTCTTTGTACACAAGAAGACTCGTGCACAGCACAGCAACAATCCTTTGTGCGGCCTCTGATGGAAATCCAAATACACAAACATCAAGCGAACGTGACACTGTGTGGGGATCAAGCAGTAGGCCGCAGAGGCAGAGCAGGCTATCGGATGGATTTGAGACGGCCAATAAATGGATTCTAAATGCAATCTGGGCCAAATTCTTTTATGCGGCCAACATCCCATTTGTTGTAGCTCGAAATCCAGCATTCAAAGAAGCAGTGAAGAGAACAGTTGAGTTTGGTAGGCCCTACATCCCGCCATCGTACAATGATATACGCAATAAATTGCTTGACGAAGCAAAGGCGGAGGTGCAGACAAATTTACAGAAGAGGACCGAAGACAACATTAGAAAGTTCAGAGCAACGCTGTCCATTGATGGATGGAGCTCGACCGGGAATTGGCCATTGATAAATGCCATGCTAGTGTCTTCTACGGGGGAGCAATTCCTAGGAGCGGTGGATACGACTGGGGCCGATAAGAACGCTATGTATTTGGCCGCTCTCCTAGAGAAATTCATAGTCCAAGTGGGCCCTCAAAATGTGGTGCAAGTGACTACAGATAATGCGCCTGTGAACCCCGCAGCATGTGCTCTAGTGATTGCTACATATCCACACATTTTTTTCCAAGGTTGCGCGGTACATGCCTTGAATTTGTTGCTAAAAGATTGGGAAAAACAAGCATGGATAATGGACCAAGTGGACAACACGGAAACCGTAGTGAAGTTCTTCAAGATGAGGCATAAACCGCTTGCAATATATCGGAAGTACGAGCCCAAGTATAGCTTGTTGATGCCGGGTGAAACAAGGTTTGCCTCCAATTTCATCACAATTGCACGTTTGTTGAAGGTGAAGGGTCCATTGCAACAGACAGTGACGGACCCGCAGTGGAATGAGTACGTGAGGAAGTTTGGCCGGACATCGAAATCTCGCAGTGACTGTCGAGAGGTATTTAAGATACTTATGAGCGAGCATTTCTGGCGCCGTTGTCAGAATTTTAAGGACTTGGTGGGTCCTGTTGTGCATGGGCTACGTGATTTGGATGCGAAGACGCCCTGCATGGGCAAGGTTTTGCACATTATGAGAAATCTAGAAAAACACGTTTCCGGTTTGGTTGGAGAGCCTTTTTGTTTGAACAAGGCTCTTGCCGATCCGCTGCTGGCGTATTTTAAAGACCGACACAAAATGGTAGAGACCGATTTGCATTTTGCAGGAGCTCTTCTGAACCCCTACCTTCTTAAAGACAAAGAATTAGCCGACGATCAAAATGCGATAGAGGCATGCAAGCGTGTTCTCATGAAAATTTGTAAACCAAGAGATTACGCCGTGGTTGTGAAGGAGTTTGTCGCTTTTCGACTTAGGGAACTGCCATTCCACAACATGTTGGAGCCGAGTGAACAGCAATTGTCGGCACATGCTTGGTGGGATTTTGAAGGCGCGTGTGGAAAGCTCATTGCTCCAATTGCCAAGAGAATATTGGCACAACCGGTCTCCTCTTCTTTGTGTGAACGAAATTGGAGTAGCTATTCTTTTGTTCACAACAAATCTAGGAACAAGTTGAAGCCACAGAGAGCAGATGATTTGGTGTACGTGTACACCAATTCAAAAGTCTTAGCCCAATCCAAGGAAAGGGATGAAAAAAAATGGTATCAGGAGAACGTGCTTTTCGAAGATACAGATATGCCTATCTCCGAAAATGAGGATTCGGAAGATGGCGAGCCCGCATTCGATGATGGAGGTGCTATGGACAACGACATGCACAATTCGGATGTTGAAAATCATGAGGCTGCATTTTATGATGGAGATGTTGTGAACTATGATGAACCGATTTTGAACGATGAGCCGTTTCAAAGCCCTAATCAGAATGATGAAGATTTGGGAGCCAATGATTGAGACGTCTATGATTATACATCAGATGAAGACAATCGTGGATGTGATGAAGAGAACCTTCCGATAGCCAAATATATGGATGGGACCGGGTTGTTGACTAGCGAAAAGATTTTAGCGGATAAGGAGACAATCAATGTACGAGATGCGGCAATAAATGGGGCAATGCTTATCAATGGTGGGACTCCTGAAATGGGTGAAGAGATTCCAATTCCCGACTCTCCATCCACGGTAGCGGCACGAGCGGAACAGATTGACAAAGACAATGACAAGGGCGGATTGGGGGTAAAGGTCCCAATGAATATGGGGAACACAAGGGTTCAGTTCAAAGCGGTGTTCTCGAACAAGAAAAGTGGTGAACCAAGGATTCAGAATATCAAACCACGTGAAGTAGAAGAGAATGAAGACATGCGTTTTATGAAGTCTGGGAGTCCAATCCTAACCCGGAATGGAAAAGGAAAGGAGCCACTTCTGCGAGATCCCCAATTACCACCGCATACTGGTCTTGCACCGGGTGTACGTACACTACTTACAACTGCTAGTACAACTTTGGATGGTTGCAAAGGTTCATCATGTGGAAAACGGCAATTCATTAATCACAGTCTATCCATTTCATCACGTAGTGATGATGACAAGGACGAGACGTTGGCTCAAATGTTCGCTCAAAAATCTAGGCATTCATCACAAGGTCTTCTCAAATCAGCAAACCGTATACCGCAGTCCTTGAGCGCAACAAAGGTAATCATTCAAGGAGGCGAAAAAGCAGGACAATTAGTTGTGAAAGAGTCTAAAATAGACAAAAAGAAAAGAGCAATAGAGCCTTTTGCTATGTCTCCATCGAAGAAAGCAAATGTGAGTAGAACCCCCCTAGATGCAGTTCAGCCTACTCCGATGACGAAAATAAAACCGGTCACCGACCTTAGGGAAAGCATTGGAAAGTCCATATTACAAGTGAAAAAGGAGGGTAAAGCATTCAGATCACGTAAATCTAGGGAAGTACATGGTTCCGGAGTGAGAATTCTACAATCTTCATCAGACAATATGGAAGAGGCATCCAGCGATGAAGACACCGGATGGAAAAGAAGAGGTGAGAGTAGCGGGGCTGAAGTGAAGGGAGACAGTGATTACAATCCTTAGGGACTGAAGGGATGTAAACCTAGATGTCCAAATACTTATGATACATAGATGGCACTATGTGGCAATCGATTGTTTATTGCCGCTTCATTGTAGTAAACTGATGTTTGGAATACCATTAAGGTTTTTGGGTTTCCAATACAAAGGACGAATTCAATAAAATTTGATTCTATGCATTTTATTGTAAATGGAGCATGACATTCTAAAATGTAATTGTACAATGCAACAATTTTGCCTTCAAAGTCGTTTAAGTTCTGTGCATTTTGAAAATAAAAAGAACGCTTACATTGAGTGTCATTTCCACATTTTTCAATGACAATTGCAATTGAAGAGGTTTTAAAACCAGATCTTTCTAACCCTAAAACTCATTCGCAGAAGTTAACTAGCTCTCACCACCCAAAAAAACCTCCATTATAACCGCCTGTTTGCTGACGGTCCCGTCCGACCGAAAAAGCGTCCGACATAATACGCGTCCGACTGGCCGTCGGAGAGACCAACCGACGCCCGACACCCGACCGACCGACCGACCGGCCGACGCCCAGCGGCTGCCGACCGCTGGACGCCGTCTGCTGCGTCCGCTACGTCCGGACATCCAAATTTTGGACGTGATTTTGCTCTGGACGTTAAAATGTGACAACCCTGATGTCAAATTGCAACAAATTAAACATTCTTCTAACTAAATGAATATAATTTGCATAGATATGTACCTTAGGATTGCTCAAGGCAAATGTATTGATCAAAGGTGACACTTGACCTTAAACATTGATTTCTAACACCACAAGAACTCAAGTTATTGAGATCAAAATATATGCCTCCTAGTAAATACAAAACTATATCTGTGTTATACAATATTTAGCTTTAAAACTATTATAGCAAGAATAAATGCATGCCTCCTATCTACCATATACTAAGTATAATGCATAAGCTTTCAAAACACCTTTGGCCTTACTTCTTCTCCTCTTAACAAGATGTTCTTTAAAAAGACAAAACTTTAGTACCTCTAAGTAAATTTATGTACTTGCATTGGTAAAGATAGACATAACAAGAACTCTTTATTAGCAACTACAATCAAACTTGATTCTCCACCTATCCCAAATCGTTAATTTTATAGTGTCTAAATTAAAGTAATTGAGTGTACTTTAGATGTGCAATGACCTTATCTTGATAGATGGACATGATGCAAAACTCTAAAAATAAAGACAACCATCTCTTTTAAGATGTCAACTAATAAAAATCTACTTTTACTTTGTGTCTTTCTTTACGCAAAAGAAGTCTTTTGAATTAGTTCTCTTTGCATTTTTATTATCATAACTATAGATTATGTCAATCATTGTAATTGTGCAACAATTACTGTTGAAGTTCTTTCTATTTTTTCTTTTCTTTTGGATTTTATTGAAGGATGAGTGTCAATTGTTATATGTCAATGAGATCCATATCATCAAGATTGTACTAATGAATGAAATGGATTTGAGGCTGGTCATACGGCTATATCATACTATGTAGATTCCTTTTGTTGATTAGCAATCTAAGAACTTGGAATTCAAAAGCACTACAATTGATAATTAAGTTGTATAATGCCTTGCTTCAAAATTGTGTTTGTTTACAAATGTATTGCATGGTAACAATCAAGAGTTGAAGTCTACGATTGGTGTGGATGGAAGTCATGTGGCTGTTATTTATCAATTTGATGAGGATGAAATTCTAGTTATGGGCTTTGACGTTTAGCTTGGTCTAATCAATGCATTTAAACCAGTATAGTATTGTGATTTTTGACATACTGCCATGTTTTTGCATTTTGTACTCTTGATGTTGGATATTTGAAAATAAAAAATGAATTGATCACATTCTGTAGCATTTTTGCAATGTTCACAATAGATCACACGATTTAATTCGAGCAAAGTACTAAATCCCTACCAAACCATTGCAAAATAAATTGATGATGTGTTGCACCTGCTGTCAACTATAATTGTAGAATTTGTTTCTTATATAAAGAGGCTTGTATGTCTTGTGAATCCAACATCTTTTAAACAACTAAAAATGAATATTTTTCTTTCTTGATCACTTTGTGTGTTGTGGTAGACATATTAATTGGATGAAATTCCACATGCTACGACCTTAGGGTAGGTAGTAAGTAGTAGCAAAAGAAAACTACGTGCGAACAAATAATAGGGTGCCCAAAAAACATTTGAGATAAAAATTATAATTTGTTTTTATATAATGTAGGGTACAAAAATGCCATGCCGTGACTTCAAACTACTATTGGATATAGAAAAATAGGTTCAAGTAGAAAAAATTAGACTTAGAATATCTCCCTTTTTATTCTTTTTTTTGGCCAAAAGTATTAAATGTTGTTGCCTTATGAGTGGCATATTCAAAGTATTCAATAATTTTATAGACTTTACTAATTTCTACAATAGATATTGCTTAACTTTAGGTAGCTATCATTTAATTTTGGAAATTGGCGGTTCCTATTCCGGGCCCTCTGTTCGTCGTTTTGGCTATTCAATATACAAGGTCCGCTTTAGGGTTTGGGGATCATCCAGTCTCTCTTTTCTACTATCATCAGTTTGGGTTGTTGTTTTGTATTTGCAAATTGAAAGTGCCGGTTTAGGGTTGTGAAGAAGATGGTGTTGAGTTTCAAAACGAAGTTGTTTTCCCTCGCAGATGACAACACACAAGATCAAAAGACGGTTTCTATATTATTCATGTTAATTATGTAGAAAAGACCTAAACTTAAAGTTCATTTGATAGCATTCAATATCGTATGTAGTACAAAAATTGTAGTAGCATTTTTTTTTTAATCCAAATTACTATATCATTTGTTCATATTAATTTAGAATTATAAGTAATGGAAGCCCCTTTTCTAGTAATCCAAAGTAGGAAATTATATAATGATTGTGTGTTTTAAAAAAAAGTAAGAAAATAATACCCACCTAACCCCACCCCCCGCCCCCGAGGCTAAGATTGCTATAAACCTTCGTGATTACCGAATCTTCCTAGTTTGTAATTTTGTATAGAAAGGTTTGTTGTTTCTAGATAAATTTTCTTGGTATTGTTTGATTAGGTTTTCGATTACATCTTAGAATTGCTCTACTTTTTTCAACAATTTGGATAGTTTGGTAACTAGCTAGAGCAAAAAAGTTGGTCAAGAATTGTAAATTAGTTTTCAAACAATAAACCTAAGTGAACCCGAGATGGTGGATTCTCAAAGAATCTTCAAGAAAACTCTTCCAATATTCAACTACATGTGAACTTCCTTGTAATCATTTCTTTGTCTTCACAAGATGCATTTAACAATTTAAGTCTTTGGTATTGAATCACAATTTGAACTTGTTATTTTTGTTTAGGCAAGTTTGATAAATTTTGAAGACAAAGAAATGATTACAAGGAAGACAATCATCATCATTTCTTTGTCTTCACAAGACATTCTGTAATCATTTCTTTGTTTTTAACAATTTAAGTATTGAGTATTGAAGTACAATTTGAACTTGCAGTTTTTGTCTAGGCAATTTTGATAAATTCTTTGAATAGGAGCTATGAGGTTGCCTATGGCCTTGAGGAGGAAAAAATCTCATCATTGATTGGTGGCATTTGAACAAGCTACATGATACCTATTTAAAAAAGATTCTAAAATCCAAGTTTGGACAAATCCTCCTAGCACCTCAAATGTCCTTTCACAAATTAACTTTGTGTTGGTTGTACATGATGTAGAGCTTTGTAACATGCATGGGCAAAATACATTACTTTGAAAATGCGCATTATTTTAGAACATGTTAGCATGGAGGATAGATATGAAGAATTCAAGAATACACAAGTGAGAGGAATTCCTTGAAGCCCTAGAGAATCTGCCTTATGGTCAAAGGTATTAATTATTCATATTGAAATTATTGAACTAAAAATAAAATTTCCATTTACCACATGCATCCAAAAAATGGACAACAACCATTGTCATATACCCAACAATATTCTGCACAAATCAACTATCAATTCAATTGTGATGGAAACAAAATTTTGTATCATTGCCCAATGACCGCACACTGTGCGGTGAAGGGTTGCAAGAAATTTTTAACTAGATTTCAACTTCATTGCCTTTAAATTGCAATAAAATTTGTAGGAAGAAGTCTTTTATCATCTTGTTTTTCAAAGTTGAATCTTAACATGACATTTAATAATCTCAAAACATACAAGTCTCTGTATTGATGTAGAGAAGGATTTGAATTTTGTCTGTGCAGTGATTGGCAAGTTTACTCTGGATTTGTTTTGAGAGTAGTGCGCTGATACTTCCCTCCCACCATTCGTACGTGAAATGGAATTCTCAGTGTCGTGAGAGAAGACGGCGCGTCAAGCTCCTCCAATGCGTCCTTTTGGGTGAGTTAGAATGGTTTACTGCCTGTTCCATTGCAAGAATTTGTGAACCTTTAGATGAATTTCATACCCCGTTCAGCAGCCAGGATCCGTCGTTTTCGTTTTATTTGATGGCAGATTGTTCTGTTTTCTTCGTGGTCTGCTTAGATTTCTTCGTGCCGATCAAGGAGTGATTCTTTTCAGTAGACTGTACCTTGTCGACTGGAATTGAGAGTTCTGCAGCCTTTCAAAACAAGTTCAGAGACCGACTTCAGTGTGCGGCATAACTGACATTGTATATCTTGTTCAGCAGAACAGGACGGACTCTAGCAATTGCAGGATCCACGGGCTTGATTGTAACTCACTTCTCAGCGTCGACGCCATTGGGCAGAGCCTCCGTCAGAATTGCAGGGCTTCCGATCCCAACGGAAGAACTCGCAAACTGACCACGGCCGCTCTCACCACGAAGAAAACTAACAAGGAGACCAAGAAGGAAACAGACAAGCTCACTGGTGGTGCAAACGGAAGAAGGCCCAAACCCTAATCTCTCGTTGTCGCGAATTCTCGTTCGATTTAGATCTAGGCCTTGAAGTGATCGGCTTTACTCTTTACTTAGGATGCGGCTAAGGATATCCAAGGATGTCAGGTTTTCGGGTAAACAGGGGTCCATGGTTTTGTTGCGGGCCAGACACCATTTCGAGGAGCGAAGAGGATTGCTGAGCCCGCGGATTTTAGAACTTCCAGTTCTGGTGTCACTCAAGGCCTCAAGGGATCCTTGGATTCTAAAAGTCGAACTATCTGCCTTCATCAACAACAGCTATCTTGCCCGAGGCTCCTGAACAAGATGATCAGAATCCTAAAACACCGCTGCAAAGTGCGACTTGCACTGCTCAACCTCGACTGTAGAAATCGGGTCTTAGGATCTTAGGTTTTTTTGGTGAGGTTGACGCCTTTGGTGTCTCGCCATACCCTCTCGCTGCACCAGATTTACCTGTCCGCTCGTTGAGTATCCCACTGCCAGGTGAACCAAACTTTCAGAGCATAATTTCTCCCTGCTGCAGATGATCCTTTCTCTGCATCATAGTTCAATTTTGAAGCCCTTTGCATATGTTGAGAGCTCGTGGGTTCTCTTCCTGCTTGGAGTTTTACTCGATCAGGGTTTAGCAATTCGGAGGGAAGCGCGGACAGAATTGGAAGGTGGCTGAATAACTCGAGGAGAGCGATTCTTGCATGATACTTCGAGTGTAGATTGAAGTCAAAGTTGCATTGGGGCTATGAATTCTACGGAGCTGCTTTGAGGGAGCTATTCTTTCTGTAGTTAGGGTTTATCAATTTGGAGCTGAGAGCAGAAACAGCTGAAAGGCAGCTCAAGAACTCGCAGAGACTGAGGTTAGAGTGAAGTTAGATTACGGAACTTGTTGCATATATCGGGCGTTGTTCATGTGAAGCTGTTTAGGGTGATTTAGTCTCCATAGTTAGGGTTTGGCAATTCGGTGGGTAGAGCAGAGGCAGTTGCAACGGGAGGAGCATATTTAAAATGGGCGATGCTTTGCGTCTAGATTGAAGTCATTTTTTTGGAAGCTCAGATATTGGGGTTGTCCATGTGGAGATGATGTGGCTTAGGTTCCTTGCTCTTCACGAGTTGCAATTTTCAGTAGAATTTTGTGTCTGTGCAAGTGCCAGTATCTGTTGCAGGGTTCTTGTAAGGGATGGAGAATCTTAGAGATTGATACTTTCAGAGTTGAACTTTCCCCTCTCTACGTTCCAGTCCAGTTCTCTGAGGCTGAAGTCGCTTGAAGTTGTTCATGTCGATTTCAAGCTGCTGCAGTTGTTTCTTCCTCCGTGCTTGGTGGCCTGAGAGTTCAAGGTTGAGCAGTGTGGAGACTCGAACAGACACAGATGAAGGGGAGCCGTATGCTATACGATAATTTGTTTGACTGGAGCCTAGTATTAAGGCTCCATATGTTGGTGGTGGTTGATGCAGGGAACTAGTGTCTGAGAGTTTTTTTCCCTCAGAATCCTGAGGGTTGAGCCATTTTGGAGGGGGTTCTAGAAAGCAGTTTACAGTTAACGGGGGGCGGAAGATCTCAAGAGAGGGATTCGTACTTGGAACTTTTCTGTGTGTGGACTGAATTGAACTTCTAGTCAATAATTTGGAAGCGGCAGACCTTGGAATTATTGGTCCTGAAGGTCGAGGAGGAGGTATAAAATCAGACAAGCAATTGAACAGACTTGAAGATATTGCCAGTCATACACGATACTTTGTGTCTCTGCAGAAGTCTAGTTTTGAAGCTTGTGTTGTGTTCACTGGACGTCGCTGATGTTGAGGTTGGGGTTGGTGATCTAAACTAGAATTTCTCTTCCTGTCTGGATGTTTAGCAATTTGAAGAAGGGAACGAACGCAGTTGAAGGGAGCATATTGATACTTATATGCTACTTTTTCAACTCTTACTCAAGGTTGCAGACATTGCGTGTATATGGAGGAGGAGCTCTTTTCAACTGTCTGGGGACATACACTTGAGAGGGGGCCGAAGACTTGGGGAGATTCCTTCATATACTTTTTCTGATTAAGAAGTTAGATTTCTATCTGTGGTGTTACTCTGTTGTTGAAGCGGAACCTGTTAGAAGTTTGTAGACACCGAGCCACGAGATGTCTGCGTTAATGCACCTTTTATTGCATCATAGGCAACAAACGAGAAGCTATTTGGTGCTTGGAGCTGGTGCACGGGTGAGTGAGCGTTGATTTCCGGCCATACACTTGGATGACTTGTGACTTGTCTGAACTGAAGTACCGTGGTCATGTTAGCAACTTATATTTCCCATACATTTAGGTTCCTCGACAGCAGTGTATTTGATCAGTACGGTGTTACGCTTCTCCCAAACTGACAGGACGTGAACTGGGTTGGTTGGACGTTAAGCATTAAACATTAGTACCGATGACTACCTTATGCTGAAACTGCTACCAGTTGAATGTGTTTCTTGACATACTGTTGGGGATTTGTGTGCCCAGGACGCCTGTGCGATCACACTCTTGAAGTCTCCAAGGCTTATACACCCATGTTTTTTATTTGTCTCAGCCTCCCATGGAGGAAGGAACAACGGATCAATTAGGCGTTCATCGTCATCAGTTTGGAGAAAACCCGATGCTTCAGGTATGTTTAATGTGGTCGCTCTCATGTACAGAAGCGGTTGCTTTTTGTCGCTCAGAAAGAACATGAATGACATGTTTGAAGTATTTAACAGTTGAATCAGGCGAAGTACAGACAATTGAACAAGATTGGGAGGAGTATTTTGCGGATCCTTTGCAGTGGTACGACAACAGATTATGCAAGGTATCTCTAGGAATATTGCTAAGGCTTGTAATAATTATTTGATGTTACGAATTTGTGAAAAGACATTGAGAAGGTAATTTATTGCTTGTCCAAGGTCTTGTGCACTTTGGTAAACAAGAAGCGTATTACATTTTGATTGGGTTTTGAATTGAATTGAAGGCTAATTAGATCACTCCAGTGCTTAAGAACATGTGTTTCTTGATTTTTTTTTCATATTGGATTGTGGGTTGTTGGTGTGTATAGATGAATTCCAAATCACCAGACTTTAAACACAAGGTGACAATGAAAGCGCTTTGGGTGGATGGTTGGCCAACCCCACCATGGGTGAGGGCAATGCTCAAATTGTTGACTTTAAGCAAATTACCTTCTCGTGGTGGTTATCATACCGGTGATTCACTAGAGATTGTTCAACCGAATAGGTATTGGCATGAGCATGAGTTGTCTCCCTTTGTGACAAGAAATTGGTGCAATTGATTGGCTATAGATGGTTCTCACACATTGAAGGTGGATAAAATTTGTAATTTGTCATATGTTTTGTTAGGTGTAGCCTGAAGTATTGTGCTTTTAAGCAGCATAAAGATTGCATACATGCATCCAAGTATTTTCAAATTGATGGAGCAAGGTTTTTCACACTACGAAGTATGCAGGGTTTTCTTATGAAGTGTGTATGGCTGGGTCAGGTTACCCAAGGGCAATTTTGGGAGGAGAAACACTTTGCCCGTTAATGCAAACGTGTCAAAGCAATCACTTCAAGTTAGTGGTGGGAGTACGCGCCTGCAAAGCCCAACGGCCGCCAGTGAAGCAATTGATCTTTTGAAGAACCGACTCCAACACGGCATTGCAATAGACTCGTACTCCTATGTTGAAATTCTGAAGCGGTGCTTGAAGCAGGAAGACCTTCCGGCAGTAAAGCAGGTTCATGAGTGCACCATTGAGAGTGGCATGCAGCAGAATATATATGTGGCAAACAACCTATTGAGTGGATACATCAGATGTGGGAGACTGGAGGACGCATGCGGAGTGTTTGACGAACTTGCGAAGAAGGATGTTGTTAGTTGGACCGTCATGATTGGAGGTTATGCTCAGCACAGGTGTGTGAAAGACGCCATGGAAGTTTTCCATCGCATGCGAAAGGAAGGTATGCAACCTAATGCAGTTACTTACTTGAGCATCCTGAAAGCCTGTACGAGCCCATCAGCCTTGAAGTGGGTCGAGGAAGTTCATTTATATATCAGAGAGGGTGGGTTGGAATCAGATGTTCGTGTGGGAACTTCGCTCCTAAAAATGTATGCAAAGTGTGGGAACATAGAGGAGGCAAGGAACACTTTTGATAAGTTGTCGAGTCGCGATGTGATAACGTGGAATGTGATGATTGGAGTATATGCTGACAGTGATGATGGTGAGGAAGCATATCGACTTCTTCTCCAAATGAAGCGAGAAGGTCTGAAACCAGACGCCTTTACATATGCGAGCATCCTGAATGCATGTGCAAGCGCGGGGGCTTTGGAGTGGGTCAGGGAGGTGCATAGCCATGCCCGTGAAGCCGGATTTGAGTCAGATATGCGTGTGGGCAACGCGCTGGTGCACATGTATGCAAAGTGTGGCAGTATCGATGATGCGCAAGTGGCTTTTGACAAGATGGAGGAACGGGACGTGATTACTTGGACCGTGATGATTGGAGGCCTCGCTCGACATGGCTGTGGATCTGAAGCATATCGATTTCTTCTCCAAATGAAACGGGAAGGTCTGAAACCAGACGCCTTTACATATGCGAGCATCCTGAATGCATGTGCTAGCGCGGGGTCTTTGGAGTGGGTCAGGGAGGTGCATAGCCATGCCTGTGAAGACGCATTTGAGTCAGATGTACGTGTGGGCAATGCACTGGTGCACATGTATGCAAAGTGTGGCAGTATCGATGATGCGCGAGTGGCTTTTGACAAGATGGAGGAACGGGACGTGATTACTTGGACCGTGATGATTGGAGGACTTGCGCAACATGGCTATGGGTCTGAAGCATTTAGACTTTTCCTCCAAATGAATCGGGAAGGCTTCAAACCAAACGCAATCACTTATATGAGTATCCTGAATGCATTTGCAAGCGCCGGGGCTTTGGATTGGGTCAGGGAGGTGCATAGCCATGCCTGTGAAGACGGATTTGAGTCAGATGTACGTGTGGGCAATGCACTGGTGCACATGTATGCAAAGTGTGGCAGTATCGATGATGCACGACTGGCTTTTGACAAGATGGAGGAACGGGACGTGATTACTTGGAACGTGATGATTGGTGGACTTGCAGAGCATGGATGTGGGCATGAAGCCCTGGAAGTCTTTAAAACTATGATTGCAGACGGTGTGAAGCCCAATGAGATCTCATTCGTTGCAGCATTGTCAGCTTGTAGTCATTCAGGCCTTGTGGATGAGAGCCGTAGACTTTTTCTGGCTATGACACAAGATTATGGCATCGAACCTAGTGTGGTGCTTTGTAACTGCATGGTGGATGTTCTTGCGCGAGCAGGACACTTGAAGGAAGCGAAGCTCTTGATTGACAACATGCCGGTGGAACCCAATGGTGCAACTTGGGGAGCCTTGCTTGGTGCTTGTAGAACGTACGGTAATGTGGAGTTGGGCGAACTTGCCGCTAATGAGCTCTTCAAGTTGGAACCGAAGGATGCCTCTGCATATGTGCTTCTGTCGAATATCTATGCTGCAGCTGGCAAGTGGGAGGAGGTGTTGTGGGTGCGCACTATGATGCAGGAGAGAGGCATCCGCAAGGAGCCGGGGCGTAGCTGGATTGAAGTTGATAACAAGGTCCATGACTTCGTTGTAGGGGATACTTCTCACTCAGAAGCGAAGGAGATCTATGCCGAGTTGAGGAGATTGAGTGAGACAATTAAGGCCGAAGGCTACATTCCTGATACCCGGCTAGTGTTGCGGAACATTGAGGAGGAGGAGAAAGAACTTGCTCTTTGCTCCCATAGCGAGAAGTTGGCTATTGCTTACGGACTCATGCGGACACCCCCTGGACAACCAATTCGGGTGTTCAAGAACCTTCGAGTGTGTTTAGACTGCCATACAGCAACCAAGTTCATCTCCAAGGTCACTGAACGAGATATTGTTGTGAGGGATGCGAATCGCTTTCACTACTTCCAAGATGGCGTGTGTTCTTGTGGTGATTATTGGTGACGAGGTTGGCAATCTTGACCAATTGTTGGCTATCTTATTTTATGAATCTCGACCATGATTTTTGCATGCAATTGGAATTTGAAAATTTTCATTGGAATTTCCCATCATCTATGAATGTAGTCATCACATTGAGCATTGATTGAAAACAATTGCATTGGTTGGAAATGACTCGAGGGAGGTATTCATAGAGGTTGTTGTCTTTGCATTTTCTTCACCGATGGTTTTTGTGAAGAAGTCGAAATGAAAGGATGGCAAATTTTAGTTACAATTGGTTGTAGGACCCCCCTTTCCAGACAATATGCATCCTTTTATTGGCAACTTCAAAATGTATTGCGAAGACTATTCAAAATGATTGTTTTGAAGTTCTTTGTTTGAGATGGCCATGCTAGGGGTTATTTTTTCTTAGTTGCAAGGTCATTCTTATTGTTATTGTAATTGATGTGCTCATAAATAGATAACTCAATTTTTGGTCTTTGCTTTGGTGTAAGTTTTGGAAGTCAATGTTGAGGCTAGGTGATTATATCTAGTGAGATTTATGTTAATGTGGCTTTGAGTTCAAGAGAAGTAAATTGATTTTGATCTTGGATGTAGGTTTACTATAGGCAAAAAAAATTTATATGGTATTGTCTTTTCCTTCATTTCTTGCTCTTCTATGTGTTGTTTGGTTGGGTTTGTCTTAGTTGCCATAAATGCCTTATTTACACTTTAGTTTTGGAGGTGCTTGTTTGAGAGATTTGGTGTGAGCTTTAGGCTTTTCAATTGTAGTAGGAGATCCATGTATAGCAATTATGACTAGGTTGTTATTAAAGTGATTTTTTCTATTAGTGCGGGACACTAATTTACTAAAGACACATTGTGTAGTTGTGATATATTTTCTTTCAAAATAGTGTGGCATGAAATATTGAGTGTGTTCTAGTAATTCCCACAAAATAAAATTAATACTTGGCAAATCTATAACCTCTTTACAATCTTGAGATGTTGGGTAGTGTTTGAAAAATTTGTACTTTTCTTTAGTATTGTAGTTATAGAAAATAAATTGAAGTCATGGATAAATTTATAACTTCTTCTAATTTTATTGTGATGCTAATATTGCACTTACTAATTGAATGAATCAATGGTGCTAAAATTAGAGCTAATATTACATTTGAACCTTTGTAATGATTGTCATTGGAGACAAATGGGCTTCGAAATGAAGTTACATGTATTTGCAACTTAACATGTGAAAATTGTTCAATTAAGTATGTACACAATATGACAAATTTTCAAGATAAATTGGAATTGTCTAATTACAAGATGTGTCAATAGAGAAGGTTGAGGTCATTAATTACTCCTAAAGTTAGAATTTACCAACCAAGAAATAACTCTAGATTCCTAGTACTTCAAATGATTAGAATGTGTCTTTAGAAAGGGGTTTAGAAAACCGCTTGCTACTAAAGTCAAAATTGACCAATTGACCAAGAAATTACTTTAGGTTCCTTTAAATTTAAAAGAAACTATGTTCAAAGTTAAAATTCAAACCTCATTTAGGCATAGTAGAATAACTATTGAAAAAAAACTTTGAACTAAAACAAGTTGTAAAATTAAGTGAAGTTTCATTTACAAAAATCTGTTTGAAATTTCAATCTTCCACTCAAAAGTTATGGATAAATTTCAAAGAAAATGTTTTAAAATGTCAAAAAAAATCCTTTCCAATGCCTCTCTAAAATTTGTCCATAACTTTTAATTGGAGGCTTTAAATTTTTTTTTAAACTGGAGATGAAATTTAAATTGATTTCCCAACTTTTCTTTGTTATAAGTTTTTTGCAAAAAGCTATTACACTATGCTAAATGAGGTCTTCAATTATAGTTTTTAACACGATTCTTACATTTTGACAATGAGCGATGCAACTCTCATTTTTAAGTTATCTCATATCATTTGAGTGTTCATTAAATGAATTTCTAAATAACATGGACCTCCTCACCATCCATTCTCACCAAGAGTCATTCAAGTAATTCCTTCACTACGTCATCAAGTTATTTGGTCCCATTCAGCTTAAGCTAGAATTTGATGGCCATTAGAATATAAGTAACTAATCAATTGACAACAAACAAATGCAAAACATTTAATTAAGTAAAATATTAGTGTTGATTAGAATGATGATCAACAATTGAACATTGACAATATTTTTTGAAACATTGATACTATTTAATAAGTGTTATTGCAGTTCCAATAGCAATGACATTATTGTCATGGATTTTTTGTGTATTTCAACATATAAAATGCACAACAAAGATAATAAACTTTTGTGTATAAATTGTATCTTTTGTGCACTTGTGAATTGTAATTAACCCCTAAAGGACCAAACACCGTTTTTTGACAACATAGTGATTTTGGGCAGCTCACTATGACCGGAATTTTTCTTTTCTTTTTTTGAAATTTTCACATAAGATGTGCCCGAGGAGTAGCTTTAAGGTCCAACAATTTTTGTAACTTTTGACTGCATGGTTAAAAAGTTATTGCATGATATGTCATTTTCATTGTTCGGCGGGCAGCCGGGGCAGCAGAAAAAACTTCTTTAAAAATCACTTTTAAAAAAAACTAAAATTTGAAATTGGTTCTTTAGATTTATATGTACGTGGGAGGCTTTGAATCATTCCATTCCGATCAATGAGTCAAAAGTTATGAGGATTCTTAGTTTGAGGGTAGTTATGGAATCTCTACTCTAAAATAAACTTTGAAGTCCTTTATCTAACTCGATTTTCAATATTTTTGAAAAAAAATAAAAACATTGGGTGTAGATTTTTTATTACAACATTACAATCGTTGGGATTGGCATTTTTCAATTTCATAAATAAATTCTTGACAATTTAGTGCTTTGAATCATTCTCTACCTCTTCCTACTTACTATTTTTTTCCTATATGTTGTACAATTCCAAATGATCTGAAATTTTTCAAGCATGTAGCCAACTTGCCTTGAAGAATAAATCCAAAGAGTAACCATCATTTTGGACATTTTTTCATACAAATGTGACCTTGTGGAGGGCAGCTGCCCGTTTTTTCGCAGGGACAAAAAAAGGATTTTTGTCAATTCAAACGCTATTATCTTGCAATCCACTTTGTGGAAAATTCTGAAATTTTTTCCACATCTTCTTAAACAAGTTTACTACAAGATCCTACGGCTACAAGTGTCCAAAAATGTTTTTTTTCTAAAATTTGGCACTAGTATTAGAAATGGCAGTTCTGGAGCGGTTTTGGTGAAAACATAGTCAAAAACCTTTAGGGGTTAACATAAAAAAATTACATAGTTAATATTGATTTTAAAATAGTGTCAATTCTAAGCAATAATTGTGCATATTGTAAAAATGCGATAAGTTATAAATTAATGTATGCACCCATAAAAACAGTAAATATATTATATTCATTGTCAATCCGTGGATTCTGAACTTTGTGATGTGGTGAAATATCATTTTGTTTGTAATGTGCAGTACTTGACAATTCTCAATTGTCCATCCTATTTTGCCATTCAATTTATTTTTTTCCAGAATGTATCATATGATTAACATTTTTGTCTTTCATATTCAACATTCAGTTCTGAAGCAATTTCAATCAAGCATACCAAATTTGGGTTTCAAAAAACCAAAACTCCATTTTTGATGAATTATTTCATTAAATTTTAATGATTTTACACAATAATTTTTAAAAGAACATTGATGAAGAATTTTTTTAATTGATCATAGCAATATGTAGGAAACATCCACATGCAAATCTTTCCTTCAGTAAGCATCTTCAAAAAGTTTTAGAATTTTCTCACAAAGGTTTCAAAAGTTGGGATGACAATGACCAAATTTTAAAAAATAGATATTTTTTTTTAGTAATTATAAATTTTTTGGATATGCTTATTGAAGGAAAGATGTGTATATAGATGTTTCCTACATATCATTGCAATTGAGTTAAAAAAAAATCATAACCAATTATTTTCAATCAATTATCATGTAAAATTATGAAGTTTAAATGAAATAATTCACCAAAAATGGAGTTTTATTTTTTTGAACCCCCAATTTGGTATGCTTAATTGGAATTGCGTAAGAATTAAATGTTGATTATGCAAGACAAAAAATGTCAATCTCATTATATATTATGAAAAAAAATTTAAATGACATATTAAGGTGGACAATTGTGAGTTGCAAGATACTGTGATGTACATTGTAGGACTCAATCATATTTGTTTCAAGATTTTCCGAGTTTTAATATTTCTTGACAACAATGTATTCATGGATTTTAGAGTTTAAAAATCCTAAAAAACATAAAAATTATAAGAGTGACAATGTGTGAAGCTTAAATAGTCCAAATGTTTTATGCAGTCATTCTTTCAACATATTTCTATAAAAATGTATATAAGAGTTCATCTATACTCATTTGCAAAAATTGTAAAAATTTCATTCATAAAAACGTAGATCTCAATATTATTGTGTTTGTAGTACTTTCAATCTATAATGATATTTTGAAAAAACAACAACTTAACAATATGTTGAAATATTTAAAATTGTCAAAAATAGGGCCTTCTATCTAGTATATATTTAATCCATTAAATTTCAATGCAAATATAGTGCTTTGAAGGATATTTGGAGAATCTCTTTATTCTCATTGAATTATGAAGGACCAAGGATATGTGCACTAAAAATTAAACTATAAAAAATAGAAGAGCTCTTGGATACCAATGATTGTGCAAAGTGTTGTAGTGATCTACCGTGCATATTGAAAAAAGTTTATACATACAAATGGCATATTTTGCAATCATTAATGAAATCTATAAAAAAAATTCAATTTTGATGTCCCAAATTCATGAGTCTCAAATTACACTTAACAAAATATATGAGTACAAAGTTTTTGGATTCAATGTATCAACAATTAATCCTCATCTGAAGGCAAAATCTACAACAATTGCATCCAACTTTTTTTTCAAATGCATGCCTTTATACATGAAAACTACAAAAGACGTATATTTGAAATTTTTCTTTTTACAAGCCACAATTCCATGTGTACAATTCCAACTCAAAATCAACTAAATACTCAGGGTGCTCCACATGCTTACATACCCTTGCGTTACAAATTTACAACAAGAAATTTTCCTCTTTAATATACTAGGCCTAATTGTACAAGAACAACTCCAAGTTGGTATCACAGTTATTCTTCAAGTGTCTAGTCTTTTGCTACAATGGCCTTCACAATTTAGGCATCTCTTAATCCAATCATCAAAATATATGCACTTCAAAAGTGGATCACAAAAGTCCCTACCACTTATGATTTTATGAAGCTTCTAAAGTGAAGTTCCTAAAGTGAAGCTTCTACTGTACTTGCAAACTTTGAAAAATATCTTAGTATAAAAAATTCTCAAACTGAAGTTGAAGGTCTACAACCACAATTGTAAATATAGTGACTTGAAAATTTTCTATATACCATAATGTTTTACACTATAATGTTCTACTATTTTGAAAATTTCAGATTTTTTGAACATGACTTGTATTTGATATGGATTTTTTTTATTTTTCTTTGAAAATTAATAGTAACTTGAAAGTTTTACAAAGCATTTTGAAAATTTAGTGGCATATATTAGATATGTGATTTCATTGCTCGAAAATATAACCAAAATATTCACTCAAAATTAGAAAAGAAATGGAAGATACAAAATGAAGAGCTTTATATCCACTAAAAAGATGCAGCACGCACACTTCTCCAAATCCCCTCCCCTTCCCCCGGCATAGAAAAATTAGAACCATCAATTAATTTTGAAAAAAACCCAGAACCCCCTTCCTCCACCGTTGATCAAAATATCATACAATACATACATATATATACAGATATAAAATACGATATAGATACAAAAGCATTAACCCATATCGTTTGTCTTCACATTTACATCTGAAAATTACATAAGGGAGGTGGGTTGTCTAATTGGGTTTGATTTGGGTTGGTTAAATAGGGTTGAATTGGATTAGTTAATTGAGGTTGGGTAAGTTAATTGGGGTTGGGATGGGTGGAGGATTTAAAGTTAAAATTAAAAAAATAATAATTCTTTGCACTCTCTTCACTATGCACTCAAAAGAGACTGTAACAATTTGGTTACAATGAAGAACTTCCAAGTTTGACTCCAAGGTCATAAAGTAGAATACTCATGAAGCGCCCCTTTAAGGGTTGGTCAACCTTTTTGATGGTTTTCAGATGTACAAAAGCATTTTCCTTAATTTTCACTTGAAGAAAAATTAATGCGGAATCTAACACAATTGGTTTCAAATTTCTCGAAGCATTTATGAATTACTTGTGTATTTCCAAAAACTTGTTGTTTATATCTATTCCTAAACATAGGCCTTGCAAAACCCACACATACGCAGTCTAGGCAAAGATATGGCTTTCCAAAAACAAGCATTGCGGCATGTAAAAAGTAATACACAAGGTTCTAAAATGCGACCATTACTAAACCTAACCCCTAAACGCCCTTCGGAGATTAAGAGTATCCTCACATAGTTTGAAGTCCAATTCAAAGTGTTGTAACTTTTGCATCCAATGTTTGAATTCAATAAAACTTATTGGAAATTTTTTGCTCACTTTTCTAGTTTCTGTGGTATAATTTTCAGATCAATCCAAGATGTCTTGCCATTTTGGAATCCAATTGAATTTTGCAAGTTTGATTTGCGTTTATCAAACTACATTTGATGGCTACAACTTTAGAGGCTTGTATCTCCTTTATCCAATGTTTGTTTTCAGTAAACATTTGTTGGATTATGTTTCATTTGAAGTCTAGTTATTGTGGTAAAAATTTCATGTCAATCCAAATTGATTTGAATGTTTGGGAGCAATTTGAAGTTTAAAACCCATATATTTTTGGATTACAATGAGCTTTGGCAACTTGTTTTTTCTTCATAGTATGAAATAATCTGATTACTAACAATGTCCATTTTCAATAATATTTTTTGAAAAAGTTGCACATACTAATATTAGTTTTTGTGACTAAAATTTTATATCAATTCAAAAATTAAAGTTATGAGACATTTTAGTAGAAGGAGGTTCAACCTTAAATGTGTTTCTTGCAACTTTTTTTGCAAAAATTTAGGGGACACCTATCTAGTATTCACTTAGTTCCAAAATTGACCCATGTTAGCTCTTATTCCATCTATTGGCAATATATAGACCAATCTTTGACAAATCTTAATATGCTCTTACATTATTGACAATCCATTTCAAAATCGCTTAATTTCCATTTCAAAGCTTTTTGTAGGGACTATTTAAAGCAAAGGGTTGCAATAAAAGCCCACTACAAGGTCATATTCATTATATTGAGGCTTTTCGAAGTCTCATTTTTATCCTTGACTCGAGGATAAACCGTTTTATCTCTTTACTAGTATTTTTTTATGAATAGGTAACAACACCAACTTTTAGAATTTTATTATAAAATCACTATTTTGGCATTGTTTATTTTTGGTTTCAATTACTATTTTTTTAAATGAATTTTCCAATAACTAGCATTCTGTCTCAAAATCTGCAAAAAGTCCCAATATAATGAATATGGCCTTCTACTATAGTGGGTCCTTTGGGAGTTAACCTTTAAATGTCAAAATGGATGCTAAACGCCAGATGGATGACAAGAAGTCATTGTAGTAGGACAAATGTGCAACTATTCATTGTTGGAATTTTGTTGTAAAAAGAAAAATTCTTCTATAGTAGTTTGACTTCCAGTGAGCACTTTTGCTATTTCTTAAGCCAATGATTCACATGATAATGAAAAGGGATGATTTTTGAGGTCACCCTTTTGTCCTTCAGTTTAAGGTTAACTAAACAAAATTGGAGAAAATATTCAAAGAGCAATAACTTGCAAACATTCATTCCTAATAGACATTTGGCATGTATTTAGTAGGGAGTACATAACTTCTTTGCATCAATGCTAGCGCACAAAGCCTCCATTGAAAATGCAGGGCTTCTAAATTTCAATCCCAACAAAAGAACTAGGAAACCGACCACAACCACTTCTACCACAAAGAAAACAAAGAAGCCCACTAGTGGTGCAAACATGAAGAGTGGTCTACATGGGACATTCGTTCCGAATGTTGTTACATGTTGTGCTTTCTTACACAATAATATGTTCAAATAAACACATGACAAGATGGAACAGTTGCTAGAAATGCTTTGTATTGAAGAATATCTAAACCAGCCCTTTCAGTCAATGAACGTTGCTCTTATCGTTGCCGAAGTAGTTGGAATAGTATCAAAACAACTGAGGTCAACATCAAACAAATGGACTTGGGAGTCTTCTTCACTCTCCAAAGAATAGTTCGTCTGTAGGTTTTTACAAATGAAAAAAGCACATTTGGGCTTTCTATTGTACAAGACTATATTGCTATTTAGGCAGTGACTACAAAATTCACAGGTGACAGGTGTGAACTAGTATCGATCAATTCTTTCACCTGGCCACCTTTTTTTTCTTGCCATTGTTAATTGTCAGTTGTCCAACCTCCTCGACGGCCTTCTTCTTTTATTTTGATTTGCAATTATATAATAATGATACTTCAAGAACTTTTCCTGTTTACACCATCATTACATTCTAATGCTTTGTAGGGTGGCTTTAATAGTTAAATTGGAAAAATGTGGATGGAAAACAAACATGTCTTCTTCTCATAAATCTCATGTACAAACTTGTTGTCTTCTTCGTGAGATTTGTTGTAATTACACAATGTCACTCTAGACTTTTATAATGTTCCTTGTCCTATTTTCTCTAGCATTAGAAAGAAACTAGGGCTAAAATAGGACCATTTGCTTAATTTGGATCCACTTTAAGAAAAAAGAACATAAAATATAGTGTTTTTTAAAATTAAATTTAGTTTTTTTTTAAAAGGTAAAAAATTATATAAAAGAATAAAAATGATTGAAATGAAAGAAAATTAATTTAACCCCAAAAGTTTCATGACTATATTTTCGACGAAAACGCTCAAGAACTACTATTTTTAGTATTTGATTACTTAATTTAGTATATTTGTTTCCCAACGACTAGAAGCACAACGGAGCGACTAGAACTAAAATGAGGCAACCAGAATCAGAACAAGGCAACTAAGGTAGTATGCTATAAAAGCGCCCATCCTCTTCAAATAGACTCTATATTTAGGTATAAAATAAACTTCAAGTGGTCCTAAAATGGATATGTGACAGACTTTTAATGGACTGAAGATAAAGTGGAAACAACTTAAAGTGTGTTAAAGATCGCTTTAAAGTTTAAAGGTGGATGGTTAAAGCATGTGGTTAGGTTCATTCTTAAATGTAGTGATAGGTGGGCATTTATGTATTTAAATAAGAAGTTAACAAGCCAACTATTTTTTTGGAGAATGCAAAATTTGAAATTGATTGGATATAAGACTATAAGTATGGTCGCTTTAAGGACCCTTGCTTGTTACTTATTGCAAATCCCCATGCTTGTTCTTGGTTTTCTCATCTCCCTTTATAGGCCGCATGTGTGCTGATTTTGCCAGACCTACTGTCATAAATAGGTGCCTAGAACCAAAAACTTTGAAAAACCATAACTAATTTAATATTGCTTGAAAAATTATGAAACCACTTGTGTTAGGTGCCGCATCCATTTATCTTTCTTTGTAAAATAAGTAAAAAATCTTATGGTCTATAGAAGCCTATGAAAAAGGTGTAACAGCCCGTAAATGGTCCCTTTTAGAGCATCCTACCTTATGACTAGATTGAGGCCAGCAGCACCCAGAACAAGGGCCGGATATCGGTCAGTCTAAGGTTGGTTATCATCTAATTAAAAGCCGGGTACCGAGATCGAGAACTGAATGGGTACGAGGGTTGGGAACAACGAGAACAAAAGGAACCCAAACAAAACAGCTGGCTAGTGGCGTCTAGACCAATGAGGCTGGGACCACAATCCGGGGAGATTTTTAGCTTAACCGGCTAAAATCTTACATTTTCTTAAACCAAATGGTTGTTTGAAGCATTCTCTCGGCTAGGCCTTTATAAAATAGAGAATATTCTTTGATTTTCCTCTTAAATGATCGAATTTTTTCCGAAGATTTTGAAATCCATTCGGAAATTATCAAAATCAACCGGCTAGCTCATAACTAAATGCCGGTACTCCCCGTACATTGGCTGGGACTGGCTTATTGAAGCCTGTAGATCAGATCGGAGTCAAGTTGAGTGTTGGAGTCCAAGTAGCCAGGTGAAGTTCTCACCCAAAACTGAATTGAATTCTTTTCTAAGTCTCAAGTTTTAAATGGTGAAGTTAAACTTGGCTTTCAAAACTCATACGAGCAGTTGAAACAATATTCATAAGGGTAGTTGCAAGAAACACTTGTCCTATTCTTTGTCCCCTTGCCCTTGGATGGGTACTTTTTGGCTCATACCTTTTGCATACTTTGTTTGGTTGGCGTGAAATTCGGAGTGAAGGTAGTTACAAAAGTTTCAAACATTCTGTAATTTTTTTAATTTTTTAAAAATTAGTTTACTATTTTTAAGTTGCCCCCGATTGGGTGTCTACCTTGGGCATTTGGGGTTTATTTTAGTCCTATTTTTGACCCAAAAATGTGAATTGAAAGCCACAAATTGGACATGAGGGAGGTTTAGGATCCTTACAAGGATTGACAAGGAGATTTTGTGAAAAAAAGAATACTAGAGTTGCTCACAAGGGCTCAATGTGACCATCCTTTGCGCAGAAGTCCTAGAGAGGGAAAATAAATTCCTAAGGAAATTTTTGGTGCAACAAGAGGCTTTCATTGTCAATAAAAATGGATTTCTTGGGGGGGGGGGGGGGGGATTTTTTTTCCCATTTTTAAAAAATGAAAAGGGACACATACCCTTTTTATAATATTTTCGGGCATTTTCGGGCGACAGTGCCTTCAGTAGTACCCCGCAACAATCCACAATACTACTAAGTACTCGTAAGTGCTCTATAGCGGGACCTCATTCTTGTATGCCACCCCGCTCTAATGCATTTACTATTGTACCCGCTACCTATCGAAATCGTAGCTCGACTTAAATTTGAAATCGACGGTAGAGATTGCCACTTAGCGCGTCGGCGCAATACTTATAGTACCAATAGTATTGCCAGTCCTATGCCCAAAAAACATGTTTTTGGTCAAGAACTGTGAAGTGTTTCTTGCAACTACCCATAACCACAATCAATCTCTTTTCAAACAAATACAACAAACTTAAGAAGGTAGGAAAGAAAGAGATCAAAGTGTATCAAGCAAGGAAAAGAGACTAACAACAATCAATTGAAGAGAAAGAAGAAGAAGAAGGTTAGCCACCCTAAGAAGGAATGTAGAATTTTTGTTTCCTATTCATGCACTATTCATTAGAGAATTATTCCGGTCTTTTATTCTTTTTACCATTGAAGAATTTGGTCTTTTGTCATTCATTGCAATTCCGTTGAAATTTAGTTAGTTGAATGTTTTTTTTGTTTAGTTTTATTAGGCCTAACAAGACAAATAAAAAAAAGACAAAATTCAACAAATATCTTAAAATAATCCAACTAAAATAATAGACTAATGAATGAAGAATAAATCAACTATTCATTAGACTATTGAGAATTGGATAATTTAAGAAAAGTCCTAGCATTTTAAATTAATTCAAAAACTAAAGGAATTAGCAAGGCAAGTGGTACTAGGGCCTTGAAGTTCATTTAATTTGGAAATTTATTTTAGAATCTAATAGAAAACGTCTAAGTATTCAATTTAGTTCCTAAAATTCAAAAAAATTGAATTAAAATACTTTTCTACTAACAAAGTTTGTAGGGGAAATTAGAAAGGAATAAAAAAATAATCTAGTTAGAATTTAGAACCTTTAGGTTAAAGAATGAATTGTTTTAACCGTTTAGATTAAAAGTTAGTCATGAATGAAGTTTTAAAATTATTAATTATGATAAAACTTCATCCATTAAATACTTTTTGTGTAGGAAGTTAGTGATTTTTTGTGTTTTACCTTGTTGGAAAGGTAATTCTTGCTTTTTGATTAAATCTTTTAAAATCCTAAAAAAATAAATAATAAAATTAGGTTAGAATTTGGACTAATTAAAAAAAAATTAAAAAAAATACTTAAAAAATCATTAAGGAATCTTTAAAACTTGGAACCAACTAGAAAATCTTTCAAGATTCTAAAAACCATCTTTACTTTAAAAATACTTTATTTTTGAAGAAGAAAAATTTGGATGAAGTTTGGTTCTAATTTTGGATGAAATCCTTTTGTTTAGGTCAATTAGGTTTAATCTTAGAATTCAATAGTTAGAAATTTTTACTGAAATTTTTTACAACTAATACATGTATTTTTAGTAAATTTTTATTGAAAATCTCCATTAGGTCTAAAAATTTACTAAAAATACATATATTTACAATTAATAACTCAAACCTAAAATCTGGAATTATTTTGAATTGATTTGCTATTTTAATTTAATGGATGAAGTTTTTAGGACATTTTTTAGTGAATGAAGTTTTTAGAAAGACATGTTCCAAAGGCACATTGGAAATTCTTTTCATGTTGGAAAAAGTGGGACATACCATGAAACTATACTACTACACCGGAAATTCAATATACTACTACACCTTTAGCAGGAAAATTACACTACTACGTTGGAAATTTGAAGAGTGCTGAAGGAACTCATAGGTAAGTCACAAGTAAAATTGCACACTTTCCTTATATGACCTACCTTCCCCGGTGTATTCCCTACGGAAATCCCTACATGAATTTTCAGTGAATGAAAACGATGTTTCCTAGTAAATCTTCAACTTGAAACCCATTGACCTTTCAAATGAAGAGCAAAAATGAGAAAGACTAGTCTGAACCGCATTAGGCACATGTAAATTGTATATGTCGGCCATCTTGATTGGATCCAAAAAAAAATAGAATGAGATTTTACAAAATGTTGTACTCTGCAATGGAGATGATAACGCTTCTAAGAAGAAGAGTAAGTCACACCTCTGTCGACGTTGTATCAAATCTTCATTTGAAGAATTCATTTTGAACTTAAGCTTCACTTGCAATGATTTTATCAAGTGCAAAACGATTAACGATTTGTACCCCTTTATTGTCTCTGAAATGGAATCCAACTTCAACTTGGTTTCAATTTTGAGAAACGGCGTTCCCAACATTTGTTCCTCAGAATTCTTGGAGTTCGTTCCCTGACACAAAAGTTACCAATGTGGGAACGTCTGCGTCTTCTGAAGAGGCTTGTAAAAACAGCAGCAACGTCATCAACCCATTCCTAATCGACACCCCATTCTAGCAATTTAGATTGTTCTCTTTCCATGCAAAAGAGATGAGCAATGATTAATTATGGTGTGGATCCCGATATAGTTGTGGTACATTGTAATTGGCTAACAAGACTCTCAATATTGCAACCAATCTTTGGTAGATTTTTCAACCAACCCTCAGTCAAAAAAAGGAAGGTCTACATCACTAGTATAAAAGAAATATAATTTGTAGCTAAAAAATTCATAGTAATTATGTTTTGAGGAAAAAAAAATCTGGAAAATTATGGATAGCTTTCAAACTCTATTTCTGCACATGGAAAAATTTCTCTATTGAAGAAATCCGCCCTGTAGATACATGTAATTGCTTAAGTGGTCAAAAATGGGTTGCCTCCCTTATGGGTTATTAATAAACCCCTAAATGCCTATGGCCTGTTTTGAGCATTTTGAAATTTGCTCTAAATTGAACAAAAAGACAACATTTTGATAAGTTGTATCTATTTTTAAAATATTTTAACCGTACAAATTCAAACTAGGCATGTTAGAGATCTCATAGAGAAAAAAAATATAACAATATCATATATGGAGTGAAAGATTATAATGTTTGACCATGAGGGTGTTAAAACTACAAAAGTCATGTGAAGTCTTTCAATCTTCTTTTCACAAGTCAAATCCAAAAATTTGTTGACAAAAAAATATGAGGTTAAAGGGCCTAACGTGTGTAATCCCATTTAATTTATGGCTTCTTAAAATATCTTTTACAATTTTTTTTAAATGAATTTTGAATGTGATTTTTTCTCCAAGATCTAGTGTATTTGAGGCTCATTTTCAAGAGCTCTCAACACTGCAAGAAGTCAAGATTGCAATGGCTACCCTTATACAAAATCTTGAATAGAAAAATCACTGTGATTTATTTTCAATATCGGATTTTTGATGCTAAAACTAGACTTCAAGAAGAACTTTTCATAAATATAAAAATAGCTACTTAGTTGAGCTACTTGGTTAGACTAAAACTTTTCATAAATATAAAAATAACTACTTGGTTAGACTAAAAATAGCTACTTGGTTAGGTTTTATTTAACTTCAAAGTTTTGCAAACACCAGATTTGGGTGGCTTGGGCATTTAGGGGTTAAAGTGACGTGCGAACTCCGTTCCCTCCGAAACTCCCCTTGACTCTTCCTCTTCACCGAAGTCTCTTCGTCACAGGTCGGGTTCTTGGAATTGCACGCGTCCTCATTCAAGAATTTCACTGACCTAATAATTTGTCCTTCTTTCCCATTTGTGCTACACATCCACTGTGCCTTCGGAATCCAATTCACCTCAATCCTTTCTCTCAGAGTATCTCAGAAATCCGTGTGGATTATGGCGTGCTTTCTCTACTCCTACTCAGCTCGTCTTTCTAGCACAAAATTTGGAGCCAATTGGAGCATTTGCGACGCTGTTGCCACAGAGGTGAGCCACATTCTTCTGCATTTCATTTCGATTCAGTTCAATTCGGTTCAATTTGTTGCTCCAATTCAATTTCGGAAGACACAGCATCAACGTAGTAAACCCAGAAACTCTGATCCTCAGAAACTATCGTCTGGCGCTTTCAGCGACCTTTTCTTTTCTTCTTGGGTTTCAAAATACACGCGATTTTTTAGGGGTTTTCAAACAGATCTCAGTTTTGTAAGAAACTTCAGTTGCTTCGTTTTTAGCCTTCTGTTGTTGATAGCGTCTCTTGTGGGCTTTGTTGTAGCCTTCTTTCAATTCTTGTATGTCTTTTTAAAAGGGTGAGAGGTCTCCATTGAAGGTTTGAATTTTCGTGAGGTTGTGGTTTAGGTGCAGAGATTGAGTGAAATTGCGGCGTGAGTTCTCAGGTAGCCAGATTCGGGTTCAAAAGAATCTCCTGCTCTGTATCGAAATTCTCCGCCGGGGGGGTTGTGAATTGTTTTTGGAGGAGGAGGATTGTTATGGCGGAAGGGATGAAGCAGGAAATGAAGCATGAGACGGATTTTAGTATCCGAGGGAGCAACTCGGAGGTTGTAACGCATTCGGGGTCGGACGGAGAGCATCTTTCGGAGTCGTCGATGGTGTTGGTGCTGTTGAATTATCGTCTTCCTCGCTTTACGCCTCGGCTGTGGAGTCAAGGTAATCAGTCCTCAGTCCTCCTCTAATTCTCCAATTTTTGCACTGTTTTTTTTTTTCGTTCTTCTCTGAAATAAGGGCAACACAGCACATGGAACTGACTGTTTCATAGCAAAGCAGCCTGGCATCTTGTCAAATAGGATCTCCTAATGTTTATGCTAGCTAACTTTTGTGTTTGTAAACTCAACCCGAAAGCACCGGTATCTTGACCTTTGAAAATGACGTTTCCCACACTTTTTATGACTCTTCTTGAAGGCCGGGTCACACTACAATTGAACTGGTTGTCTCAAAGGCGGCTTGGAATTGTCCCAAAGTATCTACTAATACTAGCTGGCTTTTCTTGTTTTGTTTGTAAACTCTAGCTAAAAGAATTGGTTGCATGACCTTTGAAAACATCGTTTCGCATTGTGATTTCTTATTTTGACAATAGACAGGTGACACATGCAAAGGAGAACTGGTGTGCATAGCAATATTAACCCTTAAAGAAGGGCGAAGGATTCTAGGTTTGAAAAGGTCCAAGTCAATTGATCATATTGTGAAAAATATATCTCAAATGAAGTCGTATTTTATGTTACCCAAATTAGGAGGAGCATTACATGTGTTGGTCCAAATTGAACAAAAAAAAGTCCGCAGACGATGAGGAGGCTCAAAAAATGATGAGGCTAAAAATGGACATTCTTGGTCCAATATTCTTGGTCCAATTTGATATTGTTTCAACCTGCCATTTGGTTGAAACAACAATCTGATATTGTTGTTTGAATGTTGCTTTAACAAGAATTTTACAGAGGGTATTATCTTACTCATTTTAGCATCCTTTTGGGACCTGGATTCTTCTTGAAGAGAGTAGACTTGTATCAAATGTAGAAGTGTCGTACAGAGAGAATGGACTCGGTTGGCGACTGATGAGTATTTGAGTGCAATGAATGTGTCAGCATGCAAGCGGATCTGTGCTGATGGTGGCGCTAATCGACTTTATGATGAACTGCCTCAATTCTTGCCGGGGGATGATCCTGATGTTGTGCGCCACAGGTGGTGTTTCGTTTCTTCATTTGGTATTTTTTATGTTTTGGGGAAGCCTCAACCTAGATAGGGTGATGGTAGATGTTAGTTGCAACCAGGATGCTTGATTTTGTTGAAATTGGGAATTAATTTGGTCGCCGTCAACTGTTTGAGTGCTTTCTTACTATCCCCTTATTCTTGGAGCTAATCACATTATCTTTGTCTGACATGGCAGCTATACGCCAGATGTTATTATTGGAGACCTGGACTCTATTCGAGCTGGCGTGAAAGATTACTACTTGAAACTGGTTTTACTCTAATTCTCACAACTGCTTCAGCTTTTTGTCCCCTGTTTTGGTCACCTTTCTGTCCATTTCTATCTCTTGTCCACGTTTGGGCAATTCGTGATTGTGAGCTTGACTGATCTCGTCTTTTTAAGGTAATTTTATGTCTTTGAAGAACCGTTCAAATGATTTTGCATCTGCTCTTGTTGTACCAACCCTATTTTTAAATATGCACATGTAGGGTGCAACCATTGTCGATGAATCGAAGGACCAGGACACGACAGACCTTCACAAATGTCTTCGTTACATAAGAGATTGTACCCCTGGTCTTGACAAAAGTAAGGTACGAGGATTTACTAGCGTAAGATTTTCTCTGCAGCAATCTTCGGAAGTGTCACACTACGGTATTCATGTACAGTGATTTACACCGTATTTAGAGCCGAAATATTTTTGGTGCCTTCGAGTTAGGGCAGGTTTGCTTATTCAATAACGTAATGTTTTTTGGCATTTTCTCACTGTGTTGCCATCTTCTAATGACTGCCTCGTGGTCTGTGCAGCTGAAGGTGCTTGTGGTAGGTGCTCTAGGAGGGAGATTTGATCATGAAGCTGCCAATATCAATGCATTATGGACGTTTGCGAATTCATTGCGGATAGTGCTTTTGAGTGAAGAATCTAGTCTGTTGTTGTTACCGACTGGGTATAAGCATGAAATTCATGTGAATGAGTCTTTTGAAGGTCCTCACTGTGGCCTGGTTCCGATTGGCGCTCCTTCTCTTTCCACAACAACTACAGGACTTCGTTGGAACTTAGGTATTGACCTTACCAAGCTGGCTGGAGTTACTTTTGAAAACATTGGTGACTCCTAGTTTTTTATGTTTTAACAATAAACTAAACTGCTTAGTACAGGTAGAACCTCTCTTACTGCATGGTGCTGGGACTATGCACTGAGAGAGGTTTATGCATTTAGAGAGGCCACAAATATCGTAAACATTCAATTCTGCTTTCCACCTTGAATCATGCGTAGGCCCACCTACTATATGCAAACTCTGTTATTTGTTCTCCACAACAAATATGCACTCTTCCTTCTCCTAGCAGCCACTAAACAAATAAAAAGAAACTGATTTATACTAGAAAAAAATGCAACATAAACCAATTAGTGTGTCTTGAGTACTAAGAAAGTACTCCCTCCCGTCCTGAACTCAATCCGGGGTTTCCAAAAAGACTTGTCCCAAATTAAATTTGTTACAATAGCATAATTCTTCCATATTTTGATGATGATGGGGTTTTCGATGTGCAGATGAAACGCCAATGTTGTTCGGTGGTTTAATAAGTACATGCAATCTTATAGACAAGAAGGTTGTGACCGTTTTCTCTGATGTGCACTTGCTTTGGACAACTGAATTACGGTATGAACCGTCTTTGGTTTAGAGTCATTTGATTTGATTTGAAATGTGTTCATGTGTTCATGTTTGTGCCTACAACCAAATGTGCACTCTTTCTGAGCTATTAGGAAATCACATAGTTAGGACTAAGGTGGTTTTGTATTTTCTTTTGGTCTGTGCTGCTCACAATCTGAAGGCATGATGATGGATATGATGGATTTACTGAGATGGTTTTATGGTATGATTTGTATCAGTATAGTATTGAGAAATAGAGGAGGTACATGTGTTTGTAGAAAATGTGAGAAAAATCTATTTGTAGTGATTCCTTTTACAACAACAAAATCATGTTGCATTGATTCTTTGCAAGACATATTACAAAGGTGTATATTCCTTGAATTCTAAAGGTAAGGTAATAGTTTTTAGTCCTTTATAAAAAAACATTGCTATTTATGTAACATATATAGATTCCATATGTAACAAATTTTCTTCCACTCTCTACAATTTGGAATTCCATTTGTATCAATTTGGAATCTATATATATGCATATAGAGATTGTAAATTGTAAAGAATGGAAGGACACTTGGTTGTAGTATAGAATGTTAAATTTGGTGTGCTCCAATAGTGCACTTTGCAACAAATTGAATATTGCAAAGGCATATACACTAGGGTTGGTGCCATATAGTCCTAAAATACCAAACTTTGACACTATAGTTTGACACTCCAAGAACATCATTCAACTAGTGACATTACAATATTTTTGTGCTTGATGCAATGACTTCTTGACATTCACAACAATAATATGATCAAAGACTATCATTTCTACAAATTGATCAAATTTGTATGTGAAATTAGATATTTGAACCTTTTCAAGTGACACATTGCAAGTGTACAAACAATTTTTCCTTATTTCTTTGTTCAATTTTGAAGTTCAAGAATACTAAGTGAGATTTATTGGGTTAGCAAGGACAAGATATACAAGATACACTACATTATCCAGCCTGTTTATCCTGCAAATGGTTACTACACAAAATGCCACTACCTTGCATAAAATACACTGAATTTCAGATAGGACGTATCTCATTATGTAATTTTTCAACAAGCACTGCAAAGTTGACCAATAGGACCAAAGACATTTGACCAACAAAGTCGACACCAATTTATAAGACCTAACGATTGTAGCTATCATACCTAGCAACTTCATCATTGTTAGAACTTCCAAATGAACAGTCCAACCATTCAGACTATTGAGTTGAAATTTTTCTACAGATCAGCACAAATTAACTCCCATCGGCACATAAAATAAAATGCTCAACACAAAAGTACTCTACTTGGTGGCTTGTGCAATGATGTTGGACAAAGAACTCGATTGCTCTTTTGCGTGCTCGATCAATGTATCCTGCAAAGCGATATAGTAATATATCAAAATGAGTCGATAAGCCCAGAGTTCCACAAAACAACAAACCAGATAATGACTAACCACAAATTCAGAAGCAAACTCACAAAACCTTGAATACGATGTGTTCAAAAGTAACACCGCATAAAAGTAACACAAACGCCTTATGAGGCAAAACAGTTGAAACTTTGAATGTCGGGATATTGTGGTACAAAAGTAAGCTGTTTCGATTTTGGCATTGGGAGGAGAACAGGAAGGAATACAAATATACCTGGGAAGCAATCACTCGAGCCACAGACTTTTTACTCGTTTCCTGAAGCTCTCCAGCAATGAGCACTTCATCTAGAATGTAGTACGCCTGCATGTGGAAGCATAAAGGAAATCAATACATTCCCCTCTGCACTGAAACAAGAATTGCCTCAACAAAATAAAATTCTGAGATCTGGGCACAAAAACACAAAAACATAAAGCAATGGTCATCGAACATTGTTTGATACGAAGAGCACTTAGATTGTTCTTGAGAAAAGATCACAACGGTCACAAACCTTGTGAAAGTTGAAGATGAGATCCAACTCACAAACCTGCAAAGTGCATCCGCATTACGCTCAGCTAGTATTTCTCATACTTCAATAGGTTCTCCTAGAGTCATCAATCACCAATAATTTGTACTACAACAGCGGTACAACAGAACTTCTGCCAGCAAAGCAAAGGGTAGGCTTTCGTTGAAATGTACTAACACTTACATTGCCAAAATAGCGATCAAGAATCTCAACATAGTGGTGGATGATTTCTAGAGTTTCCAACTCGTTATCGTCTGCGTCAACACACATGCAGAAGTACAAGCTCGCATACCTGTTCATTCAAACATGACTAATGAAATGATCCGTAAGTATCCCCTAAACTAATAACATTAAAAAAAATCCTTAGAATGGATCAAACGCAGCACTCGAAGGGACGTTAACAGATACATGGAAATGACCACTAAACAAATGAGTTCCAAGGTCGTTACCGTTTGTAGACAACCTTGAGGCCCCTCCACTCCAGGAAGTTACAAAGTTTCGGGCCGCGAGAAAGGATCATACCGCTCAGTTCACGAATGACCTGTAACAGTGCCGATTCAATCATGCATACTTTCATGTTCATTAACACAAATAATCATGCTGAGGCTTTTGTAACAATCTTACGGTATATAGCTCTACTAACTTGAAAGCAATTGGAGCGACGAAGTACCTTGGTGCGCTCCTTTTGAGTATACGGCGAATACCATTTTGTAAGCCTTACTTTGCCCTGCCGGCTAATTAGCAATACGAAGTGAATCTGCAAGACATAACATGTCAAGATTTTCCTACATGTTTCCAACATTCCAAATAGTCCTCAACTACATCATAATGGTCTCATTTTTAGATATGTTCCAGTTATATAATCTCGTGCCAAATTTCCTGGAAGAGAACAGAAAGTAAAAGAGACAGGACGTTATCTGTCATAAATCGATCTACGCTCTGAGCAGATAGTACTCTTGCAAAACGCTAAATTCTAATGGGTACTTCTTCACTAGCTCATATAATCTGGAAACCTTCCAGAAAGAAATTCTCGTTAATTGCATTTCAATCTAAACTGATCAATTCCTTCTTGATGACACAATTACATGGCGACTATGTCATGATTACTACATCATGCATCTTCACAACTCCAAGAGCACGAACAATCTTCGAGCGGTGAGAGTTGCTCACGAAACGTAGTACGAAAACGGTAACCAATGTAAATATACCAATATAAAGCTCATATTAAAAATAGCTACCGCGACAGGCTCATAACTTAAGTTCGAAACAAATCTTAATCTCTAATGAAGAAATTGTTGTAGCTTTTATTTAGGAAGGTTTTATAATGTTCAGTCAAAAAAACTTTTGTGCAACTTTAAGAAGCTACTTCTGAGTCGCGAATTGAAGTTCGTCTGAGCGCGCAGAAACCTAACCCTTCCTTCTCCCATTCACTAATACTCCCTGCCAAACCACTGCAAAATCTCTCACTTCATTCCATCCAACCTCAGAGAGCTAAGATCTGCAGAATCTACGAAAACGATGGGACTCACTCGCGATCACGAAAGTACAAAATGAGACATTAGAGCGCAGTTGAGGAGTTCCCTCCAAAGCCTAAATTTTTTTATGAATTTTTTTTCAAAAATTGCATCCTCATGGCTTCATGTTCAGAGACGTTACTGGAACACCAATCGCCATTCCATCCTCCAATTTCCATATAAACCTTATGAATCAGCCAGGCGGAAGACTGGCTGAACACACTTCATTCCATCCAACCTCAGCGACCTAAGATCTACAAATTTCTAGCGAAAACGATGACATTCACTCGCGATCACGAAAGTAAAAAATGAGACATGAGCGCGTAATTGAGCAGTTTTCTGGAAATACTAAATCCTTTCTTGATTTTTTTTATAAGTTACATCCTAACGGCTTCCTGTTACCAGGAAACAACAATCGCCATTCTATCCTCCAATTCCATGTGAACTTTACAAATCAGTCACAGGCGACACAACGCCTGCGACGTCTGAAAACACTCAAATTAGGGCTACAGAGCATGAAATCCAAGAATGAAAAAACGAAAGAAAGAGCGTACCATTGTCACGTCGACGTTGATCAAGTGAGAGAATGCCGACGTCGGGAAAGGGAGGGAGGGATTTGGGCAGCGCCGATCGAGCAGTGAGGGCGAGCTCGAGCGAACAAGGGATTCAGAGTATAGTGGGAAGATTTTCAACCGGGAGTATCGAGAGAGAAGGCATTAAATCCTTTTCAGACCTTCATAGATCCCTAAAGGGCCATTTCTGTTTTCATATATTCAAACATCACTTCTTAGATCAATTTAGCCTTTTAAATTATATTAGAAAAGAACCCACACCAAAAAGGCTTCATAAAGCTGCAAGGTTTTATTGAGAAGGTGTTTGAATGTCGGATGAATGAAAAATTTGGACAAATGATAAGGCATCTAAAAAATATGACAAATGGAACCACAATTTGTATTTAACCCTTAATCCTTCAACGACACACTATGCCCTTTGGACTTGACTTTCAGAGAATCTTTGACAAAAAATATTTTTTTTGTATTTTTTGAAGTATGTTTCCACTTTTGCATGTCTTGGTAGCAAACTTTGAGCAAGCAATAAGTCCCATACTTTGCTTCAAGGAGATTTTTTAAGTTTCTTATCAAACTAGCCTTTAGGCAAGTAAATGTCATTTATGAGTTAAAGGTTCATTACTACGTTTTACCAAAAAAAAACTCCAAAACTGCCATTTCTAAACAAAAGAGCTACTATAGAGTAGGAAAAAAATTGAGAGAATTTGACCATATAGATTGCAAGATATTAGTATTCAAAGTAAAAAAGAAAAACATGTTTTGAATCTAGCAATTGTAGGGGTTCAAATTTTGAATCTTTTTACCTTAAAACCTTTACACTACAAAGTTTTGAGGCTTAAATCTTTAAGGTGGAGAATTGAGTTGAAAATCTAGAAAAAAAAATAGATTTCCATCTACTAAAAATTTATAAAATAGAAAGGTTGTTGCAAGAATTACTTGAATTTTTGGCTCAAAACAGCCTATTTCAGGGAATACAATGATTTTTGAAATATTTTTTCTTAAATGAAATAAAATACAAATAATTTGTAAAGCATTAAAAAAAGTATGACTCTAAAAATTCAAACCTAGAAAATTTTATCTCTAAAAGTTATGCACATAAAAACCATGGTGGACAATACCAAAAAAATGGACACTTTGATGTTTGATTTTTAGAAAATAGTAAGAAAAATAATAAAGAATAACTATACAAGAATTATTTCTAACTTATAGATGCTCCTTTTCAACCATTTTCATACTGGAAGAAAAAAATTGTGTTCTCTACATTTGCGCAAAGGTAGAGCACTTTGAGCACATGTGATAGGTGGATAGTTTATTACTTTTAGAAAATTTCTTCATGGAATTGTGTAACTTTAATAGAATTCTTTGTATCCCAATTTTTGAGCTTTGAATTCACATTTTTGGATAAAAAATAACACTAAATCTCCAAAAAATGGTCAAAAAAGATATCCAATTGGGGGCTATTTAAAAATAGTGAAATATTTTTTTTAAATGTAAAAATTACTCAATGTCTACAACTATCAGATGTATCTTCATTTCAAATTTCATGTACAATTGAAAGACAACACAAAAGTTATGAGCAAAAACCACCTATCTGAAGTTAAAGGGATAAAAAATAGTACAAGTGTTTTTTGCAATCACTTAGAAATTGAAACACAATGGAAGGGGAAATTAAATCACGTAGTAACTCTAAAATGGAATTAAAACATGCCAATCCTAATGGTGAGATTTTTGTTGCAAGCAATCTTCACCTAATAGAACTTTATATTTTGAAAAATTAGAAAAATTACACTTAGAAACAAATCCATTATAATAATATTTTAGAAAAAATTTAGATTGCCCACAAAACAAGATTCTTCTATAACTTTCACATCACTAGTCTATATTGAATGAATCAAAACTTTTCATAGACATATTCTATAAGAAAATAATTTAAATTTTAAAATTTAAACTTTTTTACTTGTTGTTTGAAGTCAACAATTTCGAGCTTAGGATGGCATTATTTTTTTTTCAAAGCAACAATTGAAATAAAATTTATATTCCCAAATTGCACATATATTCTCTTGCCTGCAAAACATCGAAAGATTTGGCATCATGAGAGTATGCCTAAAATTCCTAAAAATCCATTCTAAAACTTTGAACATTCAGGTATTAAAATAAAATATTTGAATTTAACTCATATTTTTATTTTATGAGAGTATGTGTTGTTTATCAATATGATAAATCTCTTTTAGGTTTTTACAAAATTGTCATTGTTGTAATTTTAAAGCAATAAGTGAAAATAAATTTGTAAATATATCAAAAATAATTAAGCTAATTTGAAGTTTCTTTAGGAGGTACAAGTAGTCATAGAGGACAATGAAGAAATTTGGCAAGTAGTTTTTCATTTTAGAGCAAAAATATTTTTTTAGATTTTTGCACATTATTTCATATATATATCTTTATAAAAATATACTATTTAACTCATTTTCACCAAATGTTCAAAAATAAAAGTGTGATCTTTAAAGATTTAAAAATCAATTAGGATGAATGAGAAGTTAATTGGACAAAACATCATCCAAAAACTCTATTCATTATCTAGAATAGGAACTTTGATTTGTTTAGGAATGAATGAAGGGTTTTTTAGAGGTTTAAGTATTATTATAGTTGAAAGAGAAGTTATTGAAAGAAACATTGCTCATCATGTAGAATACAATCCTCAAAACAATGAAGAATCAAGTTTAAATGAGCTATTGTTGAACAAATTTCACTAGCAGATGATGACTTCAATGTGTTAATGAAGTTTGATTTTTTGTCACAACTAAATTGAAACAAAAAATGACGTAATGTCCAAGGTGTCATTTAATCCTTTGAAGCATGTAATCCTTAAAGATTTGTGAAGAACCATACATGTGGCATCACAACTAAGTTCTACAATATGAACTACATACTAAATTGTCTCAAGACCTACACTAAAATGAATTATTTTACATTTCAACAATCTTTATCTTTCATTGGATGTCATTTGAACATTTCTATCTTATCATGCTCAAATAGAACATGATGCATGTAAAATAAATGACCTTTTTGTAACTTTTAAGAAATATAAGAAGTGCAATAATAATCTAAATTGGAAGTGCCATGGATCATTGAATCTAACTCAACATAAATACAACTTTTGTCACTAATGTATACTTCAAACCATGCACTATGTATATCAAATGCAAAACAAACAAACATGTTGCGTCCAAAATTAAACTTCTTAGACCTTCAAAAGTTAACCATTTTGGAGATGCAAAAATAACAAAGACATTAATAAATTAAAATCCATGTGAAATTGATTTTTTGATAGATTAGTTCAAGATTTTCTGCTTCTAGACACATCTCATACAATATAAATCATTCCATTCAAAGCAATATCAACTTCCAAAAGAAAAAAAAAGAAAAAAGAAAACCCATGTAGTTTATGGTATTCACGTAAATATCTAATGAAGTAAAAATTGAACATTGTGATATCTCCTTGCTAATAGAAATGAGTATTGTTTTTATTTTTTTCCCTTATTACCTTCATCTATGCATTTCCTAATATCCTAGGGAAGGTACTTAGTGTGAAATTAAAAAATATATTTCTATGCAAAGGGGAGTTAATTGGCGAGGGGGGAGGGGAATATACTAAAGACATATATTCTAAGAAAATTCCAAAGCTTTAAGAGTGTTTTAGAAAATATTTTTAAAATATTTCTAATTTTTTTTTTAAACTATATATTTTAAGGGCTATTTATATAACAAATATAAGTAATCAATCACTTTATAAGTATATTAATAATAATATTTAGTATTTATATAACAAATATAAGTAACCAATCATAAACTCTATCATTAAATGTCAAACATGATACTAGTGTTATCAATAATATGAACACTATTGGTCATCTATTAAGAGATTGCAAGAATGATTGGTCAATTTTGTATCATTTGGCCTATCATTCAATGTACTATGACCTTTTGAAAGAAAAAAAAAGGATTATTATGATGATACTAAAAATAAAATATACCAAAGTTTGAGATCTAAAGAAAATTTAGACCAAAGGTTATTTACAAAATAGAGTAACAATTTTTTTGAAGAAAATAGACACTTTTATATTTAAATTATTAAAAAATAATAAAAACATTAAAAAATCTATAAATTGGTAGTTTGTGTGGAATTTATGGTGATGAATTTCACCAAAAGAATGAGCTTGAAACCGTCTTCAATATTTATAAGTGCATGTGCTAGGAAGCCCCATTTGCACACACATAGAGGACGTAAAATAGTTTATTTTTAAATGCCCCTCATACGGAACATGCACACCTATTGTGGAAATAAATTACAAAAAAATCAGCTCTAGATCATTTATTTTGGGTATTCCTAATTTTTCCAAAGCTCAAAACCTAAAAGTGTGATAATTAACAAAATTGACTTTTAAGTATAAATTTTTTATTTTAAATTTCTATAAAATAAGTAATACAATTCCAATAGAAACATCCATCTCCAGTTTTAAGAAGTCAAGTTCATTGGGTTCATGCTTCAAAAATTATAGTGGATCACAAGCCCATCATGCTACGTGTGACATAATTAAGTACCGTGTTTTTTTGCAAACCTCCTATTTTAATTTTTGGTAGTATTCATGTTGACATGTAGTGCACTAAATGCCAAGAATACCACTAATGTTTCCAAGATTGAATGTCAAATTAAACACCATTTGTCAACTAAATGATAATTAGAATGAATGAAGTAATTGGGTAACTACATTTTTTGAAGAAATTAACCCCTAAAGCACTAAGCTACACATGGTCACATGTGTATGAAAAGTTATGGTATGATATGGTCACATGGTTAAAAAGTTATGGTATGATATGTTTGTTTCATTACTCGGTGGGTAGCCCATGTAGCAAAAAAAACTTTTTGAAAATTCACTTTTTTTTTAAACTAAAAACTGAAATTGGTTCTCTAGATCTTTATATATATGAAAATCTTTGAATAATTCCATTTGGATTAATGAAATAAAAATTATGGGAGTTTTAGTTTAGAGGTAGTTTGCGGATAGTTATAGAATCTCTACTCTAAGATAAATTTTGAAGCCTTTTATTTAATTCAATTTTAAATACTTTTGAAATAAATAATAAAAACATTAGGTGTAGACTATTTACTACAACATTATAGTCAATGGGATTAAGATTTTTCAATTCCATGAATAAATTGTTAAAAATTTAGTGTTTTGAATCATTTTCTACTTCTTTCTACTTACTATTTTTTCCTATATGTTGTACAATTCCAAATGATCTGAAAATTTTCAAGCATGTTGCCAGCTTGCCTTCAAGAATGAATCCAAAGAGTGACCACCATTTCAGGCATTTTTTCATACACATGTGACCATCTGAAGTACAGCTGCCCGGTTTTTGCAGGCCCCCCAAAAGTTTATTTTCCAATTCAAATGCTAATATCTTGCAGTTTCCATGGTGAAAATTCCTGAAAATTTTCCCGCATGTTCTCAAACTAGTGTACTATAAGATCCTACGGTTACATGTGTTCAAAAAATCTTTAAAAAAAAATTTGATACTTGTCCTAGAAATGGCAGTTTTGGAGCATTTTGGTAAAAACAGTCAAAAAACCTTTACGGGTTAAAATAGCACCTACTTTAGCTCGCACTTGATTTTAAATTTTTTGTCAAGAGGTTAGAATCTAGTTGATAAACTTTCCAAATCCGTGCCCTAGTTTCAATGTGTTGGTCTTGAATACTTTGGAATGGACATATTTTAAGACATATTTATTAGCTAGATTTATCAAAGAATTTTGTGATACATGCTTGGATAAAAAACAATCTTGCCCTTCTTAAAAAAATGTGTCATAAAAAGGCTCTTTTTCTTGTTTATAAGTGAGAATTTTACTCGATCATGGATGAAATCTATACTTTAACCATCAAAGACACAACTTTGTAGATAAAATTTGGTATATCAATATGTACAAACTAACTTAATAATCTTTTTAATGGAGTAATTGTCATGAAACATTATTCAACAATGTAAAAATTATAGTTGTTGAATTTTTTTCTTAAACTATTGCAAATGCTCTTTTTGACTAGTTACTTAGTTTAAAGGACAAACAACTTCTTTACAAGAGTTTTGTCCTTGTAATAGTAACTTGCATTTGAAGTTTATGTTTGACTCAAAAAATTTCACACATAGTAGGGGGCTCGGTAACGAATTGTTATTTTCCCTACTTGGTGAAGAGATGTATGTGGAAGGAAATGAAAGGATAATTAGGAATACTTCACCTCACTTGCTGAAAAGTCTTGTACTTGTCCAAAGGAAGTGAAATAAGGCTTCCTCCAACTTGTTGAAGAGTCTTCTAGTTGCGAAAGGGGGTGAGTAAAGGCTTCCCTCAACTTATTGAAGTCAATGAAACTAAGGTAAGTACACCCATTGTGGGCCTTTTGGGTAGTCCACATATTTAGCCTGGTTGGATTCACAATTTTTTTGTGAAATAGAACAACAAATTAGAGAATTTTTCACAAGCATTTCGTTCAACTCCATTTCACTACAAAAAGATGCATCATAGGTGGTCAAAGTAAAAACAAATAGCTTTCCATTGTTGTCCCTAGGAAGAATTACTCTCGTTCATTTGGATTCTAATGTGATTCATTGAGCTCCCTACAATGATGCAATTATAATCCAAAAGCATCCCTTTAAATTGTAAAATAATAAAGGAACCTTTCATGTTGTAACTAAAATGTCACTTTTCAACCCAATTCCACTCTCAAGTTGTCTAATACCAATCCTTTACAGTTTTCACTACATTAAGGTAACTACTCCTAAAATCACATGCTTCCTAAAATCACACACTATAGATTCTTGCCTAAAATGTACTCCCACTGCTCATGACACTCTATGATTGCTTTTAGGAACATCTATTTTTAATATTTAAAATTTGTAGTTTATTCATACGGTGTCCAAAAATTACATTCTAAGAGAATCTAAAATCCCCTTTTCACTACCAACAAGATCCCACTAAAAGTTTTCCAATATAATAATGGGAACCCTGCTGAATTTGCTTATTTATGCGATTTATGCAATTTTAGGTGTAGTTACCTTAGAATGCAAGACGGAAGGCACAAATGGGCCCAACAATAGGGTCACAATTGGGTTTGAGGCAATTTTGGGTGTCCCACACTCCCACCACGCTTCCGCTGCACCGCTGCTCGGCTGACTCGGCTCCGTTGAATGGCTAAAACTTCTTTCAGTACGAACAGTACTGTTCTTACTGCACTGGCTGTACAGTACTGCCTGTACTTGTAACACGACTTTGGATGAATGAACACCTCTTGTCAACGCCGCGGCGCGTTACGCAGAGCGCGCTTCCACAACAATCCCCACGTTCTTCGCCGGCCTCTCTTCTGCCGACGATTGCAAGCTTGCAAGTTGCAACTCTCGCCCCAATGTTATGGTCTTTCTGCAGAGTCACTCCGTATTGTCGTGGAGTTTCGATTGGTTTCTCAAGTTGTCAAAACCTGTGAGTCAGTCTAAGTTTCACCCAAATTCTTCACTGCAACTGTTGGTATGGTGTGTGTACTCTGTTATAGTACCCACTGGCGCCGGACCTTTCGCCACACGCCGCAACTGTAGCCTACTTCACTTAGAAGCACGCTCTTTCAAGCCGCATTTGAGAGCCCTCAGTTGAATATTGAGTCCCCTAGCGGTCATACAGAAGATTCATGACAAGCTTTTAATTCCTTAGTTGTGAAGGTAGTTTTAGTCTTTGTGTTGGAGTTTGGTTCTTTCTTGAGAAGTGTTGTTTCAGGTTGCGATTCCGCAACCCCGAGGTCACCCGTCACCGTACTCCCGGATGTACCATTGTTACGGTAAACGTAGTACCAGGCAGTTGACTATTGAGTTTTAATTTTGTCGGTATGAGTTTTTTGGGATTATTTTAGGTCGACATCGGCTTTTGTTGTGTACATTGCCGCTTGTGAAGTTGGTAGCCGCATTGAACGGAGGATCTTGAGGGCGCTCGATTTTCCTGTTAGGGATCCGGGATCAGGGCGGCGCGTCTGTCTTTAGAAATCTGCTCTTCAATCTTCGCTGAGGGGAGATAGAGGTGGAAGAGAGTTTTTTTGACATTTTCAAGGCGTTCTCTTCGGTTGGCAATCCGGAGCTCTTCCATTTTTACGGTAGAATGTAGTCTATGGCTATTGATTTTTGAACAATGTTGTCGGTATGAGTTTCTATGAGCGTATGCGCCATTTTTAATGTGGAGGCCGCCGTGGAGGGAGGAGCTTGAGGACTGTTGATTTTCCTATTAGGGATCTAGATGTCACTTCTGTTTTCTGGAGTTTGTGGCTTTGAAGAAATCAGATCGAGGTGAAGAGTTTGTAATTGTGGTGTTCGAGTGCTTGACTTGGGAGTTGCAGCGGGTTTGAGAAGTTTGAGAAGATGCCCCACGGGAAGTTAGACGTGTATGTGGAAGGAGCGGTGAAGATCAAAGATCCTACTATTTTAGGTAACTCCTTGCTCTTGCCGAGTATGTTGCCTGGGTTGACCTAAATAGTGATCAGTTGCAGCTACACCAAAACGCAACCCGAGTTTTTTTGGTGCGGCATTCTTAGATCTGTCATTCGTAACTTATGAAGACAGTGACACCTCTAGCGAATATCACGAGCCTTAGTAGTTTAACATATAAATCTGTTCCGCAAGCGTCATACTAAGTGACAGGATTCTGAAGTAGGATGATTGGCAGCCAATAATTTAAATACTGAAGAACATTCTTAGGGCGAAGTATTGATGTTTCAAGGTCGCCTTGAGGCAAAAAAATATCTGTGCAACAACCAAAAGAGACTGGTTGTTATTCTATTTTTTTTAGGAGATTTGTTGAGAAAAACATTGACTGGGTGCAGGGAAAGGAACTCCTTATTGTACGCTCACGATGGGCACCCAAGAGAGTAGCAGCCCTCCTGTTCCAGGTTTTCTTTTTCATCCCACTTCTGACCTGAATCACATGTACTCATCAAAATATTGGTATAATTAGTGTCGTCAGAGCTTGAGAATTCAGAGTTTCTTTCTGAATTAGGCCGAATGATTGTGTTAGTTAGCACAATTTTGATATCTTTTCTCTCATTAGTTCTTCTCCTAGAAGTAGAACCTCTCAACTGATAAAAATTGTTGGCACCCTTGCAGAGGGTGGCACTCACCCCTACTTCAACACGTACTTTGAATTTCGAGTGGATCGCTCAACGGAGCAGCTCATGGTGAAAATCTTCAGCAAGAAAACTATGATAGACGACGAACTTCTCGGTTCTTGCACGTAAGGATACTCCCTCTCCCTCAATTCCCGTGGAAAGTCATGACCAAAACACTCATAGGCTTGAAAGTTAAGATTATACATAAATCTCTCTATGTTTCAGTAGGATTGACCAGAGTTAGATTAGATCTTCAACACGAATCTGACCCCTAGGGTTTGCGACTGTTGCAGCATTGTCTTCAAGGAAGCTTTCTACCAAGGCCATGAGGTACCCGTGAAAGCCTACGCTCTGACGCGCCCCTCAGGACGACCCGGAGGCCACATCCGTCTCTCTCTCACCTTCAAAGCGGAACGGGTAAGCTCGCCATAGCTTCTTCAATCCAAATTTTGATCATCTTTCAAGATTTCATGAATTCACGCTAACAAAGCTCAAAATTGGTTGCAATTTCGCAGAGACCAGTAGCTCCACAACGCCCTACAGGCCCATACCGGCAGCCACGCCCACCACCACCAGGACCACAATACGGCCCATCCAGTCCGAAATACACACCACCAGGTCCGCCAGGTCCGGAATACAGACCATCAGGTCCGCAATTTAGACAACCACGTCCGCCACCACCACAGCACGAGCAAGAGCGACGTTTCCCTCCACAAAACGTCAATGCAGGTCCCTCAGCATTCCGAAGTCTCCCACGGGACTCGAGCTCGCAAAGCTCCCACAGCGACTCCAACTCTGACTCCCAAAGCGATACCAGCAACGGCGACAAAGCACCCACTCCTGTCGTTCAAGAGGCGAGGGCGTACGAGCCCCGAGGTCGTCGTCCAGGGCCTCCGCCAGGTCCAAGACCACGCCCTGAACCAGGCCCCAGCACTAACCCAATCCCAATTCAAGCGATCGCCAGGGACGACCCCTCTCCGCCGCAACCACCGACTGCAAATGTGCTGAAAACATTCGGCGGCAGGTTTTTGCAGAACCTCGGAGGAGCGCTGGTGGGATCCGCCGTGGGCGCGCTCTTGACCTCCGAAGGCGACGGGTTCGAGTGGGGCGGCGGTGAGAGTGAAGGTGGCGAGGCCGAGGAGGAGGTGGAGGCGTTTGAGGATGTCGAGACGGCGGATTATGCAAGCGCACCGGAGGAGGCGATGACCTTCGAGGAAAGCAATGGCGCCGCGGTGGAGATCGGATTTGCGGTAGCGTATGAGGATGGTCAAGGTGATCAACGTGATGAATGCGATGAGCGCGACAATGGTCGTGATGAACGTAATGAGCGTGATGAGCATGATGTGGGTGCCGAGCATGATGAGCGCAATGTGCGGGACAAGCGAAATGCGCGTGATGAGCGTGATGATGAGAGTGAAGAGAGTGATGAGCGTGGTAATGAGAGTGATGAGCGTGGTGGTGATGAGAGTGACGAGAGTAATGAGGGTGATGGGGGCGATGAGAAAGCGATTGAGCGCGCAGCCGATGTTCCGGGATTTGGACCAAACCCGTATGAGCTTGGTCACGGTCGCGGCCCTGGATTTGGCCGTGGACGTGCGGGGCCGCCGGGGCGCGGTAGGGGGCCTCCATTTGGACTACCAGGGCGTGGAGGAAGGGGTCCTATGGCTGGAAGAGGACCTCCAATGGCTGGTAGAGGAGGACCTCCAATGGATGGAAGACGAGGACCTCGCATGGATGGAAGAGGAGGACCTCTCATGGCGGGTAGAGGAGGACCTCCCATGGCGGGAAGAGGAGGACCTCCCATGGCGGGAAGAGGAGGACCTCCCATGGCGGGAAGAGGAGGACCTCCCATGGCGGGAAGAAGAGGACCTCTCATGGCGGGAAGAGGAAGGCATCCCATGGCGGGAAGAGGAAGGCATCCCATGGCAGGAAGAGGAAGGCATCCCATGGCAGGAAGAGGAGGACTTCCTATGGTCGGAAGAGGAGAGCCTCCCATGGTGGATAGAGGGCCTCCTATGGTTGGAAGAGGATCTCCCCCGAGCATGCATAGAACAAGTGTCCTTGTGGAAGAATCTTGATTTGGAAACCTTCTAATTTTGCCAACTTTGAATCATGCTTGGACCCTAAAGAATATATTGGACCTTAGTTTTGCATAAGGGTGTGAAATGAGATTCTCCCCTTTCGTACCTTATTAGTTCTTTATGAGGGTGTTTGAAGGTACTAATTTAGAGCCTACTAATTTGTCAACTTTGAATTGAACTCGGGTTGGCTTTAGTTTTGCATAAAATTGAGAAAGTGGATTATTCCTTGTCTAGCCTTCTTTGGGGAACCTACTCATTGGACCAACTGTGAATCAGATTGGGGTTCTAGTGTAAAGTGGTCTTAGTTTTGAATAAGGTTGTGAGAATAAACTGTCCTCTTTCTAGCTTTATTAGTTTTGCAGATGTGGGTGTGAATGTAAGATACGGACTTCCAAAGAGGTGATTTGGGCCGTGCAATTCAAGTTCCTACGAGGGGCTTAGTACGAGTGCCGATGGCTTATTAGTACTATCATACAAAAATTTGGGACTTGGAATTAGGTTGGCATCAACATCAAAAGAAATATGAGTGTCTTTGTGTTTGAAGTTCAATAGTCAAACTCCTTTGTAGTGCAAATGGAAAGTTTTAAATCTTGTTAACATGACACCTGAGTGGTGTTGTCTAGACCAAAATTGATGATGATTAATTGCTATGGATCTTGGGTCACTATGTATTTTAGAGAACAAATGACATTTTCAACTGTCCATTAGATTGATCCAACAACACAATTTGTTCTCTAATAAAAGAAGGTAAAGTCTAATGGTAAATATTTTAAGTGGTAAATTCTAGTGCATTCTTCATTGAAACTTCATTGAAACTTCTTCAATCTGCAATGCATTTCTTGATTGTCAACCAATTTGTGAGAATTGCTAGTTGGAGAACTTTTGAGCATGTCTTGTTCCCAATTTTATTAGAGGTACTACAATGGATGGAGTGGAAGATAGTTGAAGGCGGAGATAGTGGCTTAATGGAGCTTGGTAGATGGGAACAAATGCACCACTATGCTCTCCTCAAATTTTTTAGGAGATTGAATATGATGTGGTCTTTGGAGCATCCTTTGAACAGACTCTTGATCATTGTCCTTTCAAAACAAGACATAGTAGTACTTCATGCTCAATTAAATAAAACCTGATCCGAGTCTAAAGTATTTCTTTAACTCTAATTTCAAGTAACTAGATTAATTGTTGAGAATGATGAAGCTTCATATCAGTAGAACTACTGAGAACTCACGTTCTTAAACTTGCCATCAAAATTTGCATTCGTAGTAAGATGATTCATATTCAAGATGCCAGTGAAAGATGTTGAAGCTCATTTGGCACAGTTTGAAGTGGTTGAAAAGATGAGGATTGAAACTTGAAATTATAGTCCTTAATTGTCTTGACAACCCATTGAAGAATCTGCTTTTGAAGAGATCACTAGAACCAGTGCAATTTAAGTGTATAGATTTATCTTCAAGAATAATATGCAGTATTGAATTTTGAAATCTAAAAATTTGACTATCCTGATTTTTTTAGCAAAATCCACTAAGCGATTGTTGAGGGGTCAAGAGGAGGATTAGAACCTTTAATGCTAATACTTGATGCAATTTAGATTGAATCAAATTTACGTTCTATTAGGAATTGACATGTGAATTGCACAACCTTCTTTTCAATGAGATTCAATTGCACAAACTATCTTCAAGGTTGAAATACAATATTATATTTTAATCTTGTGGTAGCATCCTCATATTCCACATCAAGTTGAGAAGAAGTGATCACGGATCAATCCATGAGATTTGAGTGAACAAAGTTACTTTCACTACCAAAGTGTACCATTGAATTTTGAAGTCTAAAACTTTGACAAAAGAATCTTGTAGTGTACTCATAAACCACTTCAAATCAAAAGAGTTGTGATCAAGTTGAGCTAGGTACATAGTAAGGAAGATGTGGCATGGGAAGAGGCACACATTGCCCTCTGCAAGGTTAAAAAACACAACTGTGAAAAAGAAGCCGAAATACAAACAAATGTCTTTATGGCAACGCTTTAGCTTAAAGAACCCAAATCACTTTGAGGATGCCATTCTAGCCACGGGCTTAGGGGTGCACCCGAACTTCATGATCCCCACCAAGTCGCGCATGTTTAGCTCCACTAGCATTGTGGACTTGAATCAATTGCGCCACTTGAACATGGGCCACATCAATGAACGCTACGACCAGGTAAGGACTTTTTGTTATGTTTTATTTCAAATTAACAATATTGTTATACAACATTCTTGATTACTTAAGAAAATTCTTGGTTCTTATAGCTCTAGATTGAAGAGGAAATGGCCTTGCATTGATAAAAGTTACATGTGAGAAAGTTTGAGCAGTACCAATGTTACTTGAAAAAGAATCAACAATTTAGGGATAGATCCTCTTGTAGTATAGCTACTTGTTTAGTAATGGAATCAACCAAAGGTGTGATTTGAGTTCAAGTAGAAAATGATACTTTGAGCTAAATTATTGATTTTTTTTTATCTCATTTTAGTTAAATTGCCTTATCTATGATAGTATTTTCCTCTTCCTTGAAGATTCCTATCATTATTTAATAAGAGAATTAGAGTGTCATTTAAGTTTTTGGAAAAAAATGATACTTTGAGCTATTCCATATTTTCAACATTGATAGAAAGATGGTTCAATTTGGTACCACATTGATGTATCCAATTAGCAAGGAAGGAAATTAGTGTGACTAGTGTCATGTGCAAGAGTAGTGTTGCTACATATTCATTTTTCATAGAAATTAATTCAATACAATCATATTATATCCTCTTTGTATTAGATCAAGATTGTTCTATACATCCTTTAGCTCTTGTTAAGTATTTTTTGAAGAATATTCTAGATTTAATATTGTCTTGCAATTTATTATATTTGAATCCTTTTTTACTCACTGAACATTTTTTTGAACCCTACATTTTAGGATAATTGCCGCAAACATACCTTCTGTGAATTTAACCAAGAATTTATACCTTAGTCTAACGATTTTGCAAAAATTGGTGCACAATCTTTCATTACGACAGGACTACTTCCACCCTACAAGGCGACCTAGCCAAATCCGAGAGCAAAAAATCAAAGTCAGAGATGAAGTGCCGGTCTTCCCACTTCAGCAGGTTGGTTTCTATTGTTTTAAATTTTATTTTTTAAAGGTCATACTGCTATTTTAGATTGGATGAATGGAATTTGCAACACACTAAAACTTTGATTTTTTTTTAAAAAAAAATTCCAAAGTCTGCTATTAGGTTGGGATGATACCACTTTTTTATTCCGATGGTTGTGCATTCCTTTGGACAAAGAATTAATGCTTCGCCCTCCTTTATAGATGCAAATACAATATTTTCATTACCACTACAAAAATTGCTATTTTGGAAAAAAGCATAGGCAAGGTCAATGTTTTACTTGCTCATTTTAGAAAAGTAACCAACTATTTCTTCAATACTCATGTGTTACTTTGGAGTGATACGTGGTGATGTCTATATCAAGACTAGGTGACACTTGATGATATCTATATCAAAACTAGGTGATACTTGGTGATACCTATATCAAAATTAGGTGATACCTACAGTAGGTAAAGTTTGGTTGTTGGTCTTCAAATACACCATCAATCCAGCTATTTTTCTCTCCGACACACACACATCAAAAATAAAAATAAAAATAAAAAATGAAAACTTCTAATAAACAAAAAAATAACCAATCAACGAACAATTGTGCATATAAAAAACATTGGGCCAGGTCTTGAAGGAAGCAAGGAAAAGCCTGCAATCCATTAAGATTAAGTTGGACCATACTCCAGACCGGCGGAGGTCAACTTCAACAATGAGAGAACACGCCCGGGCCGAGTTTGATCCCAATGCCATCAAGGGTGGCTTCTTCACGGTGGAGCAAGGAATTGGCACCGGCCGAGGAAACTCGCCCCAGGAAGAGTCTTCCGAGGACGAGGTGGATCCCATTTACAATCTCTCTTTGGTGCAGCAATCAGGCATCAGTCCAAATGACGGGGAACCGATGCCAGGTGAGAGAATATGTGTATTAGATAACCGACGAGAGCCACCGCGCTAGCGGCAAATAGGTTATCTAATATGTAAACCACTCCCAGGAAATCACCCGTTCATTTCCTGGGAGGCTTCTGCGGTGCAATCAGCCGTAATGCCCGATTACACAGGCAAACTTGCGTAATCGGGCATTACGGATTTTTCATCCAACTTTGATTTTTCACCTTGAGTGTCTCATCTTATTCTGTTGATTTCCTGGTTGTGATTTACGTCAGGCAATGCTTGTCATTGTCGGGCATTGCCCTATACATAACTCGTTGACTTTTTCACTACAACCTTTGATCTTTATGATCCAAGGGTGTAAGATGCAAATTGAAAGGAGAGAAGGTTATGAGTTGCAACTTGTGATCATGGCGATGATGACACAGGTTGCCAATGACATAAAAGCCACAGTCGTCTTGGGAAGTCAACAACCATTTATGAGAGTTCCAGTAAAACCCTGAAATAAGTTAGTTCCCCTAGGAGAATATGTTTGTGTGAATATTGAGGTCAAGGTCTACAAAAAGGAATAAAAAATTTCATATTGTGGACCATGTAAAACATGAGGTGAAAAACATCCGAAACCGTCAAAAGAAGCAATTGAGCAGAGTTGGAGTTGGACCATTTTCAAGGAAAGAAAGCATTTTCATTGGTGGTATCCGCAAATTGAAAATCATGAATTTTTTTTAAAAATTAAAAAAAAAAGCCAGTAAAATTAGCCAGTGTTGGGTTGGACAAAGAATGACTTGGACATGTATTGATTCCAAGTTTAGGGTGTTCGGTTCCTTGACGACTTGGACAAGTTACAACAATTGTGCAAATATTTGGCATTTGAATTGAGAATTTGCCAATGCGTCCAATAATTCCGAATCTCTGAAACGTTGCTGAAATTCCATCAGAGACGATTGTTCATGAGATAGATTCCTAGTTCATCACTTTTTTATTCCTTTCGTTTCTTCCCTTGAATTCCTAGTCTCTGATTATGCTATCAAAACATTGTTTTCGGACAGAACCGGACTCGGTGATTTCACCTGTTGGAAAAAGGCTGAACAAACGAGCTGGGAGAGTTTCTTTATGGTGAGTGATTTTTCATGCCAATGAAACAGCAACGATCATTTATGTTTGAGTTGCAATCACCTTGATTCCTTGAATTGTGGTTTCGGAGCGTTCTGAAAACATGTTTCTGGATTTGGAAGCATGAATATCTGCCACTACTGTCATCCATCGGACACTTTAATTTAGACCACCATGTCGGTTCAGGGTTTAGGACTTGTCTGTTTTGTAAAGGGAGGGGGCTTGATTGATGAGCAGGCGTGATATTGTGAACCCCAAAACAGTCGCACCTTTGAAACCAGCTCCATTCAAAGGATTAGCAGCTGCTGCTCAGAAAGCTCACATGGAGCTTGCTTTGGGACCCAAACCAGCCGGAGGTAAGAAAAAGCGGAATTTATTGGCAATATTGTTTTAATAGTAGTTAAATCGAAGGCATTTAGCAACTGAAACTGTTGATCTCTTCAGAATATATATTGATTGTGAGCGCATGAATTTCTCTTGAGAAAACTGGAGCTCATTCAAATCATTCTTTACAGAAAAGATCTGGCCCATGAGCACGATCTTGCGAATGACTCCACCCAAGGAGCTCCGCACTGCGGAAAGAATCAGTCCAGACGAGCAGAAGCTGGATCTTCAGAAGGGTTTCGGAATAGGTAAGCGATTTTATTACTGGCTCTGAATTGAAGGGAACTAACTGAGGAGGTCAATTGCATCAACACAAGTGAAGTGAAAATGTAGTAAGGCTTTTATGCACCATGTTTGTTGCTACTAAAAAAACGAAGCCCTAAGATAAATGCACTTAATTGCGACCTGTTTGTAATACCATCTCGTACAAATTCTCGTCTTATAAACGTACAGATTTTTTTTCCACAAGAGTCTAGTGTTGAATTCACAGTACATCATTAAGCTTGAGTTTAGGGTTTAAGGGTTGGACGATTTGAAATTTTGCACTTACCTTGATGAAACAACTCACGAGAACTGTGCAGCTATACTATGATTTTTTTCTTCTCAGAACATCTGTTTTTCTTGTAGCTGTAGATTTCTTCCAAGACTGGATGATGCTTTTTTTTTCTTCTTAAAATAAATCTTCGGATGGCATGATTTGCAAGGAAATGATGTTTGAAATACATGTTTTGGTGTAAACAAAAGTAAGCCTGTTGGATGAGCATTCCTTGCCTAGATAGGAGCAAAGACTCAAATGCTGGACTTTGCAACAAAAGCAGAGGCCTTGCGACGTCAAATGGATCCTGCCAAGTACAAGGAAGAAGCCCGAGCTTACATTTGCAAAGGCGTCTTGCATGACAATGCCCAAGTACCTTATCTGTCCATAATCTTGATGAGCTCCATTGTTTTAGAGGTGGCATGTTAGCCGTTAGATTCGAGGTAGGAAGCCCATTGTGGACCATTTGGTCACTGCGCATGGTTCCACTTACTGGATTCACAATTTATATTTCTACAAAAAGAACACCAAACGAGGGGATATTTCACATGTATTTCAAAAGCATGAACTCATGCTTGGAAAAGGAAAGACACACTATAGGTGGTCAAAGCAAAAATCACATAATTAACCTTCCTGTTCCTTTGGCAATCCCAAAGTGTCCCTTGAGATTGTAGAACAATGAATGAACCTTTTGCCATGTGCAGAAGACGCCTTGTGACACAGTCATTGAATTCATGAAATGGTGACCTTTCAACTCAATTCCAACCCTTTGAGCCCCGATTCCAAACATTTGAACCTCAATTCCACAATGTGTGCAATTTCTACTAGATTCTTCATTCAGGGAATCACCTCTGAATGGATTCAAGTTTAAAATTTGCAGGAATTTGCACAAGCTGTTGAAAGCTACAAGAAATATCTGGACATATGCGAGAGAATAAACGATGTGGAAGGACAAGCACTCGCCCATAATTTCATAGGCTGCTCCATACAAGAAAACGAAGACATCAAACTCGCTGCAATGAAGAATGAGAATCTAAAGTGCCAACTTACTGAAGCTTCAGTTGTGGAGGTACCGAGGAACTACACGTAATTGTGACCCCTTTCTAAAAACCGACCCCTACAAATTCTTGTAAGAAGTGAATCGTCTCAATCAATGAGAACCTAATTAAAGTGATTTTTGAGTACAACTATTTTCAGCACTTTGAAAATTCATAATTTATTCATATGATGTTCAAAAAATGCAAATTGAGAGACTTTACTATATTACTTAGACTTCCACTAAGATCCAAGAAAAAACCTATGCAATTATTATTTCAAGGAGCGATGCTTAATTACTTATTCGGAAGCATTCACGTGTAATAACATTACTTGATGCTTAAGAGGCAAGAGTCGTAAAGGAGGAGGTGCATAATGTAACCATTTAAGGTTGATTGCAATTTTTGAGGTATTGGAATATTTTTTAGTAAAATTTGATTGGAAAGGGAAACGGAAGTTGCATCTACTGCGAGTTGTTTCACATTTTGGGGTTTCTTAAAGAATTAGATAAGAATTTTCAAAGTTTGCAACCATAAAAGTTCTAAATGTTTCACTCCCCTCCCTTAGATGTATAAAATTAATGTGTACAATGAAGAATTCAATATCACTCTACATGTAGAATTTGATTAAGGAGCACTTTAAAAATGTGGGCATTGATTTTTCATTGATTTTTGTATTGCACACATCTAATTGCATCTAGACACCTATTTAAAAATCTAACAACTTAATGATTTAACAACACTATTTACATTGCTATGCTTTTAATGACATATAAGTTTGCATACCTAGCTAGTTTATTTTCAAAATCCCACTTCAAGAAGACAAAGTAATATAGTTGGCAAAAACAACCATAGTTTGATAACGTTTACAAATCCTATAGCTTTTATTATTTTCCAACAATGGTTTATGACTTCTATTATATCAGTATACGAAGGCTTTGGAGCACCACAAACTAGTAGCAGAGAAGAGTGACATGGAAGGGAAGTTTATCTGCTACACCAATCTTGGATTAATCTGCACAACACTCTCCATGTGGGCAATGGCTGCTGAGAATCACAAGGTATAACATTTTTATATCCTTTATAGTAGATTCACTTCAAGGGAGAATTATCTTATTCTTTAGAGAAACAAGCAACAACATCATGATTGAGAGATTAATATATCCTTGTAGCACTAGCTCACTAGAGTAAGGTAGCTACTCAAACTTCCTCTCGACAAGACAGATTCTATTGATGCAAAATTCATCCAAATATATTTGCAAATCTAATCACCATTCAAAAGAGGTACTTGACAATTTCACCCATTTTTTTTCCCCAACGACATGGGTTTTTTTTCTTTTCGGTTTCAATATGCAGAAAGCGTTGAAATGTGCCACCGTTTTGGAGAATCCGAGGGGCCAATGTGCTGCTGTGGGAAACCTAGGGTTCCTTCTGTACAAGCGGAAGAAGTATGAAGCCGCCAAAGCCTGCATGATAAGGTGACAAACCAGACCTCTTTAATATCACCTTCTCTAATATCTTTTCCTCTGCTTTTATCACCAAATTTTTGTACGCACATGGTGAGAAAAAAAAAGATCATATAAGGTAGGTACACCCAAATGTGCCACTAACCTTAAACCGCCATCTATACTGTGTGTACATCTCCAAAATCAGTTCTGTACCTATGTGGAAGAAACACTTTTAGATCCAAACTTTGTTCTTTAATAACTTTTGCATACAGTATCCAAATGCCACGTTCTTTGATGCGTTGGAACCTCCTTTCACTTGCCTACATGAACATGTGAAAATTTGACCAGTCTAATAATAGTAACTAGGCTCAGTAGCAAAAAAGTGGCGGTTTGGGGTGTACCTACCTTAAGCTTAACTTCAGTTACTGATCAGCAACATTTCTGAGTGACATGCTGCAGGTACCTCCAAATTTGCAGGGTCATCTATTTCGTGCCTGGACTAGCAAGGGCACACTTTTACTTGGGTGATATTGAAACGCAATTGAAAAGGTCAATTTTTTCCTTCCTTCACAACGCACCTCAGTTGTGATTACTTGTCATTGTCATTGTAAAGCATTTGGATTAAGCTCTGATAAGAAACAGTCAAGGATCATTGGCAACTCGAACACAACAAAATGGTGAGAATCTCATGATAGTAAGGTAATTGTGACCCATAACCGGTTGTTGACTTTTCAACGCTAACATGGCACCGTCCCAATGGCAACCCGTTACTGTTGTCATTACAAGTTGCAACTCATACCCTTCTTTCCTTTCGATTTGCTTCCTACACTATTGGTCATGAAGATCAAAGGTTGTGATTGGAAAATATACAACCGGTTATGTACGATAACATATTCAACAGTTATCTAGTATGTAACTGTAATGCCTTCCTGAAACAAACATGTACACCTAAAATGTATTGCATTCTATTCATGAGAGTCTGGAGTTGCCTTTGGATACACATATTCTCAACACTTTAAAAAAATTTATAGTTTATTTGTATGGTTTTTAAATAAGGAATAAGAAGAGAATCTAAAAGATTTTTTTGACTTCCAAAAAAGATCTAACAAAAAATCATGCAATTGCTTATTTAGGACGTTATTAGGTGTAGTTACTTTACATAAGTAACGAGATTTTACTTTACAAACTCCCGTGCAGGTATAAAACGGCGTTAGTGGAATTCGAGGATGCACAAGTTGCAGCTAGAGAGTGCAAAGACACAACAATACAAACCTTGTGTAAGGTGCAAATTGGAATTTGCAAAGGTAGCTTGGCTTTGGAGGATTTAGCAAAGAATATTGAAGCACAAAGAATCTTTGTAAACACCAAAGAGGAATGATGGATAGGAAGTTGTTGTGGGATATATGGCAACGACAAAGCTTTGATACCCTTTGAGCATTATTAATTATAGGTGGTATACACAAAAAAACCCACTATCAACTTCCATTCCAATTTTCATACAAGAAGCGACAAATGAAAGAATTATATGGTTTGTTTCACAAGTTGGCAATATGAAACATATTTAGCAAGTTCAAAAGCGGGGAAAGAATTTAAATCAAGGAAGTTGAACAAACCATAGAAAGCTCTATTGGGAGGAGATCAATGAGATAAATTGATGATATTAAAGAAAATTGGTGGTTCAAGGCATTCAAGACAACATGCTTGACATTTGAACGGAACGGAGTTTGATTGACAGAGCCTTCATTACATAAACTTGAAACTACAATGTCGACAAATTCAAGTGGGACATTTCATTTGTTCTTCGCCAGCCACTCCACAATGGCCTTTTCAGCTGGAGTCAACTCCTGCTTGTTCCTCACAGAGCCCTGTGAATTCATGCACAAAATTTAGTGTGCCAATAAGTTGTCTGATTGAGCTTCAGCTTGCTAATCACAAATGCATCATCATATGATCATTGCATGAATTTTAAAACAAAATGATATGAAATGAAACTGTACAATTTTGGGAAAATAGCTATGGTGTTTAGAGATCCTCCCAACCCACTAGTAAAAAGGGTGGTCTTTGGGTTCCAAGGAAAAGTGTCAAGTGCCCAAGGCCCATATTAGCATTAGGTTGGTGCCAATATGGGCCATGGGCACCATGCCTTGACACTAATCATTGGTGCCCAAAGACCTCTTTTCTACTAGTGACCCAAAAGGAACAAGTTTGAAAGTGACCGATTCAAATGATTACATACAAAAACTATATAAATTTGGTCATAAAGAAAGTCTCCATACGACCAACTCAAAATCTGTTTAAAACAACATGAGGCCCAATCCTTTCGGGGTTTAGGACAATCCAGTTAAAATTATTTCTAGATGAGCGAATCTCCGAACATGAAAAAAGATATATACCTCCACAAACTCGAAGTATTCCTTGAAGTTGCGCTTGTAGTAGTCTTGCAGCCGCTGCAAGACTCAATTTACAGACGTGTCATCAGATTCCCAATTTTTAATGAGAACAATAGAAAGCATAAATTCTTGCTAAAACTAACGGAATAGATCAAGTGCAAGGGAAATCACGCCCCAAGTTGCAGCATGAAAAAGCTTCAAAAGCAGTAAGGAAGAGAGATAGGGTCAAACCGCCTCATCATAGGCAGCTTTGTTGGCTCGAGAACTCTCCAGAAGCTCTGTTCACAAAACCCAAAGCTCATGTAGTCAGAATGCCAGTCGTGATCCTAACAAAAGGAACTGATAACCAATTCAATTGAACCCCAAACAACCCTAAGAAACCAAAACCAAAAGGCTCGATTCTTCTCCCTTACAACAAATCGGAATGCCAAGTGCCTGTGGATCATAACTTAGACACATACACATTGAATTCACCTTCGAACCTTCACATTGTGAAGACTAGGTAAACCCGTATAGACCAGCATTTGAAAATGATCAATTTAATCAACAAAACCGTGAAAACATAATTCAGACAAGGCCAAAATTCATATCACTAGAATCAGTGGAGGACAGTGCATACGTTGCTCAAAACATAACCAAAATTCGTCAAAAGAAAGTCTCAATCTGACCTACTAAAAAATGCTGAACAAACATTAAACTCAATTACACCCCTTTGCTCCAACACCCCAAAACAACAGTGCGTTCAACCTGTGAGCCATCATAGAATGTTTACTGATTGGAAAGCCACAGCCATTGCTTTACTTCTTTATCGCTAAGATTACGGTTAAGGCATACAATGCTCACTGATTAAAAAGCCATAGCCATTGTGTACTTCTTCATTGCTAAGATCAGGGTCAAGGGATACAATGTTCGCTGATTAAAAAACCACAGCCATTGCGTACTTCTTTCAGTGCTAAGATTAGGCTTAAACAAAAAACGAATTCTCTGCAAATGAGATCATACTCTGTATAAAAGGATTAGACGCCGCTTCTTCAGCAGTTTCAATTGCGCCAGCTGCAGCGTGCGCTGCCTCCACCACCCCTCCCAAGCTCACCACCATCGCAGCCCCTGATGCCACCAGCAAATCTCGCCTTCTAGTTGCGCCATCTGCGCGCATTGCGCTCGGAATTCGCAACCGGGAGGGTTCGCAAGGTGGGGGAAGCTGTTTTCCGTTGGTCAAGGGACGGATTGGCGTGTGAGACGAGGTCGGAGATGCAAGAAGAGACGCCATAGCTTCCATATCTCGAATTGGGTAATTCAAATTGCAAAAGAGATTATCTGCGGCTGCAGCAATCTTGACAAGAATTTGAAAACGGAAGGGGAAGGGGAAGGGTGAGGATCTGAAGCCGGAGTTTGGAATTGGAGCTTGGAAGTGCGCCACCGAGTCTGGATACCGTATCAACTTTATCTTCTGGACTACCGTCGGTCGCCAGCTTCTGGATGGCTACTCGCTCTAATTTTTTACCTCCGGTCATATCGCTCATGTAGCGACCATTTATAAGATTACGGTGGGACACCATATTTGCGACACTATTGTCTCAATAGTGTACATTCTAAACTTTCAAATGTCCTCCTCTGATACATAGTGGTTGTGAAGTGGTGTAAATAGGGTTTTTTTATTCTTAAACCACCAATATATAGTATTTTTAACTTCATTTTTTCATTTGTGTTCCATAATTTACTATAATAAAAAAAAATGGAAATTTCTTAGCCCTTCTTTGGATGGAATTAGTGAAATGCAATAAATAAAATAAAAAAATAAAATGAATTCCTATACTCTCGTTGTAGAGGCCTAAGACATGTTGGATTTTTGCAGTATATTGCCTAAAAAGAATGCAATGCTCTGCACCTATTATCTTAACTCCTTAACTTGTTTGGAATTTAAAAAATGACTTGCAGTGGATTGTTCTAGATGCAAAATTTTAGACAAAGGATTGAAATTTTTAATACAATTTATTTTTATGAGAGTTTTTCAAATGTGTTTATAGTGGATGGAGGTGGTGGAAATTCCCTTGTTGTTGTATTATTGACTTTAGTGCCAAATTACTAAAATAACAAAAGAATTCCTAAGTGGTTTCTACCATTTCTTAAAGTGACAATGATGGATGCCTCTTGTCCTAGCATCAAAAAAGGATCAACCACCTTCATTTTGATGTCAGCTCTAATGTCATGTGATTGTAGTCTATGAGTACCACGTTACTTCCACTTGACTTCAGAATCTATAGATAATAAGGTGGTATTTCCAAACCACCACATTTTGCTACTATACTTTGTTACTATTAGACTGATCAAATTTTCATGTTCTCTTCTTTGCAAATGAAAGAAGGTTCTAATGCACCAAAAAACATGACGTTTGAATACCATAGACCGCAAAAGCTATGAAAAAATAAAGTTTGGTTCTAACACAATTTCTTCCACATAGATATATAATTGATTTTGGAGATGTACATAGAGTAAAGATGGCAGTTTAGAGTCAGTGGCACATTTGGGGGGGCCCACTTTAATCGTTCAATTTTAGAACCTATTTAATCCTTAAAGGACATTGCAAACCCTACGGATATTTTGAAAGTCAAAACTTGAATTTTCACATAGATCTTAATTTTAAATGTTTTTAAGCTTAACTCGTAAAATTTAGCTCCAATAATTTATTTTTAATTCCTTTTGAAATTTTTTCAAAAATTGTTAAAATTGTAAATTTTGTGACACTTTGAAAATAACATTTGAAAAGCTCAAAATACAACATTTTTGAACTTCTCCATTAAATTTCTCTTGGGATAAGCCCAAGGAGTGCATTAATTATACCATGATATTTTTTACTATTATTTCTATTTTTTTAAATCATACTATTTAAACTTTTTTGTAAACTTTATAATTTCACAAAGATTTTTTTTTAAATCATATAAAATTCAATTTGGTGTTTCTAATTATGAAAAAATGAGATTAAATTTTAAACATATACTACTAAATTTGAAAAATATCAAAATTTTGAAATGTGTGTTTTAAATGTTTAAATCTAATGAAGTTTGACCACCTCTAGATATAATATGTCTTTTAACCTCTAAATGCCAAAGGCCTTTTTTGAGCTTAGAGGCATTTGCTCTAAGTTGAATAAAAAGACAACATTTTAATAAGTTGTATCAAATTTTTTTAATTGTAATTGTACCAATTCAAACTAGACATGTTAGAGATCACATAGGAAAGGAAAAAAAAATATCACTTATGGATTGAAAGATTATAATGTTTGATCATGAGGGTGTTAAAACTATTAAAATTGATTTGAAGTCTTTCAATCCTCTTTTCACATGTCAAATCTAAAAATTTGGTCACCAAAAAAATATGAGGAATAAGGACCTTACATGCATAACCCCAATCAATTTATAGCTTTTCAAAATCTACTCTACAAATTTTTTTAAAAAGAATTTCTAATGTGACTTTTTCTCCAAGATTTAGTGTATTTGAAGCTCATTTCCAAGAGCCCTCAACACTTTGGAAAGTCAAGATTGCAATGGATACCCTTGCAGAAAATCTTGATTAGAAAAATCATAATCAATCATTTTCAAAATCAGATTTTTGATAAAAAAAAACTAGACTTCAAAAAGATTTTTTCAAAAATATAAATTACAAAAAATATTATTCTAATAAGGTTTTATTTAACTTCAAAGTATTTTCGACACCAAAATTTGATGCCTTGGGCATTTAGGAGTTAAGAAGTTAAGTGTCTATAATTTGGTGGAAAACTTTGTATATATCAACTAGGGTTTGCTACATACAACCATCGTTGATTGTTAAGGTATTTTTAGAATACTAATAGCAATAATATGATGATGGTGTAAAATAGAAGATGAAGGAAAAAGCACTGCATAACATTCAAGAGCCTTCAGAGAGGCTGCCTTTGCCTCTCTGAAGTCTTCATCCACGAAATGCATCCACGAAATGCATCCACACATTATTAATGTAAGCTTCAGGACCGAGACAATGGCAGTACATTTATGGTGCGATCTATTTATTTGGCTAATTCTAAAACAAAATATACATACAAATAATTACAAAGATAGACGGTCTATTAAAATTCAAAGAATTCATTGAGTATTATACCAATGCAGTCTAACCACTTGCCATCCATAACTTAATTTGATTATTTTGTGGACAAGAGAAGCTCTTTATGTACATTTGGGGTGGTAGGAGATAGAACAACCCATGTGGGATATGTAATTTAGAGTTTGTAATTTCTCAACCGCTCATAATTAAGTCTAAAGTAAGATTTGTGTTAAAATTATAATTTCAGACCTCATTTAGGCATAGTGGAATACCTTTTTTCAAAAAAAATTGAACTAAAAAAAGTTGGGTAATCAAGCTAAGTTTCATCTACAAAAATCCGTTTTAGATTTAGATCTTCCAATCAAAAGTTATGGACAAATTCCAGAGAGGATGTATGAAAATGTCAAAAAAAAATCCTTTCAAACCCCTCTATGAAATTTGTCTATAACTTTTGAGTGGAAGATCTAAATCTAAAACGGATTTTTGGAGATGAAATTTAACTTGATTCTACAACTTATTTTAGTTCAAAGTATTTTGAAAAAAGTTATTTTACTATGCCTAAATGAGGTTTGAAATTATAGTTTTAACACAATTCCTACTTTAGACTTAACTATGAGCGGTTGAGAAATTATAAACTCTAAATTACATATCCCACATGGGTTGTTCTACCTCCTACCACCCCATATGTTCATAAATAATTGTCTTCTATTTCCAAATCACAGAACATGAATGGCATACAAAACAAAGTGACGGAATTCAAACAGTGAAATTTTTGACCTGAATGAATTGATTGTAATATAATTAAATCTAATTTTTGGGTTCAACGTCCCAGTAACCTCCCAGTAAACTGATTGTGCAGTCATGACCTTGGCACTGAGCAGAAGTGTGACATTATTGACGCGTGGCTTATTAGCTAATGTTGGGTGTGGAATATACCACATCATTCCGTCAAAGGGAAGGCAGCTGCTCTCACAGCTCTTGAATGTCATGTGAAGCTGAGTAAACTTTATAAAAAATTGGTAAAAAAACATGTATTAATAGTTCACTGGAACCACCTGCCGAAGTGGGTAACAATAACCAATCATGGAGTCAAAATTAAAATTTAAGTAGGCACGCAAGGAACTAATATCCTTAGTGGGATGGGAGGGGGGAAGCTTAAAGGCTTTAGCAATGCTGTATTAATGGCAAGCCTAGAGGGTTGAATAACAAGTATAGATAGGCAAGCATTGATAGGCAGATAAATGTTGATGGTTGCTATCAAATTCATAGCTACCAAATTTTTTTGTAGGGTCGAAATAAGTACACCTAAAATAAAAAAAAATAAGCAACTAAGCATGGTTATCATTATTATATTGGAATTTTTTTTGTGGGTTTTTGTTGGTAGTGAAAAGGGTATTTTGGATTCTCTTAGAATGCATATTTTGGCCATTGTATGAATAAACTACAAATTTTTTAAGTGCTGAAAATAGTTTTTTTTCTAAAAGCAATCATAGACTTTCATGAATAGTGGGAGTACATTTTAGGCAAGAATCTATAATATGCAATTTCAGAAAGTGAGCACTTTTAGGTGTAGTTATCTTAATTAAAGTTGGAGACACCATGAGCGTTATAGTCCCTTCATCTAGATCTCAATTTGTGTATCTGTGGAAACAACTTGTACGACTTTTTTCTCATTTAAAAATAAATAAACTTAGTACACAATTTAACCTATAAACGATGGGTTGTTCATCGTGGAAATCATTTATTTGGGTACCGTGTGAATTGCTGGCTTAAAAAAATGAAAAAGCACTCATTGGAAGTCAAGCTATAATTGTAGAAGATCTTTCCTTTTCACATAAAATTTGGAAGATGAATAGTTGTACTTCTATCCTGCACTAATGAATTCTTTGTCATTCATTGATTGAAAAACGTTCTCCGCAACGTTTATGAGTTAACCAATGTAAAGATGATTGCTCCACAACTTTCAATTGACTATTATTTTCAAACTAATAACCACAACCACCGGTAATTGTCAAAATGAAGTTTCTGACCACAATTAGACTGATTTGTCCTTCTAGGTAGTGAGGGGGTAAAATTTATCATCTCCTTGAAAATGCAAGATTTTATTTTTGGTAATATTTCAACTTAGGCAATCCCAGCCAATGAACGATGCAAAAAATAAGAGACTCTGAGTGATTCAATTCACACCTGGCTCAATTATCCAAAGGACAATGGCAAAAGGTGCAATATATATTACTTGAGGCAGACCTTAGGGTGGATTTTCATGCAAAGGCACCCAAAGGCAACCCAACCTTGCATTAAAGACAAAAGGAATTGGAATTCTATATAGAAGTGTGCAATAGTTGCAAGAGGAGAATTGAAATTGTTGGCTAGCAAATTAACTACAGTAGGTTTGTGAAAAGCAGTGGAGGCAAGTTTCCGACTTTTGTCAGAATACTATTTTATACACATCCTTTAACCCCTAAAGATTTTTGACTATGTTTTTACCAAAAATGCTCCAAAACTGCCATTTCTAGTACAAGTACCAAATTTTAGGAAAAAAAAAATTTTAGACACATGTAACCATAGGATCTTGTAGTAAGCTGGTTTGCAAAGATGTAAAAAAATTCAGAAATTTCCACCGTGTAGATTGCAAGATAATAGCGTTTGAAGTGGCAAAAATTATTTCTTGGCCTTGCAAAGAACTAGGCAGGTGCACTTCATAAGGTCAAATTTTTATTTTTAAAATGTTTAAAATGGTTGTGCTTCTTTGGATTCATTCTTCAAGGCAAGTTGGCTACATGCTTGAAAATTTTCAGACCATTTGGAATGTTACAACATATAGGAAAAAAATAGTAAGTAGTAGAAGTAGATAATGATTTAAAATACTAGATTGTTAACCATTTATTTATGGAATTGAAAAATGCCAATCCCAATCATTGTAATGTTGTAATAAACAATGTTTACCTTATTTTATTTTATTTTTTCCGTAACTATTGAAAATTGAGTTTAATAAAGGACTTCAAAGTTTATTTTTGAGTAGAGATTTTGTAACTACACGCAAACTACCCACAACTAAAACTCCTCATAATTTTCATCTCATTAACCAAAATAGAATAATTCAAAGCTTTACATGTATATATAAATCTATAAAACCACTTTCAATTTTTTATTTTTTAAAGTGATTTTTAAAGAAGTTGTTTTTGTTACTTGGGCTACTTGTCAAGCAATAAAAACTACATATCATGCAATAACTTTTAATCATGTAGTCAAAAGTTATGAAAATTGTTGGGCCTTAATTCTACTCCTCGGGCACATGTTGTATGGAAACTTCAAAACTAAATCACTTTTTTCAACTTGACCCTGTTTTAAGTAAATTTGGGCATGCCTTGACAAAATGATAGTATCTCCCTGCACCAAAGGGTCAAGTTGATAACTCCATTTCTGTCTAGTTCCCAATATTCTAGGTGCCATTCTAACCTACACATTTGTTTGTTGTGTTGCTTGTGCAAATTGTAAACATTAGAGGAGAATTGGGGTTTCAACATGCCCAATTTGGAAATGGCTAATAGCCAAAGAAGTACATGATTAGGAAATTCAGATTTAATGCCATATGGGTTTGCAAAGTGAAGAACCACTATAAAAAACTCGCATTTTAAGTGACATTTTGTAATTTTTTTAAACAAATTTTAGATGACGTCTACTGCAACAAACGAATGTTGCAATGGACGTATTGATGTTGTATTGGACATGGTGTTGACATAAAAACATTCGTTTGTTGCAATGAACGTCATCTAAAATCTGTATAAAAAAGTTACAAAACGTCACCTAAAATGCAGGTTTCTTATAGTGAATCCAAAGTGATGACATTGGATTTTGGAGACGCTATCACCAGTAGCAATAAGTCATTGAGAAAAAAATATTAAACAATGACATCATTTTCTTGTTCCTTGGGTCTTATAAAATATAGATTGTTGGCAATAGTTGTACTACACGCAGGATTGTCCTACATCCAAATTAGTAGTGGAGGTTCCACCATAAAGGTGATGGGCAATACTACATCTGGTATGCAAGTTCAAAACTTTGAATAAATAGTAGGCAAAATAAATTATTCTATCCGAGATCCACATTGCTTGAAGTGGCAAGTTGCCAATATGAACATACGACCATTGCCACATAGGCGTGGCACAAGTATTTGTTGCCACCTCAATTGGTACCACTGACATACCATTGGGTGATTGGGGTCATTGCATAATGGAAACGTCCAAAATTGACCTTTGAAATAGAATTTTGCCTATTATACAAATCAAATAATTAATTTGACAGAAAATACTAGGCATATTAGGAACCCAATTCTCCTGTAATATTGATATGCAACTTGCATTTCCTCCATAGCATATAATTATATATGGTTCCCACCCTTTCTCCATCCCCGTTCCTTAACCCAATATTGCTACTATGGACACTAAATGTCCATTGGATGATTTTATTTGGCATTATAGGATGGAAAAAAATACTTTTTCATCCAATTTATTTATGTGGAGGGTACTTGAGTACATTGTTGGTGAATAATATTGCAAAGTCCCATGTTATGGTCTTAATGACTTTTCAAAGAAGAAGATACTCAATCCACAGATCACCCTTATAGTATATTTTGGTCATTTCTTGCTATTTTATCTTGCTATGAATTTCAACTACAAAAATGTTGTTTTCTGAATTTGAGTCCAACTATTGAAATGAAACTTACCACGATTAGTTTCTACTCCAACTGGAAATTTTAAGAAATTCCTAAACTTTAATATTTTATAGCAATAATATGAACTTTGGGCAACTAGGCCTATAACCATGGTTTGTTGATTTTCTAATTTTAGAGTGAAATGGTAAGTTTGGTTTATACCATGATGTTATGCACTATAGTATACATCTATGATGAAAATTTCACATTTTAAAAGTATATTTTGTATTAAATATGATTTTTTTCTTCATTATTTTCTTAAAAAATTCATAGTAATTTCAAATTTTCCCTAAAAAATTTGAAAATTCTACAACTTGTAGTAGACATATGACTTCTATCTCTAAAAAAAGAATACCAATTTTTAATTCATATCTAGTTGCAAAAAAACAGCAAAACAGAGTGATGACAGTTGATGCTTGAATTCAGTTGTTATGGGCTTAAACCCTGTCCTTTTCCTTCCTTTGCTGAACGTTCCACAGCGCCCTTCGACAGGAATGCGCAGCCAATTCAAGCAAGCACACGTTTCACGAACAAAACCGGTTGCAAACTAAATTCCCAAACACACCGATATCTACAAAGGAGTTCGAAGACGTTCCTCACCCCTCCACACACCCAACAGACTCAGTCCATTCCAATCACGTACGCCACGCATACCGAAACTGGAAGAAGGAAAAAACGTACTGTAACTAAGCTACAAATCAATGCAAAAGCTGGGTTTCTCATGATCTGTACATGACCCAGCTAGCTCCAGGGAGATCGAACTTTCTCGATCACCCCCGTCTTAGAAATTAAAACCCTCCCGTCCATCACCTAGAAAAATGCTGAGTGATCGATCGATCAGCACCAGAATCAATCCCAAGCTTCAATTCAAGCCATGAAAACAGCTGCAACTCCAAGAGCTGCCAGCAAGTGCAGTCCCACAGTACTGAGCGCGCCAGCACTGGAGTCCACTGGAGCCGGGGCAGCCGCGGGGCCAATCCCAATGACAGGCGTGGGTGCAGGTGCGCCTGGAGTTGGTGCCAGCACAATTGGCGATGGCGATGGAACTGGAACGGGTGCTGGAGCTGGAACTGGAACGGGCGCCGGGACCGGGACTGGGGAAGGCGCAGGGGCTTCGATGGGCACTGGAGCGGGCGCCACCACGGGAGGCGTGACGGGCGTGACGGCCGCACCGCCCACCACCACTTTCATCTTCATGCCCATCTCGCAGTGGCCGATGACACCGCAGTAGAAGTAGTACGTGCCGGCCTTGGGGAGCGTCACCACGTCCGTGCCGCTGGTGTACTTCTTGCCAGTGCTCATCACACAGCCGGTGTACTGTGTGGCCGTCACGATGGTGGTGTCGTGCTCGGCGGCAGTGTAGGCGAAGGCTGCAAGCAGGGAGGGGCCACAATTAAAGAGGAGAAGTGTGAGCTAGCGTGTGGATTTAGATCAAGTATGAAAGCTGCCTGGCGCATGAGCATTACAAATCAGACTCAGTGCCGAATTGGGCAACGCGTTGCAAAACTGGTAACTTCAATTTCGTGAAAAGGGCGGCATGTATTACAACTCTGAAAGTTGGAACACAACTTTCACAGCACCTGTTCTGAAATAGAAACCCATACCAGTCGAATTTAGATTTTTCGATCTAAGTATGATGTACGCAAGTATATGTCACAGTTCTTGGTGCTGGCCGGAATCACGCCCCTTTATTGAAATGGACCTTTGTTGCAAAACGATTGCATTCTACTATCAGAATACCATTGCAAATTAATGACTCTAAATCACTGCAAATATATAGCATGCATTACAAATTTTAGTTGTTTCTCTAGTAGTCTCTTAATTCAGTCGAGAACATCTAAATCCTCTACACTATTTGGTTGATCGGAATGAAAAGTGCCAAATGTGGAAATTAAAGGATTGTGTGTCATCTTGTTTTGACGAGGCAATGAGTCAATGACGCAAAGTATGACGTTATGATTTCAATTTGATCAATTTTATTTTGACTTTCGGCCTGCCCTAAGTATGTCGATTGTTTGTTAGGAACCTTTGTTGCTTTTTCTTTTCCAATTTGCAATGCTCTAGATTCAGCATTGCATGTAGTGTGCAATTATAGCTTGTAGCAAGAGTCTATCCTACAAGACAGTCGCAGAATGACGAAGTAGTGAAAGGCATACGCCCACCAATTTAGTGGTAGCCTACTAAAGCCAATACTCCATTTAGCGTAACCACGGATGAAATAGCAACATCTGCGAACAACTGCGCAAAAGTACTGCAGACAATACTCAACCTAGCCTAATCAAGTGAAAAGAGAGAATTAATGTTGCATGGAAGGTGAGACGGAGATGACCACTTACTCAAAGTATCCCCCGGGAGGAACGTTTGCTGGGCGGACCACTTGTCGTAATAGCCCAAGTCGGCGATCGCCGGATAGTCCCAGTTTTTGGCGCCGCCAACATTGTAATTCTTAGCCTCCGCTCCTCCCGTCTGCAGAAGCAGAGTCGCCAGCAGAGCTGACGCGAGCACGACGAGCATGTTGATGGCATTGCCTCTTCCCTGCATCGCCATCGAGATCACACCCCTGCCAGGGAATTAATCGATCAACCTGTCACAGAAAATATTGCGAGCTCTTCTTAGTATCGATCGTCACACGCATATTCACGAGGGGGAGCAGGCGCTTAGAATGATCGACCCCAATCGTACGACGTTCCTACAGAACGCATCAGGGCAACATACGGACAAGATCACTGCTTAGAGAGAGACTCAGAATTCTTACGACATTGCTAAAGAAAGCATCGGAGCGACGTACAAATTAATGTCGTCTTTCTAATGTGTTCTGTACAATGACCAAATTACTGTGAGCCATTTCGACGAATTTCAACCACATGGTTCTTACTACATCCCCGTTTGGGATTCTACGTGCTCTCCCTACTCGTGAGTTGTCGAACCAATAAATAAATTACCGAATGCGTCACACGAGCAAGACCTAGATGGTGGAGGTAAAGTTCCAGCATTGTCGTTTGACGGCACTGCGAGTCCATTCCATGACTGCTCCAGCAGTTCAAGCGATACTTGTTCTGGCTATGGCGCAAAATAAGGGGTGCCACGAGCAATGCTACACTGATTTCTCTAACCACACCATTGCCGAGCAAGAGAATGCAGCACGACTCCACGTACACACACACACACGTGCTTCCTCAATCCAAAGTTGTGTCGCAACACACTAACAACGGATCGATCATGCGAACCTCAGCGAAACCATGACTGCTCCAGCAGTTCAAGCGATACTGGTTCTGGCTATGGCGCAAAGTAAGGGGTGCCACGAGCAATGCTACACTGATTTCTTTAACCGCACCATTGCCGAACGAGAGAATGCAGCACGACTCCACGTACACACACACACGTGCTTCCTCAATCCACAGTTGTGTGTCGCAACACACTAACGACGGATCGATCATGCGAACCTCAGCGAAACCCAGAAAGCAAGCCTCCGCCTCGTCTGTCGTCACACCAATGCATAGCATGGTCTGGGACGCCACCAATTTCAAAGTTTAACGGCAACCTCTCTACCAATATCGAAATTAATTCCTCTGCATCCTCTCGACCAATCGATCACATCCATTTTGCAAGAACCAGAAGTTCACACCCTTGCGACTGATCGACACAGGTCTGCATTCTCGACCGATCTCACCTCTAGGCTAGGAATGAACACTCCAATGCTCGAGATCGATCGATGCGGCAACTGAATGCAAATTCAGGGAGTCTGTATATAGAATGTGCTCCTGCTCCTTTGGGTCTCACTTTTCGCAAGCTGGAAGCGATTTCTACAGAGAACTGCTGGCAGCTGCTACCTTTCCGATTCTTGAACAGGCTGAAGGCATTGGACGAGCTCGCCGAGTGAAATGTACAAGCTCACGGGACTAACTTACAGCCGTTGTGGTCCTGGTGTGATGAAGTAGCCAAAATAGGCTTGGATCTGCGTTGCAGTGGGACCAAGCCATCGAGCCCGGCTAATGGTCGCTCGACCCAAAGGTGGTTGTACAAGTACGTGATTGATTGGAAATCCCGCTGTCAATCACCTTGGCTATGAGCGATTGATTGTTTGTTTTGTGGTAAAGGAAGAGGAGGGGGAGTTCCTTGCACTGCACCGATTGGGATAACTTAACTAGTCCAGACATGAAAACTCCTCATGAGTGCAGGCGGCGGGCGTTGGATTGCTCAATCATTCACCTTCCTTGCCTTGGCATATCTGCAACGACTGTGCATGCACATCACCGTCGTCGTCTTTTACAGGAACTGATTGACGATTATTGTGGCTGTGGACATGTGGACATGTGGAAATGTGGAGTCACGAGGCACCAGCAGGGAGTTGCCTGCGCGAGGGTCTTGTGATCTGTCAGTGAGAGTGGAGGTGGGGGGGTTGATACGCCTCCGTGAACCTGCTCACGCGGTTTCGAAAAGTGTTTGGCAGCTTTGGTGGGTCGGGCAGCCGCGTCAACCTTTGGCTAACGGACAGAACGCAAGTAAGGTACTGTAGTGTGCTCTTAAAGCGACCATTTAAGAGCTGATCGCCTATTTCCGGGAAGCTAAACTCCTCAAACCAATTTTCAGTAAATTTTCATAGGAAGAATGGTGGAATTGGCATCTAACCCAAGTCGTTTCATATTTTTCGGACATTTGTAGAATAAGTTAGGAATTTTTAAAGATTATTGTTGTAGGCACCTATTTGTGACCATAGGTCTCTCAAAATCCGTTCCCTTGCAACTTGTAAAGAGATGTGGGGAAACCAAGGAGATTGATTGGATCTTGCAATAAATAACTCTTTGTCCTCGATTCACTCAATGGCTAAAGAGGTCCATTTAAGATCACCTCATCTCCATTCCAGAGCTTATTATAGGAGCGGTTTGAAGAAGATGGGCACGTTTAGAACAGACTACCTTAGCTCTAAGTAAGGTAGATAAGCCTATTACTACCCTGGTTCGGAATCCGATTAATATCTTGGGGCCAATTTCAAGATGGGCACTTTTAGAACAGACTACCTTAACTCTAAGTAAGGTAGATAAGTCTATTACTACCCTGATTTGGAATCTGACTGATATCTTGGGACAATTCCAAGATGGGCACATTTTTTTTTTAGAGGTGTGTGCTTGTTTCAAACTAATCAAACTAAAGTGGAATTATAATTTTCCGATAAAAATTGTAATTTTCGTAAATTTTTGAAGTGGTCTGTTCTGAAATTACAAAACCATCCATAGCGTGGAGTCATAAACACCCCATAATCACCTTTCCATGTATCTATTGGCACTTAATTCCTATAGACCCATTATCTCCTTAAGGGACAAAATGGATTTTGGACAAGTTCCTAAGACCTCAATTTTTAGTGAAACTTCTTGAAAATTTTCTCATAATATATTAAGATAAAAAAAAATTGTTCGCTTCAAGAAAATATAATTTTTTAAATTTCAATCAATGCCTGGGAGAAAAAGTTATTCCCCCAGAGATCCAAAGTTTCATTTGGTGAGTAGAAAAACAAATCTACAAAAATTTGAAATTAAATTCTTAATTTTTTTTCTTTATAGAGAAACCGCATTTTAGCAACCCACGTGCGGCAAAAAAAAAGTAATTTTTTTTCCAAATTTTTTTTTTGGATAGATTTTATTACTTTAAAAGTTTATGTTTTGAATTATTGGTATTTTTTATGCTAAGTAATAGTAATTAGTTATAAACTTTTTAAGAAAAAAGATACATTATGAAGTTGAAAATAACTTTCACACCTCTATATTATATAAGAAAAAAAATGAAAAAAATGAAAAAAAAATTCTATAGAATAGCTTTCTATTGAAAGTTTATTTTGGTTGAATATTGATGCAATAGTCATTTTCATGTGAGCTCTATAAATATTTTAGTTGGAGAACATGCCATCACTATAAGAAACCCTTGTTTTTTTTACGTTTAAAAACTGGACGTCAAATTTTTTGGACATCAAACATAACATTAAGATGCTAGTTTTGATGTCAAAACTAGCATCCTAATGTTATGTTTGATGTCCAAAAAAATTGACGTCCAATTTTTAGACATAAAAAAAACCCGGGTTTCTTCTAGTGCATTTTAGTTCATTTTTCAACCCTTTCTAGACAATATATCTCATGTTATTTGGAATTGAAAATTTTGTCAATAGAAACCTTTAAGGTAGACAAGCCTATTACCACCCTGATTCGCAATCTGACTATGTTGGAGTCAACTTCAATGGGGTCACCTATTTTTCAAAGGTGTATGCATGTTTCACAAATCAAACCCAAGTGGAATTATAATTTTCTAATGAAAATGAAAATTTCTATGAATTGTTGAAGTTGACTGTCCTGAAATTACAAATCCGCCCATGGATTAATTTATAAAAGTCAAATCAACAACCCATTACCGCCATAGATTGTATCTATGAGTACTTGGATATCCACCAATCAATGGTAGACACGTTACCCAAGCTGAAATTAATGAACTGATTTTGTCAGAAAAATAGATGGACTCGGTGGTAATGGGGCCAAAAGTAAGATTTCGGAAATAGGAAGCTGGCGGGAATAGGCTGGTTTACCTTAGTCATTGTTAAACAAAGCTCAAAATTTTAGGATGAAATTATAGTTTATTCAAAAGTAAATAGGGGGTCAAAAAATCACTCCGTCACACGTGGGTACTCCAAATGTAGTGAGAGTGACCTCCCCTAGGTTTTTCTTTCAATCTTGGTTCTATATCTACTTAACAATTTTTTTAAGAATGAAAATCAAGTGGGTTTTTTTTTATGAATTTCCTAGACTTTCAACTCAAATCTTCAACAAATTTTTTGTTTAATTCAAAGTCTATACTGCAAAAAAATCCACAAATGGCAGTTAAAGTTATATGAAATTGCAAACTAGTGTTCAAAAAAAAATTCAACTGTTGAATGCTAATATCTTTTAATCTATATGGTCACACTTCATAAAATTTTAATACATGATCTCAGACAAGTAAAGTACAAGATCCCACAGCTAGATTCTAGTAGTAGTAGTAGTAGTTTTTTTTCTTGGATGAATGCAACATAAATGATAGTTGTGAGTAGTTTTGACAAAAAAAATGGCCTTGGGCCTATAGGGATTGCCACTAGATCCATTGACACTAATTTACTAATTTTGTTAGAATCTTGAAGGAATTTGGTATGGGGGGGGGGGCACATTTGGATGTTTGAACGGACAAAATTGGACCCAAAAGTAGGGGTACAGAATTGGATTGGTCTACCTTAAGTAGGCAGGTTGGGGGTCATTTCCATGGACTTCTTACAAAGATAGGATGAGACCTATCATCAACATGTAGTTTGCCAAAAATGATCCAATCGATGCACCAATTGAATTGTCAATATATTCTTGTGGGCAGTTAAAAATTTATTGTGGTTCATTCTATTTACCTCCTAAGTGCTCGGACTGAACTTTGTTAAATTGTTGTAAATCAAGTGTAAATTCTTCAAAATATCAATATCATTGAATCATGAAAAGCTATCTTTCTTCTTTGCATGTGCCAATTAAGGTAGGAGGTTGTTAAAGCAACCTTTTAAGAGCTGATTGCATTTTCAGGGAAGCTAAACTCCTTGAAACAATTTTCAATAAATTTTATTAGAAAGAAAAACGAAGTTGGCATCTAATCCAAGTCGTTTCATATTTTTTGGACCTACATGGAATTAGTTACAAATTTTTGAAGTTGAAACAGAATGGTTTCTAAAAGTGCCCCCCTCCTGAAATGTACAATGTTGGTACATTGAAGAAAGTAAAATGTACCTTTGTGTTAGGGGTCGCTTTCATAGACAAGTCGCTTTTAGAGACCCCTACCTTACTATGGTTTGTCCTTTGAGTGGATAGTTACTCATATGGGACAATTCAATTAATTCAATTGATTGTTTATTGTATTACACCCTTGCTCTCCCCCCCCCCCCCCCCCAAGAAATGGAATTAGTTAATTCATATTAATAATTTCATGTTACTAATTGGTAAGTACCAATACACACACGCATATTTGTATTTTTCAATAGCAGTCTACCCATCAATTGATATGGATCTATGGGATATATTAGTAGGATTTTCATATGTATTTTGTATCCATTTTCCATATGGATATGTATCTGTCTTCTATATACTAGAGTATCGTATCTCACGATATCCATATCCATATTATTTATTTTTCAAGATCAACGACGTCGTAGAGAAAGGGGGAGATTCTTGTTTACGAGATCAACAACTCTCAATTTTTACAGAGAAAGGGGGTGCATTAATTGTAATTTGGAGGGGGGATGCATCATTACAACATGTAGTAGCAGACGACCCATTTCCAACCACTTAAGCAATTAGGCATATTTGGAGCGCAATTTTTTTTTAGTGCAAATATTTTTCCATGTACCAAAATTTGGAAGGATTGTGTATTTATCTACAATTTTATTGCACAAAACGTAATACTATAAGTTTTTTGTGGAAGATTCTCTTCAACCTATAATGGTCACATAGACCTTTTTATTTTTGACCATAAACTAACTGACAAAGGGTTGGTTGCAATATTGACAGCCTTGAAGCCAATTATAATGCGCCACAATTATTCCTTGAATTGCACCACAATTTCACAGAAACAAAGCAATCTACAGGTTGGAAATGGGTCGGCTACCATATATAACATTTTAGGCCTTTGAAGGGCCACTTCAAAGACTTAACATGCTTGTCTATTTTCAAGTCACTAAAGTTTGAAACAATGACATGTTTCTAACATCTATAGGACTTGACTTTTGTGTAATCCCATGGTAACCAATGACACTTTGTTCTCACATTAATTTTGTCAATACATCAAGCATAGATAGGGGAATAATGCATTGTGTAAGAAAATTTAAAATGATGAGCAGGTCCCTTTAAGCTTGTTTTGGTGGCCCTTCAGAAGCCCAAAATCTTTTGTAATGTACAATATTTGTTTTTTCTTAGAACTTCCTTATGGAATATTTACAATTCTACCTTCGTGGGATATCATATCTTTAGAGTGACTTTGTTCATTGATTTCCACTATGTCTTATAGGATGTAAGCAGTGATTCCAGTTAGAAGTGGTAGCATAAGATGGTAGATAGTATGTAACAAAAAGCTTTCTTAACCCCTAAAGGACCATTGTCCCCTCGGGGGACAAATGGGTTTTCGGGCAGGTACCTACGAGCTGAAATTTTCTCCTGATTTTTTGAAACTTTTTTTGGAGGTAGAAAATCTGATTATCTTTATAGGAATATAATTTTTTTCACAATCGGTGCCCAGGAAAAAAAGTTATGCCCAAATAAGCTCAAAACGGGGGTCGAGGGGCAGCAAAAAAAATTTGCAATTTTTTTTTTTTTTTTTTTCTAATTTTTTTTCTTATAGATTATATTTTTGTCTATCTGAAAAGCTTTGATTCATTTCATTTGGATTTTTTATGAGAATGTTATGGACAAGCTTGTTTTTCGGGCACTTAGAGCATCTTCCTGAAAAAATAACTTGTAGGACTCATTTCTGAATGTAATTTTTATAATTTTTCAAAAAAAAAAGTTTCACAAGGTTTAGTTTTTTTGCTAGAACAATCTCACCATTGGAATTAGTGCTTTTTAATTCCATATAAAAGATATTATTATTTTAGATTTTCTTTCTATCTTGTACCTACTTCTACTTAACAATTTTTTTAATAATGAAAATTAAGTTTTTTTGGATTTTTTTTTTTCCCCTAGACTCTCAACTCAATTCTCCACTATAAAGATTAAAAGCTCAAAACTCTGTAGTGCAAAACATTTAAGTTAAAAATGTTCAAAGTCATAAAATCTAGTCCCGCAATGTGCTGAAAAACTTGTTTTTTTCACTTTAAACGCAGATATCTTGCAATCTGTGCGGTCAAAAATTCTGAAATTTTTTCCATACATTTTCATACTAGTTAGGTATAAGATCCTACGGTTAGATGTGAAAAAAAAAACAATTTTCAATTTTTTTTACTCTTTGCTGTAGAAATGGCAGTTTTGAGTGTTTTTTGGCAGAAAAATGGCCTTGGTCCTTTAGGGGTTAATGTACATTTTCTCAATTTTATAATGCAAAACTTGTTAGACCATCAAATTAAATTATGTTATGTTTGCAATGCACTTTATGGCTCAAAAATACGTTCAATTTTAAAACTACAGGAGCTTTTTGAAATTCAATGATTTCAACATTGATACACCTTAGAAAAAAATTCGAATAATTGCTATACTTGATTGTACATGGAAGCTTCTCTTGTTTCTTATCTCTCTTGATAATACATTTGATTAAACTTTCATTTATCAACATGGTTTAAAAACGTAGAATCGTCTATTAGATCCTTTCATTTCTTAACTATCTTTTTTTAATTTGCAATTGTTCTAGTTTCAAAATTCCTCAACAAACTCTCTACCAATGTCAAAATTAATTCCTCTACATCCACTCCACCAATTGATCACATCCATTTTGTGGTCCTAGTGCCAAAATAGACTCAAAGGTGGTTCACAAGTGATTAATTGTGAATCCTACTGTCAATCACATTGGCATGAGCGATTGATTGATTGTTTTGTGGTAAAGGAGGATGATGATGAGTGACTAGACCATAGCAATGTCAATGTTGGCAATGGTGCCAAAAGAATTGCCAAGCAATCCTTGATGGGTGAGATGTACTTCATCAGGGTAACAAATAAGGGCAACGATTTGGGGAATGTAGTACGTAACTGATCCTTCATAGCAAAGCAAGTAAAATTGAGGCATGTAACAAAGTGCCATTAGGTGCATCGCTACAATAGCTAGGCTCATAGCACTGTGTAGGATAAATATGAAAGGGTGATTCAAAGCTGCGGCTATGTTGTCATTCTCCACTGCTTATGCTACCTCATCTTCCAGCGGTATCCAGTGGTGTCCTTGCTCACCCTTGTCTGATGTAACACAAGGTAGGATTGAAGTGTGATGTTGTTTGTCCCTTGCTTTGTTGATGTTGTCTTCAATTTGGTGGACCTTAGCGTCATTTCCGTGAGAAGACTCAGCTATGAAGTGTTGTTGCATCTCCATATCTTTGGGTAGAGAAATCCAACATCCATCTGGCGTCACTTTCATAGTTGTTGGTCTTTTTATTGTTCGGTGTCTTTCTTCTTCGGTGGATGTGCCCATGACTCTCCGCTTTGGATCAAGTAAGTACAAAGAGGAGTTCCAATCATTGTTGACATCTTCTTCAGTGGCTTCATTCCCCAACATGTTGTCAATATGTTTTCACATTACCGTTGTCAAGCGCTTGCAGGGACCAATCAAACGCATTTGGAATGTCGTTGCTCTCCTCCTTCACGCTAAAATCTGAATCAATGAAGTCGTTGGCACTTGATCCCCAGTTGCATGGTTTGTGGAACTCACTACTGTCACTTCTTACACAGTTGGAGCCTTCATAGACTTCTGCCTTGAAGTTCTCCTCGAAGTCCTCCATTGAAGTGGTCCTACAACATCAAAGCCATTGATTAAAACATGTAGAAATTAATATTTACAAATGCAAACATTGAGCCATGTCATAAGCAATGAGAACATAATGTTGGAATTTGCAAACTCACTTGTGAGCAGCCCTTTTTTTTTTGGCGATATGGTGCCAGTTAGCACCACTGCTGACAACCTGGCGAAAAGGCGTTTAGGAAATAAATTTTTTTTAAATTAAAAAGTGCCAGAATGCGGTCTAGGGCTTAGGGTAGGCAGCTTGATAGCCCCATTCCTAGCCGTTCCCATCGCCTGTTCCATTGAATCTGCGGCACCTGTATTTCAAAATTCAGCGCCCGATTGCTTCCCTCCCACCTCCTCCATTGCCGCTGCAGCCTTGGATGCCTCTGTGTTGATCGCCTACCACCTCGTCCATTGCCGCTGCAACCTCGGATACTGCCAGCAGATGATCGCCTGTTCATCCTTGCACAGTACTTTGTTCTTCGCCAGCTTCGTAGACAGGATTGCGAACCAAATTCGCCAGATCTCAGGCACCTTAGTGTATTGACTCCTCTCTTTCATTCTTGAATCCTCTTCTGTAATTGCCTTGCCGTCTTGATTTGCAGTACGGTGCCACCATTCCCTCCGAGTTTGAAATGCATTTGATTATGTAGGTGGGTTTAGGCAGCGCTGCAATTGGTGAGGGGAGGCGCCATCAAGACGTTACTGCAATGGAGATTTGCTGCACTGGGAGACGGTTTCCTTGTCAAGGCAATTGGTTTTGTTAGTTTGGCAGTTCGTTCAAGCATCAATGGCCTATATGATTGTATGTTCGTCTCGTTGTTTTTCCTTTCTTGTACAGGCCCTTGCAGCACTTTGTCTACGATGAGTTTGAGATCACGGAACATATGCATTGCTCTCTGTTTGTTGTGTGAGCTCTGTTTTTGGGTGTGGATTTTGTCTTCAACGCCATGGTTTGAAAGAAGTTCGCCAAAGGTGGTTGTCAACATTACAGTCTTGATGTGCTAGGAAGTGCTATGGTTTGACTAGCTCGCCAATGGTAATAGTGATTCTCAAATCTTACAGTATTAGTTTGGGGCAGTGATAGGAGAGAGAGACGAAGGGAGGGGCTTCACTCTCCATTTTTTCTTCTCTGATTGTTAAACTTCTACAATGGCACATTCTTCTGCGAGGGGCAAGGAAGCTGTCTATACAGACTTGGAGGGGCCCAGTTTCGAGAGAGAAGAGATCGGCCTGCAGAAGGTTCAAAACATTGTAATGCTGAAAGTTCAAGAGATCGGCCTGCAGGAGGTTCCAGCCGAAGACACTGTCATGCAGGAGGTTCCAACGAGAGTAATTTCGGCCACTGCTGCAGCCAGGGCTTCTCGAGCTTCGGCTCGCAAGGTGGAGCGAGAAGCTGCTCTCCGTCGTTGTTTGTTGAAGGGGAAGGCTGTGTGTGCAGAAGACACCAAGTCCCGTCGAGGTGCAAGAGAGGCAACTTCAATAGCCCGGTTCTTCACAAGTTCAAGAAACCCCAGCAATGCACAGCCCCTTAATCTCCTCTCTAATTCTGCACCATCAGATCCCAAGTCTACTAGTTCTTCAAGAAACATCTCTTTGAAAACTGTGTCTCTAGACGCAATGTTAGTGGAGTCTGAACCTCCGAACTTGTCCCAAAAAGGGAGTTCCAGCAGTAGCCAACCATCAGAAGTTGCTCACGAGATGCACCGTCAATTGAGGGAAGACTTGGTCGAGATTTCAAATGGAGAAGAAGACTTGGAGTCTGATGACGACTTCCAAGTGATTCCGCCAGCAAAGAAAACTAAGCTTAATTATGATCGAACTCGTAGATTCTAGAATGAATGGGCTGCAAAGTGTGTTTGGGCAGAGCCAATACGAGGTACTGATGGCCAAGTCCATCTTGTGAAATGCACTGTCTGTTCAACTTTTGAGAAGAAGCCCAAAATCTTAGGTCCAAAGTGGGACACGCTCCAAAAACACGAAGGAAGGAAGAAAGCAGCTTTCGACATGCTAAAGTATAATGTTAAGGCTGGGCAGTGGTACGTGTCCAAGACTAGCCGCCATCAGATCAACTTGAGGCACTTTGCAACCAGACAGCCTTCTTCAGTCCTTCAACAGGTGAACACAAGTACATCTATGGCGCGTTCAAAAAAATTAGTGCAACTGTGTACAATTTTTCAGATCTTGTCATCTGGCCGGCCAATGGTAGAGTATGAGGAAAGGCAAGCTTTGTATGCGTTTCTAAACGTGCCAAACTTGCCACGAATGCACTGGAGTGATAGCTCTGGGTGGCAAATGACTACATACATCTATTGCCAAGTTCAGAATGCAATGAAGAAGAAAATCAGTGTTGCTCACTTTGTTGCCCTCACCTGTGACGAAGTCACCAGTGTAGACAACGGTAGTTGGATTTGTATTCATGCATATGTGGTGGAAAACTACATACGAATCCCTCATTTAATTTCTCTACAGCGATTGGTTGATGGAGCTGGAGCAGATTGCTTAACACTTGTCATCATGAAGGCCCTTCACAGTGGAGGTGATCTCAGTATGGAGCAGATTTCACGGAAACTGATTTGTTTTGGTGCTGACGGAGTCAGCACCTTCCAGGGTGTTCGAAGTGGTGTGACTACTCAAATACAAACAAAGTATGCACCTTTCTGCATGGGGGTTCATTGCATGGCCCACCGATGCAACCTTGCGGCAAAATCTTTATCTGCACTACCGATCTTTGGAGTTGTAGAACAAGTCATTCAAAAAATCCATTCGTACTTCAGCAAAAGTCCTAAGCGACTATGTGAGTATCAAAAACTTGCTGAAGTTATGGAGACAAAAGGTTTGAAACCTCTTCTCCAAGTATCTACTAGATGGGTTTCCCTGTTGGAGCCACTGAGGAGACTGCTAGCAGACTACCGAACCCTGCTCGCTAAGATGAAAGCTGACGTTGGGAAGAACGACGCTGCTGAGGTATGGCTCATTTTTCTTGTACATGTATCTTTCTTTTGCTTGCTGTAGTAATCTAGTGCTCTTCAGTCTTTTTTACTGGTTGGCTGGAGTTTTGAAACTGTTGTGCCTCAAAGCTTTTCTCTGTTGCTTGCTGTGGAAGTACGAGTATGCTTCAGCTTGGGCTTTTAAATAGTTTGGGACTGCTGTTGGCAATCGGAGGCTACGGCTCTTGTTTAGATTCCATTTTGTTTAGGTTCCGTTGTGTTTAGGTTCCGTTGTGTTTAGGTTTCGTCCTTGGAGTACGTTCACTAATATTCACTTACTCTGGTTTGATTTTTGATTTTAAGTTCCCCTTAGCTCTACATCCAAAAATCAACTACAGTAAGAGATGGAGTAAGCTTAGAATCCAACGTAGGTGCTACGCAGTTGCTTTCAGTTTCGATTGTCTTTGTATTTGCGACTAGAGGTCCACGCACTTCGACAAAGTCTCTCCATATCCACCGAAGCTCAGATCACTTTGCTACAGGGATCGTAGCTAGATCACTTTGCTACAGATCTAGCCACAGGGATTTGCAGGCAAGTGTGACCGTTGAAAAAAATTTCGGTCCTAAGATTTTTCATAACTAAGTTATGACGCACAAGGTGCCTGCTTGCTTCCTCTGTTTTTATTGTCATGGAATATTGATTCGGAGTTTTTTACCGTTTAACTTGTACCTGCAAAAATGTGTTCTTTGTCAAGTTGAAATTTTAGTATTCCAGTTCGGTGAGTTCGGTGTTCCAAGTCGAATGCCACTGTGATTATCCCTTGACGATACTGCAAAATCGTCAACTTAGCAGGTGTTTTCAAGTTAGTTGCCGATTCTGCCTTTCTAGCTTGGAAACATCTTTAGCTTGCTCCCAATTTTATCCGAATTTCAGTGGATAGTATCTCTTGCTTCCCTGCTTTATGCCTTCTTGTGTTAATCGCCTTCACTTCGTAGCTAGATCTGTGGAACAGTAATCGACTTTTCAACTTCTTTCTTTTGCTGACTTCCAACGTCTGTGGTTCAATGTTTTGATTTCTTGAGATCTTGGATTCCGTTGTTTGAAGTGTCTAGCCGCCTTAAGCCGGTCGAAATTCTGCCAATGATCTGTTCTGCAGACTTTGGGGTGACCTCAATGCATTAAACGCCCCATGTTTGAAGTATCTAGCTGCCTTCAGCCGGTCGAAATTCTGCCAATGATCTGTTCTGCAGACTTTGGGGTGACCTCAATGCATTAAACGCCCCCTGTTTGAAGTGTCTAGCTGCCTTCAGCCGGTCGAAATTCTGCCAATGATCTGTTCTGCAGACTTTGGGGTGACCTCAATGCATTAAACGCCCCCTGTTTGAAGTGTCTAGCCGCCTTCAGCCGGTTGAAATTCTCCCAGTGATTTGTTCTGCAAACTTTGGGGTGACCTCAATGCATTAAACGCCCCTTCTGAGATCGATAATTTCTGAGGTCTTCGTGACTGTCCAATGGTTTAGGCCTCCAAGACTCCAGGACTCTCACCCATTGAATTTGTGTGCATGAGATTTCTTTATCCTTTGCAGATTTGGTAAGTAAGTTGGAATAAACTTTGATTGTTGGTTTTGATGCGTTTTGGAGTGATACAGCTGTGGCAAGAGGTAGTTGGATGTTAGTAAATGTTCATGGCAATTTCAGGTCATTTTTGGCATAATGGAAAAGTTCATAGAAACCACGTGCAGTAGGAAGACGGTAAATTTTATAGAAATCAGTTTGCTTCGTTTTGGTAAGCCCCATGTGGTCAGCTGTGTTTGATTAGCTCTTGACCAGTTGATAGTTTTTTCCTTAACTCTGATGACTTCATATTTGATGCAGGATCGATGTTCACTAAGGTTTCAGTCATGTTGAATCCGATCATGCCTTTTCATCATTTTCAGCTGAACTACATCTTTAAGGCTTTGTAAGAGTGGTCTGAGAGTATAAATGGAATTTGCAATCCACTTTCATGTAACATGTTGCCACTTTCATGTAACATGTTGCTGACAATTGACATGAAATTTTTCTTCGTTTTTGCAGAAATGTTTGAGCCTGATGCTGGATCCTTATGCACTCCTGGGGATGACTGCTCTCATGCCCCTTTTGGAGGCTATAGATTTGTTGGTCACCTTTGCTCAAAAACGAGATGTTTACATTTGTGATTTTGTAGCTGCTTTAAAAATAGCAGAGGGTCAGCTTTATACATTGTATGTTGATAAGGCCACTGCATTTGTTGCAGACAAATTTTGGGCCTTTAAGAACATTTTGGAGTGTTCTCACAGTCAGATCCACATGAAGTGGGTGTCTGATCTAAATGATGAATCTGCTGAGCTTGTTTTTGTCAATAATGGGGAAAAAATTTGGGCTAAACATAGAGGATCAGCTGTAGACAGAGATGTCTTTGCAGCTCTAGTCACAACAGTGAAGACCCAGTGCACAAGTGTGTAATTCTAGCCTTTTTCATATTTCTTGGCTTTTGGTGGACACTATTCAAATCTGCTTCAAAGTTATGTAGTTCAAGTTATTCAAATTAACATCTGTGTTGGAAGGCTGGACTCGTTAGGCTTGCTGTTGTCACTTTTTTGGTAGGCTCCAATATGTTTTCATTACCGGTTATATTTTAGTTTGAAGAAGGGTTGTAGTTGGTATGCTTGAAAACCCTCTTTTTAGGTTGCTTGATGCTGTACTGAAAGTGAAGAATTGATGTATTTCATGTTAAGGTTGCTTGGTGTCTTAGCTCTCGTTTTAGTTTTTATATTTTAAGATAAAGAATTGGCTAGAGATGTAATTCTCCTCTACTGTATTTCTATCACTAATATGTCAGTCATATACATCTTTTGTACAGGGGCAGCCCGACAGCTATTGAGGAAGTTGGACGCCCGTTTTCCTTCCCATCATGTTATGGACGCCCTTGGTGTTGTGTACCCCCAGTATTGGCTGCAGGGTGAAGCTGAGGAGTGTTTTCCCAAGCACTTGTCAGTTCTTATGTCCTACTACTGTGAGCCGAAATTGGTTGAAGTGGACAAGGTGAAGCAACTAATCCCTCCTATTCTGGATCGTCACAGGCTAGAGACTGAGCAAGGGTTGTTTAAACTAGCCATGGTCAATAATTCTAAGAAGCACATGGAACCCCCATTTGACTTGAACCCTTTAACCCGCTTGTGGCGTTATTTGGATTCTTGCACTATTCTTAGAGTCAAAGCATTTCCAGAGTATTACAAGTTGGCTCAAGTGGCAATTGTGCAAGTCCTAGGTTCTGTTGAAGATGAGAGGTGTTTCAGTTCCTTGGCATTTCTCAAGAATAAATTGAGGAATTCCTTGGACACTCATTTAGAGTGTGTAGTTGGTATGTACTCTCAGAAAATTTTCACCTTGGAGAATTTTCCTTATGATGATGCATTTAACCAGTGGACAGAAGGAGCAGATCATCGTTATGGGCTTTGAGCTCAATTTGAAGATTACTAGGTATGTCTAGAGTCCAAGAGCCATGCATGATGTAGGACTTTGTCTTCAATGGATGGGCCCTGGCTTGGCTGTTTGTATCCATGAAGACTTTCTATAAAGGATTATTTATTGCCTTACATCATGATCTACAAAATACAAATTGTAGAAGTAAAATGTTCCTCAATTTTTTATTACATGCAATTTAAGATGGTGCCTGAAGCTAGCTAGAGCACCTTACAAATTCGCCTTTTTTTCTTAGTACCAAATCTCCCAAGTGCCAGAATTTGTCTCCACTTTCACAAAAATTCGCCTGTACATCTCAAAATCATTTTTCTCAAGTGCCAGATTGTGTCCCCAGCTGCAAACAAATTGCACCACATTATTCTTTTGCAATACAGACCTTAGCCAGTACAATTCTCAGACAAAACTGTGACCCTCGCCATGTGGGCAACATCTAAAGGACCAAGTGTAGCCACTCTGGCTACAGCCCAAAAATGAAAAAAGAAGGGCTGCTTGTGAGTTGTGTACTGACTCAAGATTGTGTAGAAAGTTTTGATCAAGTGCTAAGGCTTCAGTCTCTACAATGTTGAAAATTAATGTAACTGATACTTGATAGTGTGGTTGGACAAATGAACACTCTGGATTAGGGCTTCCAATTAAACAACACCAATCTCCTCATGTACTATTTTCTATGTCAAGAAATAATGCACAAAAATTGCCTTGCAAGTTGTTATGAAGATTCATTAATATGAAAATTGGACTCATGAAATTCCAAGAAGCAACAATTTTATTTCCAATAAGTGTTGGCCTCCATTTGTACAAGCGTCATTTATTTGCCTTCTCATGTCTTATAGTGCTCTTATTTGTTCTGCAAAATTGATTAGCATCCATAATAAGCCAGTTCAACTACCATTTATCTTTAATTTTAATTATTGGAACACATGTCCATTTTGTTTGAATTGAACCTATTGGACTCTTATTGTCTATTGGTAAAGGAAGAAGCGGCATTTGACAAACATGAAACCGCTTTCACATTACTCATTGACCAATAGGTGTCCACTTCAGAAACGTTGACGGTCTATTCTACACCTTATTGTAGGGTTGATTGCAAGAAGCGGGTCGCTTTAACAGCCCCCACTTAAGGTGGGTACAGCCAAAACCGCCACTTTTTGCTACTGAGCGTAGTTAGTACTATTAGATTGATCAAATTTTCATATATTCTTGTTGGCAAGTGAAAGGAGGTTCCAACGCACCAGAGAACGTGGTATTTGGACATCGTATGCAAAAGTTATTAAGGGTCAAAGTTTGTTTATGAAACCGCTCCATCCAAATAGGTACATAACTGATTTTGGAAATGTACACAACCTGTAGTTGGCGCTTTAAGGTCAGGTGCCATTTTTGGGGTGCCTACCTTATACACACAGTCATCTTTACATAAGAACCGCATCCGAACCAGATGATGAAACTTGTTGTAAACTTCAGAAAGTGCAGTAGCAGCCACTCTTGTGATGGTATCACTGTCAATCCAGTGTATGATGTGACATGACTTGGTTTCTATCTGACTACTTTGATTTGTAACTTGCGCCTACTTTAAATTGTTTGTTGCAGAGACAGACTGCTAGTGTTTAGGTTGCAAGGTTAGGAGCAAAAAACACCGACTCTGCCTCAATAAAACGCTTGTTGGGGGTAGCTCTTGCAAAGATGTTGAAGTGCAGAGAGATCTCGTATGGTGAAATCAACTGAGAATGGCCAAGCTAAGGGTGCTATTTGGGAAAAAGTACTAATTTTGCAGACACAATGAACGACAGTGATAGGATCGGTGGGACGATCCTTCAAGTATTTACTTGCCTTTGGTGTTCTAGAGTCTGCTCTTTGATATTTTAGAGCTGCAGTCTAGAGATCACACTGCTGGGAATGAAATCACGCTTAGCGTTGCATTTGGTATCTAGCCATCAATGCAAGTGTTCTAAGAGCTCTCAGCCTATGGCCTGCTTCCACGTGCCATGGCACACTTTTTGCCACGCTTTGTACTACTAAAGGTAGTAAGGTAGTGTGCTCTAAAAGCGCCCATCTTCTTTAAACCACCCCTATTTTTAAGTGAAGAATGGAGATGGGGTGATCCTTAAATGGATCAGTTTAGCAATTGAATGCATTGAGGAAAAGTTATTTTTCTATTGCAAGAACCAATCATAGTCTTTGATTTCTGCACATCTCTTTACAAGTTGCAAGTGGACAAATTTTAGAAGACATATGGTCACAAATAGGTGCCTATGCCCCTGAATCATTGAAAATTCATAAGTAATTCAAAAATGCTTGAAAAATACAAAACCACTTGTGTTAGGTACCACATCTATTTTTCTTTCTTTGAAAAATGATCTAAAAATATTTTCATCCACAAAAGCCTGTGAAAAAGGCAGACCAGCCCTTAAATGGTCGCTTTAAGAGCATACTACCTTAAGCCCACAGTTGCTTCTCTTTACAGAAGCTTGAGTAAAGAATCAACACAACTCCAAAACCAAGAATAAGAGGAGTGCTTTGGAGTATGAAAACAAGTTCAAGAGTGTAAAAATTATTGAATAAATTCAAGATGTAAAGTAGGAGGCTCTTAAAGCAACCCTTTAAGAGTTCACTGCATTTTCAGGGAAGCTAAACTCCTTGAAACAATTTTCAGTAAATTTTACTAGGAAGAAAAATGGAATTGGCATCTAATCCAAGTTGTTTCATATTTTTTGGACCTCCATGGAATTAGTTACAAATTTTTGAAGTTGAAATGTAGTGGTTTCTAAAAGCAACCCCCTCTCCTGAAATGTACAATGTTGATAAATTGAAGAAAGTAAAATGTACCTCTTTGTTAGATGTCACTTTTAGAGCCACCTACTTTAGGGGCGGAGGGTACCCAAGTAGTTGAAAATCGATTGATTTTAAATTTGTAACTCATCCGGGCCTCCGGTGGGGCATTTAGCTAGTATGTAGTTATCATAGCTAAGTGAAATCCTAAGGTCGAGAGTCCGAGAGTCTCTCACACCAATTGTCTCTTCTGTGTTCTGATTTTCTTTAAATCAGTTGAAGGTTTACCGCCCCAAGTTTGAAGTACCGCAATTTCAAAGCCCCTCATGAAATGTACAATGGTACAATGAAGAAAGTAATGAAGCCCAAATTAAGTACAGTCACATCGGTCCAACAAAACGTTAATGGGATAAAACAGAAAAATTAGAGTCATAAACAATGTAGTCTCAAAATTACAGGTCTACACAATTGTCCTTTGACTAGAATTTGTTACAGTGGAATCTCAATGTTTACAACCGAAGAGACTCTCGAGAGAAATCCCTCAAAATATGTCACATTCACACATTCTATCCAGTTATTCAAGTCACCTCTTAGTTCATACCCATCTCAATTGGGTATTGGATCATTGTTCGAGGTTAGTTAACCCCTAATGGACGAAGTGTCCGTTCAATGTACGCAAGAAATCTTGGGTAGGTTCCTACATTGTCATTTTCGGTCGGATGTTCATGAAATTTAGATGCAATGTGTAAACATGTACCTCCTTCGTGAAAAAATAATCTTTTTTCTGATCGGGTGCCCGAATCAAAAGTTATGTTGCCCTGAACTTTTAGGTCAGCTTGGGCAATTTGGGAATCTTTGGAGAATCTTTTGCAAAAAATATCATAAAGTTTGGAAATTTGGCATGTATGTAACTAATAAAATATGGCATACAATTGTCCAAAAAAAAACAAATTTTAGTTGTCAAATCACATTCTAAGAGGAGTCAAACTTTGTTAGCTATAATGGGGTAGTTTCAAGAAAAAACATTTTCCTCTAACTTCAATCCCTATTATCTTGCAATCAATGAAGTCAAAATTCTTGAAATTTTTTCCACATATTCCAAATATTTTTCTCTAAATTTTCACCATTTGGATTTCAAATAAAACTTTTCCTGATTGTATAAAAAAATGTCTAGGGTATTGCCACTTCACTTAACCTCCTTGCGTTGCAAGGTGATTCAGAATAAGTTAGACTCCATATTTTCTTCTAAATTTTTTTGTGAGTAAACCTAATATTATATACTTATAAATAGTCAAAAATCTCATGTTTGTGTAGAACAAAAATTTTATTCCAAATGAGCCCAAAGTCTACTGACCCTGTTTCGCAGGATTGGGGAAAAAAAAATTCTCAATTCAAATGCTATAATCTTTCAATCCACGCGGTGAAAAGGAATGAAATTTTTTACACACTTTGGTAAAATATTTTACTTTAGTTTTGTACAGTTGAAGTTCCAAAAAAAAGTTTTGATTTTCTTTTTTGAATAACATACCAAAAAGCCATAGTTTCTGGAATGTCTCCCTGGAACCCACCCACCCCGGTCCTTTATAGGGTTAAACACATATATCACTCCTAGAAAATAATTTTACTCGCGGTATCGTAGTCCCAAGATTCTCGACAGTTGCTTCTGCATTGTAAGGCTTCCAAATGTCCACTAAGGGTCGCTTCATACTATGGTCGACCAAGTCGAGAGTCCATGGGATTGAGTGACCAAACTTTGTTGAGAGTCCAAAGAAATGAGCAATAAATAGGCAATAAAATATAGAAATTGGAGCCTTCGGCCGGCCATAGTGTGAAGCCTCCAAAGGCCACATCCAAAGTCCAAACCCTTGGCAATGAACTCCCACCTACCAATCTAACGGTTGACATCTTGTCATAAGTTGACGGACTCTCGGCCATAGTTTGGGTCTCCATTTTTGCTTGACCCAAACTTCTTTTGAGAGTCCGTCGCCATGTAGGCAATTTATTGCCACGTAGGTAGTTGGAGGGTGATGGCCTTTGGACTTGTGCCTTCTAGTGTGAAGGGTCAAGAGGACAAACTTTTGATTTCTTGAAATTTGATTGGTGGAAACCCACGGCCTCTTGACCTTTGGCCATAGTGTGAAGGTAGGACGGCTGTTAAAGCAACCCTTTAAGAGCTGATTGCATTTTAAGGGAAGCTAAACTCTTTGAAACAATTTTCAGTAAACTTTACTAAGAAGAAAAATGGAATTGGCAACGAACCCAACTAAGTCGTTTCATATTTTTTGGACCTTCGTGGAATTAGTTACAAATTCTTGAAGTTGGAACATAGTGGTTTAAAAAAGCGACCCCCTCATGAAATGTACAAAGTAAAATTGCTTCAACTCAAAAAGAAGAGGACTCATACAATTCCAGAACTGTACGTCTGAGCTATGGATTGTCGTGAGGTTCTTTCAACTATTTTCAAATTGACCTCTGGAAGATAACATGGGTTTCAGTTTGCGAGGCCACATCCTGAACTAAAGGAGACCATTTCTAGCATTCGGAATACCAGATGGCCACCCCGGTATTATACTTTGCTTCGTACCATGAGACACATGTGCCACTACCTACATAGGAAATAAAGTACAAGCTCAATTGAGCAATTTACAATCAGCATCAATAAATGAGCATGAAAGCTGTCGTATTTGTTACCAATAAGGTAACTACACCTAAAATTGCACAAATAAACAACTCACCATGGTTTCCATTATTCTATTGAAATTTTTTCTGTGGGGACCTATTGGTAGTGAAAAGAATCTCTTAGAATGCATTTTTGAACAACGTATAAATAAACTACGAATTTTTAGAATGCTGAAAATAGGTGTAAGTTCCTAAAAGAACACACGCCATCTTGGAAGTGGTGAAAGCGATTCACATCCCTCACAACAATATCTCGTTCAGTCACCTTGGAGATGAACTTGGTTGCTGTATGGCAGTCTAAACATACTCGAAGGTTCTTGAACACCCGAATTGGTTGTCCAGGGGTGTCCGCATGAGTCCGTAAGCAATAGCCAACTTCTCGCTATGAGAGCAAAGAGCAAGCTCTTTCTCCTCCTCCTCAATGTTCCGCAACACGAGCCGGGTATCAGGAATGTAGCCTTCGGCCTTAATTGTCTCACTCAATCTCCTCAACTCAGCATAGATCTCCTTCGCTTCTGAGTGAGAAGTATCCCCTACGACGAAGTCATGGACCTTGTTATCAACTTCAATCCAGCTACGCCCCGGCTCGATTGCGTATGCATAGTTCAATTTTGAACAGATAGCTCCATCGGATCCAACTTGAGACACTGATTGGCGGCCCTAAGATCCTAAGACCCGATTTCTACAGTCGAGGTTGAGCAGTGCAAGTCGCACTTTGCAGCGGTGTTTTAGGATTCTGATCATCTTGTTCAGGAGCCTCGGGCAAGATAGCTGTTGTTGATGAAGGCAGATAGTTCGACTTTTAGAATCCAAGGATCCCTTGAGGCCTTGAGTGACACCAGAACTGGAAGTTCTAAAATCCGCGGGCTCAGCAATCCTCTTCGCTCCTCGAAATGGTGTCTGGCCCGCAACAAAACCATGGACCCCTGTTTACCCGAAAACCTGACATCCTTGGATATCCTTAGCCGCATCCTAAGTAAAGAGTAAAGCCGATCACTTCAAGGCCTAGATCTAAATCGAACGAGAATTCGCGACAACGAGAGATTAGGGTTTGGGCCTTCTTCCGTTTGCACCACCAGTGAGCTTGTCTGTTTCCTTCTTGGTCTCCTTGTTAGTTTTCTTCGTGGTGAGAGCGGCCGTGGTCAGTTTGCTAGTTCTTCCGTTGGGATCGGAAGCCCTGCAATTCTGACGGAGGCTCTGCCCAATGGCGTCGACGCTGAGAAGTGAGTTACAATCAAGCCCGTGGATCCTGCAACCGTCCTGTTCTGCTGAACAAGATATACAATGTCAGTTATGCCGCACACTGAAGTCGGTCTCTGAACTTGTTTTGAAAGGCTGCAGAACTCTCAATTCCAGTCGACAAGGTACAGTCTACTGAAAAGAATCACTCCTTGATCGGCACGAAGAAATCTAAGCAGACCACGAAGAAAACAGAACAATCTGCCATCAAATAAAACGAAAACGACGGATCCTGGCTGCTGAACGGGGTATGAAATTCATCTAAAGGTTCACAAATTCTTGCAATGGAACAGGCAGTAAACCATTCTAACTCACCCAAAAGGACGCATTGGAGGAGCTTGACGCGCCGTCTTCTTTCACGACACTGAGAATTCCATTTCACGTACGAATGGTGGGAGGGAAGTATCAGCGCGCAACAATGTCCTGAAAAGAGGCTGTCACTCTTGGTTTGTGATTCAGTAACCACCACCCTCTGTGAAAAAAATCGAGAGCCGTTGATTTGTTTTTGTTTTTTAAAATGTCCCCCCCCCCTTCCAACTGCCGTCGATTTCACAAGCCATTGATGTCCATCAAATACAATCTAGATTGTTTAAATACAGATAGAGGATACGATATAGGATATGGATACAAGGGATACGGATATAGAATACGGTAAAGGATACGGATATGCATATATGGGATATTGATACAGATATAGGGAAATTGTCCCATATTGATTGTAGTGAGTTTGATTTCTGAAAATAACAAGTAGCAAGGGGGATGGGAGGCAAAGGACAGAGTTAATTAATTTAATTATTATTTTTAAATTGGGGGGATATTTGAAAACCAGTAGGTAATTAATTAATTTTTATTTATTTTTTCATCTAAAATCTTTTTGGGTGCATCGTGACACAATTTGTCACACAGTGCACAATGCACCCAAAAGAGGCAGTAACTGCCATCACTATACATATGCTCTCAAAATAAATCCAGAGTAAACTTGCCAATCACTGCATAGACAAAATTCAAATCCTTCTCTACATCAACATAGAGACTTGCATGTTTTGAAATTTGGCATGATTATTAAATGTCATGTTAAGATTCAGCTTTGAAAAACAAGATGATAAAAGACTTTTTCCTACAAATTTTATTGCAATTTAAATGCAATGAAGCTGAAATCTAGTTTAAAATTTCTTGCAACCCTTCAACGTACAGTATGTAGTCATTGGGCAGTGATACAAAATTTTGTTTCCATCACAATTGAATTGATAGTTGAATTGTGCAAAATAGTTTTCAATACATGGCAATGATTGTTGTCCATTTTTTGGATGTATGTGGTAAATGGCAGATTTATTTTTAGTTCAATAATTTGAAAATGAAAATTTAATACCTTTGGCCATAAGGTAGATTCTTTGGGGCTTCAAGGATTTCCTCTCAATTGTGTGTTATTGAGTTCTTCATATCTATCCTCCATGCTAACATGTTCCAAAGTAATGCGCATTTTCAAAGTACTGTATTTCTTACCATGCAAGTTACAAAGCTCTGCATTATGTTTAACCCATGCGAAGTTAATGTTTGAAAGGATATTTGAGGTGTTGGGAGGGGCTATCTGAACTTAGATTTTAGAATCTTCTTTAAATAGGCATCATGTAGCTTGTTCAAATGCCACCAATCAATGATGAGCTTCTATCCTCCTCAAGGCCATGGGCAACTTCATAGCCCCTATTCAAAGAATTTATCAAACTTGCCTAAGCAAAAAATACAAGTTTAAATTGTGATTCAAAACTCAAGACTTAAATTGTTAAATGCATCTTGTATGTGAAGACAAAGAGATGATAACAAGGAAACTCACATGTAGTTGAATATTGGAGTAGTTCTCTTGAAGATTCTTTGAGAATTTAGCCCCTCGGGCTAATTATATTGTTTGAGGATAATTTACAATTCTTGACCAACTTTTTTATTTTAGCTAGTCATCCTTAACAAATTACCCAAATTGCTAAGAAAGGCAGAGCAATTCTAAGATATAACTAACAACCTAATCAATTGATACCAAGAGACTTTGTCCAAAGGCAACAAACCTCTTTATATGAGATTACAAACCAGGAAGATTTGGTAATCACGAAGGTTTACAAAAGTCTTAGCATGAGGAATTTCACCCAATTAATATGTCTACCACAACAGATAAAGTCATCAAACAAAAAAGAATTTCATTTTCAGCTGTTCAAAGGATGTTGGATTCACAAGATATACAAGCTTCCTTATATAAGAAGCAGACTTTATATAGCAGTCAGTAGCATGTGCATTACATTGTTAATTATTTTGCAATGGTTTGGTTGGGGTTTAATACTTTACTCAAATTAAAGCTTGAATGTGGTCTATTGAGAAAATTTGAAAACACTAGATGCAAGTTCAAGAAATTTTAAAAATTGGTACCATACCTTGTCCTCATCAAAGATAACATCTCTGCTCACAATAACTTCTCTACGAGTTTGATTGTATAACTTGTATGCTTTGGATTCACTATTGTAGCCTAGAAATAGACACAAAAATAGAACCTTTTGTTCCTTCTAAAATTTAAAAAAAAATTAAAAAAAAATTAAAAAAAAAAATTAAAAAAATTAAAAAAAAATTAAATTTAAAATTTAAAAAAAAAAATATATATATATATATATATATATATATATATATATATATATATATATATATATATATATAAATGATGTTTGAAGGTTCATCTCACCTATTCATTCTATGAATTGAATTTTGAAGGCGTTGTTGGAATAAAACCCCTTGTTCCGTCCAAAAATAAGACAAAATATATATATATATATAATGTTTGAAGGTTCTCTTCACCCACCCATTTTTTTTCCCATTCTACAAATTGAATTATCACTAGTTGAATAATTTGCTCCCCAATCAACAAAAATTGTAGTTTGCATCTATTGTTTTGGTCTTGTTGTACTTGACAAAAATCAGCTAAAATCTGTTGATTTTTTTCCGTTGTTTTGGACAAATCTGAAAAAAAATTAACTTGGTTTCAAATTTTCTAGAGATTTTTTTAAATCCTTAATTTTTATTTGGACTATCCAAAAAGTTGGTCAATTGAAAAACTAATTTTTTTATTTTTAAGGGCCACCCAGGTAGCCCACCATGTGGATAGGGCATCACCCATGACGATTGAATCTTGGACCTTATGGTGGAGGTCCAAGGGTTCAACCATTATTCCATGCAAACCTCTACATGTTAATAATGTAAGTAAATTTTTATTTAACTAGTTTTCTAATAATTTATCATTTGCTTTGTTAAATCAATAGAGTTTGGAGGCCATTTTGACATAGTAAAACATCTTTTAAAAAACAACTTTGAACTAAGAAAAGCTGTAAAATCAAACTAAATTTCATCTTCAAAAATCCGTTTGAAATTTCAAGCCTCCAATAAAAAGTTATGGACCAAATTCAGAGAGGATGTTTGAAAAATTAAAAAATAATTCCTTTTCAATCCTTCTCTGAATTTTGCCCATAACTTTTGATTGGAGTCTCTAAATATCAAAAGGATTTTTGGAGATGAAATTTAGCTTGACTATACAGCATTTTTTAGATTAAAGTTTTTTGAAAAAAGAAAATTTACTATGCCAAAATGGTCGCCAAAGTCTGCTGATTTTTAAAATGACACCGAATTGTGAATGGTTTAAAAAAAATTCATTGTATAGTACCCTCCAAGAAGTCTTGCAACCACACTATGAAGTCTAATAAAAAATTTGTATAAAAAATTTTGCAAAATTTTAATTAGGTTTGGTAAACCAATTAAACCATCATGCTCAAGCGTATAGATATAGTCATAATGCAAGGGTCAATAAGTAAATTATAATTACAATTTAAAAATATATATTTAATAAAATTTGGGAAGGCAACACCTTGAAATTGATTTTTTTCTAGTGTAAAATTTTTATTATGTAATGTGCACTTTTTCACAAAGTGAAATGAGCACATTGATGTTTCTTAAAATGTTTCTACAATACAATTTGAAAAGTTCATTACCAATATTTTTCAATCAATTATTATGTAACACAATGAAAAGCACACAAAATAATTTATCAAAAATTAAAAAAAAAAAATTGAAATTATGTGTGTTGATCAAGATTGCATAAAATAATAAATTTAATAGATAGTTTTGATGGTACACTCTTAAATTGATAGTATATTCTTTATGCCATCCAACAATTTATATAAGGAGTCCCAAAAGGCAAATGGTATTACAAAAAATAAATGATTAAAGGGTAAGATTTGGACAATTATAATCTTCATATTTTAAAATTTCAAATTGAATTATGAAGGCTTTGTTAGAATAGAATCCTTCATTCTTCCCAAAATAAACAAAATATATATGATGTTTGAAGGTTCTCTCCAACCACCCATTCTTGCTCATTTCACAAATTGAATTATGAAGGCCTTGTTGGGGGTAGAACCTTTTGTTTTTCTAAAATAATTGAAACACATTTAATGTTTGAAGGTTCTCCCCACCTATCCATTCTTTTATCCATTCCACGAATGGAATTATGAAGGCCTAGTTGGGATAGATCCCCTCATTCCTTTCAAAAATATAGGAAATACATATGATAATTGAAGGTTCTCCCAATCCACTCATTCTTTCCTCCATTCCACAAATTGAATTATGAAGACTTTGTTGGAATAGAACCTCTCATTCTTCCAAAAATAAACAAAATATATATGATGTTTGAAGGTTTTTCCCATCCACCCAATCTCTCGCCCATTCCACAAACTGAATTATGAAGGCCTTGTTGGGATAGAATCCCTCGTTCCTTCCAAAACTAACTGAAATATATATGATCTTTGAAGGTTCTCCTGACCTATTTATTATTTCCCCCATTCCACGAATTGAATTTTAAAAAGCCTTGTTTGGCATTAGAAAAAATCTGAACCCTACGGAAGGCCACTAACTTTTTCAGTTTTGCACCCCCCACCTTCCACAATGCAAATACAGAAAAATAAAAAATTAATTCTTTTATAAATATTCAAAGTTTAAAAGTTTAAAAATATAATTTAAATTAAAAAAATAGCCAATCTGACGTAGTGCCCATGTAGCACTACTAGTGCCACATCATCTCCTAATAAGTATAAAAAAATAAAAAATTCATTTTTTTCTATAATTGCACTGCTGCCATCCAAAACTCGCGGCCCTCTTGAGGCCTAAATTTTTTTCTAACAATAGAACCCCTTGTTCTTTCCAAAAATAAATGAAATATGTATAATGTTTGAAGGTTCTTCCCACCCATTCATTCTTTCCATCACTCTTTGAATTAAATTATGAAGGCCTTCATGGGTTAGAATCCCTTGTTTCTTCCAAAAATAAACGAAATATATATAATGTTTGAAGTTTTTCCCCACCCATCTATTCTTTCCCCCATTCTAAAAATTAATTATGAAGGCCTTCTTAGGAAAGACCCCCCCGTTCCTTCCAAAAACAAAAGAAATACATTTAATGTTTGAAAGTTCTTCCCACCCATTTGTTCTTTCTCCCATTCCACAACTTGATTTATGAAGGTCTAATTGGGATAGAACCCCTCATTCCTTCCAAAAATAAACAAAATATATATGTTAATTGAAGGTTCTCCCCATCCATCTATTCTTTCTCTCATTCAACAAATTAAAATATGAAGGCCTTGTTGGGTTAAAACTTCATGTTCCTTCCAAATATAAAGGAAATATATATGATGTTTGAAGGTTCTCCCCAACCATCCATTCTTTCCTCCATTCTACAATTTAAAATATGGAGGCCTTTTTGAGTTAGAACCTCTCATTCTTTCTAAAAATAAAGGAAATTTATATGATGTTTGAAGGTTCTCCCTACCCACCCATTCTTTCCTCCATTTGACAAGTTAAAATATGAAGTTTTTGTTGGGCTAAAATCCCTCGTTCCCTCTAAAAATAAACAAAATACATATGATGTTTGAAGGTTCTCTCCACTTGTCCATTCTTTCCCTCATTCCACGAATTAAAATATGAAGAAATAAAATATGATGACATATATATATGTTGTTCATATATCATATGAAATTCTAATAATTGTGAAGGTAATACTTAGGTACCTACACCTAAAATTGACCCCTTTCTAAAACCGTCCTGTACATATTCTTGCCTAAAATGTACTCCCACTATTCATAAGTGCCTAGGGTTGATTTTAGAAGTACCTATTTTCAACACTTTAAAAAATTAATAATTTATTCATATAGTGTCCAAAAAATACATTTTAAGAGAATCTAAAATCCTCTTTTGACTGCCATCACGGCCCTACAAAAAAAAATTCAATATGATAATGGGAACTATGATGGATTGCATATTCAGACGCTTTTGGGTGTAGTCACCTTAATGGGCGGTTGACTGCACATAGAAATCCGCTCTTTGCCTACTCATCCAGCCCCTCCTACCGCGGTAACCCAAGACCGCGACCCCATGAACCCCCAGAGGTCGCAATCAGCTGAGCCCAAAACCGTGGCACAAGGAGAGGAGGACTCGTCCCTACTGGTCTTCAAACTTACGAAACTGCAACAATCACTTGCACCTCCCACAAAGCAAATCCTCTTCGCAATAACTTCTTTGGCGCCAGCCATCGCTACCACCACCGATCCCGTCCTCTTCGCAATCGCCTTCCCTAATTCCCCAAGATTCAATTCGTGTCCAATTCCAACAATCGGGTGCATTGTTAGCCATGGGGAATTCGTGCAGAGAGCAAGATTAGGGTTTCTGGCTCCCGACAGAGGTGGCGATGGAGGTGAGAGAATCCGCAGCAAAGAATTGGCACAGCGCGAGTTTTGTTAGTAGTGGGAGTATTAGTCGAGCCAATGGTGGTGGAGGGCGACTCTTCTTCCGCTGGGGCTGCTGGGGCTGCTACTGGTGGTGGTGATGGTGGTGTGGAGTTTCGGTGGTTACAGGAGGAGCAAGTGGCGATGGCGATGGTGACCGTGCCTGGTCCTCCTCCAGGGGTGGTGGTGGTGGAGGAGGCTCCTGTGAATAATAACAACAATAATAATATCAATAATAATGATAACATCAACAACAACAACAACAACAACAACAACGGGGGGAAGCTCTTGAGTCGGAAGCGCAACTTGAAGCTGTCTAGGGTTTCGATGGGGGAGCCGACGGTGAAGAGCTTGCAAGCGCAGGTGAAGCGGTTGGAGCAGCAGCGCGAGTTTCTGAGTTTGTTGAGGCCTGTGCTGACGCTTGATGTGGCGGATGTTTGTGCGGCGTACGCGGACGTGGAGCTTCAGGCTTGCGACGGTTCCCCTGTGTATGCGCATAAGGCCGTGCTGGTTAGCTTTTGAACTTTGTTTTTTGTGTTTGGGAAGGTTTGAGATGAAAGTGGCGAGCATAAAGATGACTTTGGGCATTGGCAGTATGATGTCGCCTAGTATGGTGTGATGATTGGACGGGACTTGTGAAGACGCGATGAGGGTGTGGTTTCAGGGTTTGTAGGGCTGTAAGAGGGGCTATGGCCTACTTGATAAATGCTGTGAGGTTTAGGGTGGAGTGAATTTGGAAATTTTGCAGTTTTGAGAATGAAGTTTTCGGTTTCTCATTGTGATCGAAGGATTGTTGCTTTTCGCAGCGAATTGGTTTTTTCTAGGATTTTTATTCGTGGTACGATGGAGTTGGAACTAAGTTTTGGTGTTGTAACTAGTTGACCCTAGGTCTAATGAATCGTTGCAGGCTGCAAAATCGAAAGAGTTTCATGCCACGTTTCGCGCGAATGCTGATGTGAAGGTTATAGAAGTTTCGGAGATGACACCTCAAGAATTAAAAATATTTGTAACATTTCTATACATTGGATCCATAAGCAATAATATCACGTTGGAGTGTATGCCGACGTTCTTTCGCGCAGCAGAGAAATACAAGGTTCAGTTTCTGGCTGAAGTTTGCGAAGATACCTTGTTATCGAATATTTCAAGAGAAAATGCCATAACCACTTTCGACATTGCGAAAAAGCATTGCTCGAGCTCTGTGAGAGAGGCGGTATTGATGAAGGCGATGAAGATGGGAGAGATATCAACTTACGATGAGTACAAGCATTATACTCAGAAAGATCCGGGTTTACTACTGGAGTTGTATGAACAACTGTCAGAGCGCATTGGACCGTTACTTGCGAAGAGACGGCGGATCTCGACTGGTAATACTCATCAGCAGCTTCAATTCTGTCACGGATGACTACGAATTATTTGCTGCAAATGGACCTCGATGCTCGTTTGTCTGCACCTGTACAGGAGCATATTAACTTATTATTTTCTCACGTAGGTCTTTATTTGAAATCTTCATATGGGACTTTCAGAACCTCCTAATTGAATTTTCGTCCATGCAGATATTGGTACTAGTGAACAGGATTTGGTGAACAATACTTTCATTCTCTATGACGGATGCGATGGGAAATCTGACAGTGAAGAAGAGAATAGTGAAGATCAATTACAAACGGATGAAAGAGAGATGAAGCCTGATAATGAGATTGCTCCAGGTAAATTGATGCGCTCAAGTTTTATTTCTTCTAATCTGCCTGATCTAGAAGTGTCAGCAAGGTTTGTGAACGTGCGAATGGGTCATGAAGTTGTACTTCGACTCCTTTAGAAGACTATTGTTGGATACCTATGTGGTTCAGCCTTTCGGCAATCACCGCAATATGGGTGTAAGAACAGCTAGAAGGTGCGTTTTTAGCCTTTGTTTGGATTGTTGCCTTTAAATACGAGGCGTGATGAATCTGAGGTGATACTTTGCCTCGGTATAAGTTTTTTTGTTTGTCTATTTGTGAAATGTCTCCTGATGTTTCGCAGGAGAAGCGATGCTGCTCAATGGAACCTCTCGTGATGGAGGCAACGGTGCTACTAGCGGCGGAAGCGGTGTATTCTGGTCAGGGGGTCCACCCATACCCCCTCATCAACATGGTAGGACGTTCAATGCGGGGTACGATAGGGCACCAGGTCCTAGACCCAGCTATGACGGGCAAATGATGCCTGCTGCCTATGGGGTTCCTTCTTTCTTGCCCTCAATGCATATGAGCGGCTCTCTTCCAAGGTGAGGGGTGGGGGTCTTCAGGAAAGCATCAAACATACTGGGTCATTGCCAGAGACATTCTCATTCTCGTTACCGTTCGGAATATATATGGTTAACAGTGTGCATCTTTAAGTGTTTTTTCGATTTTCTAGTTTCTCTTTAAAGTATCTCTTTCTTGAGACATGAAATAACTGTAGGTAATTAGAATGCTCGGTTTTTGAAATCTCTTATCTGTGAACTAATTCAGTTTCTTTTTCATTTCAGAGGTGGTTTTGTTGGTGCTGTCGCTCAGGGAGCACCAGGATTAATGGAAAGATCTGTCAGTGGAGATGAACTCATGGTCCAGGAAAGCAAGGGGAAGAAGCTTTCAGTAGACGCCCAGGCAAAGATTGAGGGACGGCGTGGTCAGAACTGGACTACTTGTGAAGTGGAGGCTCTGATTGCTTTAAGGGGTGAGATGCACGAAGAGTTTGAAAGAAACAAGCAAAAACAAGGTATGCGTAATATGCACAAGGTGTGATTTGCTTGAATGGATGTCTTTTTGAAATTCTACACGGCTTTAATGAGATTTAAGGTGATATGTTTTAGCCGTACCTTCCATAGTTGAAAGCATGCTTTAATACAGCTAATCTTGCTATTGTTGCAGGAGTTAATACTTGGAGCAAACTTCATGTAAGAATGGTCGCCGTGTGTAGAGGGTTTCGGAAGAGTGCAAATGCTTGTAAGAAGAAGTACTCGATACTTTACAACGAATATAAAAAAGATAGAGATTGTGCGAAAGATATGAACAACGAGTCTTTGGTCGCTGGAGGACTGCCTAGGAGCAAGAAATGTGCATTCTTCGACCAGATGGACGTGTGGTATCAGAATAGACCCCGATTGAAGGTTGATGCAAATCAAGGGGAACATTTAGAGAGTCCATGCACCAGCGCAGATGATGCAGAGCTTAAGGAAGAGTAGAATTATATAGCCCTAGAAGTTGAATCTGAGATGCACAGAGGCACATCCAAAGAAAAATACCTTGTGAATGAAGGATGGTGCGCAATGCCAAATAGGCAATCTGGAATCAATCGAAGACATGGAGGAATATTTCCAAGATTATCATACACTTGGTCTTGCGCACAGGAGGTCGGACGGCTGTGGGTACGTGCAGTCCTGCAAGCGATTCGGGAGCGGGTGTTCCCCATTTGGTCCACCATTTATTATTACCCACGACTTGCATCCCCATGACGAGTGTCCTACGGAGCTTGTGAAGATTGATAAAAGCAGCAGTTTGGCGTGGCGTTGTACTATTGCAGGTAACCACAGCAGGATGCCTTGGTCGAGCACTATGGTCTTTGGTGATTATTTGAAATCTTTGATAGAATACTGGTAGAATGTCTTCTTATTGCTTGATAGTTTGGTCAGACTTGTGCATTGTGTTTTCTGGGCGACATGCAGAGGAGTTGCGACTAATGTGCTTGAGGGTACGGAATTCAGTTATTTTAGGGTAGAAGTAAAGGTGAAGGTTCTTATTTGTCAGTTAATACGGCCTGGAATGGTGTACTGGTACCTTCCTTGGATGCAAAGTGTATATTATACTGCGGTTGTACAATTCCAGTTTCCAAGCAACTTGTGTTTTCTGATGGTATTCTCCCCGGTGATTTCTGCAGCATGTTTTGTCTTGCGACATGGTTTAAGTACCTGTAGGCTCAAGCTCCTTTCCTAAGTAGGACATAACTGTTGCATGATTACATTTGTGAGAGATCAATTCTCTGAAAGTCTCTGAATCTCTGCTTATCTTAGTCTGTTACCTTTAGTCTATGCTTAGACACTCAGTGTGTAAGTTTGATAAAATACCCTAAAATCTATGTGGCAAGTCATTTGATGCCATTACATATTTTAGAGTTGATAACTGCCCTATAATGTACATGGTATGTCATTTGATGTCATGCACATTTACAGTTGACAGGCATCAAATGACTTCCCATTTTTAGTACTAGCCAATGTAGAACTAGTACTAAAAATGAAGTGTTTGTATGGTTTTCACATATTGAAGGGCACCTTCTCCGCAGCAAGTCATCTAGGTATGAAGTACCAGTAAGGTAACATGCTCTTAAAGCGACCATTTAAGGGCTGGTCATAACACAATTGGTTTTGTATTTTTCCAAGCATTTTTGAATTACTTACAAATTTTCAAAGATTTGGGGCATAGGCACCTATTTGTGACCATAGGCCTTCCAAAATCTGTCCACTTGCAACTTGTAAAGAGATGAGCAGAAATCAAAGACAATGATTGACTCTTGCAGTTAGAAAAATAAAATTTTCTCTATGCATTCAATTGCTAAATTGGTCCATTTAAGGATCACCCCATCTCCATTTTCCACCTAAAAATATGGGCGGTTTGAAGAAGATGGACGCTTTTAGAGCACACTACTTTAGTAGTAAATTTTATTGTTAATACTTTAATAATTGGTCCAAGTGAATAACTAAAACTATTGTTTAATTCAACTAAAAACAGTTTATCTTGTAAGGTAGTCTGCTCTAAGACCACCCATGCTATAGAAGCAATAATGAAAGGGGTACATTTTGCTTTTGTGAATGTACCAATAGTGTACATTTCAAGAGGTGGTCACTTTTAGTGACCAACATGTTTCAACTTCAAAAATTTGTAACTAATTCCATGAAGGTCCAAAATATATGAAACTACTTGGGTTAAATGTAAATTCCACTTTTCTTCCTATGAAAATTTGCTGAAAATTGTTTCTAAGGAGTTTAGCTTCCTTGAAAAGGCAATCAGCTCTTAAATGGTTGTACTATAATAGTGGGTTCTTATTGCAACCCTCTTCTTCAAACAATCCCTACAAGAAATTATGAAATGGATAGTAAATGGTTCTAAAATGGTGTGTTGATAATGTGAGTGTAATAAAAATTGTCAGACGTAGGATGGGGTCATTTTGAAGCCATGGTGTGTCCACTTAATTTTTCTAAATGAAAAGTTGGATGTTCAATTGCCTTCTCACAAATGCTAAAGAATCTAGAGTCAATTTAAATCTAGTAATGGTCGCATTTTAGAACCTTGTGTATTAATTTATGCATGCCTCAATGCTTGTTTTTGGTCAAGCCATATCTTTTTTCAAACTGCACTTGTGTAGGTTATGCAAGTCCTACGATCAGGAATAGGAACCTATGGCAAAATTCATAAGTAGTTCATAAATGCTCCGAAAAATATGAAATCACTTGTGTTAGATTTTAAATTAGTTTCTTTTCAAGTGAAAAATAATGGAAAATACTTTCGAGCATCTAAAACCATCAAAAAGGTCGACCACCCCTTAAAGGATTGCTTTATGAGCACACTACTTTACTTAAGTAATGGCACTAGTTGCTTCTTTAGACACATTATCCTTCTCCTATACTTTCTTTTTCAACATTGCCAACATAATCAGGTTTCATAATAGCTATTTTTATTGTTGAAAAATCATGATTTTCAATTGTTAATACTACAAAATGTTTTTTTTCTTGAAAAAGATGTCTCCACTTGTATTGATTTGCTTATTTTGATGGTTTTGAATGTTTTCACCTTACAGCAAGGAAGTGAATAATGATTTTTCAACATTGAAAATTCCTCCTATGTCTTAAGAGTGAGTGTGCATCTTCTTCCAATTAGAAAATTGATGTTCACTACATCTACCTCATTTAGATTACATCTTTGAGATTGCCCTTGAGTTCTAGTCTTGGTTTGGAAGCATTCAATGTTTAACATTTTGTGAGGCAATTTTTTTTGAAAGCCACTATTGATTTGTTAAACAAATTGATTGATTACATTAATAATGTTGGAGGATGGAAAAAGTGATATATCCCTAGGGGACACAATGTCTTTTGTGATTAGTATATATTGATGTTGTTTGTTGGTTTCTATTGTTTAAAGGTTTAGGATGTTATAACAAATACGTTTGCCTTTAGCCTTTGTTATGGAAAATATTATGAATTGTTAAATCTTTGAAAATTGTAATTCAAGCTCAAGACTTAGATTAATGATCCAAGCTTCTTACAATTTTAAATAAACTTGATGAGTTGCATTTAAGAAAATATAATGTAATAACATAAATAATAAAAAAAATAATGAAGTTCTACAATACCTTAATGTTACAAAAGTTTTAGATCTTGATTATTAAGGTAGAAGCCCTAATTGTCAACCACTCCCAATATCCAATTTGTAAGGTGCGCTATTTCCAACCTTAGTTTGGAACTTAAGCTTGGATTGTTTTTTTTTTCTCCTTTTCAAGGTTGTGACTAATATGGTTATGACACATGATTGTTGAGAAGTAGTGAGAAAGAAAATAGGAAGTAGTAAATTGGAAGTAGTGTCTTCAATGATTGGAATTGGAAGACTCTAGATATTGGCTACTAGACAAGTGTGCATTTTGGCTACTAAAATTCATAGTACCTTTAATTTTAAGAATAAAATTTTGAAAATTTTGCTATCTCTATGTTTTCTATTTCTCTTAACCCTGTAACGCCGAGGACGCCAATTTTTGGCATTTGGATGATTGTGCAGTCATCTGTACATTGCTTGGAAACTTTTTTTCATTCATTTCATTTTTGTTCACCCTCCATGGTGGATTACAAAGAGTTTATAGTTGAATTTGTAGTCATGCAAGTGTCTATCTTCACATAAATGAGAAGTTATTAAAAAAACGGATCACAAAATATGTTGTTTTAGTGTATTTTGGGAAGTTGTTGTTCCTTGCTCTAAATCTGAAATTTCTCCACAAAAATGATATTTTTTGAGTTTGAGCCCAACTAACAAAATCAAGGTCATCTAATCTAGTTTCTTCTCCAATTTGAATTTTGAAAAAGTTCTTAATATTGCAGATTTTATTGCAATTTGAACTTTGGGTGTATTTTCAATGTCTATTATTTTCTAATTATAGAATGAAACGGAAACCGAATTTACACCATGATGTTTGTCATTGTAGTATGCACACATGATGAAATTTTCAGTTTTTTTGAAATAATTTTCTATTTGATGTGATTTTTCTTCTCTTTTTCTTCAAAAATTCTCAAAAAAATCAATTTTCCACAGAAAAATCTAATTATTTTGTGAAGTAAAGAAGACATGTAATTTCATCTCTGAAAAATAAATTAAATATTTTTCATACATATCTAGTTGCAAAATGGCAGCAAATTGAGTGATATGCACTGAGGCCTGAAATCAGTGGTTATAGGTCCATCATTTAGGGGTTAATGGAAAAAATTTCCACCGCCTCATAGGCCTCACCACTTCCTCCAAAATCGCTTAACCCCTAAAGTCCCAAGGCCATTTTTTTGTCAAAAACCACTCAAACCTACCACTTTCTTACATTCACCTACACAAATTTAAAAAATTAAATTTTTAGAATCTAACCGTAGGATCTTGTTCTAGACTTGTCTTAGATTATGTGGTAAAATTTTTGTGGTTTTTGACCGTACAGATTGAAAGATATTAGCATTCAAAGTGAAAAAATTGTTTTTTTTCAAGAAGTTGTTCTAGTTGCCCGCAAAATAAGAAGCTCCATAACTTTTACATCACCAATCCAAATAGAATGAATCAAAGCTCTCCATTTAGAAAATAATACAACCTACAAGAAAAAAAATATCAAAATTTTTTTTTCATTTTTTTGTGGATTGTTTTTGCTGACCGGTCTCCCCCATTTTGAGGTTATTGTGGCATAACTTTTGCTTTTGAGCACCGATTGAAATAAAAATTATATTCCCAAAAAGCTAATAAGTTTTTCTATCATTTGAGAAAGTTTCAAAAAGTTTCAGTAAAAATTGAGATCATAGGAGCCTGCCCGAAATCCATTTTGTCCCCCATAGGGACAATGGGACTTTAGGGGTTAAATGGTCAACTATTGGTACTTCTACCTTAGTACTTGATTCAAATATTTATAACTTTGTGCCCTACAAGAAAACTATGGCTAAGACATTGAGAAGGTGCATCCTCCCTTCCATATACAAATTATGTGTCAAATTCATTGGTTGATATTTGGTTCAACATGATGCAATTATAGATCTTGATTCTTGTGATGTTTTATTGTATAAACTAATGTATTGCATTCAAGAAGAGATAAAATATTGAACTTATAAAGAACTAATGAGGTTCCATATTAACTTAACATGGCAAAACTTTTAGATCATCATTTCCAACTTTCATTCAAATTATATAATACTAATGATTCATGGGACCAATAGAAATGGCTATGTGAAAGGTGCACCCTTTCTTCAACAAAAAATATACACTTGTATATTGGCAATGTATGGATTCTACAATTTCCTAAAAATGTTTCATTTAACATTTTTATTCTTTGATGTCCTTATTGAATTAATATCAAATCCTTTGTCCATCCTAACCCTAAAAAATGAACCATTCATAGTTCAAAAGTGTGAAAAAGAAGTTATATTACCTTCTTCAATTTTTCATTTAAAGTAATTATTTAATACCATTTTTACATGCAATATTATAGCCACATTGCAAGTTTGTTCAAACATTCTTATTAGAATATCAAGTTAAAGGTGTTATTTTTTTATTGGGGACCAATGTAGATACGCTTGATTTCATCTACTAAAAGAACTTATTTCCAGAGCTTTTCAGCTATCATGAGTGCCATGTATGGTTTGCATGATTCTCATAGGAATTTTTACTATGCAGTGAACTAAGTATATGGATATTGTATACATAAATTATGGACTACATGATGTGAAAGTTGAGCCACACGAATGGCAAGGGATGTAACTTCTCAGAATGAGGTTCCACTCTTACATTATTGAATATAACCTAAGGTTAGATCTTAATCAATCATATTCAATCAACGGTCTATAAGAAAGGCTTTCATGATGCTAACCCCTGGAGGACCAAGGAATCCACTTTGGATTTTTTGAGAACTTGGGAAGCCTCTATTGACTTGATAATTTGGAATTTTTGTATGCAATTTTTTAAATGGATGCTAATCATTCTAATTTACATTTGAAGCTTTATTTTATATCATTTCAATAAATATTGCAATAGTTAAAAGGTTCTAGGGGATTTCATAGTCAAATTAGGCACCAAAAAAATATATTCCAAGAGAATTTAGTTAGTTTTTTGGGGTTTGTGTAGGTCAGTACCTACTCAAAAACATTTGAACCACTTAATTCCAAATAATGAGGTGAAAGTTATAAGGAGTTTTCTTTTGCAAGGCAATGAAGGTAGACAAAAAAATATAAAGTTGTCTTTTGCACTCAGTTTAGAAAATTTTCAGATTGAATATAATGATTGTTTATTATAACATTCTCACCATTGGGATTAAAAATACTCAATTTCTTGTGAATTAGAAGTTTTTAGTGGTTTAGTTTTTTTATATCATTTAGTACCACTTTCCACTTTATAATTTTCTTAAAAGATGAATATAAAATTGTTTTTGGTTATTTTTTTTTACATATATTCTCATCTGTCATTTTTCAGCATATTGACTAAAATGCACAAGTTATAGGACATATATGTTTTTTTTCTAAAAATGCTGAAAGACAACTTTATCTTATGGAAGGGCTACAAAGGTATATATTTTAAAGTTTAGGCACACTGAACTTGAAATTGTTGTAGATATTCAATCTAAAATTTTGGGACAATGTAATCAAACAAGTCAACTAAAGAATACTACAGTTGAATTTATTAAAAAATAAATAAGAAAAAAAAATTTAGCATTGCTTTGGAGACAAGTATTTTGGAAATAATTTTGGACCCTTAAATATGAAAGAACTTTAGGCTGGGATTAACCCCCAATGATCCAAGGGGGAGAGAGGATACTTTCAAAATGGGCCAAAATTGTCAAAATCTTATACAATTTGTTTGTTCATTTTTTCTTGAGATCAAACAGAATGTAACCATAGGATCTTGAAGTTCACATTGATAATAAGCACCTCAAAAAAAACGTAACTTATTTGACACCAAAATTTAGTAGATATTGAAGTTTGAAGTTTTATTTGGGTCAATGGAGAAATAGGGCAACAAATGGGACATATTTTAGTGAGAATATTTCAAAATGATGACCTTTTGTGCTTAGTGAAAGACGAGAGCATTGAGAATGCTCATCTAATTTCACAACATTCCAAACATTTTTCAATTAATGGTGGAGCTTGCAATACATGGTGGTCATTAGAATGAGAGTAGTGTCTGTAAGAAAAACAAAGAAAAACAAAAATGGGACACTTGTCTTCTCCTTGAACTCCTTGGATGTCCCCACTCCACCCACAAAATGAGCTACAATGGTCAACTTAAAAAATTCTACAAGGCCAAGTTCAACTCGGAATTTGATGAAACTACCACCATTGGCTTCATAATGCAGTCTATTTTTGGCAATTCATTTTTTTCTTTTTATAAAACTCAAATTTGAGAATGAGCAGCTCAAAAAGGAGGGACAGTGACTAGAACATGGTCACTTGGGTCATTAGGGTTTAAAGCATATCCCCACATTATGAAAATGAATCTCCACATTCAATGAGAGACTGAAATTTGTCCTGAAATTTGCAAGAAATAACAGTAACTTCATCCACTCGTAAAAGGCAAACTAAAGACCAATAAACTTTACCCAAAGACCTTGAATTCATACATAGACTCTTGGAAAGAAAGCAATCAGGACAGGAAACAAATAAAACTGGGATATGTACTTCCCTGTGAACTTGCATAACCGACATGACCAAGTAGTAATAAAAGAGGAGGACAAGGGGGGGGGGGAGCAAAAATATGAAACATTTCCATTTTCCATTGCAAATAATTCCTTCATTTATATTTTTTAATTGAAGAATCCCAATTCTATGGGCTCAATACCTGGAGACACGATTGAGTAGGGAGTTAGGAATAGATGAAAAATACAAACTTCTAAAGATCAACATATCACATAGCAAAGGTATCACACAGAAATTGATCAATCATACTTCGATATCTAGATGGTCATACTCGTTAACAATGGAGTGTTTCAGAGCATCAAGTTTGTGCCATTCAAGGGCACAAAACTCTTAAATATAGGACAGATGTAGATCTTACGTTCTAGACAAGCGTCTGAAACAGTGCTACTTTGAAATTTCATCATTTTAACAAGCACGGCAATCTTAAAAGAAATGAATTGAGAACTTACTCGGGGGTGTCTGGAGCATCCTCAGGGTGTACAGACATCACAAACATGTCCTTTACGGGTTCATTGGCGGGGTCCTCTAAGATATCACCCTGAAGTGTGACACACAACAGTTATAATCCAAACATCAGTGTATTTCTCTTCTACAACACTCTACACGCTAATATATACCAGAACAAAAGAACCTCAACAAGAGGAAAATGGAAGTGGTAGCAGGAATTACAGACTGAAGGATCGGTGGTTTCAGCGTGAGAGTAGTACCTCATGGCTGATGTGCCACAAATTGCGATCTCGGCTGTAAATGGACTTCTTAGTGGCTGCCACTGGGATGTTGTGCTTCTTGGCGTACTCAATAGCATCCTCTCGTCCTTTGATATCCCATTCTCTCCATGGTGCAACAACCGCCAGCTGGGGGTTGAGGGCGAAGAACGTCAACTCAAACCTCACCTGCTCTTAATCAAACACACGAAATCAGACTGTAGCAAAACCTGACCTAAAGTCATAACATGCCAATCCTCCTTGAGATATAAAAACAGATTGTGCAAAAAAATTGCTTTACCTGATCGTTACCCTTCCCAGTGCACCCATGGGACACTGCATCTGCACCGCAAGCCTTGGCGCAATCTACCATAGCCTGAACAACCACGAACGCACAAGCTGTCCGCATGAATTCAAATATAAGATCAAGTAGTACGATAAATTGCAAACAGGCAACTGAAATGAGCCTTCAAATTCAAAGAGTGTACACGACATATTAACCTTGGCGATGATAGGTCGAGCCATGGAAGTGCCAAGCAAATACTGCGCTCATAGACAGCACCTGCTCTCAAGCAAGGAAAGATGTAGTCCTTCACAAACTCCTCCCTCAAGTCCGCAATGAAGAGTTCACTAGCTCCACTTGCTTTGGCTTTCGCTTCCGGACCGTCGGTTTCCCCAACACCCTGCAATCGCCACGGTTAACACGACACTTAAGTTACAATAGTGTTGCAATTCACCTTCCTCATTCTCAAAAACACTGTTGCCAGAGGTGATATCCTAACCAGAATATTATATCATGACTAGAGTGAGAAAAGCGGAGTACCTGTCCCACGTCAGCGGTGAAACAAACAACCTCACAACCGTAGTTTTCCCTGCAAAACCAAGCAAAAGAAAAGACTAAGGTATGTGCACCCATTATCGTCAGTACCCAAAATGCGACACCTGCATCTGGATCCGAATAGACCAAAAACACAAGATATACCCAAACGAAACATGAGAGTCTAGGAGAGCCTAGTGTCGTTTTTGGATACACCTCCAAACTTTGAAATTTCATAACTAATTCAAACGGTGTATCGGAATAACGGATGTATCCAACCCACCGCTGTATGCCAACATAACTTTGTTCAAGGTGCCACGAAGGCCGCCTTTCTTCCCTTCCGTCACCACTACATCTCCAGCGGCAACAACGGTTCTCACTCCTGCACCAGTACACACAAGAGAATCTCTTCCAAAATTAGGTCTACAGTTTTATTCCAAATTCTCAAACCGAAAAAAAAGTGTTAAAAGCGAAAGCTCGATGTCAAGAGCAAAGCACCTCGGACTCGAGACACTTTCCGTTGGCCACGGCTTGCGCAAGCTACTGAAAGCAAATCTCCCCAGACGTGGCTTGTGGTAGCGCCCAACATTGCCTGCAAATCATCCGAGTCCCTGATCAACTCACAAGAACCAGACTAATGACTGCCGACTGTAAATACTCTCACACGAATTTTTTTTCTAACAATTCAAACCTAAACCCCGAGAAGTGCGTTTCCAATCCAAGATTTCGGATAATACACAGCACTGAGAGTGTGGAAAGTTCCATTCTCTCATTGCTGCAAATTATTCGAATCTTTCAACACTCTCAGTGCTGTAAATTATCCGAAATCTTTCAACACTCTCATTGCTGTAAAGTATCCGAAATCTTTCAACACTCTCATTGCTGTAAATTATCCTTGGACAAGCACGGAGGGAAGGTAACTCACGGATGCGCACTGTAATTCACGGAGAGAGACTACTGCGTCGTGAGTGACTGCTGTAGTAGCAGGTGGAGAGCACCCCACGCGGGGCGCCAAGGTTGCGGCCATAGCTGGAAAATGGTGCAAAATAGAGCAACATGGTGCAAAATGATGCAAAATGGAGGACGTCACCCCCTGCATGCCCAAGCCTTTTGAAGTGTGTGTTTTTAAAAAAACAAAAACATGAGCTTTTTAGTTATGCCCAATGAAGCGAAATTGTTTCTTTTTATAAAATCTAACCACATAGATGTTTAACCCGACGGGCTCATAACTGTAGAAATCATTTGTTTGGTCACCGTGTGAATTGTTGGATTTAAAAAATGCAAAAACACTCATTGGAAGGCAAACTATTGTAGAAGACCTTCCCTTTTTACACAAAATTGGGAGGATGAATAGTTGCACTTCTGTCCTACAAGAAGAGATTCTTTGTCATTCATCAACCAGAAAATGTCCTCGGTGGCGTTTATGGATTAAAAATGCAAATTCCAATTTTAAGTATGACATTGCATAGGAATTGTGAGATTATAACAAGAAAAATATAATTTTTCTATTTTTAGTATGCTGCCACTTCCCATAAAGTATGAGAAATTTGCATACAAGGGTTTGGGGGGATTGGAGGTGGCATGAACAATTAAAAATTGTGTTAGCACACTAAAATGCACATCCCAAAACCTTAAGATCAAATGAAGAGCTATTAAAGTCATTATACAATCTACCTTGCGAATGTTGAAATGCAATTTTTTTTTATAAGTAGAAATCGCAAATAACTCCAAAGCAATACTTGCCTATTTGAATCCTCAACTATGAAAATCATGAAAACACTTTAGTCTTTCCATTGGAACCATTTTCAAAGCAAATGGGTGCGTACAATTTTTTAAATCTCAAATCAAATGAAATTGGCAAACTTTGCTCAAAGTTGGGAAATGAAGTAAAATTAGAAAGCTTTACACTTTGTTAATGGCACACACAGTATGCGTTTGAAGATCTCTCAAAAATCAAATTTTTTATCATTTTTAGTAAAAAAAAAACTTTCACTAGTTAACTACACGTAAATTTTTTTTAAGTAGTTAAAGGAATTAAAGTGCCTACACCAAAATGAACCTAAGATTTTGGATTAACCATATATAGTTGGTTAGGCAGTTAGGGATTAATCCCTATAGGTTTTTTATTATGTTTTCGCCAAAAACACTCCAAAACCAACATTTTAGTACAAGTACCAAATTTTAGGAAAAAACAATTTTGGACACATGTAATTGTAGGATCTTGTAGTATGCAAATTCAAAAAGATGTAGAAAATTTTCAAAAATTTTCATTGTGTAGATTGCAAGATATTAGCATTTGAAGTGATAAAAAAATTTTTTTAGCCCTACAAAAATTTGGGCAACTGCACTTCACAAGGTCACATTTGTATTAAAAAATGTCTAAAATGATTGTAATTCTTTAGATTAAATCTTCAATGCAAGTTGGTTACATGCTTGAAAAATTTTAGATCATTTGTAATTGTACAACATTTAGGAAAAAAATAATAAGTAGAAAGAAGTAGAGAATGATTCAAATACTAAATTGTTAACAATTTGTTTATGAAAATGAAAAATGCCAATTCCTATGATTGTAATATTGCAATAAACAATGTACACCTAGTGTTTTTATTTTTTTCCAAAATTATTGAAAATTGAATTAAATAAAGGATTTCAAAGTTTATTTTAGAATAGAGATTTTGTAACTATCTATTAACTACCCACAACCAAAACTCCTTATAACTTTCATCTTGTTAATCAAAATGGAATGATTAAAAGCTTTCCACATGTATATAAATCTAAAAAATCAATTTCAAACTTTTATTTCTTAATAAAGTGATTTTTAAAGAAGTTTTTTTGGTTGCTCATGTTGCTTTAAAGCTATTCCTTGGGCACATGTGTAAAAATTTCAAAGATTTTTTTTAAAATTTCATTTGTAATGAGTTGCCCAAAATCGCTATGTTGCCCAAAAAAATATAGGTTGGTCCTTTAGGAGTTAAATCGTCTATTTGAAATGGACTCGCGCAGACTTGATCCATGGTCTAAACCATAGGACCTAGCCCATTGCGGGTAGTTGGATATAGTTGATGGACCACAAATCCGAAAGAAATGATGACAATGATAACCATCCATATTTGTTGATGAATCATATACTTCACAACAATGTATGTTGCAGTAGCATTTCATTGTTCTACAGGTTTTGCACATAATGGACACTTTCATAGAGTTTATGGTAGCAATTTTAGGGTTTAGAGCGATAGATTAGGGTTAGGATGTCTTCTTCTTGCTGCCCAATTTGATTTAATTATAAGCAGTTGAGCTCTTATTAAATATAATTTACATAGTCCTCATGGATTGTTTTATGTTCGATCACCCCATATATATGTAATGAACTTGTCTTCTAAATCCTAAATGCAACTAATAAATGATTTTAAAAGCAAAAGAGATGGATTTTGAATTTTATAAGTAGTAAGAAGAAAATTTTGTAAGTGATAAAAAATTTCTTTTAGAAATCATAGTAGTTTTCTGTTGAAAATTGTAAGCACTACCTCTTTAAAAATGTCATTACCTTTCTTTGTGGTGTTTCTCATATTTATCCAAGGTAGGGTGAAGGTGAGTCCAGTGAAGAACATGTGACAATATGAAGGATATGAGGAAGGTGATGACAATTATCGATTGTTGTTGTTATAGATGTGGAGGATTTACTAAAGGTATACCACATTCTTTTGGAGGGCAAAGTCCTGGAAGACATGTGGCACTTTTGTCCCAAAGAAGTGACATCAAATTAATTTAGAACTTCACCGTAGTACATCATTGTTGAGGTCTGATTTGGACAGATGTGTGCATGATTCTATGACATTCATATATTCTTCCTAGTACTTAAGTAATGATCATTTGCTTTGAGATTCTGTCTTTCACATCGCTTGTCTTTAGTATATTGGTTGGATGAAGTTGAAGAATGTTCCACTGACTTTGACATGTTCCAAATATGTTTCATGATTCTATTATCAAAATTTCATTTGAGAAGACTTTTGCTACTTATATATCTTGTTGTGGAGGAACTTAAAAAAATGTGGTTTGAATTGCCCCTCAAAATGTTGTTTTATTAGAATTTGAAAAAAATGATCAAATTTTAAAAACAATGTTGTGAGCATTACTTATCCAAATATTCTTTGAAAAGCAAGAAAACATAGTGGTGTTTTTAAAGAGGAAATGCTCACAATTTTCAACATAAAACTACTAAGATTTGCAAAAGAAAACTCATACTGCTTACATAATTCTCTTTATACCACATACTAAATTCAACATCCACCTCACTTTATTTCAAAAGCCATTCATTATTTGCATTTAGGATTCAAAAGACAATTCTTTATATTCACATGGGATGATAGGAGGTAAAATAACCCATTTGGAATACGTAAATTAGAATTAGTAGGAGCTCAACAACTCATAGTCAAAATTAAGTCAAATCAAGTAGCAAATCCTTAATCCTTAAATGACAGACTCATAACCGTAGAAATCATCTGTTTTGACACCGTGTAAATTGTTGGATTAAAATAATGCAAAAGCACTCGTTGGGAGACAAACTATTGTAGATGATCTTCCTTTTCACACAAAATTGGGAGGATGAATAGTTACAGTTTTGTCCTACAAGAAAGATTCTTTGTCATTCATCGGTCAGAAAACGTCCTCGGCGACATTTATGGGTTAAACGAACACATCCAAATCCTTAAACGTCACCATAAAACCCTAAAACAATTGAAGTGTCCATTATGTACAGGACCCGTAAAACGAAGAAATTCTATTGCAGCACACATTGCCGTGAAGTACATGATATGTGTGGTTGTTGTCATCCTCAATTCTGTAGGGGTTGCGATCCTGCAGTTGCGCATAGCCACGTGTGCGCTTGGCCAATCCCATGGTCTAGGCCGTGGGCCATGTCAGGCCACATTAGCATGAGCCCACAATTTCACGTCCTGCATGCAAAATGAATCAAAGGCAGGTTTGAATGAAGGCTGTGCAGGGAAATCTGCAGCCGGAACGGAAGGGGAGAGCAGCCATAGTGACCCGCCTTGGAATAAATCACGGGGAGTACATGTGTCGGGTTTCGATTGGTGGGCCGGCTTTGAGATACCCTTACCTGGCCGACGGATACCCGGGTTGAAGATACCCGGACTCCCAGTACCGCAGGAGCTCGGGCCGCCTTCATCCAGTGACGCCAGAGGTCGTGGCCCCTTTTACCTGCACTGCAGTCGCTACCGCTCTGCGTTTGTTGTGGCGTTGGCTTCGTGGTCTCGCCCATTGCAATTCGTTAGACCAAATCCCTCCGGCTACTTTGATCCCGGTGATGCCGGTTACGATGTTCGATTTTCAGTCACTGTGAGAACTTGATTTTGAGTTGAGGGTTGAAAGTTGGAACCAATTCTTGTTAGAGCGCCAGCAATCGGAGGGTTAGTTGCGGAGCTTCTCTGTGCGCGGATATGTAGCTGGAAGTACGGGTTTCTTGGATGGTAAGTTGGTGTTTTGTCGGTGATGTTTTGTTTTCAAAATTTTGGGGTTAAGGGGGGAATGCCATGTTGGGCTGTTCACTTAGGGTTTTGATGGACGTAACTGGGGTTCGAAGCGTTTGGGTGAGAATTGCACATGTTTTCGTTTGAGAATCTTTAGGTCTTTGACTTGTGATGCTATATCTCACTCCTGAGAAGGGAATGGCGTGAAATATCTGGTGGATGGTCGGAAAGAAACACATTGTTTAAAGTCTTTGAGAGTCCCGCTGTTGCAGACTTCGGAGCTGGTGTCTTGTTTTGTGTGAGAACTGAGAAGTAGGCTTGTTATCGTGTAAGAATCGTTTGGTCTTTTTTTAATTTGTGATGCGATCTCACTCCTGTGAAAGAAGTGGAGTCGACTTTCTGCTGAATGGTTAAAATCCAAAATAAAGAGTTGGCACTATTTGAGAGATAGAGTCTCGTCGGTGATTTAGTGTGGAAGAAATCTCACTGACGCTTTCCCTTAGGGTTTTAATGTGTTGAGCTGGGATTGGAATTGAGCATTTTTGTCTAAGACTCCTTAGTTCGGGATACAATTGTACTCCTGAAAAGGAAATGGGGTCATATATCTGGTGAATGGTTTAGAAACAAACAGAGATTATGACTTCTTTCGAGAGCTAGAGCTCGTTTTGGTGGGCGAAGGATGAGATCAACCTTTCGCGGAATCGCTCGAGTTAGAGTTTCTCTGCATTCGTAGCAAGGCGCCGTTCGACGAATTGAGAGAAGCTCCTCTACCTCGTGATATCCGCGCCTGACCTCTCGATACCCTCGCGCGGGCTCCTGATACCCGGACTTCCGGTACCTCAGGACTCAGGAGCTCCGCGTGGCTCACCTATATCGCGCTCCCGTAAGTGGATGTGAAGTCAAGAATTCATCCCCTGCTTGTCATCCAAGGACGCGCGGGACCGTGGCCCTCCCAGTCTCTTTGCCTGCATTGCTGTCGCTTGTTTGCCGCGGCGTTGGCTTCGAGGTGCCTCCCATTCCAATCCATGAGGGAAAATCACTGTGGCAGCTTGGATTCCGTCCATGTCAGTTTCGATGTTCGATTTTCAGTCACGGCTAAGTTAGAACTTGATTTTTTGGGTTGAAGTTGGAATCAATTCATGTTCGTGGATGTAGCAATCGGAGGGTTAGTTGTAGAGCTTTTGTGTGCGCGTGGGGGTAGCTGGAAAAACGCGTTTCTTGGATGGTAAGGTGGTGTCTTGTTGGGGACGTTCTTTGTTCAAGATTTTGGGGCTTAGGAGCGAAATGCCGCTGAGGCTGTCGCTTAGGGTTGAAATGTACGTAACTTGGATTGGAAGTGTTTTCGTGTAAGAGTCTTTAAGTCTTTTTGAGTTGTGATACAATCTTACTCCTGAAAAGGAAATGGCGTGAAATATCTGGTGAATGGTTGACAAGAACTACATGGTTTTGATTATGTGAGAGTCCCACTGTTGCTGACTCTGGAGCTGGTGTCTTCTTGGTGATTTAAAAAAAAATAAGGTTTTCGAGGAAACTCACTGAGGCTGTCTTTTAGGGTTTTAGTATCGTAACTGGGATTGGACGTGTGTGGGTGAAATTGGACTTGTTTTCGTCTAAAGTTTTTTATTTATTTGTGATACAATCATATTCCTGAGAAGGAAATGGTGTGATCTAAGTACCACCAAAATTGTTTAGCGTACAAAAAATTTGCTGCTTATTTACTTTTTTTTTAGTACTGTACTTGGTTGAATTTTGGGACCACTATCAAAAGGGAATAAAGAGAAGTTTTGAGTGGGTAAATAGTGAAACAATCAACAAATGGTTTGAAGCTCGGCATTTACTTTCTGATAAATGGTGTTCCAATGCTATCTATCCAGAGATAGACTAGTACAGGGGTTGAACCTACGGAGGAGTAGTTTATCACACGCTAAAATAAAACAGCAATAGACGGCATAGATGCAGTGATAATCGCCCTAACTAGACGAGGTTTGATTGATGGGAATTTTCTTGAAATATGTTCCAGATACTAGCACCGCGCAATGGCTATCTTCTATTGTTGGAGACTGATATTCGACATCATTTCACTAGGGTTATAACTCCCAATTCAGATTCCATATGGTTTGACCACCAAGATTTGCCTTCGAAATGGTACGATCCTTGAGACACTTCTTGCTTTTGTTGATTATAATTTTTTGGACAGTACTACAGTTGAGTTTGAGGTGACACTTCAGTTATATTATGTTTGTCATAAAGTGGTTTGTTTTTATCCCCTTTAAAGAGACACACTTGCTCTGTTTTGTATATTTGAAATTTGAACCGGCTTTTTTTCTCTTATGCCATCCCAACAGGTTTGCTCTATGATCTACTGGTTGCAGAAGTTGAATGACCTTGGAACCATACGGTATGTGTAGTTCCATTGCCTTGGGTCTTTTTCTCAGTATCTCGATTAATTCTTCAGAATAATGAGCTACTAGTTCTACATAGATTGAACCCAAACACAACCAATCTAAGTATTGACTTGTCCCATAGATATCAAGCTTTTTTATGCGTAGATGTTTGAAGGCGTTTCAGTAGATAGTGAATAAACTTGCTCTTCTTAACAATTGATCTTAATTGATGCGACTTTGGATTAATCGACTTCATCATAGGCCTCTTCGTTTTGATTACTTGGACAGGCATCCTGTACGGGAGCGCGAAGAACATGTCGCAATTAGACCAGGTGGAGCTGTGACGTTGTGTACATAAAGGTACGAGGGGTGATTGCCTAGTGAATGATTTGACAAGGTTAGACCAATTGATTAAGTTTAATACAACCGGGACTTCTATTTTTTGAGGTGCTGATTTGGATTGTTCGCGTATAGAATCTTGCATGGCAATTTAATTGCAAGTCTAGTACTATATTTGTGAGATATTCAATTCACAGTTGCACATTACGTCCATGAACTTTGACTTTTAACCTAGTGGTGGGTTGATTGGTAGATTCCTGTGAGGGATTGCGAGTCTTTGATGAGTTTCTGCTTTGAGATTCGAAAGTAATCGACACTTTTTTGGTGACACTTAGATCTCGCCATGTGGACCCTGTAGATGATATCTTCTGCAATGGTGAGAGCATTATGGGTGTGAATTTGATACCCCTATTTTGGGTTTCCAATGTGTACGTCTGGTATTTTAGAAATGTAATTGTGTATGCCCATGTGCATTTTACAACCGTACTCTGGCACTCCGGCGTACCTTTCCTCATCATCTTTTTTGAATGACTCAAACATTTAACACGCTTTATCTGTTACTCTTGTAGGCGACATTGGAGGTAGAGCAGATGTCCTCAGGAGGCATCAGTAACGTTGTTGAGGACGTGATTATGGATAATGTGACGAAGGAAGCTGAAATAGAAGCTAAAGTTAAACTTGAAGTAGAAGCGATGGCAAGTGAAAATGTGATGGACTCCTTGGTGATGGATGTTGCCAAGGAAGCTGGTAAGAGTAGAGCTTCGAGAATACAATGTTTTGTCAAGTCATTTCTTTTACCCATTTGTTGCTATTTGTATCTGCTGTGTGAACTCTGAATCGCTGGATGCATTCCTTATTGCAGGAACTGATGTCTCATCACCAGCGGAAGAAGGTGGTGTCGGGTCAGGCGAGACTCAATCAGTACGACTGGACCCCCCTGTTGATCTATCGAAGAGATTAGACACGAAGATAAATGACAGCGTGAACTCAAGTCTGAACGACTCCTCTGAATTTTCTAACGCCAAAGAAGTCGACGAATCTTTGCTTGAATCCAGAGCGTTGGCTCAGGGAGCAGAGACGACGAGTAATCCTGAGGATATGACGGAAAATATTGAAAATTTGACGGTGATTCAAGAGTCTCGAAAAGAGGTTGATAGACACAGAATAGCTCCCAGCAGCATAGCTGAGGTTTTAGCCGCGGGAGTGGCTGAAGGTATAGCAGAAAGCATTGCAGAGACCATTGCCAAAGAAACAGCTGGTTCGTATGGACAAGGTTCAATGGAGGGCTGCTTATTTGACAGTGGTAGGTTCGAGAGAATGGCTATTGCTAAAGCAGTGGCAGAAGTTATCGCTGAAGGTGTTGCGCAAGAAGTTGCCCAAGGATTGGCAGATGGACTTGCGGAGGCCGCTGCAATTGCTGAAGCTTCCAATGGAGTTGAGAAAAGGATGCCAGATAACATCCAAGGTGTGTTTTCTATTTCTACGTCAATGGAAAACTAGGTTACTACCTCTCTTTTTCTGTATTTCTTGATCCTCAACAGTAGTATTAATACGTTTTCAATTTCTCATTGGCTTCTTCGACTCTTTTGACGCCTTTATGATAGATCAGTTCTTATTGACTTGAATTAGGTCTGACTGAGGAAAATAAAGACGGAGTGCTGTGCGAGTGTGGACTGGTTGCTGTTGTGAGGGTCGTTGGTGAGAAGAGTCCGAACCGGGGCTTGCGATACCTGATGTGCTCTCTTCAAGAGCCATCGTTTTTCAAGCGGAAGGGCAAAAGAAAAGATTCTGATACAATTGGAAAATGTAAATTCTTCAGGTAAATTTTTGCGCAATCGTATTTGTCAAAACTTCCCACATACTTTGGACGTAATTTTTTATATTTCCGTTTTTCTCTGAGTTGGTGATTTAGCGCACGACAAATTATTTGTTAGCTTCACGTTCTATGCTTAACTGTCTCTGTAAATGGACAAGAAACTGAGAATTATAGACTACGTATGTTGTTTCGCGCATGCAGGTGGCTGGACACTCCAAGAAATGCCTCAAAGGAGAACAAGAAGAATCAAGAGAAAGTTAAGACACATCTAGAAGATCTGGATGCGTCTCACTTGACACGATCTTCTGCCAAGAAGAGTAATCCAGAGTCGCCTACTACTGCTGGCACCATGCCCTCTGTAGATGCAGGTGAAGTCTCGCCCTATGAATTTCCAACTTTTAGGGATATTGATGATAATTACCGGAATTTCCTGAGTTGACGCCTGATTTGAAAGCCAATTCAACACGAAAACAGGGAAAAGGGAACTTGCTGATGAATCTGGAAGGAATGATGTATTGGTTGCAGATCGGCCCACCTCTGCAGGCACTTCAACTCGTTTTTCCTTGAGAAAAGGGGCTCCTAAGCCTACACAGGAACCTAGCTTAGATAATTCTGCAGTCAGTACTCCAGCAAGTGCTTTAGGAAAACGCACAATCGACTGGACGGATAGTTACGTGGGGCCAGAATCGCAAGTGTTTGAGAAAGGGGCTACGTGGCGTAAGAGACGCAGTGTACGGGGAGAAGGTGGACCCAGTAGTCGATATTCAGTTGGTGGTAGCGGTAGCGAAAGAAATACTGGGTTTGGTTCCTCGGAGAAGAAACCCTTGCACTATTTCAGAAGGTCAACAGGGCAGATCGGAGCTTCAGACGGTGATACCATTCCTGTTCTCAGTTCACGAATTCCCGTGACAGATGTCGAAAGTGCTGAAGCTGGTCAAAAGGATGAAAAAGACAACCGCTTCAGAAGTTACTACAAGAAAGGCAAGGTTGGTAGCTCTTCAGAGCCGAAGTCTACAGAAGTGATTTCTCCTGATGAACTTGAAAAGAAAAGCAAGTCCCAAACAAGGCGTCAGCAGAGGAAGCTGCCTCTTTCCGAAGTCTATGGCGCTGTAAAGCCTCTGCTACCTACGCAGGCGACCAAGACAGGAACAGCTATCCTTGTTAGCAAAGACAATAGCTTATCACCATCCGAGCATTCATTTGGAAAGAGTACACCTTCAGATGTTGCTTCTGAGCCTAAAGAAGCCGGACTCTCCAAGTCCCCACCTAAGAAGAGGAAGTTGTCCTGGGTTCTTTCAGAAGATTCTGTGATGCGAGAGACCGGGTCCCCGAAAAGATCTTCTGCCAGAAAGAGCATTTCTAGTGCTCAAACTGTAAGTAAGGACAACTTTCTGTGTGTGCAAGCTGTACAGGTTCAGGGGCTTTTGAAGTTTTTAATAAGGAATTCGTTGGATTGCTTCAATGACTAATTAGAGAATATCTTTTATGTCTGCACAGAATTCTGAAAGCCAAATTTTTTCGTCTTCAGTGATCGAGACTCCCTTAGTAGCAAGCGTGTTCCCTACCGTTCGGTATGAAGCAAAGCTACCTGTCGAGGATTATCATGATCCTGATGATCCATGGTCACTGGAAATACCATGGTCAAAGCAAGAGCATCAAGGAGATGAACCGCAACAACTGGAGAGGGAGAAGGAGACGATTCAAGACGAAAGGAATGAGGAAGCAGAGGATGGTGAGAATATTGTCATGAAAACGGATGTAGTGACGAGAATAGAAGCGGTTAATGAAGCTGCAGCAATGGAGGAGGAACAGCCTATGACAGTATCAAACGCAGCTCAGCCCTTGAGTGTGACCGAGCCAGGCGGATGTATTGGATTTGAGACTTCCGGAGACGATCCAGGTCCAGTATCCTCAAACATGGACCTTAAAGAAGCAGGTGGAAAGGATCATGATAAACCTGGGCCTCATGCGGATCAAGAGACTATCAATGCTTTTGGGGATGCAAGCACTTCACTTGATGCAGTGAATGAGGGTGAAAATATCTCGCTTGCTTGTACTAGCCAAACTGGTGGAGCACATCCTGAGCCGCTTGCTGATGGTCAGGAGGTCGGTAATGTTTTGAAAGAGGGCCCAGTGGAAACTCGAACGCAACATGAAGTGTTGTATGATGAGCGAGCCTTAAGCGATAAAACTCCGACCAGTGTAAGTTTTGGCCTGGTTTTGCGGTAGTTTTTGGAGAGGACATAAAATTGTGAGATCCTCGAATTCTGGATTGTCGTTATCGGACCATTAATTATAGGTGCCTCGTATTCAGTCACTTCAATATTTAATGTGCATTTTACAAGAGCTCCAGTGAAGTAGGAGACTGATAACTATATGAAAGAATTTCTGAAAGACACAATTCTCGAAGAATATTTTTTAAGCGCTTAGTGGTAGGGTGGTTGATCAGTTGTCATAATGATTCTCACCAATTAGCTCTTCATATTATGCTCATTATGTACTGGTCAAGAGTGCTGGATACGTAGTGAGTTCTTGCAGATGGTGGTCATCAAATGTTGGCAAGGAATGAATACCAAATTTTGTTTCTTATCAAAGAGAAATTTTGATTGACAAGTTAACTGCGTTGTTTCGCTTCAGATGCTGACTGCTTTTACCGGTACTCCACTTGAAACTGATGGGCACGAGTCGCTCATGAGTGAGACAGCCATCTTGAAAGTGCCTGGAACCACTGTCGAGAGTGACCACAGTGCCCCTGACAAAATTGACTCGACAGCACCTTCCTATCAGCAGCTTCCATTCAATAAGGGTGCTGATAATCTTACTAATGACTCTACGCACAGAGTTCATGTTGGAGAGCCGGTTGCAGAAGATGCTAATCGTGAGGAGAATCTTGAGGAAAATCTTTTGATAGGAAGTGTTCCTACAGTGAGCAAGGATAGTTCATCCAAGTTAGATGATACAGTGGAGACTGACACTGTCCTTCCTTGTGAAAGATCCGGGCCGTCGGGTACCCTGGGCGATGCTGAAGTGACTAATGAGGGGGAGATTATGCTATCTGGCGATAAGTGTGAAATTCACGGTTTTCAAGAGAGTGTCAAAAGGACTCATGGATTAATTGAAGAGTCTGCTGTAAGCGGAAGCAACTTGATAGGAGACCCCTGCCCTGAGGCTAGACTGGGCCAAGGAAGTGACCATGAGCCTGAAAGAGATCTTGCACACGCACGTCTTGATCACGAGGCTGCCTTCAAATCTCCTCGCGAAGCGGATCATGCTGGAGCTGCAGCTGCCAGTGAAAATGCAGGGTTTGTGAACTCGGTGTGGAGGCTTGCTTCTGGTAAAAAGACTAGATCTATTGGTTCTATAGGTGCTCCAGCTGTAACAAGTAAAAGGTCACGATCAGTGGTTCCGTCACTGAAGGGTGGTCCGAAAGGAGATCCTAAGCATCAAGCTGAAGTCCAGTGGGTTGACGTGCCTTTGGATTGGAGGAATGAGAAGTCTACAGGAAGAGTACCCCTTCTACCAAACATTTCTGGAAAGGGTTTGAATGGGTCAGATACATCTCAGAGTGACTTGCGACTCTTGCAGTCTGGTGATACTTCACACGGTACACATAATGCACGTCCAAGACTTGCCAGAGGTGAAGTAGATGATTCCTCTATTATCACAGAGGAGAAGGAAAAAGAGCTTGATGCTTGTAACGAGGACAGCATGGACTTCATTGCCCAAATAACAAATGGAGCCGCGCACGCTGGACGGGCTACTCTTGGGAGTACGGAAATGGATGAAGACGCCTCAGTTCCAGCAGGTGAATACTATCTGGAAGATCCTACCAATCAGGAAGCATTTTTTATTGGAGGGGAAAACGCTGTGCAGAAGAGAAAGAGGGGAAGACCGAGGAAGGATAGCAAAAAGCCTGTTGGATTACAATATGCTGTAGCGGGTGGGCACAAGCTTGGTGCAGTTGCTGGTGTAAACGAGTCTCCTGAGCCTGAACTGGTGAGATGAATAATCGTGGAACAAAGCTTGCTTAGTATCGTTTTGGAGAGGGGGCTGAGATCCTGACAAGGAATTAGTTCTAAGCATTGATAGCTGCCTTCTTTTTCTGGAATATCGTTGTTCTATCACGTTATTTTGTAGATTGTTTTCATTGTTGTTTGCTTAATTGAACATTTGTCACGAGGACTTGTTCTGGTTCCTTGTGTATTTGATGGGCGTGTTAGAATCAACAAGGCATCAGTTCTCCACCAGAGTTAGAGTTGTTATACTAACTTGGTCGGGAGAACTAAGTATCCTAGACTTCCTTATCCTAGACTTGGAAATGTACTTTAGATCTGTGTTACGTTTTGTCGCCATAGAGTAGAGAATTCAAGTCTTGGGGCGCGTGTGTTTCAGGCCGGGGTTATGGGAAAGGCTGATGGCGAGCCTAGTTCCATGCTTATTTGCACCACAGCTATGGAAGGCAATACATTGACAGAATTACATGGGGAGGACAGGGTTTCTCAGCTTGAGAGGTCGGCCAGTAACTCAGAGAGAGAGAACGGAAAGCCTGAAGGATTTCCCTGTGGACTAGAGGAATGTGGAAGACCTTTAGATGGAAGTGACGTCCCTAATACTTCCGCAGGTTCGTAATATTTTTTTCTATCTCGGCATCTTTGTTTGTCTCTACATTGTCAGACTGTTGAATATAATAAGACAATTTTGATTAGCCAACGTCTGTTGTGTTGAAATGCTCATTTGACATAAACCTGTGATGATATCTCATGTGACATGCACTGAAGGTTTGAACGATGTGGCAGAATTCAAAGAGATTAACACTAATACCCGCTTCATGAACCATGGCACCGTGGTACTGTCGAAATTATTTTATAGCTTCCAATGCACTGATTGATCTTTTCTCAAATTGTCAACATTGTTCACATCCTGGTATTCTATGTTGTGCAGAGGGTCTGCATTTAGAATTTGTTGCTCCATATTGTTTATGCAAGGTTGTTCCACGCCAAGCAATCTTGAAAACTGTTATTCGAAGTGGTGATCCAAATGAAGGTCTTCGTTACTGGAGTTGCAGCAACAATAGAAAACTCTTTACAAAGAAGCGGAAATCTCCTTCAGACGTGACTGAAGAAAGCTGCAATTACTTCAGGTAAAATAACGACTCCCTCTCCATTTTTGAAATCTATAATAGGCTGGCCTACTTCTTCGGGCATTGGTAGTATCTTGCTTCTATTTTTGACACTTCTTTCAAACTTGCCTCAATTTTGAACGATGAAAGTTCTCCGAACATGGCAGTTGAAGCTGTGTAGACTACTTATTGTTGCTTGAATATTGCTTTCCTGTCTTCGGGGTAGTAGGTGAATGTATCACTTTTGTCATTAGGAGTGTACTTCGCTGCAAATCTTATTACAGCCTTGTCCATTCGTTTGCACGTCCTGAACTGTCTTCTTCTGTTACAGGTGGCTAGATACCCCACGATTCACTGCCAAGGATAAAAGAGAAGCTCGCAAGGAACGCTACAGGCAGGTGGAGTTGCAGAGACTGTTGTAGTGAGCTCTACCTCTCATTTGCGTTGAATCCAAGCGTCTTAACGTGTTCTCAATTTTGGGGAATAGTTCTGAACCGCTTCTACAGACACATCAGAGAATCGCTTCTTGGGATAGGCTGTCTATTGTAGTGATGATGTCTCTACCCATAGATTTCGAGTCAGTTGCAGCAAGCCTTGACTTCTTCAGCTGTTGGTAGATTTTCAATCTAGTTGAAGACATTGCCCTACCGTGGTACTTATTTACTCAAGGGAGTTCAAACATTTTGTGGGAGATTGCTGCCCAAGGGCCGTCTTCCTGTACATATCCAGCTCCATGTCGAATGGGAACGACTTTAGGCAGCGCCAGGCCGGACTGTTTTTAGTAGGTTTTGTTAGAATCTGGCCCAAAATCAAAAATCATTTTATTGCTTAATCTATCGATTCCCCCAATTTTAGCCAAGTCTCTGGTTTTACTTGTTGATTAAACAATTGCTTGATCTTGGAAGTGATTGCATTTTTTCTGGACATTGTGTTTAGTGTTGCTTACGAAACACTATGAATGGCAGTGGCGCTCCTGTTCTACTGCAGTTTTTTTATGGGGATTTAACCAATTTGTGCAGTCAGCATGGTGTTCTGAACTAATATCATGCTGACTGCACAAATTTGACTATTAAGCTCAACAATGGCAGGCTTGAGGAACATGGTTGGGGATGAAGTCTTTCCTGAAATCCTAGTGAATGGCTTGCCTCCACCTTGATGTGCTTATTACCCCCCTAAAGGACCGTTTGTCCCCTCGGGGACAATTTGGGTCCAGGTAGGATCCTATGACCTCAATATTTTTTGAATTTTTTGAGGATGTGCAATTTTGCAAAAGCTTTATGGATATATAATTTTGTTCCAGTTGGTGCCCAGCAGAAAAAGTTATGGCACAATAAGCCAAAAGCAAAGGTCGGCAAGCAGCTCAAAAAATCACAAAAAATCAAAATAATATTTTTTAAACTTTTTTTCTAAAACTTCATATTTTTGTCTACATTTGAAGCTTTGATTCATTCTGTTTGGACTAATAATGAGAAAGTTATGGACAATCTTAGTTTTTCGAACAATTTAAGCATCTTTTTGAAAAAATAACTTATAGAATTCGTTTTTTATAATTTTTCAATTATTTTTGTTAAATAGGGTTGTATTTTCTTGCTAGAACAATATGACCATTGGAATTATTGTATTTCAATTTCATCTTAGAGCTATTAATGGTTTAGTTTTTCCTTCAATCTTGAACCTTCTTCTACTTAATAATTTTTTAATGAGTAAAAATTAAGTGTTTTTTTCTTGAATTTCTTTTCCTAGATTCGCAACTCAAGTAACGAACATGCAAACTTAGAAAATCAAATTTGATATTACAAAAATTTAAGTTAAGAAGATTCAAAGTCAAAAAATCTAATAAAGCAAGGTTCAAAAAAACTTGTTTTCTTTACTTTGGATGCAAATATCTTGCAATCTATGCTGTCAAAGTTTCTGAAATTTCTTGCATACATTCTTATACTAGTCTAATACAAGATCCTTCAATTATATATGCAAAAATAATAGTTTTTAAAGTTTTTTGCTTTTTGTAACAGAAGTGGCATTTTTTAATGTGTTTTGATGGAGAAAAAGCCTTGGTTCTTTAGGGTTTAAAAAATCAATCCTTTCGTTTTCTACACCAAGGAAAATTGACCCTCTCATTGCCCCAACCAAGGATAATTTTAAAGATTTACCCTCTATTTTGTGCCACAATTATTAATAAACCTTCACCTCTCCTACCTAATTTGGGGCCTTTGATTGCAAATATGAATTCAAAATTTCAAAATATTTTTGTACGTTGCAAATAAAAAAATTCTAGTGTTTACCCTTATAGGGCAATGAGGGGATCAATTCACCTTGGCCCTCATTTTGGTTCTACTTCCCAGCCATTCGTGTGGTATGAATTACAAATATTGTAAGTATTCAAGTATGTTTCATCTCAAAAATCAATTCTACAAGAGCCTCCCAAAATAATTATACAAATGGTATTTCCAAAATAGTTTCAATAAGTAATATAAAAAAACTTAAAAAGTCACTTTTACATTTGTAAATCATTGCTAAAATGTCTAATGAAATTATTGATGATAAATTTCTTATGAATTATATAAGGAATTTTCAAATTTTGGTTTTAGTTTTATCTACCACGTAATATTGATTAGTCCAATGATAAATCCAACCTTACGAATCTACCTTGAGTTAGGTTGTTTTGTTTTGTTTGTTTGATAACAAACCTTGAGGCATCCAGTAGTGTTCTTGGTACTGCTCAAAAGCTCTTTGCAAGGAGGGGTGCACAAACTTTGTTTTGTGGCATTTCAATCTATTGTGTGAGTTATTGAATTTCAAAGTCTTTATAAACTCAAAAATAGATTTAAATTATCTTTTATTTTAGAACATATCTTTCACGTCACTTGTCCGAACGCCACCAAATTATCTTTTGAGAAGAGACAAGTATGACTTGTTTCTATAATTTCTCCATGTCCCCTCCTCCCCCCCTTTGGAAAAACCAAAACCATTGATGTGCTTAAAAAAATGCAATTCCCTTTTCCAAGCTGTTGATCTGAATTGCATAAAAAAACTAAAACTGAATGGGATGTGAGTATTAAAGGAGGCCAAACAAAAGAAAAAGGTGTGATTTATGTCTGGATGAATGTGAAATGTTGGTGGTAGACTGGCTCTTTGTGCAATAATGCCTATGAGCTTGACAACAAAATAATTGTTTTGAGAGGAAGTTTCTTTCCCAATCTTGACTTCCTTGTGTGATCTTCCCCAAGTAAGCATTCTTAGGTACTTTATCTCTCTCTATGCAAGCAATATTTGAAGTTTTCTATTTGAGTATGCTATTTTTAATACAACATGTTGAGACCTATGATTTGTTGCTTTTTCTTATTGTGCAACACAAGTATGTTATCAATAGAAGAAGGCGAGGAAAAATATATAAAACAGACCAAAGATGAAACAAAGCGCCTCAAAGTTTCTTGTGAGTCTTCAACTATTATTCGTATCTACATTGTTTTGTATTTTGCTTGAAATTCAATCATTTGATATTATTTTCAAAAGTAGTTATCCGGCTTGATGGATGTAGAGGAGGATATGGTGATGCAATGTTTGGTTTACTTAGTCAATTTGCACCATTGTGTATAGTATTTGGAGGTGAATTGGAAGAGTTAGGATTTGGCAATTTGTATTTTGATTTGTAAGGGTATTGATGCTTTGGATTGCAATAGAGTAGGATGGTCGTGACTTTTGAGTAAGGAATTTAGTATTAGAGTGTGTTCTAGATTTTGAACGCTCAAATTTTATGATAGATATGTAATTATTATTTGGTGGTCTTTGTTATTTTTGTTGTTATTTAATGCTTTCTAATTCACCTATGTTTGTATATTTCTGAATGCTTTTCCTTCTTCATTTGTGGACAATTTCAAGAGCCAAAAGGGGACAAAAAAAGAAAAAGAGATATGAAATTGAAGAAAAAAAATGTTGAAGAGTTTAGGATTAAAAAAATTAAATGTAAAAGTTTTATATTAAATGGAAAAATGCATAATTGAATTTTTTAAATGTAAATTAGGGTTTGTTGCACAAAGATAAGAACTTAGAAGGAGGGAATGTAAATTTGGAGAGTGAGTGTTTCAATGTAGGGAATAAGAAATGAATTTTGTCGAATGGCTACATGCCACATGTACAAAAATCCCTTTATTACTACCCTTCTATTTGGTTTGTACATAGTTTTACACTATCACCTCAAAAGAGGTAGTAACTGCCCTTGACCTCATTTGTGCATAAAGCTTTCTATTTGTGCTAGTTTTGTGGCATTTGGACCTACATTGTGAAAGTTCTAGATTTTTTCAAATTTATAAATTAAATTAAATTATCTTTTATTTTAGAAAAAACATATATTTCACATGACATGTCTAAATGCTATGAAATAAAGCCTTTGGCCTCTTGTATGCACAAAACTTTCTATTGATGCCAAGTATACAACCTCTCACAGTATGGTATGAAAGTTATTGAATTTGAAAGTTTTTTTGTTTTTTTGTTTTTGAAACATATGGCCTTCAAGGGCATATCCCACTTTGTAGGGTCCCTTCTCTACCATTATAGAATAAACTCAAGTTAGTTACAAAGCCTAATTATCCCATCTTGACACCTACTAATGATTAATAGTTTATACTAATGTACCTTGTGTTGTTCCCATAGTATAATAAAATATAGTAAAAAATAATTTAATTTAATTATTAAATTATTAATTAAAAAATCTACAACTTGCTACAAACGTCCACAACTAAAATTAGAATAAAAAGAATTTATTATTATTATTTAAAATTCATTAAAACTTTGAAATTCAATGTGCACGAGGAAGGGGTTTGTTCCTACCCTTGTTCTTGATGGGGATACCTAAGGTTTGTAAATCCCTGGCTTTGTGCTAGACTGCTTTGGTTGAGTCGTGTGAGTCCAACAGGTGGAGGCCTGATTTTTTCTAAGAACCACCTCTTGGATCTTTCATGATTGAATGAAAATGACTTTAAAATCACAAAACATCCACAAACATTGACCCCCTCGAGAGGTAGAGGGGGCGATGAGAGTCGTTGAAGGCGGAGCGTATGGCGGCTAGGCTTAGGGCAAGGAATCGTTGACTCTTGAACTAGACAGATTTAGCACACTTAGACCACCGCTTTGTGAAGGACCAAGTCCAACCGCATCTTATCTGCAGCAGTTAAGCACGAGACATTAATGGAGGACAGAAGGCAGGTGCAGACAGCAAGAGAGGACGCTATGATGAACACGAAGCGGGTCAACCGTATGGACGAGGACGAGCTTGCACGCCCCCCGAGAGGAGAGGAGCGAGCTCTACCGGACCTAAATTTAGTAGCTGGTGAACTGTCCTCAGTTAAAGTCACGTAAGCTTTGCCTGAAGAGGGAAGCGGTCAACAAAACGGCCATGTCAAAGCACCACTCACAGAGGTATGCGTTACTGAAGGAGTAGATGCGGGACAGTCAAGTCAGGTGGAGCGTCTAGTAGTTGAGTTTACACAGGAAGAATTTTTTTTTATCCAGGCACATAGAGATGCAGCAAAAAATGTGACGGTCATAGGACAGGTTATAGGACGATCTCCAGCTTTTAGAGACATCAACGCGTGGGCAAGGGAAACACTTCATACCTCATTAGAAAGCATCGTCCTACTGGGAAATGGGTACTTCAAGGCTACCTTTTCTACGGAGGCAAGAAGTTTACATGCCCAAGACGGGAAATATTACATGGGCAACAACGAGGTCATATTAGCACGCTGGTCACCCCTCTTTTCTTCGGAACAAGTGGAAACAGCAGCTGAACTCACGTATCCAATATGGGTACAGATACAAGGGCTAGGGAAGCACCTCCGTAACACCACGTGCCTCCCAATATTAGCTGCAAAACTTGAAAAAGTTTTGAAAGTAGAAACATTAGAACCTTACAGGGCCAGAACGGCAGGGTACCGCATCAAAATCTTGCGAGCCAATATTCACAACTTATCCACGTCCATTGTCATACCCGGGGAAAAGTCTACAGGTGCTGAGAGGTCAGCAGAAAGGTCATCAAAAAACACCCTCATCACGAGAGAATGACAAGCTCCGCTCCAACCAAGGAAGACAACAGCAGGGGCCAGCAACGGGAGTGGAAGGACCCAAATGGGTCAAACGCGGAGAACACTTTGGAAGCGTCCGACACCCATCATGGGCAGATACCACAGAAGCCAAAGCAATGGAGGTCGACTCGGCCATGATTCAAGAAGCGCTCCCCACCAACAAGGAGGCGACACCAAATGCAGCAACCCTAACAAGCCCAAAACAGGGGACCTGTAGCCCAACCGCTCAATCTAGTGGAGGAGGAGACCTCGGAGATAAGACAATGGTTGATGCAACGTCAGTCCCCCCCACCAACCAACCTAAGTTGTATGCCAACATTCTCCAGCAACCTAACCGCGCCCTACAGGGATCGACAAAGATGGCAAGATCTGTCAGCGACAATACCCCCTACGAAGTCAAATAACCAGCCCAATTCCGGAGTGCTACATTGCGGACCAAGGCTCGCCAATGCCCAGCACAACGCCGCGGGTTTGCAAGACTTGGAGCTATATCATACTGTCAACTATTCAGAGAGGATCAGCCACTATCATGGCCAGGCATCCAACACTGCTTCCTCAGCAGGCCCGGAATTGGAGCAGGGAGACCGTCACAAGCCAAGTCAAGCAGAAGACACCTTATCAGGGGAAGAGGTCAACAATTTTGTATGGCAGCACAGCAAAAGCAAGAGGAAGAAGAAAACATTACCAATGGGAGCGGCAGTCACTTATCCTCAACCTACCAAGGGATTCGGGTACCAACAACAAACTCTGCCAAAGGAATTCTACCAAGCGTTGGAGATCCCCACACCGGACACACTCACCACATGGGCTTGCAGAGTAATCCCGCTCTACGCCCGCAGCATCCCATCCATTCAGCAGGGTGTCGGGAGGCATGCCACCTACTACCTAGTGGACGTGGCGTCCACCCATAGAAGAGCTATGAGAATTGTAACACTCACACACGACACAACAGTCACAACTTGGACAAGGGATCAAACTAAGGAGTATATCCTTGACCAAACTGCAGAGGCCATGAGGACAGTTATGCTACGTAATTACAAATACAGCCCGTTAAGACAATGGAAGGATGCCACATGGTTTTACACATGGAGTCCCAACCAATCTTGTTGCCTACTCCTGCCCTTTGTGGAAACTGCACAAGATGACATACGGGTCCAAAGACCAACCCATTATGCATGGCTACAGCTGCCTACAACACTGGCGAGGATGACAGCACTGTCAGACAAAGGGTTCCTACACCACATCGACCTCCCGGAGGCATTCAAAACTGAGCTGGTGCAGTTGGGTACAATCAAACAGGCGGCTTCCCCCAGCAAACCGTCAAGCCAGAAAGCAAAGGGCAACACAAAACCAATCCATACAAAAATCAAATTGGCAATAGAAGGAGGGAATGGGCGGATGCAAGCTTGGCCCAGAGACAACCTAAACTTTGAACCATGAAGATGCCACTTACCAGCGTTATCTACAACGTACGCAGCCTCGGATTAGGGTGACAAGGAGCCCGCAAGAGAAGTGACATCAAAAACTTCATCAAAAACGCCGACCCCAAACCGGAGATTATTCTTCTACAAGAAATCCACATGGAGATAAGGGACTGCGTAGCACACACTTCGCAGCTTCATTTCAAAGGAGGGCAAGAGTTCTGGAATGAATCCAAATTCTCAGCCACTTCAGGGAAATACACAGGAGGAACCGCAATCTTGGTATCAGAAAGGTTGGTACCCTTCATAGAAGAACATGGGGTGTTGATAAGCAGCAGAGCGCAATACATCACGTTTAGGTTCTCTTCCTCTATCAAGATTGGCTTAATCAACATATATAGGTACAACCAACCGGTAGCCCGAACTCGCATGTGGCAGGCACTGGCTCAACACGACCTACCAGCAGTAGAATGGATCTGGGGGGGGACTGGAACATGGTGGAAGAAGAAGTGGATCGCTCCACAGCATTCACAGGAACTACAATGGCCCGAACCGAAAGGAGGGCATGGAGCGAAATAATTATGGAGCATGGCCTCAAGGATATTTACAACTCGGATGAGTTTATCAGAGCAACACCAAAGCACTTCACTTGGCAGGGAACTTGAAGAGGGAACCCCATACTATCAAGAATTGACCGATTCTATGGCAGCCAAGGAATCCTCGCTCTTGGAGGCAATCTGGGTGCTTGGCCTTCACTCACTAGCATCTCGGACCATTCCCCAGTACACTGTCAGATCAACCAAGTCATGAGACTGCCCAGGCCAAAGGCGACCTTCCATACTAACATGCTCCACACACCGGAAGGACACGCAGCTCTCAAGGACGCATGGACGAAGGGACTAAATGGAAGACCAGGCGGCACTTGGTCCAGCAGACTAAAGGACGCCATCCGCAGCACTATGAAGTGCAACGACACATACAAGCGATAAGATGCCGCAGCAAGGAAGATTGCATACAACGACTAGTTCAAAGAACTAACAACAGCAGAGACCGCCCTTCAAAACAATTGGGAGGATGACCACGCCAGGCAGGCTCTAAACTCAGCCCAGCAAACACTGCTCCAGCTCCGCATGGAAAAACAAGACAAATGGCAAACAGAATTAGATATCAAGTGGAATTCAGTGGGTGACTCTTGCTCCAAGGAATTCTTTGAATTTCACTCAAGACGTAAAGCTAGGAACCACATCAAGGAGATTAGTCATGAAGGGGTCCTTACTAAGGACGCGGAGGAGATTAGGAAGGTGATGACGGAATTCTACACAACCCTCTACAGACAGGACGAGGAGGTAGAAGACAACAACATAGCCAGAGCGCGCTGCTTACAGAGCGTCCCATCCATCGTCACTAGGGAACAAAATCAGCAATTGACGCAGGACGTAACCATAGAGGAAATTCAAATGGCACTGGAGCAGCTCCCAACCCACAAAGCGCCGGGGGAGGACCGCCTCCCCACCGAATTTCTCAAGGAATTTGCGGACCTGACAAGCCCAAGCCTCACGGCCCTCGCCCAAGAACTGAAGACAATTGGGCAACTCCACTCCAGCCTAAAAAAGGGAAAGATTGTCTTGATCCCTAAACCTGGAAACTCATGCCTATTTTCAAACTATAGGCCTATTATCCTCCTCAATTCGACTTACAAGGTCCAAGCCAAGATGTTAGCTGTCAGACTCAAACCAATGTTCCCCTGCCTCATCCGCCCTTCTCAAACAGGTTTCGTGCCAGGAAGGAATATCCTCGACAATGTATTCGCCGCCGAAGAATCGATGGAGTGGGCAGTGGAGTCACAGCAAAATCTAGTACTGATGCTACTAGACTTTGAAAAGGCGTTTGACAGAGTAAATTGGACATTTCTACAAGCTGTGATGACCAAAATGGGATTTGATGACGTTTTCATTAGGTGGACATCCGCGCTCTACCAGAACTCGGAATCAACGGTCTTTGTGAATGGAGAAGACAGTCAAGCCTTTACCTTAGGGCGCGCGGTTCGGCAAGGCTGCCCTCTTGCGCCGTATTTCTATTTGCTAGTTGCGGACGTCCTCGGTTATATGTTGCAGGACACTAGATACGGAGTACAAGGACTGTAGATGCCGAACGGGGACTCCAGCCTCGAGATGCTCTTCGCTGATGACACCTCGCTTTACCTGCAAGGCACACAAGCCAACCTAGAAAGAGCCACCAAAGTCCTCGACTTGTACTGTGAGGCATCGGGAAGCAAGATCAACTGGACAAAGACCTATCTCATATGGGCATCCCTATAAGTCCGTGCGTGGACCTGGGGAGAAGATGTAGGCGTAAAATGGCTCAACCAAGGGGAAACCTGTAGATACTTAGGGGTCCCCATGGGGTTCAGAGTCCCCCAACAATTGCGCAATGAAAAGGGACTCACGCTCGTTCGAGATGCTTTGGTTTATTGGAGCAGCAGAGCCCTCTCACAAGCAAGAAGACTTTTGGTAGCCAATCAAGTTATTTTAGCATCTCTTTGATATCTAGCTTCTACTGCAGACCTTGGCATCAAAACCCTAAAAATAGCATAGGGCCTAGTTAGGGATTACCTTTGGTCGGGCAGGAAAGAGGGTCGCACAAGGGCTAGGGTAGCTTGGGCCGCGGCAGTGGTTCCATTAGCACTTGGAGGAATAAATGTTATCAACCCTATAGCCCAGACGCAGGCCTTACTAGCAAAATTTATGATCCGTGGGCTTCAAGAGGGCGAAGGAGCTTGGAGAATACTAATTCAACACCGGGTGAATTCGCTCAAGCCTGCAGGCACTGAAATATGGCCACCTAGAAGGAACTGGCTCATGACAGCCAACCGCATCAAGTGTATGGGTTCATCACTTTGGAGGGCAGTTTGGCGCTTGTGGTGCGCCGTCAGAACAGGGGTGATGCAAGTAGAGCCACTCACGATGGAAGAGCTCATGAGGCAGCCTCTATTTGGCAATAGATGGATTACAAGCACAGATGGTATCCCCTTTGGACTGGAGAAAGGAGGCAACTTTGCAAATTGGGCAGCCAAGGGACTGGCAAGTATTCAACAAATCTGGAGCATAGAAGACAATGATTGGCGCTCTGCATTGGAACTGCTTCGCACAACAAGGTCCTGGAAAACAAACGAACAGAGGAAGGTATTAATCGATGGCATCCCCAGGACACCAAATCAAGCGCAGGACCTTGGAGAAGGACACTAGATCAAGCTCACCAACGACAATCCCCCAGCACACGTTTATCAAATCACCAGTGCCCACAATGGAGCAATGATAGTAGACATATACTCCACCCAGGTACACACCTCCGACCTAATCAAAACAGGAACAATGGAGATCCCTGCGTCAAGTTCCCAGCCTGCTCAAATTAGGATGCAATTCAGATACGGACAACAACCCAAGGAAACGGTAGGGTACAATCCATCGACCTCCTTTCCCCAAAACACCACCTTCCGGCTCCACCACTCGCACGCGATCTTACAACTACAGTGGGACCCTGGAGAATGGCTATGGAAGCAAAACAGACAAACCCCGCCCACACACATATTCAACTACAACACCAAACAGGGCTATCGACAAGTATTCCAATCGAGGATTCAGCCAACCAAATACGAAGAGCGTATGCGTCAACAGGGACTCTCGACCAAAGACCACAAACTCGTGTACGGCAGACTTTGGCATGCTTGGCTCCCGCGACGCATGAGCTCCTTTCTTTGGCTGCTTCTCAATGAAGGCCTACCATTGGGGAGCTAGCTCTCAACGATGGGAATTGACGGCTCCTGCAAACTCTGCTTGACAACTCCCGTGGAGACGGCACGGCACACCTTCATAGACTGCCCAGAGGTGACCCAGGCATGGATGCAATTCAATAACCTCAGAAGACTTTACAACCTCCCCGACCTCCAGCTAACACCAGCAGACATTATCGAAGGGACTCTCCTTTCAAGACCTGATATCAGGATCAGGAAATACACCAATACCTGCAAGGTAACGCAGGAGACACCTTGGGACATATTGCGATGCATGATCCTTTGGAACATTTGGTGTCAAAGGTGCGGCAAGGTAATGAATAACGACGCCTTTCATTTGGGAATGGCCCTGCACTCCTCCTAGCGCACAACCATTCAGATCGGCGTCGCCTCGTGGCGGAACATTTGGAAGACTCCCCAAACAACGCCGCAGAGGATCCAAATCTTTAGGGACACTTGGTTAGCCACGCCCGCATTCTGCTCCTTCAAGGATGCTCCGAACTGGAACTTCATTCCCAATGTTCAATACCTCCCGCACGCACTGGCTACCCGACCATCGTTGGCTATATCCAGGCAAGGAATCCCGATCATTACACCAGTGCCAACGTCACCCGGCTCGGAAATGGCGGACAAGGGTTCCGAGATGGCAAGTAGTCCCCCTCCCACCAACAACAAGGGAGACCCCGCTCCACACTTCGACCTCTTACCAAATGAGGACCTAGCCATTGACATCAACGACCCGCATAACAATTGGGAGGCATCGGAGCTCTTAGACGCCAATTCGGAAAGCCCCGATCCTCCCCGCAACAGTTATTCAACTGAACAACGAAAACGGGCTGCGACCAACCAAGCAGAAGTCATCATGCGAATTATCCTTCAAGACTTGAACTTGAATTTCGACCCTCCTCCCACTACAATCGAGATACCAACCGAAGATGAAGACTCCGCGCAGGTGGTCGACCTCGAATTGCAGGAGACGTTCGACTCCATCTATCAAGATCTTGCAGACCCTTTCGTTAACGGGCTGTAGCTTCAGGGTCTTTAGGGCTAGACAGGCTGTTGGACTTCACTTTGTTGGAGTCTCCTTTCATCTGCTTTGCTTGCTACTTTGTTTGCTTCCATCCGTTTTTCCTTTCGTCCTGTTGCCTCGTTCCCTTTCTCTGTTTCCCTTCTCTTGCTTTACTCGTTTCTCGTTGGCACTTCCTTCGTCCTTGTCCTTAGTCGCTCTCTTTCTTGCGCTCCCCTTCCTGCTCTGATGTGCTGGACTGGCTTTCTTTCTGTTTTTCCCGGCTTCTCCCGGCTTTCCCTTGGCTTCCTCTCCCTCTTTGGCCCCACTTGGTTTCATCTCCGGGCCCCCCCCGTCTCTCGCTCTTTCCCCGGGGTCCCCCCCTGTTTCTCGTTTCACCACCGGGCCCCCCCAGTTTCTCGTTTCATCCCCGGGCCCCCCCCCTTTTTCTCGGCTTCGACTCATTTGCCCAGCCTCGCCCTTCCTGAAGCGCTTGGTTCTCTTGGCTCTTGCTCATCCCTGGATTTCCCTATTCTCTAGGTCCTGTGGTCTGGTTGTTGTTCCGTTCATCCTTGCCTTTGGTGGCCTTTATTTGCTCCCCTTTTTCTTTTGGTTCCGGTTTCGTTCATTCTCGCCTTTGGTGATTTCTTTTCGGTCCTCTCTCCTTGCCCTCGGGCGTGTACCAGCCTCCGGGCGTTTTTTATCAGTAAAATGTTCTCCCTGGTATGGGTTTCATCAACATTGACCCCCTCGATGGTTTGCAACTTCTATTTGAAAATCATCACTAAATTATTCCTCTTAGGATTGTACTTTGTAGCACATCTTCACATTTGTTTAAGATAGAAGGTTCGGAAATCGCCCACCTAAGAGCTGAAACTGAATTTTGGGAAGGCGAAACTTCTTGAAATATTTTTCAGTAAATTTTCCTTGAAAGAGAAGTGGGTTTGGCATCTAACCTAAGTTGTTTCATATTTTTTGGAGCTTTTTGAAATTAGTTATGAAATTTTGAAGTTGAATTGGCATAGGGCTCCAAAATCGTTCGCCCCTGAAATGTACATTGTTTGTACATCAGTGAAGGCTATGAAAAAATAGCATGTATAAATTGTGTACATTTTACAGGTGGGCGGTTCTTAATGCCCAAACTATTCTAGAGCCTGTTACCTTATCCTACATTTCATAAAGATGCAGTAAGTTTGTTGATATAGAGCAAGCATAGTGATGGATGTGTAGATTGAATATGGTTCTTGTTCTACAATATGTTTTGGAAAAGTGAACTTATGATAAGTAGAAATATATATTGTGATATCTTTTGACTTTTCTAGATAAAAAATGGCAATTCCATAGATTAGTGTATAGTGTATATTGGGCTTTTGGCAATTTTTGCTCTTTTATCTAAATCTGAATTTAAGTCACAAAATTGATCTTTTTTGAATTTGAAACCAACTAATGAAGTCCAGATTGTTAAGATACCTATTTGAAAATTTGAAAATATTTGATTGCAATTTGAACTTTGGACCAGGGCTGTCATAGTGTCACACCGGGCAAGTCACCCGCCCGCCCGTCCGGTTCGCCCGTCCGATGTAGTCAACAACATGTTGACTTTATGTGAATTAAAAAAAAGGTTGATGTGGAATTACTTGGCTGCCAAATCAGACTCCGGGCGCGGACTTAAGTCAAACAAGGCGCGGACTTCAGTCCAGGCACAGACTTAAACAGGACAAGGCGTGGACTTATAGATGGGCACAGACTTAAGTCGGGCAGAGCGCGGACTTAAGTCAGGGCGCGAACTTAAATAGGACGGGCACGGACTTTTGGGTGGGCGCAGACTTAAGTCGGGCAGAGCGCGGATTCATGTTAGGGCGCGGACTGAAGCAAGGTTGTCACACTGGACGGACCATCCACCTGTTCGCCCATCCGGTAGAGTTCCTCGCCCATCCAATGTAGTCAACAAGGAGTTGACTTTCATACGTGGAAAAAAATGCCACCTGGATTTACCTTGACCATCCGGCTGCAAGCGCGAGTTAGGGCGCGGACTCAATCAGATTGGGGTGTGGACTTAGGTCAAGCGGGGATGTAAAATATGGAAGGCGTGGACTCAGGTAAATCGGGGCACGGACTCAAGAAGGTCGGGTGTAGACTTAAAATGGGCGTGGACGTAAAATATGCAGTGCGCAGACTTCAGCAGGTCGGGGCGTGGACTTAGGATGAACGTGGACGTAAAATATGCAAGGCGTGGACTCAAGCAGGTCGGGCGTGGACTCAAGCAGGTCGGGCGTGGACTCAAGCAGGTCGGGCGTGGACTCAAGCAGGTTGGGCGTGGACTCAAGCAAGTTGGGCGTGGACTCAAGCAGGTCGGACGAGGACTCAAGTAGGTCGGGCGTGGACTCAAGCAGGTCAAGCGTGGATTCAAGCAGGTCAAGCGTGGACTCAAGCAGGTCAAGCGTGGACTCAAGCAGGTTGGGTGTGGACTCAAGCAAGTCAAGCGTGGACTCAAGCAGGTTGGATGTGGATTCAAGCAGGTCAAGCGTGGACTCAAGCAAGTTGGGGCGTGGACTTAGAATGAACGCCCACACTTTAGAGTCCACGCCCATACATTTTGTCCATGCTTTAGAGTCATCCCATGGACAATCAATTGTCATTTTTTAGGGTCCACGCCCTACGCCTTAGAGTCTGCGCCCGTACCTTAAGTCCACGCCCTAGAGTCCGCGCCCATATCTTAGGTCCACGCCCATACCTTAGGTCCATGCCCTAGAGTCCGCGCCCATACCTTAGGTCCACGCCTTAGAGTCCGCGCCCATATTTTAGGTCCACACCTTAGAGTCCGTGCCCGTACCTTAGGTCCACGCCCTACCTCTACATCCAAACGCCCCAGCCAACTAGCCGCTTTTCAAAATTAGGGGGAATGCAAATTCAAATTGCCATAGGATACTCCCTCCTCCCTTCCAAATTGGTTGTATTAATTAGATGGCAACTCATGTTTATTTTAATTCTTTTAATTTAATTACAAAAACAAGGCATTTTGTAGTTTCATTATAACTTAGCCCGTTAATTAAGAAGGAGACACTCCTAAATCATTTGTTATTTTTTTTCTAGATAGAAGTGGTTTATGGACGGCAAATCTTAGATCCTAAATTATAAACCTTAAATTCTATAAACCATTCTCTATTTAAGAAATACAATTCAACTTGTGCATCCATTTAATTCCCAAAACTTTCAATAAAATGGGGACACAAGCTTACGAATTCCTTTGGATAATTGAAAATATATATAATGATGTACAAGCCCACATATTCTATCTCATTTCTTTTTCCACATGGTGCACCCATTTAATTCCCAAAGCTTTCAATAAAATGGAGACACAAGCTTACGGATCCCTTTAGATAATTGATAATATATATAATGATGTAAGAGCCCACATATTCTATCTCATTTCTTTTTCCACATAGTGCATCCATTTAATTCCCAAAGCTTTCAATAAAATGGAGACACAAGCTTACAGGTTCCTTTGGATAATTGAAAATATATATATAATGATGTACAAGCCCATATATTCTATCTCATTTCTTTTTGTACATGGTGCATCCATTTAATTCCCAAAGCTTTCAATAAAATGGGGACACAAGCTTACGAATCCCTTTGGATAATTGAAAATATATATAATGATGTATAAGCCCACATATTCTACCTCATTTCTTTTTCCACATGGTGCATCCATTTAATTCCCAAAGCTTTCAATAAAATGGAGACACAAGCTTACGGGGCCCTTTGAATCCAAGGTTTAGGATTTAGGGTAGGGTTTAGGGTTTAGGGTAGGGTTTAAGATCTAGATTTGACTTCCATTGCTAGTACCTCATTCTTGTCCCCATGCTTGGATCATTAAATGCTCAAATCAATATATTCATGTATTCCCATTTCCAAATGGAAGTTAATCCTTCAAAGCAAAATTCTAGTTTCAAGGCCTAGAATAAATTAATTTTTTTCTCTCACAAGCACTTACCTATAAAATTGATGAAATTTGCTTGCTATATTTTCTATATCTAAAGATGATAGGGCTATATTTGAATAAAGACATGAGAAATTTATTTGATGGAATGGAGAAAAGAAAGGATTGGTGGATAGAAGCCTTAATCATTACATTTTTTAATTTCTTGAAGTGTACACGCTATCAAAGGCTTCAGAATTTAATTGAGAGAATAGGGAAGAAAAGGGATTGGTAAGTAGAAGCATCATACATATTATATTTTATGATTTTGAAGGTTATATCTCAACAAAAGGCTTGAGAATGTAATTGATGGAATGGGAAAACAAGAGATTGGTGAATAGAAACCTCAAGCATTTCATTTTTATTTTTTGAAGGTTATATCTCAACAAAGGGCTTGAGAATGTGATTGATGGAATGGGGGAGAGATGGGATTCATGGTGAGGTAAAGGGACTTTTCCTTAGAAGTTTTTCAATATGAGATTCCTCCACAAATTTCAAGGTGGATTTGACTTCTATTGCTAGTACCTCATTCTTGATCCCATGCTTGGATCACTAAATGCCCAAATCAAGACGTTCACCTACTCCCATTTGCCAGTGGGAGTTAATCCTTGAAAGCAAAGTTCTACTTTCAAGGCCTAGAATACATTGTGTTTTTTGCTAAAAGCATTTGGCAATGAAAATTTCAAAAAAGGAAATGACTACGGGGTTGGAGTAATTTTATGCACCCAAATATTTCATTCAATCATGTAAATGTTAAACGCTTCAACGTATCTACAAAAGTAACTTAAAAGAATTTAAAACAAAAATAAACAAAATGTGAATGTACCAAAACACAAAAGCAACCCAAAGAACAAAAATCCCAAAAAATATAATGTGGTTCATGTGAATCCGTGCAAATCCAATGTTCAATTCAACAATAAAACTTTTCTACGTAGCTACTTAAGTATTCCAAAATAATTTTAAGAGCTAGAAGAATTTAATTATACCAACCTACCATAAATAATTTGAAGCAAATTAAAACAAAATATAAAGTGTAATAAATCCTAGCAAAACCAAACCCTCAATTCACCAATAATATTGTCAAACTCTTCTATATATCCAATAAAGCAACTCAATTTTTCTTTAAAACTAAACTAAACAAGACTATGTAATAAAATCCCTGTAAACCCAATGTTCAAATCACTAATTTAAAGCAAATTCTTCTATACATCCAATAAATTAATAGAAAAGAATATTTAAAAAACTGAATAAGGTGGTTGATGTAAATCCCAATGCAATTCCAATATTGAATTCAACAATGAAATGGCAACTCCTTCTTTTTATCTACCAAAATGACCTCAAGTTAAATTTTTAAACAATGTTGAATTCACAACATTCAAACTTAATACACAAAATTATTTTCTAACAAAGATCCTTATTATGTTGTATTATAGGTTATAACAATGGAAAATTCTTACCAAATTCTTTTATAATTTGTACTACATCAAATTTAAGAGAATGATAGGTATTGTTCTAAATGAATATTATAAAAAAATGTGCTAATTTTAGCTGCCAACATTAGAATTTATCATTCTTTAACTTTGGGAGAAGAATCCTATGACACATTGAATGAGTGGGTCCCCAAAAGAACAAACTGCTCCCATGGTGTGGATTGGTCTCATAGTGTCCCCGCCCATACGTCTGCGCCAGTCCCTACATATTTCATCTTGGCAGCAAATTTGTTTTTGAATTTGCGACCAGAGTTTTGAGAGTTTAAAGGCATGTAATATATCATTGGAAAGGTATTGAGAAGGCCTTTCCAACGATATATTACACGCTCCATAATTCTCAAAAATTCAAATCGCTAAACAAGAAAGAAATTTGCGTCCGCGCCCATTTTTTTGTCTTGATTAAGTCTCTGCCCGGACAAAATTAAGTTTGCCCCTGGACACAATTGAGTCCCCGCCCGAACACAACTATGTTCTGGCTTGGACATGCTTAACCCCTAAAGATTTTCGACTATATTTTCACCAAAAAACACTCCAAAGCTGCCATTCCTAGCAGAAGTACTAAATTCTTGGAAAAAAACATTTCTAGACACATAAAACAATAGGATCTTATAGTTCACTGGTTTGTGAAGATGTGGAAAAAATTTCAGAATTTTCCACCATGTACATTGCAAGATATTAGCTTTTGAAAAGACAAAAACCCTTATTTTGACCCTGCAGAAAATTGGACAACTGCACTTCAGAAGGTTACATTTGTTATGAAAAAAATCCAAAATGGTTGTAATTCTTTGAATTCATGCTTCCAAGAGAGTTGGCTAGTTGCTTGAAAATTTTTAGATCATTTGGAATTGTACAACATATAGGAAAAAAATAGTAAGTAGAAAGAAATAGAGAATGATTCAAAATACTAAATTGTTAACAATTTATTTATGGAATTGAAAAATGCCAATTCCAATGGTTATAATGTTGTAATAAACAATCTACACCTAGCATTTTTATTTTTTTCAAAAAATATTGAAAATTGAATTAAATAAAAGAATTCAAAGTTTATTTTATAGTAGAGATTCCAGAACTACCTACAAACTACCCTAAACTAAAATTCCTCATAACTTTTGACTCATTGATCAAAATGGAATGATTCAAAGCTTTCCACATGTATATAAATCTAGAGAACCAATTTCAAATTTTTATGTTATTTAAAAGTGATTTTTTAAGAAGTTTTTTTTGCTACCCAAGCTGCCCATCAAACGCTGAAAACTACATATCATACAATAATTTTTAACCACGTAGTCAAAAGTAATGAAAACTGTTGGATCTTAAAGCTACTCCCCGAAAAAATGTTATATGAAAATTTCAAAGAAAAAAACTAAAAATTCCATTCGTAGGTACTTGCCCAAAATTTCTACGTTGCCAAAAAACACATTTTGGTCCTCTAGGGGTTAAGTCCCCTCTTAACCCTGAATGCTTCATCTTGGCATCAAATCTGTTTTTTGAATTTGTGACTAGAATTTTGAGATTTTAAAGGCGTGTAATATATCATTGGAAAGGTATTGAGAAGACCTTTCCAACAATATATTACAAGCTCCATAATTCTCAAAATTGCAATTGCTAAACAAGAAAGAAATTTGCATCCATGCCCATTTCTTCGTCTTTATTAAGTCTCCGCCCGGGCAAAATTAAGTTTGTTCCCGGACAAGATTGAGTCCCCGCCCAGACACGACTGTGTCCTGGCTTGGACATGCTTAAGTCCCCGCTTGACCCTGAATGTTTCATCTTAGCAGCAAATTTGTTTTGGGATTTGCAACTAGAGTTTTGAGAGTTTAAAGGCGTGTAATATATCATTGGAAAGGTATTGAAAAGACCTTTCCAATGATATATTACACGCTCCATAATTCTCAAAATTGCAATCGTTAAATGAGAAAGAAATTTGCGTCCACGCCCATCTCAGTCCGCGCCCAAGCAACGACGTTACCGCCCGCACCATACGTCACCGCCCTCAGCGTCCGCGCCCAGGTTCCAGCGTGGATTGACACGTCATGAAGTGAAGGTAAATCATTTTAATTTTTTTTAATTGGAAAAAATTCGACGCTCGAAGTGTCCGGACCGTCCATCCACGACATCCGGTGACCTTGGGACGCCCGATGTGACAACCCTGCTTTGGACCTATCACCATAGAGTGTTAATTTTTATATTTTAAAATGATACAATATAAAAAATATTCACAATTGTATTCTACACTTTAATTTACACCCATGGAGAAATTTTGAAATTTTGAAAACATATTTTGTATTTGATATGAATTTTTTCCACTTATGATTCAAATATTTTTAGTAATTTCAAATATTCACAATAAAATTTAAAATTCTTACGGCTTATAGAAGATATGTGGTTATATCTTTGAAAAGAAATCTCGATATAAAACATTCAATCTTATATAGTTACAAAATGGAACCATACAAATAGAAAAAATTCAAGGTTTGAAAAAATATTCATAGGCCCATCAAGGTTGACCCTTACATGACCTTGAAGCCATAAAGTAATACTTGGATGATTTCAAATGATAAAAAAAAATCAGAACTTAGCTTTTTCATCCATTTTTTATTGGAGGAGGATTCTCAATTGGATGTACTTGTATTAGATGCTAGAGAAATTCCCGTATTGAGGTGTTATTGACTTCTCTGCAAAAGAAGATGCTAAAAAAATGGGTCACAAAAAATGTTTTTTCAATGTTCTTTGACAATTTGGACCTAAACCCTAAATTTTAGCCAAAATTATGATCTTTTTTGAAGTTGAGCTCAACTAGTGAAATGATGTTAACTAGAGTGTTTTATTGGTGTGTGGGTGGGGAATTGATGTTAACTAGAGTGTTTTATTGGTGTGTGGGTGGAGAATTGGAGCCAGATTGCATCAATAAACTTGCATGGGCAAAATCCTAATGCAAAAATTTAAAAAAAAAATTGATTGTTGTATATAATATTATTAATCGGTTGAATATGCTCCTCCTAGCTAGACGGGAATAATGCCCCTCGGATGCCCGGAGAAGAATAAGTTATCTTTGATTGATACTATTGGTTGAAGTTGCAGTAATTGAGTTTTGGCTAACCTAAGGACATATTGGGTGAGTTGGCGCGGCTATCACCCCCAAGCACTCACAAAGTCACAAGGGCTTGGGGTGGGTCATGATTATTGATGGTTACAATAAGCTTACAACCTGGCTAGGTTTGTGGGGTTGGGTTCAGTTGGGTTTAATATACAAATATGTTATATTTTTGAACAAATGAAACACCATTGAAGTAAGCTTAGTCCCTAAATGGCCAAGGCCTAATATAATCACTAATCACTCCATTAGTGTCATGTAAGACATGCATTGAAGTCAAAATTTGAAAATCTGAAAAAACAACATGATGGGGTCATTCCCTAGGTGTCCACAATGGGTCATTTGACAACAATGGTTTGTTTTACCTTACATGGGAAATTGTGAATTTAGTCAATTTGAACATTTGGTTTTGTAGCAATATAACAACATTTCTGAAATAGTTCAACAACAAAAGGTATGTTTGCACTTGGGTTGTTAAAAGGGTTGTTACTGAGGGTATTAGGAATGAATTTACACCTACTTTAATTTGGACCAAGTTCACATTCCAAACGACACCTCCAACAACAAGTGGGAACATACCTAAAACAATAGTAGCTTTAAAATTTAATAACAACAATACAATTTTTAGTTGGATACGATTGAGAATACCAATAACGAAAGTGCATTGCTTGCAAGCCAAATTTTATAATAAAACAATTCTACAACAATATAACAATGTGTATCAAAAACAAAAAATAGCAACAATACTGCTACAGAATTTAATCATTTTCTAATTGTTGCAATGTTAAAACAATCACGTTTGCACATTGTTTCAATCGCAATTCAAAATAGAAAACAAACAAAAGACCAAACTAAGTTTAAAATGTAACAATACTAAGAAAGTTAGTTCTAATTTCAGCACTGCAATAGGTTTGCTTCCAAGACTTGCTATTGTATATACAACTGCAATATTGTTGCAAGAACTCACCAAAAACAACAATGCAACAATTCAATATAATAGAACCGCCCATTGTCGACCACTTAAGCAATCTGTGCATGTTTTGGAGCAGTATAAGGCATGTAAATTTTCTACCGTGTAGGAAGATAGAAATCAAGAGGATTGCAATTTTTTCTGTAATTTTATGCCTTGAATTGAAATTACTATGAATTTCGGAAGCAACAGCTGGTCCAAACCTATGGTTGACATGTAGAGTCTTCCAATGTTGATCATTCAAGAACTATTTTTTGCTCACTGCTTTGGGACATGTGTCATGACTCAATTAGTCTTAAACCAATGACCGGGGAGTACCGACAGTTAGTTACTAGCTAGCCGAAATATTTGAAATATTTCCAAATGAACTTAAAATGTTTAGGATGAGGTTCCAAATGAAAAAAGAAGATTTCTGAAAATGGGCCCGGTAGTAAAATGAAATCTCGGCATTTTGGCCGTTCACCCTTAGAATATATAGGAAAACTATCGATTTAGAAGTGTTTTTGCCAATGGGTAGTCGATTGGGTTTAGGGTCTCTAGGAAATTTTTGTTACTATGTAGAAAAAACTAGTGTATAGGTTCTTGTTTGCTAACCTCACTTCTTATTTGAATGCTCCAAGTGGACATAGTGCTAGTGATGTCTCTTGCTCAAGTGTTGTATTTGACAATGCTGTAGTAGAAACTTGTTTTGACTTGAAATACTAACCATACTAACTAGCCTCCGGAAAATGCATGACCTTCTTGTGGATCCTTGCATTTTCCGAAGGCTACATCCTTGCCCCTAGAATGGTAGGGGCTTGGCTAGGTTCAACTCCTACCAAAGATACTTGAAACAAGAAAGTAAGCAAAACAAATAGAGAACTAACCAAAAAAATTATAGTACTAACAAAAAAAATAGAGAACTAAGAAAAAAAATCTGAAATAAGAAAAAACCCCATTGAAGTAGATAAAACTGGCCCAATTTTCCTTACAAAGAAAAAGGACAAATGGAAAACAAAAAATCCGGCAAATTGCCAAATTACATGGAGGATTTCAACCAATACAATTTATACTCTTTAGGCCGACTTCCGAGTGAATTTTCAAAAAGCCGAGTCACCTTCAAAAAGCTAGGAAATGGTCCGATTCCTCTAAAGAACTCCCCGGTCTTTGGTCTTAACTTTGAAAAGGAGAAAAAACACATTCAAAGCTTTGGTTGAAAATTTATTGCAGCCTTGGTTGGAAATAGTATACACTATAGGTTGGAGATGGGTCCTTGGTCGACAATGGGTGATTCTACCATAAGGTAGGATGTTCTAAAATGAACCATTTACAGGCTGTTCCACCTTTTTCATAGGCTTCTGTAGACCTTAAGATTTTTTGCATATTTTACGGAGAAAGATAAATGGATGTGGCATCTAACACAAGTGGTTTCATAATTTTCCAAGCAATATTGAATTAGTTATGATTTTTCAAATTTTTTGGTTCTAGGCACCTATTTATGACCGTGACATTACAAAAAATATGAGGCCTCAACAAGGCATGAGTGCTGATTTTTGGGACCCGCGGGTGATATTACGGAAAAAAAAAAAAAAAAAAAGTGAGGTCACGATGACGTGGCACTTCGACCACGTCAGAATTTCAGTTTCGGGATTTTTTTTTCCGAAAAAACCCTCTGTAGTATCACTACGGGGGTCCAGGCTTAACCCCTTAAGGATGTTGCTATTTTCTATACGCTCTACCATCAGCTATACGGAAGGGGAAATTAGGTAGCACATGAATTGCATTGAAGCTGTAAATTTTAGACCAAGTTACAGACTTACTATAGGACAACTGGGAGTTTTTTGGGAATTTTTGAGTGTTCGGAGAGGATCAAATAAATTCAATATACGGACAAATCTCACTGCTCAAGCTCAAAAAGCTATCGTATGTGAAACTCCTGTAGACGCCAATTTTGCATTTTTGCTCCGGAATTTTGGAATTTTATCTTGTTTGAAAGAGCTCGGGAGTGGGTACCAGAGTATTGTAAAATCAAATGCATAACTATATCTCACATTTCTCACTAGATTTTAGAATGGACGATTGCCCCTTTTTTGTATGCGTAGAAAAAAATGGAGTCCAGTTTGAAAGACTGTAGGTGAAAGATGCATGGCTGTGCACAATGGTACCAAGGAAAGTACATTGTGGTACCCAAATAGCGACGTCTAGCTAGGTTCCCGGTGGAATTCCAACTCCTGAAGTAGGTATCGCATAACAATTGACGTAAGAATATCATTTAAAAAACACTCCCCTCATCATTGCGGTTGCGATTGCCAAGGCGGTTGCGCTTCTTCTCAACGACTTCAACTTCAATTGAACAATAGTCCATGTCCTTGTTTGCAATGTGCTTTGCTTCCAAATGCAATATGACTTCCGTCAATGACATTATTCTAAGAACTAAAAAACGAGCACAATTCTCAAGTGTGTATTTCCAGTATGAGTCCTGAGTCACAAAAATGGTGGACAGAAGGTGTAAAAATTGTAAAAATTGAATGATTGTTTTTTTCTTGTATAGTTTCTATCTCCCTCCACCAACAAAATAGTTTCATTATCCAAGGATCAAGCCTTATGCCGTACACCAACATGACTACAACAAAGATAAGGTATTTAGGTATCGGAGCGCACGTTGAAACTTATGCAGCACAGCTGCATAGTAAGATCTCAATGATACAGAATGTCTAACTTCCATTACAACTGTAAAATGGATCTCTCCATAATGAGAATCAATTTAGGGTTTGTAAAAAAAATTAGGGGCAACAATAACTCAACTCTCTCAAAAATCGATAATGTACAACAATATGTCGAGGTATCACAAATACATCCATTCGCCTCAAGATACCAAATATATTATATATGCATCAAAAAGTAAGACAATATAAATGTTTTGCCCAAGGTTCACCAAATTCAGCCCTGTCATCCAAAATTGGGGATCCAATCTACCCAAAAGCATGAACTCTACTCGCACTCCTGAAGCAAAAATGTGCCATAAACAAACTTAAAAATAAGTGCATATGCTGTTGAGCATGCATGCAATAATCTACCAGAGTCAAAACTAAAATTGTCAACAAGTATGACGAGTACTTGGTTGCGGTATAGTTGTGCCAAAGCTGCATACATGTGAAGATCCACAATCGTCTTTATGTTGTAGTTGCGGTGGATTAGCTCGAACCTGCATTCAACAAAGTAGAATGCACAACTAAGAATAGTTAGGGGCCGCCCTCACAGGGAGTCATGTTGGATATTGTAGCAGTCACGATGAATGCACAACCAAAGGTAACCGCAACCCTTGCAAAACCACTTTTGAGGCTTGCCACATAAGTAGCATTGACGACGACGGGAGCCTTTGTGCGGTCCACAATTGGCAGTTGTAAGCCAAGCCCCAGGTCTAACCGCTCTAGGCAGTTGAGGCGCTTTGAAACATGGAGCAATCAAATACCTCCCTATGCTAATGCGAAATTTCATGTGGCTCATAAGCGACAATCCAAGGGCCTCTATTTGTTCTTGGTACAAAATCCAGATATTTACAAGTGATTGATCAAGAACGAACATGAACAGCTTCTTCCACCACTTGTGGCTAGACTATTGCATAGAATAGTTGCGACGGAGTTGATCCGTGACATCTACTGCACGCATGTAAGTCTGGTATTGAACGTGAACCGGTGTTGATGGAGTAATCATTTGGCCTGGCCGTTTAGTCAATCTCCTTAGGACTTGTACATTTGGCTTCCAAGAGTCAGAAGCGGTACTCAACATTGTGACAAGCTTCTTGTCCTTCCATGATAGAGCCACCATTTGGCGACTATCGTGCATCTTGATAACTATTCCACCCCTCCTGTCCTTCTCACACTCTTGCTCAAGTCCATTTGGCATATTGAGACGATTCATCCTTACTGTACCAGTTGCCCATGTACCTTTCACTAGTAGCTCATGAAACAAATTCATTGAGGAGAATGCATTGTCTACGACTACTACGTGACCCCTGTGTTCTAGGCCCTGCAGCAACCTCGTGACTACATGGTGACCAAGTCCCATCGGCCCCGCCCTTGTTTCTTTGCCCATATAGACTTCAATTCGCGACACAAACCTTGAAGCACTGCTAGCCAAGGCCCAAACTTTGATACCAAATCGTGTCGGCTTGTCTTGCATAAATTGTCGGATATGGCAATAGCGCCCCTTGTAAGGGATGATGCATTCATCCACAGTAATCATGCACTGAAGATTGTACACTGTTTGAGAAACCGAGACAAAGTGATCAAGCAACCACCTGGTCTTTGCTAGGCGGTCAAAATCCTCATGATCAACATCTCTTTGTAACTTACTATTGTCGTTTAAATGCAAACAACGTTGTATGGCCTCCCATCGGGCTAATGACATCACATTTGGAATTAGGGAACAATATAGGAATTGCTCACTCCTCTGCCAATAGTGTTGTATAGAAGGCAAACGCTTTACACCCATTAAGACAACTATACCCAACCACCCTCGCAGCTCTACTATTATCAAGTCACACCATTTCTTCCCTCCTTTTGTAACACTCTTTTGTCCAAGACCAGGAAATTTGGGGTTCAGTTGTTGACGAGCATACCGATTGGTTTCTAAGACTATTCGCTCTAAAATTGCCACTGACCAGTACAACTCCCAAAATTCTTCCGGAGTCGGTATTGTATTTGGGTTGTCACATATATATGTGCAACCCGGAGTCGGGCCTGAAAAGGTCTCCCTATCACCTAGTAACCGCACATGTTGTGAGTTCCAACTCTCAGGGCGATAATGTGCCGCTAGTTCCCACAAGTTCATTATACGAGGCTTGAATGATTCACTAGTTTGAGACCATGCTTCCAATTCGGGATCAATAGTAAGATTTGGTTCATCTTCTGAAACCTCTTCGCATTCTATATTAGAGTTCTTTGAACTAGCACTATTGGATCCATCAGACTTAGACTCGTCATCAGAGTCGTAACGCTCCTTCCTCCTTCTACTATGATTGTTGGCCTTCCAGGGTATTGGATTACACTCTTCATCAGGTGCAACACAAGACTGTTCATCTGAGTCAACAAAATCTTCAAACGTCCCTAACCACTCTGACCCACTCAAATCTCCACTGAGCACATCATTACACACATTCTGGCTACTCCTTAGGTAGCTTGGAAGCGATGTTCTAACCTTTGGATATGGTGTGCGACCTGTTGAAGCCTTGCTATCGTCGTAGTCGTCCATTTCAATGTAATCTGGTATTGGACATTGTTGACTGTGAACAGTGCTCTGTCTGCTGACCTCGTGATCAGTGCCTTCAGCGCCTCCCCGATCCTATGGCCCTCGGTCCATATGAGCAAATCGCGTCTCCCAACCATGACCTCTTCCATCATGGCTCCCTACTGCCCTTACATCAGGCCCTTCAACAATCCTGCAATCTTGCTCATTTAGATGGAGTGTATTGTCATCACCGCCAAGATTGCAAATAATAATGTGGCATCCTCGTTTGCTACAGTCATACTGGGCTACAACGTTGCCCATTGTCCAGGTGGGTGCGTATCCGGAATGGAATGATGTATCACTAAGAAGCTTATTAGGCACAAGCACCTGCCATTGTGCCCTGCGATAACAGAGTGTACCATAGCTACTCGCGGCCTGCTGCGATTCAAGTGCAATAGAATCCTCGTCATCATCATCAGATACTTCCATTGCTACATATCGTTGCACATCATTGACCACCTTTGTAGCTTCATGTTCGTCTTCTCTAGTTCTGCTTCTAAGTTTCCGAGCCCTTGTCATTGGCGGGGACGCAAGAATTGGAAAAATCAATGGTTGGGTCCATGCAACTTTCTGAGCCCGCTTTGACCCCCCTTTTTGCCTCTTACGGTGGCATTGCTCCCTCTCACTTGATTTGCTCCTCTCCCTTGTCTTGACCGTGCTTGTGCTGTGTCCTCTTCTAGAACCAGACGTTTGCCCTTCTTCCTGGAAGATGGTCGACCCAAATTCTCCTGCTCTTGCAATGTCGTTTCTGTCACTAGGCCATCCGGGAAGAGGTTGATCCCTGTCATTCCCTCCTTTGTGCGCCGCACTGGTAATGTTGCAGGGGCGGAATTTGGCATGATCCCCTTTCCCTTCGTTGGCACTCGCTTCCTTGGAGGCATGATTGGACTGAGCTGGAGGGAATATTGCTTCTTTCAAAAGTGATGCAATGAAATCAGGAAATTTCCGCCTCTTGTGCCAACCAAGGGCCCTTGCCGTGTGGCAATACCAAAGATACCTTGCGTGCTCTTGCTCTCCAAATTTCCCACGGCGATTCCAACTTCGCGGCGTTGGCAATGCTAGCAAATGTGCCTTATCGAGACACTTCACAATCTTGTCAACGGTTCCCTCCCGTGCTCCTTGCTGTCTTGCCCATGATCGTATTACAGATGCTACTTCTTCCAAATTCACAACCCCTCCTGCACTCAGACCACTATCCATGTAATCCCTAAACCCTAATGCCAAACTGTGAGCCTTATAGACACCTGTTCTGCTGAAATTTGTTTCCTTCCTAACTCTCTTGTTTGCGCACCTCAAATCCAACACATGCACTTGAATGATATACTTACCCATCTTTCCCAATTTCATCAAGGCTCTTCTTGGCCAGAAATTCACAGTATCACAGTCGCAATCCTTGCAAACCCCACTTTCAAAACCTCGCGGAAGAGAGGTCGACATTCCCACAAATCGTCCCAATTTCCTGAACTAAAAAATGTAGATCACAATCCTCACCACGTGTTACATGCACTCATTCGATTACATGCACTCAGAAAAACAATAAACAATTAGCCCACCAACGGCTTATATCCACCGGCAGTACAATCCTAAACCTGGTTGTCTAAAATACTTGTAAGTACATGTACATGCAAACAATATGACTGACCTACACTGTCATATTTCGATACGAATACGTATGAATGCCTCTTTGCACACCTGTAACTTCTAAATGGCAGTGGATTTTTAGAATTTTAAAATTGCACAATTTTCTCAGTAACAAGGCCTACATATTTCATTTTTGGCATTTGTCCTGATACGCTCACCTTCAAGAAGTAAATGGTCTTCAAATGAATCATGCCAACTCTTTTTGTGGGCAACATCTTTAAGGGGTTAACGGCCTTCTGGACCCCCCCAATTTTTTGTAATGGGTCTGACAAAATCAGCACACATGCGGCCTATAAAGGGAGATGAGAAAACCAAGGATAAGCATGGTGATTTGCAAGAAGTAACAAGCAAGGGTTCTTAAAGTGATCATACTTATATCCAATCAATTTCAGATTTTGCATTCTCCAAATAAAGTAGTTGGCTTGTTAACTTCTTATTTAAATACTTAAATGTCTACCTATCACTACATTTAAAAATGAACCTAACCACATGCTTTAACCATCCACATTTAAACTTTAAAGCGATCTTAAACACACTTTAAGTTGTTCCCACTTTATCTTCAGTCCATTAAAAGTCTGTCACATATCCATTTTAGGACCACTTGAAGTTCATTTTATACCTAAATATAGAGTCCATTTGAAGAGGATGGGCGCTTTTAGAGCACACTACCTTACTGCAAAGTGTTTGAAACAGTAAGGTAAGGGGCTGTAAAAGCAACCTGTCTCTAAAAGCGATCTGGTAGATTTTGCCTCTAACATGTACCAGAAGTGTACATTTCAGGAGGGGGTCGCTTTTAGAAACCACTGTTTTTCAGCTTCAAAAATTCATAACTAATTCCATGAAGGTCCAAAAAATATGAAACCACTTGGGTTAGATGTCAATTCTATTTTTCTTACCATGAAAATTTACTGAAAATTGTTTTAAGGAGTTTAGCTTCCCCAAAATGCAAATCAGCTGGTAAAGGGTTGCTTTTACAGCCCTTTACCTTATTGCTTTGATCTTGCAAGCAAAAGTAAACTGTTACTGAACTGTTGCAGTACTGTTGCAATTCTTTTCATTTTCCTGATGTACTTATCATCCCTGAAATTCGAGTCATCCATCCATCGTTCACGCAATTCGTCCACGCCGGAGCAGTCAGTCACTCAGTCTGGGACTCTGGGTTGGGAAGACTGCTCGGGTGGGAAGAGGATTGGTGCAGGGATTGGTGTAGGATTGTTGATTTTGTTGTTGTTGTTGTTGTTGTTGTTGTTGTTGTTGTTGCAGCAGGATTGATTGAAGCCAGCAATGGGGATGATGGCCATGGCGGGCGTCACGCACACCCGCCTGCTCATGTCTGCGCCCTCCAGTCTGCGTATCTTCCTCGCCTCTCCCTGCTTGGCCACCCCTTTCAGGACTCCTCGCACTGCTGGTCTCGCCAGTAGCAGGCATTTGAGGTGGCGTGCCGTGGGAAACAACATGGCCTTGCCCATTCCGCAACGGAGGTATGTCCAGAGTGCGCGAAGCTCCGTGCAAGCGGAGAGCACCGCGGTGCAATTGGAAAACACCGGGGAGGTTTCGTCGTGGGGGTCGCGCGAGGCGCCCACGTTCCAGCAAGCCATTCAGCGATTGCAGGTTAGGTTTTTTTAGGGAGCTCGTTCATTTGGTGCTGATTGGATTCTCCGCGAATTGCCAGAATTGGAAGGAATGCGCAGAGAGGGGGTTTAGGATTTCAGGATTTTGCAGCTCGGGGGCAATGTGAATGAGCCGGATTTCGATTGAGTGGCTACAATGCCACGAGGAGGTTTAGGGTTTAGAGCAGGTCTTTCCCAATTGCAATGTAAATTAAGAAGCTCGTACGTGCTGGATTAGCGTGAACTTCGTTACTTTGCAAGAGAGAAGGAGGAGGATGTTTTAGTCGCCTATTGAAGTCCGGATTGCCAGTCTGGGTGGCAGAGTGCATCCTTGGAACTGATTCCTCCTCTCAATTCGGTGATGACAGGAGTATTGGGCGTCTGCAGGATGCGTTGTAATGCAGTCCAGCAACACTGAGGTAATCGTATTGGTCAATACCATCTGAAATTCTGCTTAAATATTGCAGGACAGCTTGAGCCTGAGAGAGTTTAAGAATTTACAGGTCTGCGAGTGTAGAACGAGTGTAGAAGTATTCTAGGGGTTTATGCATTCTTGAAACCTTCTCTCCAATATGCCGAATTTGTGGTGTAATGCGAGACTCCTGCTGTTGAAGATCGGAGAGGCATTATTGCGCTATATTAATTAGTCTCTGGATTGCTTTCGAGTAAAGAAACCGTCGTTATGAAAATGGGTCTCAGCATGGTGGCGTTTAAAAGTCATCAATGAATCCTTTTGTTTGACCTTTAGGTGGGAGCTGGGACTATGAATCCGGCCACATTCTTGCGAGTACTTGGACCGGAGCCTTGGAATGTTGCGTATGTATCCTTGCCGATTCTGCAATATTTTGTCACCTTTAATTTTCTGCACCTGTTTCTCAACGTGTCTTGTAATGAGATCTTGAAGCTGGAAAACACGTACTGAAGTCTCGGGTCTGTTCTTTAAATTTTCCAGATATGTGGAGCCTAGTGTTAGACCTGATGATAGTAGGTATGGAGACAACCCCAACAGGGTGCAGCGCCATACCCAATTTCAGGTCACACCTGCTTTAACCTGTTCGTTGTGGCAGGTCACGATATCTGTTTGAGGATGAAACCACATGAACAATGACCTTGTGATTCGGAAGAGAAAACAAATTAAAATTCATGTATTGTGCAGGTTATATTAAAACCAGATCCTGGTAACTCTCAAGAGCTTTATCTGGGTAGCTTGGCAGCGCTGGGTATGTTTCAGCGTGTCATCGAAATATGCTCCTGAAAACATTTCCGTTAGAGTGACTTTAATTTAATATATGGGTTTAACGGTGTCCTGATGAATTTGAGCTCGGTCTGGTTGTTCCAGGTATCAATAGCAAGGCCCACGACGTGCGATTTGTAGAGGATAACTGGGAAAGTCCGGTACGATCTTTTCTACGTTACTTTCTTTCCTTGCAAACATCGTGATAGAGTTTCAGTAATTGGGGTGTCTATACTTGCATGAAAATGTGGATTCATATGGAAGTTAATGGATTTGTGACAGGAGGGAATACATGTCGCATGTAGAAGGCCACCTTGTACATATGTCTCTCTCAAGATTAATAGAATTTGTAACGGGATGCGGGGTGGATTCATCAACTGTGTGTTGGTGGTGATGATTCAGCTTTACACCTTTTCACAGTGTTATGGGTTGTGAACAGGTGCTGGGGGCATGGGGGCTGGGGTGGGAAGTTTGGATGGATGGTATGGAGATAACTCAATTTACGTACTTTCAGCAAGTAAGCTTTCTCCGTTATCATGATAATGAGTTTTAAATGCTGTTCTGTTTTACATAACATGTGTAGGTTCTCTATTGTAATCTGGTAATTGAATATTCATATCTTCATCAATTATAAATTTGTCAACGTCGACTTGAACTCAACCTAACCTACGCTGTCCTGATATATAAGATTGGAGAAAGTTAAATGTTAAGTATTTGGTTGGACAGTCAGGAAGTATGCCATTGTTACCAGTATCCGTGGAGATCACCTACGGCCTTGAACGAATATTGATGTCTCTCCAGGTTAGTTCTTTTCGAATGCCCCATTTTTCTTTTCCTTCGGATTATATATCATAACTATCAGTACTGTTGAATGTAGTCAGGTGTATATTTGCTGTGGTGAGTGGAGTGTTGAATTAACAGCCAATTTTCTTATCCACACGTTGTATCTGAGACCTTTCACTTTGCTGACCTTGCACCAGGGTGTGGACCACTTCAAAAAAATACAGTATGCTCCAGGGATTACTTATGGAGAACTATTTCTAGAGAACGAGTAAGTTCTACCTTTTTTTTTATGGATTTGTATATGTCTACGTACTGTGGCATGCCATGGTAGTTCAACATATGAAATAAGCATTCGAATTGGTGAGTATAATTCAGAAAACAATGGATGGCTGGGGCAGAAAAGAGATGAGTGCATACAACCTGGAGCATGCCGACGTTGGGAGGATGCACCAATTATTTGAGCTTTATGATGCTGAAGCACGCTCTTTGTTAAACCAAGGACTCCCTATTCCAGCGTAAGTTGATGTTTTGAATTTTCACCGCTTGTTCTGCCTTGAGTGCGTCATCAAGGATTATTACAATTAGTCAGAATCGATCTGATTTTACAGCATCTCTCAACATATATTGATGATGTGGCAGTTATGATCATGTATTGAAGACTTCACATGCCTTCAATATCCTGGATGCAAGAGGAGCCGTCGGTGTGACAGAAAGGGCTCGCTACTTTGGCCGCATGCGCACGTAAGCTGTTTTTATAGGAACTGGGTTTTATTTTCACTTGGAAATTGAAAGAGCGAGTCTATTTACCTGGGTATCATTTGGCTTATAGAATTACTCATAAATCGAGATTATTGTAGCCGTGGTATCTTTGTCCACAAGAAGCCCTTGTCTTGTCTTCTGGTACAGTAGTTTTGCATTTTACCTAAGCCTTTGTGCATAATGTTCGGACTACGTAGCATTTGCCCTAATCATTACATCTGAGTGTCTACAGACTAGCTCGTCAATGTGCCCAGAAGTGGGCAGAAAGCCGTGAGAAACTTGGATACCCATTAGGGGTTTGGAAGGAGTCTCCTTGTCCAGAGACCTTGCAACCAGCATCTTCTCAGGTCTTTTCGCTTTTCACACCTTATTCCTTCCTTCTTAATAATGTTTCAGCAGATGTGAGTTTATCCACGTGATTCTTTGCTTGAAGAAAGTTACATCATATCCTTGAGCCAAGGATAACTGCAAAAACTGCTGATAACTCATATCAGCAAATTTGAGTTGTTGCCCACCTTCTTCTCTGCTTCAGTTGATCCACTTGACTCTTAACTTGTCACTGTTTGTATCAGACAGACGTTCCCCGCACGTTTGTACTGGAGATTGGTTCGGAGGAGCTTCCCCCGCAGGATGTCACAAGCGCTGTTACTCAAGTATGTCGTCACTTTTCAGATAATTCTTTCATGACCTGCTGTTGAAGCTTGGAGGGATCTGATCCTTTGTTTAGTTGACGCTGCTCATCTTATTGTTATATGATCGTTGCTAACGTCCTCTAACGGCAGTTAGAATCAGCAGTCCCTTCCTTGTTGAAGGTCAAGCGGTTGCAGCATACTGGTGTTTCCGTGCATGGGACTCCACGCCGCCTTGTGGTACAGTTTACTTCAACATCCTTGAAATTGTCTTTGCATTCCATTATACGTACTTCCTGTTAGTCTTGAGGCTATGCGCTGAGTTCTTTCTGTTTATGAGATTGATGAGGTGCACCTTATACAACTCAATCACTCGCAATTTAGTTTTTTAGATGTTGGTGGCATCAAAAACCGCAGGTGGTGGTCGATCAATTAGCCATGCAGCAAGATAGTAGTGAGAAAGAAGTTCGTGGTCCACCAGCTGCTAAAGCATTTGACGCTGATGGAAATTTCACCAAGGTATGTATGATCTTTTATGTTTCTGAGTATGTTCCCTGAATATTCTTCCCTGCAAGAGGGTCTGGTGAGGTACCTATTTCTTGTCTCACTGTCACAGTCATTATGTGCACCAGTGAAGTTAGAGGTTTGCCAGGAATGACACTTTTCATTCGAGTTTGAGTAGGCAAAAGAGTCCTCCTTCATGTCCTGTTCGGTTCAAGGCTGCAGAGGGTTTCTGCAAGAAGAATGGAGTACAAAAGGAAGACCTGTATACGAAGACTGATGGTGAGCCAAACCTAGTGTTCCACAAGCTCTTAAAATGGTCGGATTTTTGTCATTTTCTTGTCTTGGAATCTTGCTACTGCATTAGACTTCAGTACCGTACCACGCAGTGAGTTTCTCTCTTTGGGTTAAACTGAGTTGCCGGGTTGTCGCTCGACGTCATGCCTTTCTTTCACATACCATCGTTCCCTTCCTTCTTCTATTAGTAGAAACGCATTTAATTGTCGCTATGAACTTTAACATCTCAAAACTCTTGTTGACTTCATTCAGGCAAGACAGAATATGTATTTGCGATTGTCAAGGAGCAAGGAAAACCTGCTGTTCAGGTTAATCATTCTCTCGACTCTGATCATTCTTAGTGTATGTGCAGTTATAATAGGTCCTAAAAATGATTTTGGTGTTTTATTTTCTCATGATTACCTAGTCTTAAATTTAACAATTGGTTGAATCATCCTGTCATGCAGGTATTAGCAGAAGAGATTCCAGCTCTCCTTGCCGACTTGTCCTTCCCCAAAACAATGCGCTGGAACTCTCAGGTACGCACTATCTATTTCCTTTTAGCTGATCTACCACAGAAAGAGTGCCTTCGTTCAGCTGCACTCTTTTCGTTCTTCATTGAATTTTAATACAAGCAAATTGCAGGCTTCTTATAGCAGACCCCTGAGATGGTTGCTGGCCCTGCATGGAGACACTGTCGTGCCCTTCACGTATGCAACTGTGCTTAGGTAACTGTGCCCATGACCAACTGGGTTTCATGAAGTTCCTGCCATCTAAATTATTCTTGACCGCAAACTTTCACCTGGACTTATGGTCGCAAGTTAGTTCTTTACATACTTCCTCTGTACTATACTAACATTTTAGTGAACTTTGTAATGTTGGCAATGTTGAACTAGTGGGAGATCCTCGAGAGTGCTTCGTAATTCTTTGCAGCCAACCATTCAGGTAGTTAATGACTGATGTGCTGCTTATTTATTTTCAAATGTATTGCAGCGGTGCTTGTTACATTGCCATTGCCACATGATTCTTTAGAGCAAGGGCTTCCGTGCAAGGGCTTTCCTTTTCTTTATTCTTTGTGTTTTTCGTTTCTCTGTGTCCATGAGGGGCATGTTCGTTGGTTCTAAATTGTATTGACCATTATCTTTGTGCGCGTCAGGTTGCCAAAGCAGAGGATTACTTAAAGGCGACGAAAGAGGCTGGGCTCGTTATTAGCATAAAGGTTCTTGTCTCTTCTAGTTGAAGCTTCCACTTTGCCATTTGGATTTCGCTAACAAAGTACCTATTTCTCTTGTTCCATGAAAAGTAAGAAAGCCCTTCGGTTTCTTGTTTTGTAACTCTGATTACTTAAGAATATTCCATAAACGAGTAACAAGTTGAGATAACGCAAATCAAAGTAATTTGAGGTGTATTGCAGTTTACATGTCCCGTGACTTCGCTATATGCACTCTGTAAGGTGATGGGAATAAGTTTCATTCCTTATTGAAGGAATTCTAAGAAATAATGATAGCACATCATGAGATGATCATTGTATAATATATCTCAAGGGTCATCTGTGCGCTCTGACGCTGTGAGTTTCTTACATCCTAAGTTTTGAAATCATTCGAATGGAGATGAGACAATTGAGCAACACAGTTCCTCAAACACAAATAGTGTAGGTATAGGAAATTAATTCGTGGTATTCTTGCATGTGGTAGGAGCGGAAAGAAACCATATGGATGAAAAGCAGGGAACTTGCTGCCAGTATAAGCGGTCAGATTCCAGATGAGTCTAAAGGTGAACTTCTTGAAGAGGTCTGACTTTCTAATCCTTTATTTTGTGGAAATGCATTCATTCAGCCATCTGCGCTGTTTCTTACTGTTTCGTTTCAATCACGCTGTCTTTGGTACATTTAAATTTGCTGGCCTGTGTAACATATTGTAGATTTATGTACCATAGATATCTAAAGAGTTGATTATTTGCAGGTGTCTAATTTAGTGGAATCTCCAACCCCGCTTCTTGGCTGCTTTGATGAGACCTTCTTGAAGTTACCATCCGACGTGCTTATCACTGTATGTTTTGCATTCACGATATTCTCATTTTCTCGGTCTTGCAGATTATGATTTTGAAATGGATTTTGGTCATTTTAACTCCCCTGCTTCTTTGTTGTGAAATACAAAATGACCAAGGTCTCAATTTTGCGCAGGTAATGCGGAAACACCAACGTTACTTTCCAGTTGTGGATCGGCAGAGCGGAAAGCTGCTACCGGCTTTTATTACGGTGGATACTAGATCTAACTTGAGCTCAGCAGTTACCCCTAGTTTCTTAACCGTATCTGAAGTGCGTATTCTGGTTGTGATAAACTTGTTTGTTCCTTGTTCCAGGTGGCCAACGGGCAGATCGATAAGGCTGTTGTTAGGAAAGGAAATGAAGCTGTGCTGAGGTAACAGACGTTTAAATTGTTGAATGATTTTGTTGGATCTCTGTGAAGCAGTGCACCATTATGCATCTATTATCAACATGTCTAACGAGTGGTTTAGAATTTAGTAACCCAAAGTGTTTTGACTTCATAGGGTATTATTTCTGCTTGATTCTGTTTCACCCGGTATGAGTGTCTGAGCATCCTGGAGGTATGTTAGGTATATGCGCTTTTGCTAGCGTTGCTGTGCTTACACGTGACAGTTCTCTTCATATTGTATGATTCATTCTTATACCTCTGTTGATTGTCCAGGGCAAGATATGAGGATGCAAGATTCTTCTATGAAGCTGACGTATCGAAGCCCCTTGTGGACTACCGACCTTTGCTGCAGGGTATAACTTTTCAGGTGCGGTAATGATATTTTCTGGTAGAATTCAAAGTGAATGTCTTGTTGATGTGTTAACTAGAGTTGATGCCTAGGAATCAGGTAGGGATTTGCGATACGAATCCTGGATTGAGACGCATCTTTTGATATAGTTGCAGACTTGTTTCGTTCTTTCTGTGGAATTAACTGTGGAGCTGGTGCAGGAAAAGCTTGGCTCCATGCTGGATAAAAGCAAGAGAGTGGAAAGCATGGTGGAGGCACTGGCATCAGCTTTGGGTCTTGATGAGGCGAACCTTGCGACAGCGCAGCAAGCTGCGCCGCTTGCAACTGCAGATTTGGCAACAGCCATGGTGAAAGAGTTTACTTCGCTAGCTGGAGTAATGGGTCGCCATTATGCGCTTCGAGAGGGACAGCCTGTGCCAGTGAGTCTATCGTCAATGAATTGGATTTTTGTTGCAAATTAAAGAGAAGTAATTTCTGGGTGTCCAAAATAGAAAGTCCACTGTGGAATCTATAGTCGCTTGTGTTAATTTTCGAACCATACTTCTATTTGTCCAAAGTGTTGGTTATGATTTTGAAAGTGGTCACTGTTGGCCATATAGGCACATAGGGGTTAATTCCAGTGATCATTTATGTTGATGCAGTGACTGCTTGTTATTCAAAGTTTTACGGTGTTTTAATGTTGCTACTGCGCCTCAGGTAGCAGATGCAATTTTTGAGACTGCTCTTCCACGCTCTGCGGGTGATTCTTTACCAAGGACTGATGCTGGCGTGGTGCTAGCTGTTGCCGACAGGTATTTATCAGAATTTCGGACCCATCTTCCACTTCTCAAGTTTCTTGCACGCAGTTCTCGCAGAAGAGTGTGTTGTCTGGTTCCAACTGGCAGTGAACTTTTTTTGGTATCGGAATTTATTCTTCAGTTGTTGCGCATATTTTGTTGAGTAGATTACTATTATCTTTTTCGTTCTCATTTCTTGACAACTGCGAATGTTTTGTGATGTGCAGGCTTGACAGTTTAGTGGGATTATTTGCTGTAGGCTGTCTACCTACTGCAGGCGCTGATCCATTCGGCCTGAGACGAAGTGCTTATGGCCTGGTATTTATGTTTACTCATGAAGTTTTTTCATAAGGACCTTTTGGATAGATTGGAACAACGTTGACTCCTATCTTTCTCTTGTGTTGTGTATGTGTGTCCGTATCCTTGCCATCCACACTGAGCGTAGGCATACAGTGGTGCACTATGAGAAGAACCTCATGGAGTTACCTTGTTGCTAGAGTTCGAGTGCTAGTGCGATCTGTGTTGTAAAGGGATCATTTTGTGTGCGCAGGTGCAAACTCTGGTAGCGAATGGGAAAGAGCTGGACCTTTCGCAGGCCTTGCGATTTGCTGCGGATGTGCAACCCTTGCCTATTTCAGTCGAAGTTATCGAAGAGGTTTAGTTCCTAAAATCTTGTCAACTCTAATTCCTGGATTAATTGTTCGCATTTGTGCTCACTTAGACTTGCTATGCTGTGAATCTCGTGGGGCCGTTTGTTTTTTTGATGTATGTTGCACGTTTGGTGTATGTGTATGCAGGTGTTGATATTCATAACACGAAGACTTGAGCAACTCTTGGTACTACTTCAGTCCTATCATCCCCTAGACAATGTGTTTCCAATTGCTACTTTAGTCTGTGATAACCGTTCTGGTTATTGCAGAAAAGATAATTGGTCTTGTGAAGATTGCAATTTATGTGAGCAAAATATCACACATCTTCTCTGTGTGCAGGTTGACGGAGGTGCCAATGTTGTGAACGTGCGATCAGTACTGTCTGAGCGGGGCACAGTTCCCACCCTTGCAGCTCGATCAGTGGCCCAGGTATCAGTCCCTGGTCACGCTCTTTCCTCCACCTAGTTTTAACTCGTGAGTGCCCAATGGCCAAAAGAGCTCATTCATGTATCTATAGGAAGTTGAAATGAATCATATACGAAGCTTTATGGAAGTTAGCAAAATTTTCCACTAGAAAGAAGACATCATACACAACATTTTTTACAATAGACATATGTTTTGAAGCTACTACATCAATTATTTCAATTTTTGCATGAGTTTGACTAGTGCAAGATCCGTTTCGCTTGTCTAGGTTTTGTGAACCCTTGGATGAAGGAAGATGAAAGTGGATAAAAGTTGAATCTTTGAGATCACTTGAAAATACTGTAACCACATTATATTACAATACTGAACTTCTGTATTGGTTCGTCTCACAAATTCACATATTTCTGGAATTAGTGTGAGTTGCTTTTATTAGTGATTGGTTCTGTAATTGATATAATTTGTGTACTAACTGACAGTGTGCTAGAGAAGTGCAATTTCTAGCCTGGGCACTTTGGAGTTAAGTCTGAAGTATCTCATCCATTCCACGTTCAAGTGACATAACTTTGTGACGAGGTCTAGGTGGCGTACATTAGCACTGGAACTTTGCTCAAGGAAACACACCACTCAGAATTTGTGACGCACTGTGGCTTTCCTGATCACAGTTGGAAACCATGGCCTCTGGAGAAGCTCTTAAGCGAGTTGTAGCGGCGTACGCCAGACCCACACGGATTGTTCGAGGAAAGAATGTTGATTCGTCATGGAAGGTGAACGAGGCTCTTTTCGCTGTTCCAGAAGAGAGTGCATTATGGGATGCTTACAAGCAGACTGCCTCTGTCTTGCATCCAGGTATACGTAGCAACACAGCTTCTCATGTATTGACTTGACTTGTTTCACGATTGTCGACTTCGTCGTTCATGAAAATGATGTTTGCTCATTTTGTAGAAATCAATCAATCAATCAGTTTTTTCACATAATTGTCAGGATGCCAGTTGGTTCTCATGACTGATTTGTTTGTTCTCCAGGGGTGGACATTAATGTTTTCGTGGAGGCCTCACAGGCTTTAGTAGAGCCCTTGGAAGCTTTCTTCAACAATGTCTTTGTCATGGCGGTAAGTGCCTTCTCTGCTGTTCGAAGTAGATGAACCTTGACTTAAGTGATGCGTTGTCATGTTATGGTTCTGCAGTTTAGTCTGAGGTTAGTCCCTGAAAACTTGGTATAGTCGGCGTGCTGACAATTATCGGTTCCTTGCAATTTGGTTGACAGGAAGAAGTAGATTTGCGTAACAACAGGTTGGCACTTCTCACAAGCGTGGCCAACTTGCCACGAGGCATTGCCGACCTATCAGTTTTGCCCGGGTTTTAGACCCCACACTTTTTACTATGATCTTGTGCAGTTATTCAACTTCTCCACGGTGCAGATAATTAGGTCCAATATCAGTTTGGAGATGGTGTGAATATATTCAGATAATGAATAGAAAAATTTAATACCTATGCATTCTCACCAGCGTTTTGGCTCTCACGCACCTCCTGCTAAGGTAGGAGGTGCAGAAACTGCCCTTTAAGGGCATATTGGCTTAGGATCTCTGTGCTGCAGATCAAAGCATTTTCTAACAAATTCTCTGGGAAAGAAGAAAGGGAGACACAATTTGTTTTGTAATGTTTAGACTTCAATTGAATTAGATATGATTTTCTAAAGCTTGTAGCAGTAGGATGCTATTGCTATATAAGTATTGGTAAAGATATGAAGGCATGCAAATTTTAAACTTGAACAATAGGGTGGAGGTTGGAACTATAAAGTCATGACACATGTCTTGATGTAGTGAGCAAGAAAGTAGGAAGTAGTGAGCAGGAAAGTAGTTATCAAATGGTTGGAATTGGGAGGCTCTATATATTGGACACAGGTGAAGGCCAACTTTTGGCCTCCAAAATTCTTAGTAATTTGAAGTTAAGGAAAAAAATCACAAAAAATTGGCAATGCCTATCATTTCTATCTTTCTATAGGATAGTAAATTTACATTACTTTCTACTGCTTGAGAACATGCACAAGATTGCTTAAGTGGTCGACTATAGGTGATTCTACCATAGTTTGTTCCTTAGGCTCAATGCCTCAACATCCTTAAAGAAGATTTTGGTTCATGGGAACCTGCTATGAAGTTGGGCCCTTGGAATCTGTTCTATTTGTTGAAAAGGATCTTGAGCTTCCTTTTCCTTTGACATTGCCATCATGCAGGAATTGGCAAGGATGGTGAAGCTAGTGTATTGATATATACCAGAGTGCACATAGGTTAGAATAATGGCTATTTTTTTTTTTTTTTTCATTTTTTATGAAGTGTAAAAGTGGCAATATAAAATGTTATAGTGGTCATGCTCCAATTTCAACATTCATCCACATATTAGATAGAAAATATCACATTAGTGGGCAAGCAGATATTGTTGTCATCTATAATCTGGCGATTTCATTTCAAGATTTTTTGTAGTGGTTGTTAAAATTTGAAGTTTTATGGCAAACAACTTTATAGTTTGTTGCCAATTTTTTAGCCAAATTATTTTTTCTTGGTGCAATCTGGCACCATATAAGGTAGTATGTTCTAAAAGCAACCATCCCTTTCAAATCGACACTATTTTTAGTTGGAGAATGGAGATGAGGTGATCCTTAAATGGACCTCTTTAGCAATTGAATGAATTGAGGAAAAATTATTTCTATATTGCAAGAGCCAATCATTGTCTTTGATTTCCGCACATCTCTTTACAAGTTGCAAGTGGATGGATTTTGGGAGACCTATGGCTACAAATAGGTGAATGTGCCTCGAATCTTTGAAAATTTATAAGTAATTCAAAAATGCTTGGAAAAATACAAAACCAATTGTGTTAGGTTTCATATCTATTTTTCTTTCTCTAAAAAATAATCTAAAAATATTTTTGTCCATGGAAACCTATGAAAAAGGCGGACCAGTCCTTAAATGGTTGCTTTTAGAGCATACTACCTTAGTCAAAATACAACATTGCGTTGTTGGATTGGCAACACCTAGTATTTGGAAGATGATTCTGTCATCATTTAGTGCAACAATTTTGATAAAAAAAAAGCAATGTTGGTGGAAAATAACCTAAAGGAGATTGTAGGGTTTGGGGCTTAGAGCAATCTTTCTAATCATGTCAAACAATTGTTGCATTTTATGTACCAATTGTGTGTTATAAGAGGGAATGAATTTGATTGCTAGTGGTGTTAATAAATTCTTGAATATGTGGTTGGTGTGATGATACTATGAACTTCTATTGCTGTGGACATTAGATGCACAACATAATATCTTAGTAGGGATAGTCACAGCCCCTTCGAGAAGTAAATTTTCTCACATAATACAAGAGTGGTGAAAGAAAGGGGAGGCAATGGGAAGCCATTGAGCAAGAAGGCATTGTGACACCCCTTCTAAACGTGAGTACCATGGTTCTCTTGGAGGTTGAGAGTAATTCACTATCATAAATACATGTTGGTGGTGTGGTGTGGAACGCAGGTAGCACATGCAACGTAGAAGGAGGACTACACTTATGGGTGGAAAGAAGACATGCATCAAGCAAGGTAAAAGTGACATAAGCAGAGTGCAAAATTGTCAGAGAAAACCATTTTCTAATTCATTCCTTCACCTCTGGAGCAAGAGATAGGTACTTCCCAAACCTCGGAGGTTGAGAGATCCGGAAACCACTGAAAAACACTTACAACATGGCATGCATCCAATCTCCAAGAATCTTCCGCTTCTTAGAGGGGGTGTAACTACTTCTAATAAGTTTGCTATTGATGGAGTGTTTGGGGTCTCACTATATGAATGTTACTTGTTTATATTGCCAACCTAGGGAACTAGTCTAGACTTAATGGAAGTGAACTTGTACATTACTTATTTTTGCATGGTAAAGTAAGAAGTTCTAATATTGCACATGCTCTAAAACCGCCCACATCCTCAAATGTACAATATGTGTACACGTTGCTTTTTCATAACCTTCAACAATGTACAAACAATGTGCATTTTAGGAGGTAGGCAATTTTAGAGCCCTATGTCATTTCAACTCCAACATTTTATAACTAATTCCACAAAAGCTCCAAAAAAAATGAAACAACTTGGTTTAGATGCAAATTCCACTTGTCTTTCGAAGAAAATTTACTCAAAAATATTTCAAGAAACTTCACCTCCCCAAAATTCAGTTTTTGCTGTTAGATGGGCGATTTCTGGACCTGTTACCTTATACCTTGTGCTTCAGTGATAATTTTTGAATTTTGATTCAGAGCTTGTACAATATTCTGTATTTCGATTTCAGATCCGGAAGAAAGCCAGAAACGAAATTCGAATTATTTCTGAACCCTAATGTACAGTAGCCTTGAGCAAATCCTAATTCACAAGTCCTGCAACTTGAAAAGAATACCGGTTTGTACTTACATAATATTGTACAATATTGAACAAAATGTCGTGGAAAACCTAGATAAGCGTCGTGGAAAACCTCTTGGAGCATCCTGCAAGACCAATCAACCTCTGTCAACTCAACAGAAAAACATGAAACCCCTACTACTGCAGATGGTATCCAAATAATGCATTCTTTGGAGCAATAGAGTTGTCCTTAATTTTCTGACAACAAAATGCAAAAATCCAACTATTCTAGTACTACACAGGGATCATCTTCAATTAGGTGTGATTACCTTAATGAACTCAAAAAATTCTATTCAACAAGAAGACAAAGGATAAGAGCTTCTTGTGAAGCATCCTGCAAAGATTACTTTACACTCTCAGGAAACAAAGTATGGGAGCCATTCCTGATCACCCCCCATAACCGGTTGTTGACTTTTCAATGCTAAGATGGCTCTACGCCATTGGCTAGCCGTCACCATTACCATCACAAGTTGCAACTCATAACCTTCTTTCCTTTCAACTTGCTTCCCACACCCTTGGATTATGAAGATCAAAGGTTGTGATTGAAAAGTGAACAACCGGTTATGTCCGATAACCTACTCACCGCTACCGCGGCTCGTCGGTTATCTAGTACATTTTGGCAGTGTAGGGTGCTTTCTTTCTTTCCATGCAGTAGAGGTGAATAGTGATCAGTTATGACACATTATGATTGGCTACTAGTCTCTCAATATTGCAACCAGCCCTTGTTGGAAATAGGAAGACCTATATGACCAATATGACCAATATGGGTCAAACAAAATCTTCAGCTAAAAATTTCATGGTAACTATGATTTGACAAAAGAAAATCTGAAAAATTATGGAATCCTTCCAAACTCTATTTTTGTACATGGGAAAATTTCCCCACTCAAGGACCACTCAAGGACCCCGCGCTCCAGATACACAGATACACATAATTGCTTAAGTGGTCGGAAATGGGTTGGCTCCCTTAGTACCATCCACATCACGTGTGCAAACATTGCACAGATTCTGAACCACATTCTACAAGGAGACAAAGGATAGTAGTTTCCTGTGGAGCATCCAGCCAACACTACTTCAATTCCCTCGCAGGAAACAAAGTAGTTTTCACATCCTGTGTGCAGAAATTGCATGGATTCGGAAAGAGGAGACGAAGAGCAACACCACCAAACAAGTGGAAGAGAGGGTGAGTGACGAAGAAACTCACATAGATCGAGAGCTATCGTTGCGAGTGCATGTCCCGTTGCACCCAGGCGCTGGACTCAAAGTCGGCGGAGATCTGGACCCGCAAAACCTCGTGCAAAATGCCGCGGTCCAAGACCTGGAACAACGCCAGGTTCTCGGGCTCGACCAAGGAGGCCATGGAAGCCATGCGCACAAGCATCTCGTCGCGGCGACGAAACCCGTTGGCCCATCCACCGATGCTCCACCACCTCAAGAACACCTTCCTGTCGCCCACTTGGCTCCTGGCCATGCACTCCTTCACTTGCTTCGCCTCCACACCCTGCTTGTCCCGAGGCCAAAGCTCAGCGCTACACCGTTCATTCTAGAGCTCAAATCTCTCAAATCTCTCAATTCTCTAGTCTGAGGAAGACGAGTCTCCAATTACAATGCATGAAGATAAGGTTTCAATCTCGTAAACCATTGCCCACCTTCAGCATTCAACGTTGGAAGCATCTATGAAGAATCTATGCGAGTGTGCTACACGGCAAGTTTTGTCCGACGGAGGATGAGAAGAGGCTACTTGGAAACTTGATTGTGTTGAACTCTTAAAATAGTGTGCCATAGAGGACATGAACCTTTTATATTTCTTAACCTAAACCTAAAAAATCGTGCATCATACACTCGACCGAATTCCAGCGAGATTGCAGCGGAAGGAGACGAACCTGAGCGCCGAGATGGAAGAGACAGTAGTGCAATCCGATGAGGTTGATGAGGACGTTGTGCACCGGCGTGAGGAGAAACAGCAGCACGTCGTAGAGCGCCAGGCCGGTGGTGGACAACAACATGAGCCCATTATGGTAGTCGGCCACCTCCACCGACTCGTGCCGTGTCCGCGCTTTCACCAGCTCTACCACCGCCTTCGCTCTTCGCCCCATTTCCATGTGCGAGTTGCGGTAAGTCGCTTGCCATCCCTGCATAAGCAAGCAAGCAAGCAAACACACATCAATTGGCTAATTAAACCCTAAACACCAACCTGGGATGAAAAGTGTTCAATTTGATTGATCGCACATTATTTATTCAGTCGAGGTCAAATTATAAACCACCAGAATCAGGGAAGAATCATTTGCAACTGCTGGTAAAAAGAGAGAACAAAATTGGACATAATGAAGTTCCTAAAATGACTTGCACAATCTGTCAAACCCTTAAAAGTCCAAGGATTCATGGCTTCAAAATGTTCAATTTGAGCCCCTTCTTCGTCCAAAATCGAAGACGCATTCTGTACCCTAACAACAAACACATTTTGTTCTGTGGAGATCACAATTTCTATGGACGATGAAACATTTCCGCGTTTCGTAATGATTTCGAATTTCGAAATTCAAGTTTGAAGGGGGCCAATTCAATTGATCATATTGTGAAAAATACAGTTCAGACGAGGTCATATTTTAGGTCACCAGAATCAGTGAAGAGCATTACGCATGTTGCTCCAAAAATTGAACCAAATTGACCCCCCCAAAAGTCCACAAAAAGACCTACTCCAACTGGCTCTACATAGGCCAGAATTGGACAGAACACCTGGGTCCTTTCGAGGTTAAACTTGAAATGTTATAATTAAGACCGATTACGAGTGTTTTGAAGCAGTCATAGTGATGGATTTGTGAATCTCAACAACCTGTCCAGGCATGGTGAACAATCGATGCACGCTGCACGACCGTGTGAGCTTGCACTCGCAGAGTCGTCGTTTGGGGCTCTCCTTGCCTCGCAGATGCCGTGATGACGAGATTGCCGTGGCCGTGGCAGTGGACGCCCACCGCCGGTGGAACAGACGGAACCACAACCCGTCGGAGGAGCAAACCAGACGCCAGGAGCGCGAACAGCTCTGCAACGAGCACAAGTCGCGCTCCGGAAGTAACCTCACAATTTGGTACACAACGTCAGTCGGAAGGGGACCGCTTTCAACACACCAGGAGCCAGGATCATCATCCGCCATAGCCCGTACTTCGATCTCCTACAACTGCCTAACCTCCAAAACACAATGCTCAACGGGAACCGAGAATAATTGGGTCCATCCTCAAGGAATTGAACAAGCCTTCCCTTCATCGTCCATTGCAATTCTTCGTATCCTTACGTCGTATCAGCTAACAATCGAACCCTAAGAAACCTAGACTACCTTCACAAAGAGCCTAAAATACTCGTCACGCCTCTACAAATCTCTGTCTCTAAGTCAGGGACTCCCTTTGGGACAATTAATTCGGAGGATCGGGTGTCGGTAACTAACACATCCAAGATTCTCTGCCGCGCAGCCGGGTCACTCTTCGCCTATCTGTCCTTCCAGCACATGAAGTCTCTCTCTCTCTCTCTCTCTCTCTCTCTCTCTCTCTCTCTCTCTCTCTCTCTCTCTCTCTCTCTCTCTCTCTCTCTCTCTCTCTCTCTCTCTTATACTGAATTCTGCACCAGATTCTTACGAGAGAAATTCTTATTCTGCATTAATTGTGCTCCGAAAGTCTTCGAGACAAATCAGAGGACCTGGTCTTCGTAATTAACATATCGAAAATTCTCACGCAACCCGGTCACTCGTTGCCTAAACTTCCAGCATGTGAAGTGTCTCTCTCTTTTCTGCTGAATTCTGTACTCGATTCTTACGTTAAAAACTCGTCCTCCCGAACAAATTGCCCTTCGACGGCTCCCGTACTCGATCTACCACGAAATTCGGAGGACCCAGTTCGTCTTGTCGCGAATTCAACGTTCACACGCAACCCAGTCACTCTTGACCTCCCTCTCTCTTATGCTCAATTCAGTTCAATGATGTACCCGATTCTTACTGGAAACCTTCAACCTGCTCTGATCGAGTCCATGATCGAAAAGCTGCTGCAAACCTACCGACCGGGCGTCGTGGCCTCGTGCACTCCCCAAATTATGAGCAAGCTCAACGAAAGCTATCAACGGACACACCACTGGATCTCGGTGTCCACTACCTTAGTTCCAAAAGCTAAAGAGTACTCACTCAATCATCACGCCAATAATATCCTGGGCCGGCTTCTCGGTGGGGCCGCCCTACACTGCTCTACGATAAGGCTAACCTTTCTCTCACTTGGTTTTCAGGATCCTGGAATATTGGGCGCTACTTACGGTCCGTAGCTGATGTTGCAAGTTTCCTTGCAGTGACTGGGAAACTCCACCCTGCACGAGATGCTTTCCACATTCAGGTCGTAATATTAGTTTGTTACACGAGACTGTTTCTGAAGTCCGTCTCCTCGAAGAAATTGCGTTTCATTATCTCGCGATCAAATTCAATCGCATGAATCTTACAGCTCGGGGTGACTGATTCCCATGCCTGCCTGGGTCCCGAAGAACAACAACGCAGCTATTGGAATTGTGCCCTCGAAACAATGCTTTCTGGGGTCGGAATTAAGGGAAAATTCTGAACTATCAAAGAATGGGAAGGAAGGATTGTAGAATCTGGCTTCCATAACATAACATAATGCAAGTAGGACTACTTCTGACCATCTTTCTCAGAACTTGGGACAATGGAATCTCGACAAGGATTATGAGCACGTCTCTTCAGTCAAGTAGAAATTGCGACCAGGCTTCAATATTGCGCGTGCCGCTGCTGGTGCTGTCATACAGTGACTACAAGGTGACTGGTAGCAGCATACCATCAAAACTGAGCTGGACATCCAGGCCTTCACTACCGAGCAGTTTTGCAAGTTGAGCGTTGATCTTGTCGTGGTCCATCGTGTGCATCATGCCTGCCATTTCAAGGTGTAGAACTATACAATTAAACGTTGCATTCAAGTTAATATTGCAGACAATCTGAGCGCTTGTTTCGTTTTACTCAACATATGTTCATGACATTATCCCTTCAATAATATCAAAGATTTCACACAAGTTATTCAAATTCCAAAACTCCGTGGTCTCTATGATCGTTGCCGTACATGACAACGCCTTCAGTTCAGCAGATGAACATGGAAGTCTGGACAAGCATATATACCTGTAAAGAGTGTTCTCTTTGGTCGAATTTTCCTTACTTCATCTAGAGCCTGCAAAGTCATACTCGAAAACAGAGATCTCAATGCTCATACAAAGAGCAGTTCGTGACAACACTATGGACATCACCACCAGTTCTAAGCTTTCAGCAGTAAGTAGCTAAGGGCTCCAGAAAATTTAATTGGAGCCCATGGGAGAAGCTGACAAGACGAAAAAACAAATAAATGTTAAGTAGTCCTATCTTTAAGACCATTTCTTCGTTTGACCATTTGGTAGGCCAGTGTATTTGGAGCACTCCACAAAATGAAAAAAAACACTCAAAGAACGTTGCCATTTAAGCATCCACGTCATTTAGTCATCTATTATCAAGATTCTTCTCCATGGCTGTTTGAACAGAGTGTAAAGCCCTTAAGGAGAACTCCCCAATCACATTGCTAGATTTTTGTAAATCAATATGCTTGAAGTGTCACTCTTGTCTGGACAAACGTAACCGAACCCTAAATATGGACACCCAAATTCAAGTTTCATCGTGCTCACCGCAGGCATTCCGAAATGGGTTGCACTAGATCGGTCCGGTCTTAAGGCGTCCTGCAAACAACGAAACAAAGCCCTAAAAAGGCTGCTTCCATTTTGGATGTGTATAACAAATTAAAGCGCTTAGATACGCATTTCTGAAGATTTTAGTACGTAATATACGTCCATTCAATGTTTCAAATTAGAAGCACGCATAACGGAAGTAGGATTTAGGCCATTTAAGAACGTATACGGTACCAGAATGAGAAGATCGCAATTTTCCAAAAGGGGGTATGTCTCAGCAGGAATCTCGCTTGCATCACTGCACGATAATATTGTGACCTCTTCAGCAACAAATTTCCATGATCGTAGTATAGCAAGTGCATTAGAGTTCGATTCTTAAATTCAACACTATTTTAAAAATGCAATGAAACCAACAAGAAATGACTTGCCAACACCTAATTCACCACATTATTCTAGATTCATCTTTACTTTTTCACTGAAACAAAGTCAGCAACTCGGCATCCCCACTTTTTAAAGAATTTAAGACAACTCTATTGGTTCAACACTCCACAAGGTTCCTCGGGTGGGTCAAGAGATGGTGTCTGGTTGAAGGCGTGAGTAAGCGAAAATATTAATATAAGTTGACATAAAAATTACCTGATGTAACAAATGCCACCAATGCGAAACCCAAGAGACCGATAGCCTGGTCCATGCCAAACAGGCAATGGAGTCACCTGGTCAAGACCCAGTCACCAGCCAGGGAGAGACACGTCACTCTTGGCCCAAGAACAAGTACCGGTATACAAACATTTTTTCAAACTAAGTTGAGAGCCTCAAGCACAACTGCGAACGTACCTTGAGGCCATGTACTTGGAAGGGCTCCTCATTCATTGGAATGAACTGCAATTTGGTCACAGCTGTCCCCTTCATGATCACGCTTGTGTCCACCAAATAGTAGTGCGATTTGGCCATGACCTACATCATTTGTCTCCGTTAGAAATTTTCTGACCTAAAGAGAGAGACGTCAACTAAACTCAAGTCACTCAAGTACACAGAAATAATGCCAACAACAGTTGCAGGCAGAAAACGGAACTGCACTAAATGAGACAGACTGAAAAGGCAGCCTACCGTTAGATCACGGAGACCCACATATATTGGAATGTGAGGCTGGACATTATTGGTCCAATCCCGCAGATCATCCAACCCTGCAGTCAATCATTCAAATTGATTGAGGTTTCACAAAAGGGCAAGCCAATTTCACGTTGCGTAACCAGCCTTGTTACAAAGAAGCTGCCCAATTGTGCTGAAGCTACCTGAACCTCCAAAGTACCAAGGATTCACGGTTTTTAATTCAATTGATCACTATGTGAAAAATATAATTCAGATGAGACCAGATTCACGACTTACCACCGTTGGCATCAGCATGAGCATGTGTGATAATCACTGCATCTAGATTTCTTATCCTGCACAACAGTTGATGAGATGTCCACTTTATCATCCCCATAGAATACATGATGACCAGCTGGAACTCAACGGAACAATGAACAAATTTGGTGGACTTTCTCTTCACCAAGGTTAAGGTATTGTGGAGAGAATCGTACCCATAATAGGGAAACCATTGCATTGCGCTGTGATAGAAGAATCTGGCAAATCATCAAAAAACATGTTACAACATGTCAAAGAAGACATACAAAAACCTCAAAGGACTTCAAACTACCAATGGATGGGGACAAAGGAAGGTGGAGTCGTACTTGCCAGCATCAATAAGAATGTTGAGCAGACGTCCATCAGGAGCCAAGTACCGCACCATCAAACTAGTGTTGCGTCGCCTGTTTTTGTTTCCCAGCTGAGCAGCGGCCAGGCACACCTGTGCACACAAACGACACGGAGTCATGAGCCTCCAGCCAGCACTCTCATGCTGAAAAAGAAATCCCAATCTTGATCCACATCCTCAAACCTAAACCTAAAGTAAAGAACGGAGAATTTCAGCCTTACATGTATTCAAGAAATTCAATACCTGCGCACCGTCTGCAAATTTCGTTTCATTACAAATTGCTGGTGATTAACCAAGCCATCTGGAATCTTAGCTAAATGAATTTTCATTGCCCTACTCCTGATATTGTCCCAGCTCATGAGTTTGAAGACTCACAGGACACGACTTCGCCGGATTGGTGAGACAACTAACGCGAGGAATGCCTTCACTAGTGCCCGTTCCCAAGAAAAGAATCTGCGAAGTGGTGGGCGGGCTTGCAGCCTGGCTCCCCAGCAATCCATCCACGAAAGCACCCGACTGTGCAGCTCTCTATACAAACAAGGGACAAGTTCATTGAACAAAATGGAACAAATGGAACAACATCTTTCAATAATCTGAGCGAACGAGCAAAAAAATTCCAATTCGGCGCTCAATTCTCACCACCCATTCAATCAAACTAAATCAATCACACCCCATTCCATAAGACGCACTGTAACCAGCTTTCTAGCAGCTGCAAACCCTAACCTTGGATGCAGCATCCGAAACTGCAGCAGCTCCCGCGTCAGCGCGTATGGCCTGCGAGCTCCATGCCCTGGCGGAACACAATTTGGGTTTAGGGTTCATGCCATAGAAGCTCTTCGCACAAGTCGGAGTGGGAAGTATCGACAAAATCTTGAGCACCGCCATAGCTGGGCTGCTGTTGCTGCTGCTGCTGTCGCTATTTCCCCGGGTGACGATGCGAACAAATCCAAATCCTCGCAACCCAACAGCATGCATTTGCAAATTTGCAAGCTCCCTGTCTCTTACTGCCTTGCTACAAGACCGGAAAGTGTATATTCTCTCTGTGTCCTCGTTAGATGCTCCGGCAATTTTGTGAACAAAACTGTAAGTTACATAAATCAACGGGGTTGGCTGTCTCTCGGGCCAGCCGATCCTGTACTTGCAGGACAGCAAGGCCTGGACGATGGTGATGAAGAGGCTCAGTATCTACGCAGTGCATAGATCTCGCAGCGCATATTTGAGCACTTGATAAGACCAGAGTTGCCAGGCTCATATGAGAAAACGTTGAAACTCTGGTGACCATTTGGTGTTTTTGAGGAAATTGGAATGTGTAAGAGTTGTCTTTGCCTTCTGCGTGTTTCAGAGTCAGAGATCAAAAGTATTTTAAATTTTATGTGAATCTTGGACATTGGCATTGATTGCAACAATTGGGACTATCATTGAATGAGGGGCGTGAATGAGGGTACGCCTTTTGAAATTGAGTTTGTTTGAAGGACTAGAACAGCTAGCGTCACCGTAAAGGATCATGGTATGGTGATCATGCCAGTTGTTTGCATTCTTCAAGTAAAAAACAAATGTGACAAAGTACAATGCTTTCTAACCGCTAACCCCTAAATCCTAACCCCTAAAAACCCTGAGTCTAATGAGCGAGCGAAGGGCGTGACAAGAGATCACACGTGAAGGACACGAGCGGTCAATTCCCAGGCAACAATTGCTGCAGCATTGGCTGGAAAAGCCCGAGTAAGAGTCGGACCTATTCCTGCATACAAACCTCGGATGCCAGCCTGCTTGTAAATCTGCATAGCGCAATCAAAAGGAAATTAGAACTACAGGATGCGCATGACAGACAGAGAGAGTATGCGAAAAACAATCAGAGAATTCATGGATAAGAAGACAGTTGCAACGTACCAGTTGCAGGTGGTACAGAGGATTCCGACTGGTGCTCAAATTCCTAGCTGTTTGTATTCTTGTCTTTGCGACATCAAATGGTAAGACTCCTGACCAAAACTGTAGAGCACAATCCAACAACTACTTGTGAGATTACAGTCATATTTTCTGAAACACTTAGCGAGAAAATAATAGACAGAAAAGAGGACAAAAGGAGACTGAGATCGTACATAATAGCAAATCAGTCAAAGAAGAAATGTTGTTCTATGATCATCACCTGTATCTGCTTCATACAGATTAAGAGTGGAATTTATCGAGCTAATATAAGAGAGATTAAGCTATGATCCATGTGGACTCACCGCAACACCTGCTAATCCACCAGTGATGATGCCAATTCCTGCCTCCAACAATGTGTTGGCCACCATTGACTGAGTGGAGGCCACCTCATCTGTTTGCGATGGAGTTTTCGCACGATTTGGATCAAGGCCAAAGGATGTGAACAAGTGGTAACGTGTGGTCTCGTAGGTGGTAAAAAACAGCATATTGCCACACGTCTCCCGCATCACTGTGGCTGTTCCTCCCCGAAACAGTCCATTGATCTGATCAAAAATGAATCCGCATTCAAAAGGTATTAATGTCACAGAAGTTTTATCTAGGAAAAAATGCCAGAACCACATGGATACAGGTAATTAAACCTACAAGAAGCACTGAAGTTTAGGAACGCACTCCTTCATTTTTCAGGATTTTACGAACGCAATCTAGCGGTCCAGCATAGTGAGTTTGCCCGACAGCTTGCACCATATCTTTCGCCTGTACTTGAAGTCGACACTGTACATACCACACCCTCAGCATTCAACTAATCATAGCACCAAAACAATGAGCAAATGTCACAGAAGTTATGTCACATAATATTCTAAGGTAGAAGGTCCATAAATCGCCCATTTAAGAGTTGAAACTGAATTTTTGAGAGGTGAAGCTTCTTGAAATATTTTTGAGTACATTTTCCTTGAAAGACAAGTGGAAGTGGCATCTAACCCAAGTCATTTCATATTTTTTTAAGCTTTGTGGAATTAGTTATGAAATTTTGAAGTTGAAATGGCATAGGGCTCTAAAATCGCCCACCTCCTTAAATTTATACTGTTTGTATATTGCTGAAGGCTATGAAAAAGCAACACGTACAAATAGTGGACATTTGAAGAGGTGGGCGATTTTAGAGCCTGTGCGCTTTTAGAACCTCATACCTTAGAGTAGTTTACAGTTTACACTCTATCCACTAGAGCACGAGAAGAATCGGAAGAACAAAAATATTGAAGAACTCACCTACCTTTGAAACAATGTATTCCACTGCCAGGCATGACATCACTGTCAGATGAGCCCCCACGCAAACATGCCGACTAAGGACTAGTTGAAAGGAAAACCAAAGATCTAACATGAGCCACACATGCCCTTTGCCAACATAACATGAGTTCAAGATTGTTCACAACAGGAATCCAGATACTTGATTTCTTGGCTCAATATACATTGATTCCAAGAGAGGTTCACCTTGACGAGTTCGGTGGGGCATAAAATGAAACCCACACCAGCTCCAGCGAGACCTGCTGCAGGAAGAACGACGTGCAGTGGAGGCTTCCCGTTCAGCAGTTCATCGCCCTTTCAGCAAACATAAACAATGCCATCCATGCCACCGCATCATCAGGCCTGCGTTCCAAGCCGCACATATTATCTCAAGCTACTACGGGCATCTGCTGCACATGGCCTCATCTATGAGCAAACTTGATTCGGAAATACTTGAAAAAAGCTACTGACTTCATGCGACGCAACTACACGGGCTTTGCGTAAAGCATTCTCAAACTCTTTAAAGGAAGAAGAGGCTCACAATTGGTCTCATATTTTTGTAGCAGTATTGAAGAGTTTATACAGGGATTTCAATTGTTCAAATAATTATCTCTTTCAAATGACACAAAAATTTCCCCATTGTTAGATCTATTGACTGAATCGCTCTTGTACCTGCAAGCTAGCTTTGATTTGTGAGTAAGCTCCAAACAGAACCGAACTTTCCAGAGAAACACCCACAAACGATGATGTAGCTCCTCTGTAGAGTCCCTTGGGCTGATGACAAAAGTCCACATACATCAGCCCTGAATCTTCATTCTGCTATGTCAGAGCACAAGCTAATAGACCAACATTCACTCAACGCCACTGAACCCGAATCCCGTTCCACATCAAGCATCACACAAACAAACAGCTGCAAGAGAAACTTAATGAAACAGAAAACTGTGTTGAAATACTTCTAAAACCCTAAATCACATCCCATCACATTGTCTACTAGTAATAGAAGTAATGAAAAGAAACAAGCGCAAAATGCGTACCCCTTCGGTCTTCAGAATATGAGAAGTGCACTGCATCGCATTCCGATACCTCTGGCTGTGAGCATCTGTATTCTGTGTTTGTAGCTTCACCTGCAATGCCAACAACAAAAACCAACTAATAACTACAAGGATTCAATGCACAAGCAGCACAACTGGTGAAACACAAATAGATTAAAACAATCATCAACCAGTGATAAAGAAAAGTTCCCACAAGAAACAAGTGGTACTCTAAAATTTTAGTCCAGGGCTCGATCAATGTTGACTACGGTACTAAAAGTTAAATCTCTCAAACTTCTCAGCCTTGTGCTTTACCTTTATGGTATCAAAGGGATGCCCAATAAAAACGGTAGCGACACCGGCCGCGAGGCCGGCGATATAGTCTTTGGTAGCGTCCATAATCTGTCGATTCAACTGTAAGTAAGCTTCAATCCCAATACTCTCGTAATCCTCAAAACATTAAAGGAATTCACAACGCCGCAAGCAAGAAAGCACGATCTCAAAAGAAGTAATGCTCACAATTTCGTACCCTCACGTGCTCCCCTTATTAGTATCTTGACTTCCCCCTCGCACGCCCCATCCTGAACCTCTCCCCCCTCTCCTCAATTCAATTCGTCACCTGCAACCAATCCCCAAGCCAAAACCCAACACACGCATCAGAACTGAAATTACTCCGATTACGCAACACTCACCATTCCAACAAAAACGCCACGCAACGAAATCCAATTCTACCTACAAGCTAGCCCTCTCTCTCTCGACTAGACACCCACTGTACTGTACAAAACCACGAAATCCTCCATCACCACATCAATGCCAATCGCGAGCGTAGATCAATCACTAACAAAACTAAAGAACATCAACAGAGACTCACACCAGAATTGGTGCACAAAGAAACACTCAATTCGCAAAGGAGATGTGAGCTTTCTAATGAAGAACCCGTGAACCGATGAAGATAGTGAGCACCCAAAGTCGCATTCTCCTCCAAAGCGGCGAAGAAAAGATCCTTTGGTGTCTGCTTGTGCACTAATAAGTACAAGACTTCGAAAGGTTTGTAATCTATTTTCGGCGGAACTCATCAATATACCGAGTACTCACCCCCATTTTTTAAATCTTCAAATCTCATCCATCCGTGCACTCAGACTCAACCGACCTCATTCACACGCGCACGCAAAGAGATTCTTGATGAGTCAGAGCCATGTGGCTCCATTGTCCTTGATCGTAATTGTTCAAAGGTTTATTAGAATATTGCTGAGGTTTAGGAAGCTCCGTCAGAGGGTTTGTTGGCGGCTTCCTTCTTGGTAGCGATGGTGTGCAGTCGAAAGTCGATTTGATTTAATTGCATTATTTAGGACTTGAGGAGCTCGTCGTCAGTCATGGTGTTTGGCATCACATGGGGCGAAGTGGCGCTCATTCTCGGCGCAAGTGCAGCGCTCTTCGGTTGGTTTCCATCCTTTTTTTTTCTCGCTTTTCGTTCCGTTTTTGCATTTAGGGTTCCCCTTCACAAATGCGTGCCGTGCATTTTGGAGGCTTTCTTGGTGATGTTTTGACGGCAATTGGGCTGATGCAGGGCCGAAGGATATTATCATCATCGGAAGAGCAGCAGGAAGATTGACAGGGAAAGCGGTAGGCTACATTCAAAGCGCGCGCGGCCATATCGCTCCTATTATGCAGCGATCTGAGATCAATACAGTGCGTGCATCTCCTCCTTGTCTCTGATCATATTTTTTCTCCTTGGTACGCTATTAAAGCCCTTTGGATTGGAGGGCTTGAGTGTCGAAATCAAAGCAGAACAGGGCAAGGGTTTAGTGTAATTAGGGTTTCATGGAATCCTATCGAAGCACACTGGATTGAAGTGCTTCAGTGTGGAAATCAGAATCAGAACAGGGCAAGCGTTTATGATGATTTGGGTTTCATGGAAATCCTATGGAAACACATTGAATTGGCGTTCTTGAGTGCCAAATTCAAAGCGGATCAGGATATCGCCTGTAGGGCTCAGTACAATTAGGGTTTCATGGAGAATCTCTTAAACTTCCCCCCTTCTCTGAGGATATTTATTTGATTTTTCCAATCTTTTAGTTTCTTTGGGGTTTCTCCACATAATGGAGGGACTGAGTTGGAAGAAGCTTGTTACAGGTTCATAAGGAGTTGCGTGAGACGATGGCACAGCTGGAAGCTATTCGCCATGAGATGAGGACCGGCATCTCTATAATGAATCCGGGTCCCTTGACGAGTCATGTTTTGGAGAATGTTGTTCCTACTCCTTCGAATCCTGCACAATCATCAGAGAAAGGTAAGCTGAAGTTGTTTACGTTTTCATATCTTTGAGGGCTCTGAAACCTTCAGAAGACCATATTTTATTGAGGTGTTGAGAGGTTGGGTCTGATTTTGTTACGAGGTTTCTACTTTAATGGCGACATTTCAAAACTAGCAAAGTCTTTCAAAGTCTTTCAAGGTCTTGGCTACTTTATAAATTGTACCTTCATTAAAATTTGAACCAACATCATGTGCAACTGGGGGTTGAGATAACAAGCTTAAAATAATCCATTATTAGATAACTGAGGGATGTACTTGAGGTAACAAGTGTCCAATCAACCTCAAAAGAGGCTGCTTGAAACCTTGTTATCTCAAGAATAATACATACGAGCCGTATAAAGTGTCGCCTCTTCATGCTCACTCTTATTTGGACTACTGGCAAATTTGGCATTGAGCAAAGCTGAGGTATAACAAACAAGAATGATATTTGCACTAATCAAGGTGTAGGGTTTCAAGCTTGTGGCAATCTAAAGTGGCCCCAATTTTGTGTTCGGATTGATGTTGCAGGAACTGAAAACCCACCTGATTTGAACCAACGTACACCGGTGAGTCATGCCATTTCTGGCGTGGCCAGTGAAGTTTCTCCAACGCAGGTCAGTCGTTTTCTGCGACCACATGTCTTCTTATACGAGGTTTTACTTCTCTGTTGGTGTGCTTTTGAAAGAATGGTACTCCGTACATTAGATGTAGAAGGAAGATCGATTGCATGTCGTTGATTTAGGATTCAGGGTTTAAACCCCTAAACCCTAAATCTCTAAACGCTTTGGAAATCACTGCAGTTCAAGCTCTTATTGCGTGAGCCCTGTTTACAGATTTTCATGCAGATGCAAACCTTGCAAGCTGCCTCCAAACAAGATAAGCCACCAGCAGCTACGAGCGCTGGTGCTTCATCAGCGTCAGCTTTTGCTGCTCGGGTTGGAGGGCAAGTTGGTCTTGCTTCCGTCATTCCAGGGTCGCAAGATTCCAAGCTCTCAAATGGGCAAGTTGGAATAACTCCAGGTCAAGAGCTTGTGGTGCTGCCTATCTCTGCAGTCGAGGCGGGGCTTCTGCCTTCCAATCAAGGTATTTTGCAATTTCTCTAAATCGTAAACCCGTTTAAACAAATGCATTCCACGGTTTAACAGTTTCGTACACGGCAACTTAGTTTCTTGCATATTTTGGTGCTGCTCCTCAATTTCCTAATGCCAGTAGTACGTGATGACCCCTATATGGGGGTGGATTGTAAAATAGATATCTCTATATTTTAACTACATTTTGGCAAAAGTAATTGTACCATCATGCTCAAAGGCATAAAATTAGTCATAGGGTAGGATCAAATAGCAAAACCAAATTACAGTTGTTTTCTGTATTGTGAAAGATTATTGGAATGGCACAATAGGATGTCTAGCAAGGTTGCTGGGTACTGTACCTTGTCTTCTGAGGTGCTGGCCCAACAGTAGTTAGTTACCGTGACTTCCCTTGGTGATGACGTTCTTTTTTGTGTGAACTTGCTCACGTCTTTGACTCATTCATATGTTTTGAGAAGCTCCTCTTAATCTTTGGAGTCCTGTTGTTGAATGCAGAGCCGATTTCGGGCGCTGCTGATATTGTGTTCGCATCGATCGTGGAGAGGAAAGTTGCCTTCCAATCCAAACAGTTTCTCGAGGAGAGAGAAACCTGACTTTTCGAAGATTGCTGGATTATGGAACATTCGTTTTCCGTGTATTTGACCCAGGTAAGAAAAGAAATTAAGTCCCATTCACACTTATATAGGTACAACCTCTCTTAATGCATGGTGCCAGGACTATGCACTAAGAGGTTTATGCATTTGGAGAGGCCACAAATACTGTAAACATTTAGTTTAGCTTCCCATCTTGAATCATGCGCAGGCCCACCTACTATCTGTAAACTTTCTTATTACATGTTATGCAATAAGAGAGGATGCACTAACAGAGGTTCTACTTGTAATATCTTGTTGAAATTGATCTCCTGAGTTCAAGTCTGTCACACTTGCTAATGCTTTAATATTCATTGCTTCTCTGTTGCAGATTCAACCAAGTTGTGGTACAGCATTTGAGCATCCGCAATTTTTCACCAAGACAAAGGCACCTGGTTATTAATCTCTTATTCATGCCTTCTCAAACAGAAATTATCATTTTGTTTAGACGTCAGAAATACTATAGATCAAATGCTGTTAAGCACATCCGTGTAAAGAGAAAGAGCAAGGTTTCCAGGTGTAAGAGTGAGCAGATAAGGCCAGGCTGTGGTAATCTTTAATCCTTGAAGGATGTGATCCCCCATGACCAAGGTAGTCACCAAAATGCTCCAGTTATTGGACCAATGGGTGCATTCTTTGTTTCTATAGTGAACATTGAAGTCGTCCATTGATCACTTTTTGGCCTCATCATCCTTTAACCCCAAAAGGACCCTGAGGACAAAATGTGTCTTTGACCAATTTTTGAAGTTAAATAAAACCTTACCAAACTACTATTTTTTGTAATTTATATTTTTGATAAATTATTTTTGAAGTTTAATTTTAGCTTCAAAAATCTGATTTTGAAAATGATTGATTATGATTTTTCTATTCAAGATTTTGTGCACGGGTGTCCATTGCAATCTTGACTTTTGTAGTGTTGAGGGCTCTTGGGAATGAGCCTCAAATACACTAGATCTTTGAGAAAAAATCACATTAGAAATTCATCCAAAAAAATTGTAGAGTAGATTTTGAGAAGTCATAAATTGATTGGGGTTATGCATGTTAGGACCTTCAACCTCATATTTTTTTGGTGACCAACTTTTTAGATTTGACATGTGAAAAGAAGATTGAAAGACTTCAAACCACTTTCACAGTTTTAACACCCTCATGATCAAACATTATAATCTTTCAATCCGCAAGAGATATTGTTATGTTTTCATTTCTAATGTGATGTCTAACATGTTTAGTTTGATTTTATACGGTTAAAATTCAAAAAAATTTGATACAACTTATCAAAATTTTGCCTTTAAATCAATTTAGAACAAATTCCTAGAAGCTCAGGATTTCCAGGGTCATTTTGGGGTTAAGGGTTAAAATTGTGTATAGTGTAGTCTTTTATGGTCTATTCATATTATGAGAATTGTTATTCTTCTTAGGAAATGGCTACATTGATTTATCCTATTAGTGAGGGTGCAAAATTAGTCACTATAGGAAAGAGAAATTGTGGATGCTAGTGCAATAGAAGTATATTTCAACTTGTATCAATTAACACCTAAAGAACAAAGTCTCAAGGGATGAATAAAGTTTTAGTAGTTTCTTGTGTTTTCAATTTTTGGCATTATTCTTTTAAACATTTTTTGAAGATTGAAAAGTACGTAGCTAATGGGGAAATGTAATTTTTGTTTCAATTGGTGTTTGTGAGGAAAAGTTATATCAATCTAAGGCTAAAATGGAGTTTTTTGGATAGGACAAAAACACATCACAAAAACTCAAAGTTTCTTTGTTTTTTTTTAATTTCTTGTAGAAATTAATTTTGTATATTTGAAAAATTTTGATTCTTTCTATTTGGACTAGTAATGAGAAAACTATGTAGAGTCTTGTTTTTCAAGCAATCGAAACAATTTCTCAAAAAATAACTTATAGGATTCATTTTTTAATTTAATTTTTTTAATTTTTAATTTAAAAAAATAAAAATAAAAATAAAAAACTACATAATTTAGTTTGCTTGCTAAAACAATTTTATGTGTATTGGATTAGTGTATTTCAATTCATCTTAAAACTATCAGTGATATATAATTTTCTTTTATCTTATTTTGACTTCTATTTAATAATTTTTTTTAAGAATTAAAATCAAATTTGTTTGTTTATGAATTTTGTTTCATGAACTTTCAATTCAATTCTTCAACATAACAAAATTTAATTCTAAATTTATAGTACAAAATTTTTAAGTAAAAAGATTATAAGCCAAAAAATCTAGTCAAATAAGGTGTATAAAAAAAAATCATTTGAAACACAAATATTCTACAATCTACAATTTCTTCCACACAATTTCTTATTAGCTTAGCGCTAAGTCCTGTGTTTAGATATTAAAAAACAAAACATTAAGGAGTTTGCACTTTGTAATGGAAATGGAAATTTTGATGAAAAAGAGACCTTGGTCTTTTGTAGGTTAAATATATTGTAGTGTAATTTTGGCAAGTTAATGTTACACACATTAATAGAATAATTCACTGTAGAAGCATTTTGTGCTCACTCTTCAATAAAAAGATAACAACAAGGTATGGTTGTTTATTCTACTAGTAAAGGTGCAAAAGTAATGTCACCAATAAAATTTCATTTTTGTGGAAATTATTACAAAATAATAAATAATTTTTCCATTATCTCTAAGTTGAACTATTGTAACTTGAGTGATTTAGAGCATTTTCAATTCATACTTGATGTTTCAACTTGTAACCAATCTTTTATTAGAGTCTTGTATAGTTGTGAATTTTTAGCAATTATTGTCCCAATGCAAAGTTGGTCTTTACCCTATAAAGATGCTACAGACTTAAAGATGCAATGGATGACTTCATTTTTAATTATTAACTATAAAAACAAAGAATACACCTATAAGTCCAATAATCACAATATTTTAGTGGCTACCTTGATCATGGGGGGAGACATTCTTAAAAGGTTGAAAAAAAAAAGAAGAAAAAAAAATTTTATTTAAAAAAAGTAGTTTTCCAATTTCTAAACAAAGCTTGAAAAGGACTGATAACAATACACTTTCTTGTAGTGAACTACCTCAAAGGATCCTCATACCTTGTCCATATGTCAAGTCTGGAAAAAATAATGTAAGGATCTTGATTTCCTAAAGCAAGGTAATTGTTGAGTTGGGCTACTTTTAACCTCTAAAGGACCCTCGAGACTCTAAGGAGCTTGAAAAGACCAAGGCCATTTATGTTGAAAATTACTCAAAACTATCATTTTTATTGCGTTCACCTAAGAAAACAAAACAAAACAAAAAATCTATAATCTAACTATAGGATCTTGTAATTTACTTGTTTAAGATTATGTTATAAAAATTTCACTTGGAGAGGTCACTCTATGCATTTATACAACCCACGTGTGGCAAGGATTTTGGACCCTCTATTTACTTTTTCAAATTTAAATAAAAGAAAAAAAAATATGAATAGATTTCCCTACTTTGAAAGTTTACATTATGAATTATTGATAATTTTATACGTAAATTATAATTAGATACAAATTTTTGAAGTAAAAAGATACACTGTAAAGCTGAAAATAACTTTCACACCTCTATATTAAATAAGAAAAAATTGTTAAAAAAATACACAAAAAATTCTCAAAAATGAGTCTCTGTTGAAAGTTTATATTTCTTGAATATTGATGCAATGGTTGTCTAAATGTGTTCTCTATAAATACTTGAGTTGAAAAACATGTAATTTTAGTTCATTTTTCAACCTTCTCTAGAAATCATTTCATATATTATTTGGATTGAAGATTTTGGCAATAGAATCTCATAATCTTGATTAAACAATGCTCAAAATTGTAGGCTAAAATTATAGTTTATTAAAAAGTAAATAGAAGGTCAAAGATCATTCAGCTGCACGTGGTATACTATAGATACACTAAGTGACCTCCTCGGGAAATTTCATGAAGTTTGATTGTACAAATTGGAAGATATTAGCATTCCAAGTTGGAAGAAAAAAAATTCAGAACAATGGCCTACAATTTTAGACGGCTTTGACCTCTGTTTGTAGAAAATTTTAGCACTAAAGACTTTGAATTTAAAATATAATTGTGTTGAAGAATTGAGTTGAAAGTCTAGATTAAAAAATTAAAAAAAAAACACTTGATTATAATTCTTTAAAAAATTATTAAGTAGAAGTAGGTTTAAGATTGAAAGAAAAACTAAATCATTAATTATAGCTCTAAGATGGCATTGAAACACAACAAACCCAATGGTGAGATTATTCTAGCAAACAAACATAACCTTGTCAAAAAAAAACAATTCTTGAAAAATTGTGAAAATTCCATTAAAAAATGAATCATACAAGTTATTTTTTCAAGAAGATGCTTAGATTGCTCCAAAAACAATATTATTCATTACTTTCACATCAGTAATCCAAATGGAATGTATAAAAGCTTCACACCTAGACAAAAATAATATATGCAAGAAAAAAAATTAACAATTTTATTTCAAGTTTTTATTTTTTTTATTTTTTTCTGCCTAGCAATATGAAAATTAATATGTCTAAGCTAGCATAACTTCTTTTTCCCGAGCATTGTTTGAAATAAAATTATATTTCCATGAAGCTAATAGGTTTTTCTAATTTTATGTGAAAGTTTCAAAAAAATTCACAAAAAATTGAGGTCATAGGAACTTGCCTAAACTCCTAAGAGTCCCTTGAGGGAATTCTTGGTTTTGTATAGGTTTAAACCTTGGGTAAGGTTCCTCCCCTAGAATTATTGTGGATGTACCTATATAGGGATTGGATTAAAGACATTCTTAATGTTACACGCATTAATAGGACATATCAATGTTGCTACTAACAATTGATTCAATTACATTGTATAACAAAGACATTGTCCCATCTATATTAATTAACAATATTATTATAAGCTCCAACTTGTACTTGAGGTCAAGGTGAATATGGTAGAAATTTTAATGCATTAAGATTTTCATCCTTTTTTGATTCTATCAATGTTCACAAAGAGAAATAGTCAAAATGGATGCTTCTAATATAGAAAGGACTAGACCTTTGAAATATTTTAGTAAATTTTACTTGAAAGTGATTGATCAAATAAATGATGGGTATTTCCAAATCCAATGCTATGTAAACAATTTACTATATTTTTTCATAAAAATACAAAACGACCATCACAATTGACATGTTTATATAATATTAAAATTAGCGTGTAATTTGGACCTTCAATTCCTTTCACAATTCAAGCATTGTCAAAGCAATTGCATATATAGAGTTGGTTCTCTTTTTGCTTAAGGATACAACATTTTTTTTAAATTGCACCACAATATTCAAAAGATTTATAAATTTCCTTCAACATTTTTAGTAATACTTTATGAGTTTACAAAATACTTCAAATCAATTAGAACTTTTTGCACCTTCATATATATGTTCACATTCAAAAGCACATATTCTACATCAAGAGGGCAAATGTAATCAACTTCCACAAAGAGACACGTTTTATCATTTTTGGAAGAGCTATTTATTTTGAAATTTTACTTTGGAAGTAAAATTTGTTATATTGAGACTTTTCGCAGTCTCATTTTTATCCTCAATTCGAGGATAAAACACTTTATTCTTTATTAGTATTTTTTTATAAATAGGTAACAACACTAATTTTTAGAATTTCATTGTAGAGTCACTATTTTAGCATTATTTATTTATTATTTCATTTACTATTTTTTTAAATGAATTTTCCAATAACTAGCATTCTCTCTCAAAATCTACAAAAAGTCTCAATATAACAAATATGGCCTTTTCCTAGCCCTCTAAACTTTATACCAAGTAGTTGTTATAGATGCAAATGTTAATGTCTATATCCTTTAGTCAATACATGCCCTCCTATCACCCAATGTCCTCCAAGACCACTTGAACTGATTTATATATATGCCTAGAATACACAAACAATATAAAGATTTATACTCAAATTGTAAAGAAAGTCATTTACCAATTGGATATAAAATTGTTGTAGACTTGTAGAGAGTGATGATGTTTACTTGCCTCGCTTTTTGTCCCTTGAATTCAACATCTAACTATTGTTATGTGCCCTTGTCCTCAAGATGTTGTATTCACTTGCTTCCTAAACTCCAATACAAAGATGTTATTGTAGATGTACACAATATCAAAGTCTACAATTGCAACTTTGTTTAACTCTGGAGGAACAAAATCCAAAATCAAAACCATACCTTCAAACCTTTGTCCAAAGGAAAAAACTTTGTTATTCTAAACCATCTTTTAATTGCCTTCCATCCCCTACTCCAATAGACCGTTGTTGTTCTCAAGCACCTCCTAAGCATTATCATATATCTAATCTAATAGATGCTTGTCATTGTTTGTCATCTCCTAAAATTCGACCATTGTTTTTCCAAGCAAAGATTTGTTGTTCTCTACCATCCCCTAAAACTCGACCATTGTTTGCTCCAATTGACATTTGTTGTTTTCCGCAATCTTCCAAACTTTTGGCTTTGCCTAATTCAACAAATATTTGTTGTTTTACTCCATCTCCTAAATTTTATGCATTCTCTAATAAAGTGAATCTTTCTTCCTCATCTTTAAAAAACACAAAGTCTTACTTTGCTTCCTTAAAAGACTTCATGTTGTTTCCCACCAATTTCTAAACCTCTTGTATTGCCTACTTGAATTTCTTGAGGAATGGCTGCAAACTATAATATAACACTTAAACTTGTAGATGTAATTGAAAATCCATGCATTGAAAATGATCAAAATACTGCCTAGCTATAAATCCTTTTCATCACATAAACAAGTTCAACGGATTTATGTTTGCCTTCCATATCCATCCAATTGTCACCCAAGTTCTCTCCAAATTTAGTTATTGTCTTTACTAAAAGCACTTCTTTCTAATGATGACAAAAATCCTATTGTTTCTACTATTTGTAGTAAATTCAATCAAACTCCTGATTAAGTCTCCAATTGCCTCTATTTCCATCCCAATGTCAAGAATGTGTCCCTCAAAAGCCAAATCTGAATCTTCCAACTACTCTAAATCTCCTTATAGTGCACAGACACTACTTTCAAAGGCACCACAACAAAGATTAGTTGCTCCTACACATTCATATATCAAAAATAGCTTTCAAATTTCATGAATTTTAAATATAAAAGACTTCAAGAATTCAAGTTGTCAATACAGTCCTAGAGAAAGACCAAAAAACACTGAATTAAACATTCTTGCACTTGGCCAAGTGCAATGATTGTATGCAAAACTATTCAAAAAAAATGTGTTACCAAAAACTTGAGTACCCCCCAGATTTTCAAGAGATCAATTTTTTAATTTCATCATGCAATACTATCACTTCGACTGAAAACTCCCTATGAGGATGCAATTTTGGTTCTTCCAACAGAAATACAAGACCAACACATTTATTTCTTCCTATCAATCATTTCATTTGCTCTCATGGATTAATCTTTCTGCTTTGTACATTGCAATTACATTCGTGTTATAATATGTACTAGTGAAATATACCATGTGTGTGGCAGTATTCACTACAATTTTCGGAATATTTATTTATAAATCCAGAATGACATTGAAGGTTTAGCAACTACCTTCACATTTTTCAATTATGTGCTCACACCAATCAAAAACCATACAGTCATTCGAACATCTTCATAGTCTTTCAAAACTACCACACAAGGTCTATACTCTCACACACCATATTCTACCATCACACGTACTACTATGTCTCTTATGACGGCCCTGCTTCATCCGGTGTCTCTAATATTCGTGCAGATGATTGCACCAAGTCTCCTCCTTCTCCTCCACCAGTTGCCTCCGCTTGATCGTGTGCACTTGGTCCATGGATTGGACTCATTGGAGGCGAAGAAATAAACTGCAACGCCGTATCCACCATGGCGCTTGCAACAGGCGTTGTCACTCCTTCTGATAAAGTTGGCGTCAGAGAAGGTCCTTCCAAGATGGAAGTCACTCGGTGATAAATGTAATGTGGTCCTTCACCTGTCCGAGTGAATCGAACGTTGTCCCTATTACGATAATATCCTTCACCATCCGGAACAAAGCTCATTTGATCCAATTGGCTGAATGCTGACAACGCTGACATGGACTCCGTTTGTGCTGTTGTATTTGCATTTTCTCCCACGCCCTCTTCAACTTGTTCCGGTTCCACGTTGTCCACCTCCTCAATTACTTCTGGAACAACAAAGTCCGGGTCTTGCTCTACTTCCATCAAGTTTGCTTGGTCCCCACGGGCGTCACTACCTGCATCAGTGTCACGAGAACCTAAACTTCGGCCAGCACTTGGTAATCTGTCAGACTGTGTCCGCTCAGCATCACTCTCATCTTCGTTCGTCGATGAGGCTCCCGAATCAACTACTTTAGCTTTCTCCTTCCGCCCTCCCCGTCTTCTCACTTGAAATCTCCCTTCTTCATTGGAGGAGTCCCTAGATGACCGCGGTAGTCTTTCAACTCTATCAGGTGGCACACCTCCATCTGTTTCAGAAACACCAGGACCAAGCAAGCTCTCTTCTCTAGTCAACCCCTGTGACGGTCTGCGTTCAGCGGCCATACTCACACTATTCACCATCACCAACTTCTCCCCATACATCGATTGCAATTTGTCGTATACAAATTGCGTTTTCAACGAGACACCTTCCATGATGATAACATCATTGCTCACATATCCTGTCTCCAAAATCCCTGGCACTGCCATTGTGATGCCTAATGTTACCAACCCCCAATTCCACGGCAAATACATTTGTATCAATCTCTTCAACTCCGTTGGTGTCCTCTCAAACTTGTCTTGCGCTCGAGGCATCACTTCTGTACTCCAAGAGTCTTGAAATATAACATGTAAGTCATCCGTACCGCTAGGAAGGTTTTCCATGAACCCACTCTCTTCGGGATAATTCATGATGATGACAATGCCACCAACGGGTTGTACACCACGGCGTCGTTGCTCGCCATGGCGCAGATCATTCACGTATGAGGACACTGTTTCTGCTTGAAATATCCAAGAACCTTGGAGCACGTGGCAACCCTCTGGCAACGCCATCCTAGACTCCATCGCTTCGTCAAAGGATACACCTGGCGAAAATAGAAACACGGCATTCCAACGAAAAATGCAAGACATCCAATTTCTGAGTTGCTGCACAACCTTGCTGTAATCCTCGTTCGACCATGGTATGTCCTCCCCTTGCGAACCTCCACGTCTACAATCAAAAATCCATAAACATGGTTTGCCAAGTTCAATGTACTCGTCCTCAAAGAACCCTCCTCTACATCTCACGTGAAATGAAGCTTCCTGCTCTTCGTGTTGCACTACAGAGATTAGAACTTGCCAATTCCAACGAGCATTGGATACAACCTCGACGTCTCGACCATATCCCGCATAACCTCTGCGACCCGCTCGGATATCCACAAAATGTTGTCTAACGAAAGCTGGGATGGCATTCTCCAAACTGCTCAGCATTTGAACCATCGTCACTGCAGGAAAACACCACGAGGTCTTCGTGTCATTATCCAATGTCCTCCCCATCAAGATGAACTGCCTTCCTTCTGAATCTCCATACTTGTTTGCGTTGATGGAGAAAAAATCATCCATGGACGATGGATTTTCATCCCCTGATTCTACCATAAGAAACCGAATTTGGTTTCTGATGGCATCTTTTCGCTGTACTCGGTCCACCGCATACGCTATTGTACCTTTGGAGGGGTTCGCGGAAGCAGCATCATTGAAATAGTATCGCTGCGAAGGACGCTTTCCATTCACTACATCCTTTGCAGACATCTCTTTCACCACACGTACATAGTTCGCCGTAGAAATGCTGTTCAATGGCCTCCACCACGTCTTCTCCATCCTCTTCCGCTTTGGGTTTCCATCCACAGTGACATCAAGGTTTTGATCTCCAGCCATCTTCTTCCATTTAATTTCTGCCTTCTTGCTGAAAAATAGTTTTCCGTCCTCATAATCTTTGCACACCCGCAATATAGCCTTATAGGACTCTTCGTCTTCATGCCAAGCATGGCGTGTATAGTCCACCATCTTCCTTGACAACTCCCCCAACGATACATTCTTTGATAAGCTCTGACTTAAATGTAATGCACTCGCTGCCATTGCCAACGCTTTCGCTCTGTATGCATCGTCAGCTCGAGTAGCCACACTTGGACTTCCACATGCTTTCCATATGTTGCGCAGTTTGATGAGATTTTTGTAATGCGTTGTGAAAAATTTCTTGTCAAACTCCTTCGCAATAATTTTGACCGACGCTTCGATATAAAACTATGGGTTGTTGTACACCACAAACTTTGCTTTCCGGCTCACAAACTGCTCATGGTACTCTTCATTGGATAAATGCCCTTCTTCCTTCTCCCGTTCAGCTCGTTTACAAGCACCAACAATATGTTGGCCATCTACTGGCTTCCACACAATATTGCTCTCCAGCCACCTCCTCTGCAATGCGGTGCTCGAGAGCGATGGATCCGCTCGGCAATGTTTCAAATACACGGCTTCGAATTCACGTGCAGTCCCTTCTTGGCTAAACGGTACCTCCGTCACCTCCGTCTCGCCTTTGTCATTGATAGTGTCATAGCGATATGCAATGGGATGAAGGGTAATCGCACTTACTCCATCAGCTTTGGATCCCTTGAGGCGCTCGTACATTTCATTTACATGCCAATCCATGAGCACCCTGTGGTTCGTCTCTGCGTTAGCCACATCGCGGATGCTATCGATCCTCGCATCAAAAATCAGACTTTGTCCCCATATATATCCTGCTCTGTACTCGGTCTCAGTAGGAAAAACAACAGATGCTTTCGTAATGCTCTTTGGCAATACTCTTCTAGGCTCTTGTTCTGGTTCACCTTCAGAGGAATCATCATCAATAACATCACTTTCGCCATCATTTCCTTGTGGAGGACGACTTTGTAAGGCTGCTCTTCAACGACGTATCTGTGCTGCTGTTCGCTTTCTGGCGCCTTGCTCTTCTGCAGCATCCATTGCACGAGTGCGACGCCGTCCTTGGTCTTCTGCGACGTTTTCCACTGCAGAAGCATGCTGCACATCATCCCCACCATGTTCTGTACCAGCACCACGTCCTCCACCAGCAACACGTCCTCGACCAGCACCGCGTCCCCTCGCAGCACTCCGTCCTGCACGATTGGCAATCCTAGCAGCATCCACGTTGGCCACTACAACACGTGATCTGTAAACTCTTGCACCTGAGCCACCTCTTTGTGGTCTTGATCTTGATCCTGATCCAACTTCCGTGATTGTGGTTGGAGCTCCTTCTTCTCCTTCACTTGGAAGCTCTGGAAAAATCGGGAGTTCACTCACTACAAGATTTTGAGTTCCCTCCCCCCTCGATTGCAATGATTCTTCTGCAACTGAAGACTCCACTACTGGTGGCCTCACTGCTGCGATTGTTTGCACTTGTACCTCTTCGGTATCACTTGTAGGTTGAACAACAACATCGGTTGCTGCAGATTGGAGGTGTTGACGCTGTGCCCTTGGTCCACCATAATTAACCCCCTCATTTGCATGCATTCCTAATCCCCTTTCAACAGCAGCTCACTTGCGGTTCCGTTCATCCGGTGGAACCCAATTTGGATTAACTGGCGTAGCAAGATCCCGATATACTTCATTCAAGTCCTCTGGATCTCTTGGTGCAGGCCGCTCTTGCACAACACATGGGTTCATCCTTTCTAATTCTTCACGGCTTAGAATCTCCCGGTATCGATGACGCAATGCTCGCACTTGTTCAGAGGTCATCCCCATGAATTTTTGAACCGCTCCCTCTCGTTTAACCTGCAATTCATGAGGCACTTTCTTCCAATCTTTTGCCACACTCTTCAAGCTACGCATTGGAGTAAGAACTAAAAGAAGTTGTGGTGGAACCGGAGCCATCATCAATATCTTCTTCAGTTTATACTTCTCAAGTGTTGTTTCTGTTGTGGTCACCGACACTGTCAGTCCTCCGTCAGTGGTTCCCGTGAGGCCCTCAATGACTCCATGTGAGGACGCCAATGCAGACTCATAACGCCCCTGCCCAATTGGAAAATCTGTGATCCACAAAGAAGACCTGTCGTTGTCGTTTACTACGATCCACCATCCGTGCTCCAACCACTTCAAGTGCATCTTCGGTGCCATAATGCCCTAAAAATGAAAGTTTAACAACACCTTAGCATCCATAGATTTTTTCAAAAAAATTTAAATGCATTAGAATAAATTAGAATAAATAATTCCAACTATATCAAATTTGAAAAACTCACTATTGTTATCGTGAATTTCCATAAACTCATTCATTAAGACAAATGAATATTCTTTGCATGGTACTAATTGTAATTCTCCAATAACACTTGTTCTATGCATGACAATGAATATCACAATTGCTCTAGCAAATCCACTTCACTTTCAAACCTACAGAACCCAATTTGATGGGCATATGAGAACCTTATATATCTCTTCTCAATAGAGCATTGCATGTATGATTTCATCATTACCTTCATATGTTGTTCCTTGCTCTATTAACCCCTAAAGGTTTTTGACTATGTTTTCACAAAAAATGCTCCCAAACTGCCATTTCTAGTAAAAGTACAAAATTTTGGAAAAAAACATTTTTGGACACATGTGACCATAGGATCTTGTAGTAAACTAATTTGAGAAGATGTGGAAAAAATTTCAGAAATTTCCACCATGTAGATTGCAAGATATTAGCATTTGAAGTGACAAAAACCCTTTTATTGTCCATGCGAAAATCCGGGCAGCGGCACTTCACATGGTCACATTTGGATGAAAAAATGTTCAAAATGGTGGTAACTCTTTGGATTCATTCTTCAAAGCAAGTTAGCTACATGTTTGAAAAATTTCAGATCATTTGGAATTGTACAACATATAGGAAAAAAATAGTAAGTAGAAAGAAGTAGAAAATGATTCAAAACACTAAATTGTTAAGGATTTAATTATGGAATTGAAAAATGCCGTTCCAAACGATTGTAATGTTGTAATGAACAATCTACACCTTCTATTTATATTTTTTTCCAGAAATATTGAAAATTGAGTTAAATAAAGGACTGAAATTTTTTATTTTAGAGTAGAGATTCCATACCTACCCGCAAACTACCCACAACTGAAATTCCTCATAACTTTCATCTCATAAATCAAAGTGGAATGATTAAAAGCTTTCTGTGTGCACATAAATCTAGAGAACCAATTTCAAATTTTTATTTCTCTAGAAAATGATTTTTAAAGAAGTTTTTTTTGCTGCACGGGCTGCCCGCTGAACAATGAAAACTACATATCATACCATAACTTTTTAACCATGTGGTCAAAAGTTATGAAAATTGTTGGGCCCTAAAGCTACTCCTCGGGCACATCTTGTGTGAAAATTTAAAATTAAAAGAAAAAAAACTCCATTCGTGGTGAGCTGCCCAAAAACGTTATGTTGTCAAAAAACGGTGTTTGATCCTTTAGGAATTAAATAAAATAAAAACATTTCTACACTTCAAAGTAAAAGTTAACTTATAAAAACCTTTCAGTCTAACTTTAAATTCTTACACTCCAAATTTGAAACTCCTTTAAATTATTTAAATGATAATTTTCAGATATTGTACAAAGTTCAATGTGACAATGAGTTTGAGTTCAATAAAACTACATATAAATGTAATGTCTAATTGCTTTCAATATTTCTTCTGTTGATAGTAGCTCGACAAATTGTTTATGTATATGATGAACATCACTTCTAACATAAACTCCTAAATAAAAACAAACAAAAAGAGTTCAACTTCAGTGCACCTAGAAGTCTAGAATACACGTAAAATATTGGTATAAAATGCTCCAACAGCAAAACAAACTGAAGAACTATGTACACAGTAACAACGTCCATGAAAGAAAAGCAAAATAAATTTAATGCAAAACCGAATACATAAAATTGCTTGGTAGTTTATTTCACAGAAACATTGAAAGATTTGCACCTTGCAATGTAAATGGAACTTCTAGAGAAATTATTGCTTGCGTTCCACGTTAGTAAGCCGAATCACATCCCTCGCTCTTGATAGACCTGCCATGGCGAGATAAACTATCAATATCTCTATTATTCTTTTCTTCCTAAGGTAGATGCTTCTAAAGTACTTTCAGCTTGTAAAACTTTCAATTAATCCCAACAACTATAGTCCAGGAAGACATTTCGGGAATAGGTTTCAACTATAGTCCTGAAAAGAAAAATTTCATACAATGTGGTTTACTCCTTGTAATTCATTTTCAATTCAAGTTATTGAATTTCAAATCTACAACATAGATTAGAACCTTTCAAACTTTGAGGTCCTTCAATTTGTTTGAAATGATTTTGAAATACCATTTTTGTTTTTCTATGTAGACAATATAAAAAAATTAATTGTTTGTTTGTTCAACATGCAATCGTAGGAACACAAAAAATAATTTTGTGACAGTGTCTATAAGAATTCTCAAATCTCAAAAAACATTAATCCAAATGTACACGCATTTATAGTAAAGAGAAGAAGTTATTTTATTCCTGGCAAGACCGAATTGTAAGAATTCCATTTTCTAAAATTGAAATTCATGAATTACTAATTTTGAATTCAAGTTTCCCTACATTGCATAAATATTGTGAGAATTTATGAGGGAAAAAATACCCTGTAGTCATTCTTCCCAAAAAAATGACATTAAAGCGCAATCAAGATGTAAGGCATACCAAAATTGTTTGTAGTTGAAAAAGGATAAAGTAACAGTAATATCTATGATGAGGTTGTTGAACACTTAGAAAATAAGAAAAAAAAAAAAAAATTTGTGCAGAGTTCGTAAACATTGGCCACCAAAAGCTTCTGAACTCTCAAAATAGTTGTCCATTTGTATTGGTCCATAAATGACAAAATCCTTCTTTCAAGCTTCAAAGAATGCACTCTGAAGCAAAGAATAAGACAAACTTCTGATAAGCTCACTCCAATTTTTTTAAATGCAACCACACAAATTCTAAAACTAGACATGTTAGGTACCACATCTCAAATATACCCTCCCTTTGTTTCATTATTGTTTCAACATTTGGTGCATTAGTGCACTTTTTCATAGTTGTGACAACATTGACTAAAAATTGATCAATTGTTATTTGAAACAGTAATAGAACATTTTGGGATGTTTAACTAATGGCTCAATGCGTAAATAAACTTAAATTGTTTCAACAGTGTGTCAAAGTCACACCATTAAGTTTGAAAATAATCCATATTAGCACACCATTTATCCATCATTGAGACAATGTTTTAACAACATCATTTAGCCATTGTTGAAACAACCATGAGACAATTATTTAAACAATAACATTTAGCCATCATTGAAACAACAATGAGACATTGTTTAAGCAAAAAAATTAAGTATTGTTGATACAATAATGAAACATTGTTAACAATATATTGTGTAATCATCCTTGTCACAATAATGAAACAACCTTTCAAAATTTCCATCTATTGAGAAAATAACGATTAGGATCACCAAAATGTGGGACTATATGAATTGCTCGCAAAATATTTGCAACATCTAAAACCATGTACTCAGGCCTTCTCATTCGCTTGGCTTGTGCTCTTGTCAAATTAGTAGGAAGTGACCATGAGAGTTGAATGCACCCTGTCAAAGTATTCCACTGGTCTGGAAATAACTCATGATAAATTCGAACTAAAGCAAGACAAAGATCTCCATGGCGTATGAAGACTCTTACTTGTCCATACCACGTTTCAACTGGTTGTCCTTCACCTTCCATTTGTAAGGCAACATTACTAAACCAAGGACGCCCATGGTAGCAATATGTAGCCCTAATATAGAGTGGCCAGTCACCAAATCGATCTCCAGGGCCTGCAAGAATAGCAAGTGCCTTGCATATTCCCAAAATCTGGAAAAAAATTCAAAAAAATACCATAGTCAGATTATATTGAACTATATCTCAAATCAAATACAAACCAATAAAATGAAAATTGAAAATCTACATCAAAAGTTCTCAAAAAAGGTATAAAAGGTCACTTACTTCACATGAATGCAAGTGGTTATCATATTTGTACTCTCGAAGTAGCCTTGGTAGTTGTTCTGCTATTTCAGGTTGGTGGTTTAGTAATTCTTGGATTACTTTTGGTACCCTAGCAACATCATAGCCCCTTTCTCTTTGGATATCATGTATTGAAGCCAAAGGTGTTTGATTTAGCTCTCGGGCCAAAGGTCTCAACCATGAACAATGCAAATTTGCATATGAATTTGATAGAACATTAGCACTTGATGCAACCGCCTGCAAATTTCAAGAGAATGTCAAATTTATTTCAAAAAAATATTCAAAAAAATGAAAATTTCAGTATACTTAATTAAACAACTTGTTCACTAAATTTTGCCTTCAACATTGTCACCAAATCTTACCTTGTCTAAAGCAGTCACTTTATCAACATGCACTCTACTTGTATCTTCCATTTCTTGTCCAATTTTTCGAAGTATATCAAGGCGTCGATTATGCTTCACAATCTGGGCATTGGCATCTTTTTTGTTGCTTTTCCTGTAGGCAGACTTCATGTGTACTATATGGAAATGTTCCCACATATTTGTGGAATATTCCCAAGGTAGGCCTGAACGCTTGATACAATTAGTGAAGTGGCCCATCATATGTATCTTTATTGTATTGAAATTTGACTTTTGAATTTCACCCAAACTTTCTTTCATAGAAGACACTACTCTGGATTTCTATACAAAAAAAAGAAATTGGTTAGAATCAATTTTGTACGAAAAGGCTTAAAAACATGAATTTGAATGCAATAAAATAAAATTTCAAAATTATTAAAAGCACCAAAACAAACTTTCATACCTTCTCATAAGAAGTTCCATTTCTTGTAAGGTATCCTCTGTGTGAAAAGAACTCCGACATGCTTTGATGTACCACTGAACAAAAAGGGTTATTGTATGTACAACATCATCCTCATACAAACCTAGTAAGCAAAAAATAAGTACTTGCATCACAGCTCGATGTTCAAACCCAGCATAATTAGCTTGAGAGAGGAAGTAGCCTCCTTTTGCATTCCCAGGTATACGGAAATTTGGATATCGACAAGTTTCTTTTATCAGCATTAATCTATCATCAAGTGCTTGCAATACATGAAGGCTGACCAATTGGCGTAAGATATCCACCAACATTTTGAAAATTCCAATGTCGCTTTGATGTAGAACATCGACATGGATTGAAAGGTACGGATTGCCAAGGGGTGTTGTTCCCCCATTAAATCCCCAGAGAGCACTCTGTGACAAATTTGAAAGCAATTTAGGTGTAAATAATTAAACCTTAACAACAATTAACACTGAAACATTTCAACTTGAGACCATTCATGAAATTAAATAGAACAAGTACTTACAGGCACACAATGAAGTGACCACTTTTTCGATAGGTCTTGAGAAACCTTTGTAGAAGATGATTTCATTGCATGAAAGACTTCTTGCATTTTTTCTTCTGTCCTACTTGTAAAGGATAACTCAACATCACCAAGATCGTCCTTTCCGCACATACACAAGCAACAAGGAGATTGACACCTATTGGTGTCATATGTACATGTAACCTGCAATTCAATTATATCACCATGGCATCAATACTATAAGTTAATGTACAAAATGATAAATCAATAAATTAATATTAGAATACATATTTAAGCATCTTGTAAATAAGTGAAGAGTTAAAAGAATACTTTCCTTACAACCTTCGGGATGGTCACATGCATAAACAAATAGAAGTGGATAAACAAATTGTGGAACTCCCCATGGGTCCATTAAAGCAAGTCCACTGCTCATAAGACAAAAGAATGTTAGAATGCTCTAAAATAAAATAGAATACAATAAAATCTATTAAAAGCCTACCTAATTTACAAGTATTTTACACAAATGTAGTAATACTTGATTTGCATAGTTGAAAAGAAAAACTTACCTGTAACTTGCATCCTTCAAGGGTTTCAATACTAATGTAAGACATTCTTGAAAGATTTCCAATTTTTGTTGTGGTTCCATTTGAAAATCTGATTAAAGATCAACACTAAATGGACTTAGACATCAATAAAGAATAATTAGCCACTTCGACAAAATCCAAAAAATAAGTTTAAAAAGTTCACCTGAAAGAATAGGAAGCACGGCCAATAGACAATGCCCTTCGTCACTTTCCCTTAAGTCACAAGCAATGTTGCCAATTGACATAACCATAGGATAACCATTGATCCTTCTATTGTTTGACAGTGACGTTTGATCACTGTAAAGCATAAGTGGGGCCACCACAGCTTCATGACAGTCTATAAAAGTCTACAAACACATCAAATGCCAAGGATTAGGATTCACCATACATGTCAATGAATATGCCATATGACAAAATTGTTGAGTCATTGTAATACCTCCATTGAGTTCCACCATTCGCAAGTACATGGAGTTGTAAATACCCGTTCACCATCTTCATTGGTTTCCACAGTAGAATGAAGTTTGAAGCCCAAGCTATTCTCAGGAGCTGAAAATAAGTTGCTTAATGCCAAAATAGGATCCTTGTAGTGTAATACTAGTTGATTTTCACCGCTTCTCTTTTCCAACGCATAGGACTGCCACCCCTACACAACATGAAGTTTTAAAATAAGTCAACAAGTAACTAATTTGTAACAATTTTAAAAAAAAGTAAAAAAAAGTAAAAAATCAACTAATATTCAGCCTTCTTTTGTTATTTCATAAATTATGATATTTCATAAATTATGAAGATTGAGAACTTACATCATCAGCTTTGTAAATTTCATAAATTATAAGGATTAAGAACTTACATCATCAGCTTTGTATAATTCTGTCTCATAATTCTTCACATCCTCTGAAGTTCGCACAGCCACTTTCCTTACATCGAATTCGGGATGAAACAGTATGTTCAACAAGGAGTCCATATCATGTTCTGATAGCCCTTCCATATTCTTGCAGGTACGGAAAAATTGAACCAAATGAAAAGTTGAATCAAAGGTTGGAGGTGGAGTAGGAGTTTTCTCAATTGGACCGTTGTAGTACAACCCTTCCTCTTCAGGGGCTACTGATGAGGTTGTTGGAACCCCAATTTGATGCAAATGGTCGTTAGGACTATCTTGAACTACATGTCTTGCACCAAAATTGGCTGAAGGGAAGATTATAGGCATACATTGACCTGAATTAATACGGCATGAACAATGCCTTACATGGGTTGCAAATCCAGATCCACTGAACTCAGAGGACCCGCAATGAGGGCAGCTCCAAGGCATTCTTTCTAGATTCTTGGTACTTGTTGTAACATTGATAAAACAACGCTCACTTTAAGAAATATAGTCTCATTTGACGCTTTGAATCACCTCTTGTATATCTTTGAAGTTCATAACAAATACATTCTCAAATGCTTATGTTGGGATCCAACATCCTTCATGCTCCAGAGAGGTTCTGAGTGAGATATTGAAGAAGTTAGTTCACCATTCAATTCAATTATGTATAAAGTATTCCACACAAGAGAAAGTTCTAACATGCTATGCTTGAAATTCAAACCATCCATGCTAAATAGAGGAAGCTATATTAGGAGTATACCTGCGGTTGTTTCGCCCAACAATCTCAAGAGTTGGATGGAGTTGTGAAACCACTGTGGGAATTTCTGAGATTTTTCACATTCCATGCAGATTACCTTATGTATTCTGCGCATGACAATTATAATTCAAAATTCAGTCAACAAGTGCAGCAATTTTTTTTGCTGAAATAAGACAATGAAAACTAACAATTACAACATTATCATGTACCATTGAGCCAAGGGTATTTACGCCTCACTTTAGGGCTTAGTATGAAGGGAATAATGTACCTGAATGAAGAAATCAAGGTCCACGGTGTAGTCCAGAGGTGACGCCGGCGACCCTTGCTGGAGCGCTGTTGGGAAATCCTCGTCCAAATACAAGATGTTGTATGTCTTGCAGCAGCTTCACTCCATGCAGCACCCGAGCCTTCTCTACTTGCTCGTGTATGCTATTCTCTTCACTACTAACTAAAATGCAAGTACGACATACCAAATTACAACAAAACATACACTATGTGCGATACATCTTTAGATACAGTTTTAAGCCTCTTCCCGCACGAATAGAGAATACTATCCACGCAGTTCCACTACAAGTTCGATCACGCAAAAGCAATCAGCTTCCAAAATCCTCCAACCCGCTCCAAAAAAACCCTGTAGATGCCGAAAAACATCTCATTTTTCTGATTTGAAGATTTTTTGCAAAAGTTACAAGGCTCTGAAGTTTGCAGCCGCCTAGCCCTAATCGGTCCGATTCTGTCCGTGAACAGTGATATTCCGTTTGGGTCAAATCACACTCAAATGTACCACAAAAGGGGTCAGACCCACTAAAATCTGCAATGTCAATTCTTTTTAGCTACCGTTTTTTAATGCTAATCTATTAATTATAGGTAGTTTAGTCCTTTTTGTCTAGTATTTCAAGTCATGTTAAGCCTAATATTGTTTTATTCATCAAAAAATAAAAATTTCTTTATTTTAGTTCCAATTGAAGTTTAGATGTCAACATGTCAGGTTTTTCAATGGTAAAAAAAGGTTCTAATTTTTGATGAATAATAATGTGATTGAATAAAAAAAATCATGTACATATATAATCATATGATACAGTAAAAAAGGACTATTTTGCTACAATTTGAGTACTTTTTTATTTTCTATAATATTCAGGAGTAAAAACTTGTGAACGTCCTTTTCAATATAAAAAATAATCCAAATGATGATTGTATTTGAACAAAATATGTATATATTATTGACTTCAAGGTCCCTATATAATCTATTTTTGGAATTAAATGTCTAAATTTTGTATTGGATGAAATCAATAATTTGTCAATAATCAATCAATTAATTAAAAAATTATACTATTTTTAGTTCAAGATTTATTAGCTAAAAATTCTTTTAAATAGTCATATGTTTGAGAAGTATAAAAAATTTGAATGAAAATATCCTTTTAAAGTACTAAATTGTAAAAAAGACACTAAATTTAGCCTTAAAATTGGTGATTTTCATCTTTTAAAGGATTTTTTTCACAAATTTTTTTCTCCAATTTGTTAGAAAGAGACTTTGCAATACTATTCATCTATAATTTTTTCTTTAAAATGACAACATTAAAGTAATTTATAGCTTCAAAAGTTCAAAAAAGGACTCGAGTCCTGTCCTAGCAAAGTAATCCCAATGGTACCTTTGAGTGTGCTTTGACCCATCTGATATGACAACTCTGGTTCACATTTAGTGTTTGAATTGACATTTAATGTTACTTACTTTCATAGGGTAATTGGCTTTTAGTGTATGCCTTCGTATTTAGTGTACAAGACACTAAATATCATCTTTAGTGTAGTCTTTACATTTTTGCTTTGAACACATGAAAGTTATGTAATATTTTGGAAATTATGGTATTGAAAACAACAAGTTATTGCATTACAAATAGATTGAGAGTGCACGTGTGTGATGTACCACAATAAAATCTACCAAGTTGTTGGTAAGCATTCAATAGACTTGGGGTTTTTTTGGGAAATTTGAGTCAATTATAAGTCATATATATGTGCGTGAAAAGTAGGTTAAAATTGTTTTACAAACACACTGAAATCTTAACAATTTGGAGAATCTATGAATATGTTGTGGCTGTTTCTTCCATTTTTTTTAGTTTCATATTTGTTACTTTTTTATTTTCAATTTGATATTTACAAAGTATATTACTGAGCTCAAAATAATTTCAACATTCTTAGTACCCTCTTCACCAAACATCATACTCTTTCAATGCCAAAGTATTATTTGTTTTAAGAAAAATTAATTAAAGTGCTCTAGAGCGCATGTAACTTAAAGTAAGATGTTGCAATTTGTTTCTTGAATAATATCTCAGAGTTTGGGGTATTTAATTATTTTTGAGTGAACTCATAAGAGTTCAAAGGAGGGCCTTGCCGCTTTGTTCCTTTTTGTGTGAAACTTTGAAGGACGCATTGCAATTTTGAATTTCCAAAATTGTGAAGAATTATTATAGAAAATGAAGTGTTGTTCAAGAAAGTTAAAATGTACCTATGTTTAATGATTGACTGTAGAGTTTAGTTGATGTAAGAGGGGACCACCTTCATACGCAACATGTTTGTGTGTTGGTTCCTATGGTTTATTTTTGTTATAGTGACTTTTAAATACATTTTGTGAAGACTAATAATTTTGTAATGCTTATTTTGGATATATGTTTTGCATTTCTTTCAATGCCTAAATGTACAAGTTCTGGCACTTGCAGACGTAAATGGAGATTGTTGAAAGATTCACAGAAAACCATTGGAAGTGTGATAAATAAATAAAAACTCAAATGAAGTTTTGTTGTGAATTTAGAAAGATTTTATTCATTCCGTGTAGATTAGTGATGTGGTATTCTTGGATAGTCTTGCCCCACCTCCATCTGTTTCAGAAATTCCCAAAGAAACACTTGTTGATTCTCTTTTCGAATGCAAAATTTACTACTATTAAAAAGGAAGCGCAACGCATTTAATTATTGAACAAGAACTATTACACCGCTGTGAATAATGTTTTTGAATTTCATGCTTGATTTATTCATATTCTAGTTTTACCTTCATTTCTGGAAGTACATGTACTTTATTACCTCTCTTGTTTGAAATGATCAGTATGTTTGACAGAATGTATTGATTACATGTGAGAAGACATTTTAGAAACCGATTTCGCGCTATAATTTGAGTTCATTGCTTTTCTAACATTCATTAAAACTTTAAGACACCTTATTTGAATAGTAGTTATAGAATATTGAGAAATAGGATTTTAAGGGCATTTTTGTAGACTAGCATTGGTCAATTCTTTTTTGTGTGTAAAATTTATCAAGGACCAATTTTTTATTGTGTACTATGTGAATGAAAATACAGAGATGATAGTGGTTAATGAAGATCTTGAATTACAAGAGCTCTTCACCAAATACATGACTATTACATATCACTCGTGAAGTTGGAAAATGGCATCAGAAGGATTTGGAAGTCCAGTGGTATTCAGTGCGGTAGCGACAACATTGGTTGCTACAGAGCAAAGGACCGTAGGAGAAAGATTGGCGCGTGTGGTACGAGGAAGACTGTTTGAAGAAGAAGATCGTGCACCTGTGGATGGAGAATTCCAAACTACCAACGGCATGGTTCAACTTCTTGGAGACGAAGGTCAAGTTGTGGGGGTTGGCGTGGTGGATACAAATTTTGTATGCGGTGATGAACTTCATCGAGAGAAATTACGTCCTTTTGAGATTGCGGTTTGTGTCACACATGCTATACATCAAACAGAATAGGTTGGTGAGTTGGTAGGGAAGACTTTGGGAGATTGTGTAGATAAAATTATTCGATGGCGTCATGCTTCAGTTCGTTTTGCACGTCCATACGAGGTGAGAACAACGACAACAACTTCAAGGGAGGAGCAAAACTTCTCTTTTCCTCCTGTTTCAACACCACAGTTTGATTTTCATGACATAGAAGAGAACCCGAGGACTTCTGAATGCACGCCACCAAGTCAAGGTGGAAGAAGCACACAAGAAAGAAGTTCTCCTATGACGCAATGCTCTGAAGATAGCACTGCGGATTTCAGAAGAGTAGAAGGACTACCGGAGCTTACACTGAGGAGGAGGTATTCAATGGCAAATCGAAGGGCAAGGGTGAGAACTCCACGGGAGAGGGGAGAGTCTGCGAGTCAAAAAGTTACTCTGGACAGTATTATGTGTGCGAAGGAAAGGGGAGCCTGTAAACGCAATTGCCTGCGTGATGTAGATGCGAAGTATGTATTGGACCAACGGTATATGGCTTGGGGACAGAAGTACGAAGCACGTGCTACTTGGATAATGCAAATGCTTAATGCCTTTTATACTCGCACGGAGGGTCCGACAAGAGACAAGTACGTGACAAAACTGGATGGCAGGGTTGTGTGCAATGCATGCTACGCCGCGGCGTTGGGTTATTCTCAAAGGCGTTTGAAGCAATTGAAGACAGCACGTGCTGTATATGGCAGAGTGGCAGGTGTTCATGGAAACAGGTGTCAGCACAAGGAAAGTGCAAAAATGTCTGCAGCTAGGGAAAGCCTCAACGTTTTTTTCAACGAAGCCGGTTGTCAACAGCCCCATCGATCGATTCGCAGGAAAATAGACAATGCGGTTCTCCCGTTGATTCTGCTGCCAATGAATACCACCAAGTTGGATGTTTTTCAGTATGTGAACGAAGAAGTGAAGAAACTAGTGGACGGGTCGGAGTTGTCAATGTCTTCATTTCGTCGGCTTTGGCGGAAGGAATTTCCGCATGTGCAAATTCCACCTTATTCCCGGTTTTTCGAAGTGTTATCATTGTTGGGAGTACAAGTGTGGGATGGAATCCACGACAAATGTAGTCGCAAAGGTGAAGATAAAAGAGCTGTACGTGCTGCACATTCGATTTCAAATAGAAGAGAGGCGAGATTATTGGTTGTTCAAGAGGTCCGCGATGATCACTCCGGACTTTTTTATGTGTTTGATTGTTGACGGTATGGATCAGAATACGACCATGATACCGAAGATGAGGCAGACCGTGAAGAACATCGAATCTCGGTTTGTGAAGACTCATTTGTGTGGTGTACTTGTACATGGTATCGGCCTGTATGCGGACATGCGGATAGATGCTCACCACAAGCATGATAGCAATCAAGTCGTAACGTCGATGATGAACGTCATATGCGACGTGAAGCAAAGGAAGGGGTCATTGCCACCGACATTGAGGATTCAAGCGGATAACACCACGAGGGAGAACAAGAACGTTTACATGTTTGCCATGTGTGCTGCACTAGTTGGGCTTGGTTTCTTCAAGGAAGTGCATCTTTGTTTTTTGATAGTGGGTCACACACATGAAGACATCGATCAGAGGTTCAGTGTGATTTCGAACGTATTGAAGAGGAGAGATATAGACACTTTGACAGAGATGTTGCAGCTAGTGGAGAAGGGAACGTCGTACACAGAGGCTTTTGTGAGTGCTCGCAAGCTTGAGCACGTTCGCGACTGGAAGGCATTTATCACACCTCATTTACTACGAGGAGGGGAATCACTGACGGGCATCACATTTCCACACCATATGAGGTTTTACGTGGAGAATGGGTTGGTCCGTGTGCAACACAAGCATTTCTGCACAGATGAGTGGGGCCCAACGAGAGGGCATTTGTGTCTGAACTCATTGCCTAGCGTAGCAGAGAAACCGGACCTCGCAGAGTTGTTTGCAGCTGATCAAAGGGAATTGAAAGCATTGGATGAATTCATTGCATACAAGAAGAAGATGATAGACAGAGGCTTCAACCCGATCAGGAACATGGAAGTGGTGGACGAAATAGAACAGTTCAAAGAGTATTTGGAGGAATTTCCACAACGAAATAGGGAAGGCGTCCGTGATTTACCATTTTGGCCCAGCGATGTTCTGAACCAGAACAGGGATGATGGAATTGTTCCTGACGTGGAAGGAGGTACAATCCCAAGTGCAGTTGCTGATGAGGATGGAAATACGACGGAGAGTGCAATCGTTGACAGGATTATGGCGACAATGCCAAATCCTGAGAGGAGGGGGTATTTCGGACCTCGCAGAGATAGACCTGTACAAGCAACATCACGAAGAGTGACTGGGGGAAGGATTCGAGGCAGAAGGAATGCAGTTGTACCAGAGGTACGACAAGATGCAGAGGAAGATCCGTTTCCTCCATTCAATCCAGAGAATGACGTTGTTGTAGGGCAGTACGTAGCCCTTACCGTAGAACAAGCGGAAGTAAGAGGAGGAGTACCTTTTTTTTTAGGGAAGGTGCTCGAATTCGGGCAGGGGACGTGGGCCTCGAAGATGAAGGTCCTGTGGTATTGGCCTACTATGAGACCTGGAGCACATGATGAAGCGGGTAGTAACCGAGTGAGGTACACGAACTGTATGGAGTCAACGTGGGAACCGTCTGGTGAGATGTTGGGCTAGACCGAGAAGGAAGCCGCTATATATTCATGGACGAATGTCCCTCGTCGAGGAAGAAGTGGTCATGTTATAGGTTCAAAGATTACAATGTATGGTGTGAATACAGAGGAGGCAGTGATCATTCCAGCAGAGGCTAAAGCACATCTTCTCGAGTACATGGCAATGCAGATAGAGAACCTAGATGACGAACGTCTGCAGAATGATTTGAATAGGTACTAGTGAGATATGATATTATACAGTGTTGTTCGACGTACTTGTAGTTGTAGGTATGTAGAAGTACTTGAGTGTGAAGCGTAGACTAATAAGTCTTAAAAGTAGTGTGGAGTGAAAAGTGTGTAAGGTTTTTATGAAGTAATTATAAAAAATGGAGTGTTTGACAACTTTTCACCAAGCAATTTCTCCTACTAAGAGCAAACGATGTTTGCAATAATCGCTCTCCCCCACAACATTTGAGATTGTCCATTTTTGATGTCGTACTAGCCAAGTGCAATGTCGCACCCCCCAAGTGCAAGAATGTCTAATTCGGTGTTAAAAGTGCTTCAGTCTCAAAAATCAGGACCTGTCCATCCGTGTCTTCTAACCATCTTGATCCATCTTTTAGTCTTTCAACATATTCTCTACAAAAGCAAGATTCCTTACCAAACCTCCTACCAAATCTTTCCACCTACCACTTTCCAAAATTTACAGGAATTCTAGAGCCGACTTGTAACAAATTATCTTTGCCTTGTTTTAAGAACCAATCACTACTTGCTATAGAGTTAGTGACAATAGAAAAACATGTACAATTTAACTATAGTTCACTTGAGGTGACATCTGTAGGTGTAGATTGTATTTACGTAGACCAATCATGCAATAGAAGACTTGTAAGCCCATCTTTATATAGGACTATTAGTAGGGCTCTTCATGTAGTGAATCCTTGTTCCACACTTCTGCCCTTATTACTAGAGACACTTCTTCATCTTGTACCAAGACCTAGATGTTTAGAATGCACCTGCCAAAAATTTGACTCCAGAAAAATGATAATCAATTTCATTATGCCACTCAAATTGGAGTACGGATTGCACGGTGCAATGTCCCTCTTCATTTACTAGCAACTCTCAATTGTCCACCTTATTCTACCATTCACAAGAATTTTGATTAATATATAATATAATTGATCTTTTGGAATCTTGTATGATAACATTCCATTTCTTACGCAATTATAATCAAGCATACTATTCCTTTCAAGATCCTTGGTTGTCTTTCACACTAGTGATTGCATACTTTAATGAAGTTATATCTTTGTGCAACTAAATTTACGGACCACAATGTGAGCAATTCATTCCATAGAGAAATTGCAATTTGTACAACATTTGTAAGAGGTAAACTTTCAAAAACCTGTGCCATGAATTATGCATCAGAAGATATGTGAGGCCTTTAGAGGATCTTTTTGCTCTTCCTGTCAAAAATAATATTATAATATAAAAATAATTTTAAAATAATTAATGATATTTTCTAAAAAAAAATATTATACAAGCACAAGATATTTTCTAAAAAATAATGTTCGGGATTAAGATTGCAAATAATGTTATTTCAACCCATTTCTTAGTATTTCAAAGGTGTTGTTATCCATTAATTTATAAACAAAAATTATGATTATTTTTAAGCAACTAAAAGATCATTTAGAGACAAAAGAATTGAAAAGGAAACAAAAAGATCATTTTGGGTCAAAGAAAATACATATATTAATAACAAATTAACTCCTAAAGGACCAAGGGTATTGGAGCATAATTAGCTCTTATTTTCTTGTTTTCTAGCTCTTATAACAAGCATAATTCTCCATTAGTGTGGAATAATTTTGATGATTGTCACCATTGAAATGAAAGAAGACTTATGTAGCTTTTTTATATAAAAAAAAGATCAAGAAAATCACACACTTTTTGAAGATATACCATTGTTAACACTGAGATTGACAAAAGATGTTCAGTTGGGCGGTACTATGTATATATGTTGAAATTAGAATGTTCAAGTGCTTCAAAAACTCTGCTTTGTTTCCTACAGGTATATATCATCACAACTGTAATATGTAATTTTATTTTTCCAAATCATTTTGAGGTATAGAAAAAAGATATGAGGATGTGGAGTGATGGCCTAAGAGCGATCTTTTTCAAAGTAAAGCAGTTCTAATAATTACCACCCATGCGTGGGATTCTAGTATAGAATGCAATAAAAAGTTTTAATGTCAAATTCATATCCCTACATTCACTTGTTGGTCTCATATGTAAGTGATGGTATTGTATAAGATTTCTAAATTGAGGATTATAAAGTGCAGGCAACTATTGAAATCAATGAGCACAAGCACAATGGACTAGATAATGCTCGAGAGCCAGGAGGCTTGAGAGCATCATGGAATATAATGTCAAGTCTATTAGTTCATCACAAACATCCGTATGTGTACTTTTTGCAAATCTAAGGATGTAGAAAGAAGGTCCAATTTAGAAATTATAATGCATTTTTGACTATCCAATGGAATGATGACAAATCTACCTTGAAAACTTGGCATTATAGATAGCTTACACTGATATTGTCCCTTTTGATAGTAGACTTACAATAGGTATTACACATTAACTTATTTGTATATTTGCAATGTCTCTAGTGATTGTTTTTATAAATATACTCTGTTGAATTTCTTAAGTACTACCAACTCGACTCATTAAATATGCCGATTGATTTGAATTGGATGACTCTCATTGTAGAGTAGATTGAAAAAAACTCACCTATTGTACAAAGTAGGCGTAAAGCCTAGCAGACTGAATTTATAGTAAGAAGATGTAGACCTGATGTTCATAACATAGGTATGTATTACATGCAAGATGAATGGAACAAGATAAGAAAGACACTCTTCAATAAAAAATTCATGAGATCAAAAGTTTATGTTCATTTACCATCTCACAAGATTTTCACTCATTGTCCACCACAATGAGTTAATCACTCACAAAACTTTGTAATCACAAGCTATTAGCAAGATCCAATGAAAATTTGTAGTTGTTCTCAAATTAATTAATGGAAAGTCTTGGAAGTCTTGGAAGTCTTGAAACTTCAAAGTGTTCAATAAGTGTTTATTTGAAGCATCTTGCAAAAGATCAAATACTATTCATTAAAATTTTGTTACATTACAAACATGAAGTACCATTTGTAAAGTTTGAATACCAACCTTTTAAATACAAATTTCCAATTGCACCTTTGTTTAACCCTAGAAAGGCCCTTGGGGTCTTTTTATACAACCCGTATTTAGCCTTACAATTCTTCAACTGTAGTTTACTATATGAATTGTGATACATTCTTATTTACACACTACCATGATCATTAATTTACTTTGTATTGAATAATATTTGATCAATGTTTATCTAGTCAAATACCAATGTATTCATAATATACTATATGGTTAAATACATTCTCAACCCTGAGACATGTCACAAGAAGGTGCTGAATGCCGAAGAGAGGTTACGTAGGCAACACCTTCAGTTCGCTGCTCGTTTAGACAGCTTTGTCGTAATGGCGCTATGGTTCGCCGGAAATCAGTCTCCGGCGACAAGTTTTTCCGATTATCGTACGATAATCCACCAATAGTTTTTTCTATTTCCAATAATGGGTCCTGAAGAGCAGACCCTCGAATTGATCATAATTTAAAAGAATAAAAGGGGAAAAATTCCCCTGCCTCTCGTCCATTTTATCATCTGGAATGAGAATAACATGCTTAAACGAATCGTAACATCTCTCCCAATGAACCCGTCTGGTGCCAGGATGTTCTGCTTCTGCTGCTCCGAACACTTTGTACAACCGCCGTTTGGCGTGAGAACATATCACTAACAATCTTCGACATCTGGACACTTTGACGCCTCAAGAATACCAACAAACTGGTTTGATTCTGTGCGCCACGGTCGTTACCGTAGGGGTCCCTCAATTCCTGCAATGGAAACGTACCGGCGGAAGTACATGAATATTACTTGGGCTTCGTTGAACATTCTATGCCATATATAGATGCGAAGACTCTTGCTTCATTCGGTGTCTTCAACATTCTGTACAAACTTCAGGATACATCTTGTCACCACAGTGGTTCATGCGTCAAGTCCTTGCCGCAGGGTCGGTTTCGGACGATCGCCCAGATCTCTCCTGTTTGAACTGAAAGAAGAAAAAGTACTGAAAGTACTTTGCAGCTGATTTCATATTATCCGCAATCATCAGGTCCTGATACTGACCTTCCACACCCAGCGGCTGCTTATCAGTGGTACGCGCATATTTCTCAGGCTCGTGGTAAAAATGGATAAGACTAACATCGCCTCCCTCAAGCAATGGAGCCCAAAACTGGCGACAAAATTTTCTCCTGGCTCGCCTTCGCTGCTTCCTTTCTTTGCGCTGCTTCCACACATTGTGCTGCATCTGTCGCAAGGCCTTTAAATAGTTGCGGCAATCATGATCCCTAGAAATAGTTCCTTCCGAACCATAAGCGTTGCGGTCGCTCAAGATTTCGAGAGGATGTGGAACGTTCAGAAACGCTCTCTCCGCAGACTGCCGTTCCTTCGCCCATCGTAAGGGATTCTCATTCTCTGCCTGAGTAACTCCTAGCTGACTTGGTGTTCTCAAGCTGTACAAACCACTGCCCTGGGGGAGCAGAGGATGTCCAGGAGCCTGATCGTCCTCTGGTTGCATGATCACCATCTCGCCCATCGGCGCATAGATCAATCTCTGCAAAACGGAGAATTAAGTTAGAAATTCAAAATGTTGGCGTCCAAAGTCTCTACCGGCTATGTGCAATTTGGCAAGCTTCAGTCGTCGAGTGCAAGTAATGAGCTTTTCGAATGTTTGAATGAGCATCAATCAATTCTGAGTCAAGAGCTTAGAGAAGTTGCGAGTGCCGAAGTAGTAGAGGATTCATCATTCATGTTGTTAGAAATTTTACCTGTCGAAGAAGGCATGCATGGTTGCGAAAGGTGCCACTGACACGCTTGAGGACTACAGCAACGTGGTCAGGATAATCGCAAGCAAATGTCCGTGGAACAATATCCATGTGCATGACGACGGAACGAATATGGCTGTGAGGCAAGCCCAGTTGAGCCAGCAAGTGATTTCCTCCGCACATTATGCAGGGAGAGCCAAACGTGTAGACAGGAAGTAATGCACAAACTGGAGCCGCGTTCCGAGCTCCAACCAGGAGCGAAAGAAGCACAGCTAGGCTACCTCCTAGCGAATGACCAGTGAACTGAATCCGGGCATTCTCATTATGCGCTTCTACATGGGCATGAATGAATGGGAACACTTCATCATATAATCTCTTTGCGGCCTCATAGATTCCTCGGTGCACCATGACCCCTGAATTCGATTCCTACATGAAAAATAACGATTGAAATCATTTCAGTTGCAGACTTCGGCTGAGATCATGCGGAGTGAGACACGTGATTTTCCATCTTCAGCACAAACATGCAAAAGGTGGTACAATCTGTTTAGTGAACTCACAGGTTCAAAATGCGTAGGCTCAAATTGCAAATTAGCTTGCCATGCCGCCAGCGTCTCCGTACCCTGGAGAAGATAACCAAGACGGCATGAAGAGGACTTTCCATGTTTCCTTCTCTTGAGCCAATTCCAGATTCAATTAGATATCTGCTCTAAACTCAATTGCGTGAGTAGAGATAAATAGATAATCACAAGTGGAAATGTATTCAGCTATGTACATTTGTCAAACTGATCAAGCTCCGAAATCTAAAGAGAGAACTGGAGGAGCGAATTCATTTAAGGAGACAATACCTGAATAACTATGACGAGTGTGTTCAAGGCCTCATGTTCACACGCAAACCATTCGCAAGGACAGCCTGGTTGTGCAACCGCTGTATTTGGCTGTTTTCCCTGTTCTCTAGAAACTCCTCGCGCTCCTCTAAGCACAGTAGATGCAGTTCTCAAGTACCACGGATTCTTAGATGATGAGCTGGAGTCTCCCATGTCCTTCTCAAGAACTCCAGAAACGCCATCGCATTTATCGGGGACATTCTTGTAACCTTGACAATCTCCTCCAACGTCTTCTCCAATTGCCGACGTGGTGCTCTCTGACTTGGAGAGAAGTAGGTCACACGCCTGAGTACTACAGGACGCTGCTGCAGCGGCCATTGCATAACCAGCAGCCGGATTCAAGGATGCCAATGTCCCTTCATCAATCATTTGTGAACTTGTATCAATTCCTTCTAGGCCAAGCACACTTTCTCTAATACCAGTCATCACTTCCTCAGTTACAGAATCCTCGACGTCGCCCGCAGGTGCAGCTGATTCCTTCAGCTCGAAGGACGAGGAGATCACACGGAAGTGGTGATCACTGAACAGCTCATCCTCCTGCTTTAAATTACACGGTGAATTTATCAAAACAAGCTCATCTTCCTCAATTTTCGGTGATAGAGAAGAAAAAGAAAAAGAAAATTGTGAACAATCTTAGATGATAAATTCTGAAATAAGATGATTGGCACAACTTCGAGGGAGCAGAACAGCAAAAGTTGCAAATGGAAAAACGAACCTCGATGGTAGGAATCCTGTACGCTAAGTTGCTGAGGAGTGCCATCTGTGTGATGCGCTCTCTCTCCACTGATGTGACGCTGTACAAAAATCTTGCAAAATACTCTTTGTTGCGAGCTATTTGAGAATGCGGCGTTACTTCCATGCTTGCATCATTTAACCCCGACTCGCCACAACAAGCTCCACAGCTGTGGCGTTCGAAAGATGGAGGGATGAATTGGCAACTCTCGGATAGATCCTCTGCTGTTTCTGCTTCAGATATTTTGGATGCGTCGTGATTAACGTTTCCCTTCTTCCAAAAAGAACTTAGCTTCGCGAATTTGTGTACCAAAGGCCTCGACAATTGTTCGGCAGATCGGATCATCCCTATGCGACTCCCTACACTGGCTCCCTCTACAGTTAAACTTATAATACTAGACATGTCTACTGATTGTGAATCGTCCATAGAAGTATCAACCTCTTCATCACCTGATCCTTCCAGGCCGTGGTTCGCATCTCCATCTTCCTGAAAACCTATCTGCGAAGATTTTCTACTGTCCTCTCGAGAGAATCGGAGAAACTTGAGAGACGCCGACAAGGCTGCAACAGGTTTGAACGGCAATGACAATGATAACGGACCTGGTGACAAAGAGATATGTCCAATTTTCTGCGAATCTGAAATTTTGCAGTAGAATTTCCGACCATACGCAGGAACAAATCCAAAATCCCGATGCTTCGAAGGAAAATGTCTACGTGAGAAGCCGTGACACGACTGCGGATTGACTAATCCCTCACACAATGCCCGATTCATCTCGATCTGCGCACCGAGCTCAGATCAATTACTCTGACGCAAATCCAGCCTGCATGTCCTTCACTGATGCGATCATCATCTCCAAATACAGATACAGCACAACTCCAAGAACAAGAAAGAAACGATCGATCACTCAATAAAATTCTCCAAATATCTGTGTTACTTCGAGTCCGGCACTACCAGCTAATAAGCAAGAATTCGAATGCCATGACAGAAGAGGGACCGACAATTTACGAAAGAGGCACGATGTTATGAGCACCCTGTGCGAAATCAAGTATTTTAATTTCAACTGGAAAAAGAAAACGCCGATCAATCTTCTCAGAACAATAAACCAAGAAATGATCAGGCAATAAAATTCTCACAAAATCCGTGCACGTCGCTTCGAGCCCTGCACTAACTAACATCAACTGATGTAGAGTTTTTCAGTCATGGAGATTCGAAAACGAAGGATTGACGAGGTTGTGCACACCCTGTGCGAAGCAATTCCATTCATGGACTCCGATCACCTCTCGGAACCCAGAGTAATCGGGCACGTCTTCAACAAAAGCGTACACGCAAGTGAGGGCATGCTTAGCTTAGCTCCCACGCCTAGCCTGGGAGGCCATCGTGCTTCAGCTTCATACTTCCCAGTCGATGGCATCCAGAAACCGAGAGGCGCACAAGCATACAGGGTGGTCGGATGGAGTAGAGTCGTGGGAAATGACGACAAAAGCTGCGGTTCAGAACGGTTCTCGCCAATCCAACTGGACCTGAAAAAGTGCCGCAGGGTTCCGGAGCTTGGAAGGGGGACCCTCACTCAAGGGGCGACGTCGATGGGGGACTCATTTTGGTTTGCGTGTTCAGGCAACGAATAGTGATCAAGTGGACGTCAGTCGCCCGGGCCCCGCCGGCTTGGAACGCCGTCAGTGTTGCATCTCCATCAGGGGCCTCCACCTTCACGGCAAAAGTTCATCACGTCAAAGCACCAAGAGCCGGTTGCCATTGAGGGGCCCGGACGTCCGACTTCCGGAGCTCCAACTGGGCTCCATTGCACTATACACATCGGGAAAAAGCCACCCATTGCTGCAGTACTGTTTCAATGGGTTAACAGTATAATATTGAAAGTGTATTGTTGCAGTACTGAAACAATATACTTATAATAAAAATGCAAGGCTCCCATTGTTTCAATATTGTTGCATTATTATTTGCAGTACTGCAACAATATATTTTCAATACTATATTGTTAATCCATTGAAACAATATTGCAACAATATTGAAGCAATGAGGGATACTTTCCTGATGCACTCCTTCAGGGCATCAAGCCGGCCCTCCAGCCTCTGGTCCTTGTAAAATAGAAATACAGACCTGGAGGGGACACACCTACCTACCTAAAATTGTTGCAACTTGGTGTTGGAGGTCCAATGTGGCTAATAGTAAGCCGGTTGTCAATTCTGAAGCTTTGATGGACCTAACAGGCCCCTCTAGGTGATGGAGGTTCAATGCACCAATGGCAACTAGTTCTAAGTACTTCACTGTAGGGAGAAGACTTTCTTCAGATCATTTTTGTTAATAGCATTTCCACAATACAACAAATAGGTGTTTTATAGATGAAAAGTGTGCAATAAAGAGCATTTGTACCATCACTCACTAGGAGACCTTGATGTGATTGAGATAGAAAAAAATGCATCTAAGAATATGAACGCCAAAATATGCTACCAACCTCCTCAAATCTTGTCCTTTCTTCCCCTTTGGACCCTACAAGCTAAAAAGCCTAGCCAAATTTTTTGTGCCCACAATAAATAAACACAAGTCCATTGTTCAATTGACTTAGGCTCTGAATCCAAGAACCTTTGTAGGGATTCTTGTCATTTTAACCTCCAATCAATTTTAACCCCTAAAGTCCCAAAGGTGTTTTTTGTCAAAAACCACTCAAAACTACCACTTTTGTTGCATTCACTTAAAGAAACCAAAATTAATTAATTTCTTTTGGAAATTTAACCATATAATCTTGTACTTAACTTGTCTAAGATCATGTATTAAGACTTTCATCAAATTTGACTATACGGATTGGAAGATATTAGCATTCAAAGTTGAACAAAAAGTTTTTTTTAAAAAGAAATGATGCTTAAATTGCTCCAAAAAATAAGATTGTCCATAACTTTCTCATCCCTAGTCTAATTATAATGAATCAAAGCTTCACGTATAGATAAAAAAATAATATTTTAAGAAAAAAATTCAAAAAAATTATTTTGACTTTGTGTAATTTTTTTTCGGCTGCCCACCAATCTCCATTTCTTGCTTATTGTGTCATAACTTTTTCATCCGGCATCCGATTGAAACAAAAATTATATATCCACAAAGCTCTCACAAAACTACACAACCTCCAAAACTCTCAAAAAAAATTTACTTCAAATTGAGACAATAGGAACCTACCGGACCCAAATTGTCCCTTGAGAGGACAAATAGTCCTTTAGGGGTTAAGAGGAACCTCCAATCATTGATCTCAAATTTTATTTTAAAGTATTGGCAAATGTAACATTACATCACTAGGCCTAATTATATGGATATGGTTTATGAATTGTATTTTATAATTTTTTTGACAGTCATCATTAAACTATTATTTTTAACTAAATTTATTTTTTAAACTCTTATTGAATTAGTTATGAATTTTGGTAGTTGGAGTTGTGGTGTGCTCTAAAATTGTTCCTATCTTGAAATGTTCACCATGGAAACATTGAAACTTCCAATATTAAAATGCTTCTAAAGCAGGGGCAATTTTAACTTATCCCACCTCATTGGACATTAATGTCAATCAATAGGTGGCTAAAAATGGCAATTTTCTTACAAATTTTTTTTTTCTACTCATACAAAGTAAGATAAGACTTTACATTGAATGCATTTAGCCATATTTGATACCATAAATTTGAAAGGATGAAATACTCCATGTGAGTTCAAGTACTATTGTACTAGTGTTATCTTCATCATTTAATTTTTCATTAGTAGCCAAAATTTGATGTTGGCCATTAGATACGGAACCAAGAGACATCATACTAGTCGCTAGAAGAGTTAGCAAGAATACTATTTCATTGTGTGTGTAGCCTTGGGATTCCTTCAAAAAACTCACTCATAGAACAAGTCTTTTATTCTCCACTCCTTACAAGGTTACCACCCTAGCAAGACTATAATATTCTAACCTTTAACCCCTAAGGGCCCATTGTCTCCTTGAGGGAGAATCTAGAGTTTGGGTAAGTTCTTATGAGCTGAAATTTTACTTGAATTTTTTTAAACTTTTATGTGGATGTGTAGTTTTGCAAGAGCTTCATGGAAATACAATTTTTATTTCAATCCAATGTTGGGTGTAGAAGTTATAGACCTTTTTAGGCAAATTTCAACTCAAGGGGCAAGCTGTGCTGCCAAAATTTTGTTGACTGAGGCCAGGGACATATGCACAGGTTGCACTAATTATAAGGACGAAGACTAGGCTAAGCTATAGATAAAGGGTTGGGACCATTGGCCAATCCACTAGCAAGTCAAAGCCCTTGGGATTTCATGCTATGGTCTCACAGCTAAATTTCTAAGATTTGAGAAATAAATCTACAAATAAATGAAAAATATCAATGTCATTTGACAATTTGCCATCAAGAAAATTTTAATTGGCAAAATTTAGAAAGTGCTTCATTGTCATTTGGAGAGAAGCTTTGGAGGAGAGTTGTTTTTATAATGAAAATCATTGTCTATCATGAATTCTCAAAGGGTACAGTATGGGATAATTTGAAGATGAAAGCTTGAGTGCTCATTGTCAAAACTTAGTAATTATGTTTGAAGTAGAATTTTAAACCTCATTTAGGCATAATAGAATAACTTTTTTCAAAAACTTTGAAGTAAAAGAAGATGAAAAATCAAAATATATTTCATTTCCAAAAACTTGCTTGAAATTTTGACCATCCAATCAAAAGTTGTGGACAAAATTTAAAGAGGATATTTGAAAATGTCCAAAAGAATTCCCTTCCAACCCTTCTCAAAATTTTGTCTATAATTTTTGATTGGATGATCAAAATTGATTATAGACTTGAAATCTCAAACGGATTTTTGGATATGCAATTTATTTTGATTTGACAACTTCTCTTACTTCAAAAAATTTTGAAAAAAAAAAAATTCTACTATGCCTAAATAGGTCTGAAATTCTACTTCAAACACAATTCCTACTTTGAACTTAACTACGAGTGGTTGAGTTCCTAATAATTATAATTTACATATCCGATATAGGTTGTTCTACCTCCTACCACCTCATATGTACATAAAGAGCTTCTTTTTTCACTTGAAACTCAAAACAAGTTAAAACTACTTCTAAAGCTATTTGAGGTGTCTCAATGGATTTAATTTTTTTTAAATTACTTTAACTTTCAAGCAATGAAAATTACCTCACTTGGTGCCCCTTCTTTACGTGTCCACCATGTTGATGCCCTAAAGAAAGGTGGATGAGGGAGGTCAAGTTTAGAGTTCCGAATGGAAGGAACATGTCGCAATCAAACTAGAAACGAAGGTGAATTTGCTTTCCAAAATTTCTTCAAAATCTTAGCCTACATATCATTGACATTGTCCTTCTAAATTCTATAGGAAGTAAAGGATTTGTTTTTTCCAAAAAAATTTATAACTTTGTAAAGCATTAGTATATCTTTCAATCTACTGTTCAGATTTCTAAGTTTTATAATTATGTGGTGGCAAATATGCTAAAAAAATTATGTTGGGCATTATAAACTTTTGGACATTGTTGCATTGCAAGATTTTTTGGGATGTGCTCCTAGTCTTTTTATGGCTTGAATTTTTTTGAAGACATGAATAACATCAAATTGAGTATGATAGATTTTTAAATTTTAAATCCATAGTGAAAAAAATTTGCCAATGGTCAAAGGCATCTGAAATTGTTGGATACAGTGAAAAAAAACTTTCTTTGCAAATGCTTATATCTTTCAATCCTTGTAGTCAAACATCACGAAATTTTTAACTACCTATTCTTCTTCAAGTCTATTACACAATCCTAGGATTATATTTTTTTGTAAAGAAACCTTTTGTTGAAATTTTTTTTGAACGCAGCAATACAGGCAATTTTGAGTGTTTTTTCACAAAAAAATGACTTTGGGGCTATAGGGATTAAAGCCACACTCTATAGCAGTACAACCTAGAGTCCTTCATTTTCCATTGTTGCTTAGGTTTAGAAACTTACATCGGCCATCAAACAATATATTCTAATGTTTCTCTTGCATTCATTCTTTTTTACTCACTTTGCTTGTAGTCTTCTCACTTGTTGTTTAAAAATCTTCAATTGGCTAACCTTTGTTCTTGTTTTTTTAATTTGAAGTCCTTGCGTCCTTGTGTCTTTGGTTTTTAGTGCATACCTAAGCTAAGAACACCAAAATGCAAACATATGTAGGTGCTTAGATTGTAAGTAGCCCAAAAAATATCATATATTATAGGGTCTTTTAGCACTAAGAAAGCTAAGGAATTTTTTTGGAACAATGCACCCTTCCAAATTCATTGTAACAAAATTCCAAACACCACTTTGTGATGACTACTACCAATGTTGTTTTTCTGGCAGAGTAATAGGCCCAATACCACACTCTTGAAACATGAATAGTATTAAAAGGGCAAAAGATTGCTATAATACTTCAAATTTTTAAAAATCTTAGATGAAACTACTTGATTGTGGATGAAAACAAAATTTGCACAAATATGCAATATGCAATTTGTGCTAATGTAATATTTTCTATCCAATATGTGGATAGATGTTGAAATTTGGAGCACTATTCATTATAACATTTAATATTGCCACTTTATTACTTGATAAAAAATAAAAATAAAACAAACACCTCTTATTGCCTTTAAAACTTCTTTGTACTTTAATAGTGATACCTTTCATTGGGAACTAGGAATTTGCACATGATGATGACCAATGGAATGTTTCCCTTTCCCTTCCTTCCTTCTGATGTGGCACAAAGATAAGTTAACTTAGGGTAGCCAACCTCTTTCTAGTGACTACCAATTTTTGCTAGTTAGACTGCTTTGTTTTCAATCAATTGTAATTTAGGGTGACAACTCACATGATTAGGTGATAGCTCATGCAATACTAATGTTGGAGAAGTGTATAATGAAAGCATACAATGATTACAAAATGTACCTTAGAAGCCATAATTATCACCTACATCAAAGCATGGTCAATTTTGTAATTAACTTGTGGTTGGAAATATAGTGCCCTATATAACAAGAATGGATTGAACAAAATCTTTACGAAAAAAATTCATAATTATTTCATATTTGAAGGAAAAAAAGGAAAAAATTCTGGAACCTTCCTCAAACCTATTTTTCCATTGGGGGGGGGGCCTCACCAAATGCATATTGGAAATATAGGAAATTGCTCAAGTGGTCGGAATGAGGTCGGCTACCTTAATAAAGGCCATGGTAAATTGCCCCCCTCATTGTCCCACATAGGTAAACACTAGAATTTTTTATTTGCAACATATAATAATATTTTGAAATTTTGAATTCATATTTGCAATCAGAGGCCTAAAGTAGGTAGGAGAGGTGAAGAATTATCTATTAATACGGCACAAAATAGGGGGCAATTTTTTTAAATCATCCTTGGTTGGGGCAACGAGGGGGTCAATAAGTAGGCTCCCAACATTACATGGAATTCTAACACTTGAATATTCTCACGGATGCCAAATGTTCAATGGATGACAAGGAATCACTTCAGTAGGACAAAAGTACAACTATTCATCTTTGGAATTTTGTTGTGAAAAAGGAAAAGTCCTCTATAGTAGTTTGACTTCCAATGACTGCTTTTGCTATTTATTAAGCCAATGATTCACACGATAATGAAAAGGAATAATTTCCAAGGTCACCCCCTTGTCCGTTAATGGTTAAGCTTGCTCTTTTGCTAAAAGGACGTTACCGAGAGCAAAGCGTAGCAACTGGCAAAAAGTGTAGAGAGTTCCCCACCACGCCTGCAAAAAGTGACTCTCAAAAGCAATCTTTTCGAGAATGGTCATGTCGAATCAAATTTCAACGATTGATGCCAAGAGCCCTAAAAGTAAAAAAAGATGCATGCCACAGTACCGGAACATCAGTGCAGACTACAGCCAACTTGCCAGATTCATTTAGGAATCTTCAACACCAGCGAGGAATCCATCAACGAAACAACACAGATCTTGGGTAATGGACTCACGATATGGATTAACTGATTTAGGAGTGCATATATGACATAAATAGGGTGAAGAACACTAATTTATCAGAGTCACACTAATTGTAAAATTATTGTGGGTCAATAGATTCTATATTGTACCAATATCCACAATTATATATATTTTGGTGACACTAATTTTCTAGGTGACCGTCATACCCATGCCCCCTCCTGTCCTCTCCCCTCCCCTCCCCTTCGATAGGACATATCAATGTAGCTCCTTCCAATTGATATGGAGCAACACTAATCCATCCATTAACTTAGATTAATTGTTTGATTGTTTGTTTGTTACTTTGAGATCTCCTGAACCGTGTGTCCGTCGGTTGTGATTTAATACTATCAGAAAGCTCTTGGCATGGGGGTGCATGAGCTTTATTTCATAGTGTTTGGACCCAAGGTGTGAATGTTATGGAATTTTGAAGTTTTTGAATAAATAAATAAATTAAATAAAATTTTCTTTTGACTGTAGCAATGGCACAGGGCACATTAAGATAAGGTGACCGGTCGAAAAATTCCTCACCTAAGAGCTGAAACTGAATTTTGGAGAGGCAAATCTTCTTGAAATAATTCTTAGTAAATTCTCCTTGCAAGACGAGTGGCATTGGCATCTACCCCAAATTGTTTCATATTTTTTGGAGCTTTGTGAAATTAGTTATAAAATTTTGAAGCTGAAATGTCACAGGGCTCTAAGATTGACCACTTTGTGCAGTGTATTGTTTGTATATGGCTGAAGGCTATGAAAAAGCAACATGTACATATAGTGTACATTTGAGAATGTGGGCGGTTTTAGAGCCTGTGTGGTTTCAGAGCCTGTTCCCTTCAGTTAGTCCATATGAAAAAATCAACCTCATTCGGATAACAGCGAACGTTTCCCAAGAGTATTAAAATGATGGGAATTTTTTTTAACCGGCATTAAAATAGCACTAATAGCATATTCGTACAAAATAGCACGAATCCAGTAAATCAGGTACAGCTGCAAAACCCAGGTACACGAGCAAATAAAATTTGTAGGGATGAACCTGAAGCTGATCCGAATTGTTAGACTTTATATAGAACAATGTAGCAATTGCTGTCCACAGCAGTGACATAACAGTGCGTGTCTTCATTAATTTTTTCAGACACATAAATGGATGTGGAAAGAATGTGATTAAAGATTGGTCAAGTCCGACCCAAGAATAGTTTTTCGTCATCTCACTGCCCTGTCAATGAATACCTGAAAGCATATCTATACGCAGCAGGTACTTTTTGTATCCCCCAACATCTCCCATCCCTGACCCCGCAATTTAAATTCAATTGGACTCTGATGCCTACTTCTCAGTAGCATTTCCACCAAGTTCCTGAGGCTGAAGTAACCATATGCATGTGAATCGCAATCTCGTTAGACCGTAATCTCATTGAATCCCAGTGGAAACGGACCCGCAGGACCAGAATTCGGTCCACGTCAAAAGAGCACTACTGTCGTGAAATGTAACGATCGCAACTCTTCTTTGGGTTTTCTCGGCCAGATACACCGCCTTGGTTCTCATACACTCGAGATCTTCTTGGTCTGGAGTTCATCTTTCATTCCCATGAGCTCCATTATCCGCGTATCTAGGAGACCCGAAAGACTGTTCACAGATTCTGCAAGTTCAACTGCCGCATCCTCTTTCAGTCGCGTTCCCTGTTGGCCGACCACTACAGCTGCAACTCGGGCTGCCAAATCTCCCATCCCTTTGACATCAGGAACTCCACGAAGCAATCCATAAAGCACACCAGCCGCATAAGCGTCTCCAGCTCCACAAGTATCCACTGGAACACACGGTGCAGGAGGTATAAAAACCAACTCTCCTCTCAATCCAATGTAGGAACCCCGAGCCCCATCAGTGACGGAGACCAGTGGGCAGAACTGGTTAAGATGCTTTGCAGCCTGTTCCGGAGTAGAATCGTCCCCAAATGCACACAGAGCTCGAGCTTCGTCAGCATTGGCAAACAAGATATCCGTGCTTTGGCACATAACATCCCTGCGACAGAAGTTCCAACGAGAAACGTTAAGGGAGCAAAATTAAAAACGTCAGACATGCAGATTCATGAGAATCCAAGAGACATGAAAAAGACTCGACATAAAAACTTTTTTGACTACTTCGTTATCCCAGAATCAGTTCATTGAATTAACTTAGGTATATGATATGAATGTACTGAGAATGCTGCTCACCAAAATTGCTGTCGATGTCGAGTCACACAAGAGACGTCGCTAGCAGTCAATGCCACTAATACCCCTTGCTGGCGTGCAGCCTCACAAGCTTGAGCAATCGCCTCGATGGTCTGACTAATTTCCCACAAATAGCCTTCTACTACCAGCACTCTGGATTTAGCAATAGCTCCAGCCAGCACTGCATCGAAGTTCACAATCGAAGACATCCCCTATTCACACAAACAAGCATGTTCAGATACCAATGCCACCAATATGAAAGAATAGAAAAAATAGAAAAGAGCTGAAATCCTCTAACCTGGTAAGAAAGCATGGTGCGCTGTGCATCAGGCGTGGTCAGCACAATGACAGTGCCTGTCGTGCCATCTACAACAGGCTGGGACAAGAAATGTACATTTGCCCGTAGCAATTTGGTTCTGAACAGCACACGATTAACATATCCTTCAGCGGATGAATGCCTCGCTAATATCGCACAGTTCACGATGTCTTACATCACAAAAAAAGACAGCATTCACAAGAAACGGGAGCGCACTGTACAGCAGAGAGCGAGTACTTTCTCTAAGCCATACAAAAGTAATTACACAAGCGAAAGAATTCATCGGACAACAAGCGGTTGCAGATTGATTGTCACCTGTAGAAATCTCCCAGAGGATCACTGCCGACACTGCCCGTCATGGCAACGTTTTGTGCAGAGTTCTCACCGCTGGTCGTTCCCAACCTAGCCAGTGCAACCAAGGTGTTGGAGAGGGACCCCCCGGCGGAAAGCTTGTAGTTGCGACCATCTAAAGCACGCAGTACTTTCCCTCTTTCCTCGTGGTTCACTACCTTCCGAGTGCCTTTTACTAACCCTACCTCTTCCAGAAAGTCATAGCCTACAGTGCCAGAGAAGTCGACCTGAATGCAATAAAGAAGGAAAATTAGAATGGATCTGCATCGAATACTGTCTCAGTTCTTACTCAGTCGGCAAGACAACTAAAGCTCGGAGAGAAAGTCAACAAGAAACCAAAGCGAGAGAGTGACGATAATAATACCATCGCTTGGCCGAGGCCAACAACGTCCCAACATTCTGGAACTGTTTTGTCAGGTATGCCATAAGGTTGGTCCTCTGTTCTCTGAGGATCACCATTCATCTGCAAGACAAAATCGAGCAGGTTTGAACACTAATATAGAATCCAAGAATACCTTAAATTGATCAACTACCAGCTAACTTCGCACTTAGTCTGGAGAACGAACGTTGTATTGTATCTAGTGAGCACAAGAATAATACCCGAACGAGAAATTAAGAGTAGCATTTCTTGGACCACACAACAGCAGTTCTGTAGATTTTGAAATAGTTTTGCTATCAGGGGACATCAGTCATAGAAGAGCACGCCAGATGTTGGCAAGAAGCTATACCCTAGGAGTGAAGTAAAGGTTGAACGCACTCTTACTTCACACCAGGCTGGACACAGATTGGAACTTAAGTTCTTTGATGTTAGGCTCGAATACTGAGCTGAAATGACCTAATTTGCCAAGTATTACACCAGCGTGCCCTCAGCCGTAGTGCGAAACTCTGAGGGGCCCTCTGAAGCAGACCACGCACTCATATCCTACTTTCAAGCAATTTCCCCTGTACCTAAAATGTCCATTTCCCTCGTACACCAAGAGATTCTATGATTCTTTTAACTATGAAATTCTATGATTCTGAAGACACGACATGTCTCGTATATTTAAACAGACTATAATGTAGGATAATTCAATTCTCACCCCTTCCACGACGTCCCATCCCGACCTAAATAAGCCACCGACATCTTGAAATTAGACATGTCATGTGCCTAAAAAATTGAACAAATTGTAAACGGTATCTTTAAATTATGATAAGACTTTCAAGACGAAGCCAATACATCTTGCCAACTATTCTATCTTCAGTGAGTGGCATTCTTCCAACGACAAGTATTCACCTCAATCATCATGACCACAACAAACACATCTTAAGAAACTCCACATGCATCGAAACTGACAAACTCCACAGCAACCAACACACCTCTCTAAGGACGTAAAAGCCCCTGATGGCGTACCTGGTAGGCACCATTTTCCGAGCCCTTACTCAGGCCGTTACACATGGTATGCTGTCGATGGCTGTCCCCGTTACACGCACATGCCAGCCTGTGAATCATGAACAAGACCGTGTGGTCTCCCTGGAACAAACTAATTCTGCCCCGGCCGATGGACCTCCTGCACCTAACTTTGGAAGAAGATAAGGTCGATAAAGACGAGGAGGAAGACAGAGAAGAAGAAGGAGAAGAAGGAGAAGACGCCGTCAAATTAGAGCTCCGCACAACAACAGCACTACAACGACGTGCTCGCCGCGCCACGAAACGAGAATTGGCCTCTCCCTCCTTCTCGCCTCCTCCGCTGCTGCTGCTACTAGACCCCTGCTGCTGCAACAACCCGGCGGATGTGCGTGAAGGCAGGTTGGCTATGGCGGCCATCGAAGCCGCCGCCGCCCCTCCCACTCCCACTCCCCCGTGCACCCCGCGCCCCCCTCTGTGCCGCACCCCGCTGCCTCCACCTCCAACAATATTTTAAATTCGAGGGAGCGAATTCGTTGTGCAGCAAGTCGGCAATGTAAAGATGAACTTCTGCGGGCCACTGGAAGCGGCGATGGCGATGGCGATGGCGATGGCGATGGCGATGCAGGGGGAACGGATCCTGCGAGGGACGTGGGAGTTGCGGGAGACGAAGAGAACGCTCCGGGTCGTGTCTAAATACGACGGCGGGTGGATGATACCCTGCGGGGGCACGGATGATGCACAGGTCGTGCCCCGGTGGGACCCGGATGACAAGTGGATGGTGGGCGCGTGCCGTTGGGGCGTTTTCATCCCCGCGGTCGTTCCCTGTCGTCCTCCGTTCGTTCCCTTCGTTCATTTACAGATAAGCTTTCATCTCACAGACGCCGACCAGAATTCGTTTCTCGTTCCGTTCGGCTCGGACTTCGTCGTCGTTCGTCGCTTGTCGCTTGTGTCTGGTGTTTATTTGGGAAGCGTTGATCTTAGGGGTTGCTTGTGGCTTCTGCTTAACTTGTTGCCAAACGGAGCCTATTCCGTATTCCAGACTCAGTCAGGCAGACAAGTGCCTGAGTTGGCCCACACGGCACCTCCTTGAAAAAAATCCAATGGAGTCAGTTTGAAGGATGAAGAATTTGTCTGAGGAATGTGGACTTCAAGAATTTCGTGACATTGAGCATATTAAGTTAACTGTTTCAATATAAGAAGTTTTATTGCCTCTGGATAAAAGGGGAGGAAGCTTTGCATCTACGGAAGCTGCCGTGAGGTAGAAGTACCTATTCCTGATAACTTAAGCATTTAAGCCTCTGCAACATGGGAAATTAGTTGAGAAACTGAGCTCAATGTGTTCAAATGTAAGGATGAAGAAGAATGAAAAAAAAAAAATTCTCGAAGAACAAATATTTTTATTCAATATAAATGTGGATTTTTTATTTGGACCCATTCCGGTTTCAGAGTTCACTTAGTTTTGGCACTTCTCCCTATGCAAGGAGGGAAGAGAGATGAGTGGATGAGAAGGTACAAACAAATAATCTTTTTCAATGAATACTACATCCAACTATTGTCTATAATAGGTCAGCCTAAAAAGCTATGATAAAGGAAGTTGTCCAAGATAGGTACTTGTACCATAGTTTGAACAGCTACCTTGCTTGAAAAAGTAAACTTGTGCAATTGAGACAAAAGCAAGCTTGTTGCACTAGAGTTGCTTGTTCAAGTTAGTACATGATATGTTGAAGTTGAAAATTGAGACTTGAAGGGTTAGAAGACTTGTTTATGGAAGTTGTTTATGAATTGCATGTATTCCAATCAAGGTGGTCTATAATGCAAACGCTTAGATAACTTGTTGACGATACTTAAATAATTTGTTGTTGTCAAATAACCATTATTATAAAGAGTCAATGACAAAAAGATCTGTTTTTCACTTCAACCTTTCCGACACAAGTAATTCATCACCAAATTTAAAACTAATTATATATTCTCAAAGTTTTGAAAAAGGGACAAAATTTACTAAAAATTGAGGTGTAGACTATTGCTCTACCATCCTTTTAACCCCAATCAAGCATAAACTTACACCTACAATCCCCACGAAATGTGTCATGCTCATCAACATCTTTCAACATTGTTTTCAAGTGGCTTTAAATTGCTCTTTAGAACCTAAAAGTGCCTCAAATCAAGCAAGCATCTTGTAGATTGAGCATAGATTAGTGATAGATTGATAATAAATTAAAAGCAAATTCTAGAGCCTTCTAACTATGATTATAATTTTTTGTTCCTTAATTTTTGCACAACTAGTTCACTTTGTTTGATACTCTTCAAAATTTAATAGCTTTTGTGTTTCTTTTGTAGCTTTCAAAATATATAATCAATAGTTTTGAATTTGGTCGAGAATTAACTATGGTGCCTAGCAAGGTCAACAATTCGGATAACATCCGCAGGGATGAAGAAGATCAAGGTTTATACGTTGATGCATGAAGGTGCGCCTCAGAAGTGCATAGGAACAATGAAAGCCGATGTTGGAAAATCATTGGCTAACTTGAAAGTGCATTTGGAATAGAAGGTCTTAAATTTCATGTATCAATATTAGAATTTTGTAAGAGTATTGTAGAGTGGTTGTGAGTCTTGATTCCCTCAATGATATTGAAGACAATGTCTTCATAATCTCAATTGTGGACAATGAAATGGACAACAAAGCTTGTAGAAGATAACGCTCTGGAGGAAAATAAGATTTTGATGACAACCAACAAAATATTGAGATTGAGGATTTAGGCCCTAGTGCCTCCAAAAAACAACGCGTTGAAGGGAAGCAATAATTCCATGAAGGACAATTGTATGAAGACATTGACCTTGTGTTGCCAAAATTCCCCCCTATAGATATTGTTGAATACAATGAAATTCCACCAGATTTGCCTTCCTATTTACAAATTAGTGATTCTACTGAGGAGCTGTTGTTGAAGTCATAGACTATATATGTAGAGGTCCTAGTCATATACAAAGACGGAGAGGAAAAATTTTGGAAGGTTTTGAAGAACACTTGTTTAGAAGATTACAAATGGGGCCTAAAGTCCTACGATTGGCATGACAAGGCCATTGTTATTTTCTATTGCACTGAGTGCAAAAAGGATTTGGGGGAATTGACGGGCAGTACACTAAGGACCGAGTGTCAAACATATTTTTCAACTTCTACAATAGCCACATAATAAGCAACTAGCACATTAAGAGTAGGTGCTTGAGGAAAGTGGTAGACTAGTGCAACCACCTTCAATTAGCCACTAAGGGAAAGAAAATTATCAACCTCAATGTAGAAAATCAACACAAGCTTGTTTTGAAGGGTGCTGCAATTTTAGATTTCGTGAATGACAGCCTAGACCCTACACGAAAGATGTTTGAGCTAATCAGAGGCAATCCATAGACTACCAAATTGAAGAGCTTTTGGTAGAAGGCCAAAGATGTATGGCTTGCAACAATGTGTACAACTTGTATCCTCCCAAAAAGAACTTGGAAGCCACTTTGAGGATGCGTGCACACCGGAGGAAGTAAGCACATGGAAAAACTTTTGCAGTCTACCAACTCAAGAAGGACTTCTTTGAGCTTTAGAAAGAGTGGGAGGCCATCTAAGTTTACTAGAGACAACTTCCACTCTAGTTAGAAACAATTGCATGCATTTTCTGGCCATATAGGGGACAGTCAACAAATACACAACTCACATTCCATTGACCACAATTTTTAGAAAATATGTTGGGGCCGGTTTTTGTGGTCCAACTATTGTGCTTGGTGGCAAATTGTTTGAAGTACAACCTTTATTGTTTGATGTCAAGCTAGGTCAAAGTTGGTTTGCCAAGCCTTGGCTATAGGAAGTAGTCATTGTGAATGGCGCATGCATCCAAATTCATGGAGCATTTAGACATTGTAATTGCCTCTAAATGTCTATGAATAATGAACCTTGGGAAAATCTAACTTGTAGTGAGTGTGCTAACATTCCTTTTGAGACGGACTTCAAATTGAGGGTGGTAAAAGAAGACAAGTCCTTTGAAAAAACAGGAACTAGAGGCACCAATGGTGGACGTGAATTGGCTACATATCATTGTTGGAACTCACAAATCACAGTAGGTCAGTGTCTAAAAATTCAGAGTTGAACACATGTACCATTAGGCAGCTGAACTTAAAATTGTACAATTGAAAGTTAATTGTTCCACCCTAAAGGAATAGGCCCTAGTTGCCTCTAGTGAATACAATCTACACAAATTTTGTGGTAACACTTTGAAGGCACATAGGACTGGTGTTTTTGGAGGTAGACCAGCGTTGTGGGATTTTATGTGAGATGTAGCTACTAATCTGAATCGTAGGAAAGAAGGATAATAAAAAAAGGCGTCCAATATTAAGTGCCAGGTGAACATGGAGACATCTTCACTACCTTAGCTAAAATTTATAAGGACACCAAACTTACATATATGATCACAAGGCTAATTGTGGTGATACTAGCTGAGGACAAGACAAAAATGAGGTCCAAAGTATTTTATGAACAACCTTTTGATATACTTGTTGGGTTTTGAAAACTGAAGCAAAATCATGTTTGTATATCAAACTATAAACTAGTTGTGGGTACCAGGGAAAGAGGTTACAATAGAATATTGGAGTGCTTCCAAGTTAATAAAGTTAGAGGATTTGTACAGGTGATTATTGTAAGCGCACTCCACAACAAGTTCCCAAGACTTGTGTTATGTGTTTCTTGCACTTGTAACTATTTCAATTCTGAGTGGGTTATGAATCAATAAAACCAAATTGAGCATCTATGGGAGAAACATTGTCAGGGGTCCATTGGACCTATTATTGGACTTGCAAATGATAGGAATTTGCGACGATGACAGCTCGTGCTTGGTGAGTACAAGTCCAACAATGGACTTCAACTTCACGTGGCCTAGCTTGGTTGGATTTTCATAGCCAAATTGCATGACCAAGATTTCTTTTACATCAGGAAGAAGCTCATCAATCCAATTGACTTACCTATGAAAACATCACAATTGGGGATGATGTAGTTACTTTGATTTATTTGGTCTTGGTGTACAATAAGTTCGCATGTGACTAGCACTGGATGAAGCTGGAAGACACAAATCAGAAGGACCGCCCAAATTGGATGTCAATGCAATGAATTTGTCAGAAGATAATTCTTGATTGTTTGGCACTCCTGCAAACATCCAAAGAGGTACACTAGAAGAGAACTCTGGGAATAGAGTACTAGTTAGAGGTTTGCTCAAATTACATTGTCATTTTTCTCTCCCTTGCATTGGATTTGAGGTCAAGGATAGTTTTAGCGGCAAAAACTTCTTTCTTCTTCAGTCTCTAGAAACTCTGGTTTAGTTTGGAGACAATTCAGTTGGAGGAAATTCTAAAAACTCACTTTAGCCGCAAACTTTGTATTGCAACAATGCTTCATTGACGTCCAAATGTTGTGTCACTTTGTTGTCTTGCTCATTTGCCACTTCCATGACAAATGTCTACAACTACCAGTTCCACTCCATTTGACAGGTAGTGATGCATGTAAGATTTTTTTTCAAAAATTGGCGGAATGGAGGGTCATGAGCGAGCGTATGACTTCCACCAACTAGTTTGTATTGCAAACACGTTGAATCAGTTATTTGCAACAAAATAAAAAGATAATGGTTTGAAATTTGATAGAGTACACAATAAAATAAAATAAAGTGTGGGCATACCTCCATCCTCTAAAGAAGGGGAGCAGAATGCAACCTAGCAAATTACACTTTGGTTGCCACTAGTGATGACATCACGGTTGCCCTCCAAGAAGGTTTGAAATTAGCCCAAGGCATGCTCCAGATTCTCAAGATGGCGCCTCTTGTCTAGTGTTCAAACAAAACTTAGTTTCCTACGATGTGATTAGTAGAAAAATCTAACTTGTAGAGTTTTGGCTATGTTCCTTCCACAACACCAGTGAGGGGAGAGAATGGCGATGGTGAGGTTCTTCAGTATGATATGGAATTCATTATTGTTGTCCAAGCAAGCGCAGACTTAAATTGTAGCCCATCTATTAACGGGGAGGAGAAAATTTTAGAAGATTGTTTCACCACTCTCATTGATGTGGAATGAGAGACCCGTGATGCCATATTGCACATATTGAACTTGGAGGAGCCTCAAGTGAACACCGCATTTCCCACGGAGAAAATAATCCCTTTTGTTGAGATTGGTAGCCACAAGATTTTAAAGTCTACATTGGTTTCATAACTGAATTCAACATGTTTTAATTTGTTTAAGGATAGACTAATTAGAGTAAGGAATTCAATTTATTTTAATAATTCTAATGACTACATCAATGCTTCATCTTCTATAATGACAATGTTGTTGGGCCTTGGCATGGATTGCGGAATATATTTTGTGCAGAGGAGTACCACGACAATGTCCTCATCTATGAAGGCAACCATGAAGACTAAAAAGGAAGAAGGGAAGATTCGCCAAAAATTTGCAAGTCACTTGTGACCTAAATGGAGTTGATAGGGGTACCTGGTGTATAAGGTATGTGCAGAAAATGTGCAAGAAGGTTGGTAATGGTGGGGGAATTGCATGCAGTCAATTGAATTACAAAACCGTGACGTTCACAAGGATAAGAGGGTAGGTACATGCAAATTTGAGTTCATAGTGTATTTGAATACACCATGAAATTCTGATTTCTAAAGTATTCAAATACACCATGAATCTAAGTTCATAGTGTATTACTTTAGGAAAATCTCAATCTCTTACAAATTCAACTTGTATGACCACTTATATTCTATTTGGGTAGACGTGGACACCATAGTTTGTATTATGACTATGTTATTCAATGCATAAAGTGATGTGATTGAGCTAAATGTTATAGATGCAAATTCACTGAATGAATTCATTCAAAAATCCAACTAACATTTTTTTGTGTTAGAAGGGGTGCTCAGTGATTTGAAATCCCATTAGAAAAAAATTTGGCCCTGTAAAAGGCCGCAAGATTACATGGCAGCAGTGCAATTATAGGAAAATAAAAATTTAAGGAATATAATAGGGGCACTACTAGTGCCACATTAGATTGCCAATTTAATTTTTTTTTTTCCAAGAATTTTTTCTTAAATTGAAAATTGAAATTTTTTTTTTCTGTATTTGCACCGCAGGGGGCTGAAAATGAAGATCAAATGTCCCTTTGTAAGGTTCAAATTTTTTGTAATGCTACCGCAACAGAAGAATCTTTTGTTCTCGAACTACTAGTTTTATCCATGAGGCGGGAAATAATTGAAATTTTGTTTTGGTGCAAGGGTAGAGTAGTTTAGGAATTTTAAGTTTATGAGCTTGATTTTCAAAGTTGTGAAATTGACTTCTGAAAGTAGAAAAGGTCCCTAAATCCATGGAAAGTTTGCTATTTAATGACTCCAAAAATAGCATGCAAATACAAATATTTTAGATTTGGTTTCTTAATGCAATTTTGATTTTCACGCAAGTACAGACATTTTCAAGTGTGTGAAATGTTGTGCACATCAAATTGTGAATGACATTCAACATCAAACGTTTGAGATGTGACTTTTCTAGAAAAAAAAATTCAATTGTTTGCGACTCCCTCTATGAGTCAACACAGGCATTGTGGAGTTTTTGAATGCAAGTAGAGCGTATGATTTGCAAGTTCATTTGTGCATTTGTTATCCTCTTGTAAATGGCTTATAGTCGTTATGGAACCTCTTTAGTTTCCCTGGTTGTGAGATTTGTCGACTTGAGCTGGCTACCATAGGAATTGGTCATTGCATTGTGTGTCCTAGCGTTCCCTTTGACCTTGCTATTATACGGTGCTGCCAAATTCTATTTTTTGTCCGTCTTGTGCATGTGACTACTTCAAATTCTATGGGGATATTTGGTTGATTTTACTTGTGTTGCTGGGCTATTTGTACTTGGCTTGTTTTTGGCAAGTGAGAAGAGTGGTCTGTTTTGTCTGACCATTGTTAGCCATCTATGAATGATGAATAGTCACGTGAAAATGGACCTTGTCAACAGTTCATTTCATGAAATGTCAATGGAACCATCCGGATTTGGTGAGTTCGGTGTCCCCGATGCTCTTCCTAGTCTAATTTGTGACTTGTCTAAGGAGTCGGTTTTGTTTTATGTGGGTGGAAATTCATTGAGGTACATGTTGCAGGATCATGCCATTTTGCCAACTTTTGTACTGCAAGTAGAATTCATGGATCCTTGGAAGTGGGATTAGCCACAACAAGAGTACCCAATCAATTTTTCAACATTGGATTGTCTCAGAGGAATCTATAGCTCGTGGAATAGCTTTTTTTCTACAAATAGGGAGGGAAAAAATGATAGGAGATAAATATCTCTCCATTAAATACCCCATTATTGCACATGGATACAAACTATAAGTGGATGTGTCCCCCAAGCTCCAATTCTATAGCCACTTGTGTATTTTGCTTGAGACTTGTATGAGATTGATGCTATATCGTTTAGAGGTCATTTTCAAAAATTATAAACAATCATTGATCACCAAAAGAATATCAAATTTAGTTTATAAGTACTTGAGTTAATTTTATTATTGAATCCCACAGTCTAGTATTATCACTAACTTGGACTAATATTAAAATCATCCAAGTTTGCAAGGCGCACTAATAAATAAGATTATAATATCTTAGTTAAAAACCAATATTATATGGCCTATACTAATTTCAAATTATCTCTAATAGTGTAGTTGTGATCAATTGTGCATCCATCCTCATCCAATTTTCATCCTTTTGTCACGTATGGACCCACCTTCATCCAAATTTCATGTAGATTGCATCCAAATGTTCAAACTAATTAGACCACATTCATCTAAATTTCATCCAATTAGTGCAAAGAGGCTTAATCTAATTGATTAAATTTGAGTAGTATATTTATGTATCATAAACAATATTTCTTTATGTTGCCCTTGATGTTGCCTAAAAAATTCACATATTGAAGGCTTAACAAATATAAAAATTATTTAAAAGATAAGATAGATTTTACCAAAAGCATGTCAATTAGAATAGAATGAATTCAATGTAAAGAGTTATAATCTTTGAATCATGAGCAAATCAAGTGATGCTACAAATTTGTTCTTTAATTTATAAAAGTCAAACAAATTGACTCAAACTATAATGCATGTAATAATATTAAAAAATCCAAATTCTTCAAAGAAATCTTAACCTTCACGCTCTTTAGGTAATGTTTAAATCATAATTTTTTTTATTAGTCACCAAGTGGAGGTAAAAAGTGAGCTTAAATCTTGAAACAATGACATTTTTGTTGTTTTCAATGATTCACATGTATCATTAGAATTTAATTTCATAGTTCTCCTTGCAATTTCACAAATGGTTGTATTTACATTAAGAGCGTAAAACTTAGAGGTGATTTACGTATACACTAGTGAAGTCTTACACAATTTGATTACATATACCTACAACTAAGTTCAAGGCTCATAGGTTCACATCTATGTGTTCATGTGCTAGCATTATTACCAATTGAAATATAAAGTTATTCAAAATGATGCTTGTATGATGTGGCACAATCTGTTGAGAGGTTGAGAGAGGCAGGATAGATGATAAAAGGGGCACCTACTTATGCTTGGAATTGATTGATCCCTAATATGAATGCATTGCCTACATTTGGTAAATTGTTCTGATGGTTTAGAATTAAATTAAGGTGGGGATTGCAACAACTATACACAAATTGATGACACTTTGTCATGTAGGATATAATGTTTTTGGTCGGTAGAGTTTGTTCTGGAAGATCACAATGTATGTGGGTATGTAGAATCCTCTATTGAACTTGTCGTAAGTCATTACAAAAAATTTGGGGGGTCCAAAAGGCTGTTAAGCCTGGACCCCCGTAGTGATACTAAGGTAGGAGGTCCATAAACCGCTCATCTAAGAGCTGAAGCTGACTTTGGGGGACGTAGAACTTCTTAAAATATTTTTCAGTAAATTTTCCTTGAAAGACAAGAGAAATTGGCATCTAACCCAAATTGTTTCATATTTTTTGAAGCTTTGTAGAATTAGTTATGAATTTCTGAAGTTGCAGAAAAGTGCATTTCTGTGGGCTCTAAAACCGACCACCTCCTCAAATGCACACCAGTTGTACATTGGAAAGTGCAAAATGTACCTCTAGAGCCTGATTGGTTTTAGAACCTGTTCCATTTTAGGACCTCCTACCTTACAGAGGTTTTTTTTGAATTTTTTTTTCTTGAAACTGAAATTCTGACGTGGTTGAAGTGCCACGTCAGCGCTGATATCAGCGCCACGTCAGAGTGACGTCATTTTTATAAAAAAAATTCAAAAAAAAAAAAAAAAAAGGGTTATTTTTTTTCCGTAATATCACCCGCGGGTCCTGAAAATCAGCACTCACAGCCTTGTTGAGGCCTCATATTTTTTGTAATGTTTTTTCTTGGAATATCTATTCATTTAGTTCACATTCACTAGTCAAATCAATCCAAGCTGACATGGTTTTGTATTGAAACTATTTTAACCCCTAAAGTTCCAAGGCCTCTTTTTCACCAAAAATCACTCAAAACTACCATTTCTATAGCAAAGGGCAAAAACTAAAGAATTTAATGTTTATTTTGCATCTCTAATCATAGGATCTTAAACTAGACTATAGTAGAACCACCCATTGTTGACCACTTAAGCGATTTGTGCATGTTTTGGAGCAGTATAAGGCATGCAAATTTTCTACCATGTAGGAAGATAGAAATCAAGGGGATTGCAATTTTTTCTGTAATTTTATGCCTTGAACTGAAATTGCTATGAATTTTGGAAGCCATCAACTAATCCAAACCTATAGCTGACATGTAGAGTCTTCCAATGTTGATCATTCAAGAACTATTTTTCTGCTCATTGCTTTGGGACATGTGTTATGACTCGATTAGTCTTAACTTTGAAAAGGAGAAAAAAAACATTCAAAGCTTTGGTTGAAAATTTATTGCAACCTTGGTTGGACATGGTACACCCTACAGATTGGGGATGGGTCCCTGGTTGACAATGGGTGGTTCTACCATAATATTAAAATGTGTGGAAGAAATTTCACAAACTTTGACCGTGTAGATTGCAAGATATTTGCGTTTAAAGTAAAGGAAACAAGTTTTTGTGCCACTAGTACACACTTAGCTTTCACTCATTAAAAAGTTATTAGATAGAACATAACATTCAAGAGCCTTCAGAGAGGCTGCCTTTGCCTCTCTGAAGTCCTCATCCACGAAATGCATCCACATATTATTAATGTAAGCTTCAGGACCGAGACAATGGCAGTACATTTATGGTGCGATCTATTTTTTGGGCTAATTCTAGGACAAAATATACAAACAAATAATTATAAAATAGATGGTCTGTCAAAACCCAAAGAATTCATTGAGTATTCTACCAAAGAAATCTAACCATTTGCCATCAATAATTTATTTTGATTGTTTTAGAAGAAAAGAGAAACTCTTTATGTAAACTTGGGGTGGTAGGAGATAGAACAACCAATGTGGGATATGTAATTTAGAGTTTGTAATTTCTCAACCGCTCATAATTAAGTCTAAAGTAGGAATTGTGTTAAAATTAAAATTTCAGACCTCATTTAGGCATAGTGGAATACCATTTTTCAAAAAAATTTGAACTAAAAAAAGGTGGGGAATAAAGCTAAGTTTCATCTCCAAAAATCCTTTTTAAATTTAGATCTTCCAATCAAAAGTTATGGACAAATTTCAGAGAGGATGTATGAAAATGTCAAAAAAAAATCCTTTCAAACCCCTCTATGAAATTTGTCTATAACTTTTGAGTGGAAGATTAAAATCTCAAACGGATTTTTGGAGATGAAATTTAACTTGATTCTACAACTTATTTTAGTTCAAAGTATTTTGGAAAAAGTTATTTTACTATGCCTAAATGAGGTCTAAAATTATAGTTTTAACACAATTCCTACTTTAGACTTAACTATGAGCGGTTGAGAAATTACAAACTCTAAATTACATATCCCACATGGGTTGTTCTACCTTGTACCACCCCATATGTACATAAATAATTGTCTTCTAATTCCAAATCACTGAGCATGAATGACTTACAAAACATTGTGACAGAATTCAAATAGTGAAATTACTGACCACAATGAATTGATTGGTTTAAAGCTATTTTTTTTTGGATTGCCTGAATTCGGGGTGTTCAATTTCCCAGTAACCTGATTGTGCAGTTATGACCTTGGCTTTGAGCAGAAGTCTGACATTATTGACGCGTGGCTTATTAGCTAATGTTGGGTGTAGAATATTCCACACCATTTCATCCTTTGGATGAAATGATGTGGAATATACCACATCATTTCGTCAGAGGGAAGGCAGCTGCTCTCACAGCTCTTGAATGTTATGGAAGTAGGTTCAAGATTGAAGGAAAATCTAAACTGTTAATAGCTCTAAGATGGAATTGAAATACACTAATCTCTTTGGTGAGATTGTTCTAGCAAGAGATTTTAACCTTGCAAACCTTTTCTTTTTGAAAAATTGTAAAAATTGAAGTTAGAAATGAATCCTACAAGTTATTTTTTCAAGAAGATGCTGTAATTGCCCAAAAAACAAGATTGTTGATAATTTTCACATAACAAATTCAAATGGAATAAATTAAAGCTTCCCATGTACATAAAAATATAATCTATTCAAAACAATTTTTTTTTAATTTTTAAATTTAAGTTCTTTTGAAGGGGGGTTTTCTGCCCACTGAACTAAAAGAAAGGCTCCTTTGCCATAACATTTGCTCCTGGGCTTCGATTGAAATAAAAATTATATTTTTGGAAAGCTAATGTATTTTTCTATCTTCACAAAAAAAAATTCAGAAAATCACAACAAATATTGAGACCATGAAAGCCTGCCCCAAATCCATTTTGACCCCCAATGGGACAATGGGACTTTAAGGGTTAAAGCTAACACAAATTCTCGCACAAATTTGGGTTGAAAACTTGCGCTGAATTAGCGTAAAACCATTTCAATCTTTGATGAAATTTGCACTACTGATTGTTGAAATCCAGCTCAACAATCCTGTGATTACTCATAGGGCTTGCAGCAAGCAGGATCTGCACAAGAGGAGAAATTGAAGTCAGTCTTCGTCACTTAGCAGGAGGTAAGGTAGAAGGTTCAAGAATAGTTTGGGCATTAAGAACCGCCCACCTGTAAAATATACATGATTTGTACATGCTGTTTTTTCATAGCCTTCACTGATGTACAAATAGTGTACATTTCAGGGGTGGACGATTTTGGAGCCTTATGCTAGTTCAACTTCAAAATTTCATAACTAATTTCAAAAAGCTCCAAAAAATATGAAACAACTTAGGATAGATGCCAAATCCACTTCTTTTTCAAGGAAAATTTACTTTAAAATATTTCAAGAAGTTTCACCTTCCCAAAATTCAGTTTCAGCTCTTAGGTGGGCAATTTCTAGACCTGTTACCTTAGTGTGGTACTCTTTTATTTACACCATTGTGCATTGTTGACATTTTGCTGCATCATCAATGGTGCTAAATTAATTTGTGTTTTGTAAATTTGTGAAATGCAATGTTTTATTGACAAATTGTAACCCATCACTAAGAGTAAATAAGAATCCAACAATGACACTTTGAATTCTATTTAACCCTAGAAGGATGTTGTAGACACTAAGTGTTTGAAGGATGACAAAGAATTCTTTTATGTAAGTTAGAAGTGTAGATGTTCATCCTTGAAATTTTGTATGAAAAGAGGAGGTCTTGCACAATATTGACTTGTAATGAGTGCTCTTGGGTAAATGATTCACACGGTACCCAAAAGGATGATTTTCACGGTAATCAGACCGTCCTTCTAGGATTAAATCATATTTGAATTATGTTTATGCCAAGCAAAATCCAAGGGAAACGTTGTAAATACCAAGAAATGTAGGCATACTAGACAATAAATCTTAAATGTTTTTATATTACGAAGTTGGAGACATGCACTATGTTGAATCTTTTTGTTAATTGTGAGTGTATATTGGTGGTTTGGGTTTGTAAAAGTCACAAAGTTGAAGGGAGAAGAAGGGAATATTCTTTTTCTTGAAGTCATTGAATTTGAAAAATAAATTTTGTTCTAATAGAAAATTGCAGAATTTAATGTGTAGAATAATCTTATGACTGTAGTATTGTATCCTTGATCAAGGTTGGCATTCCATGTCAAACAGTTACTCAACCCCTAAAGTTCCCCAACTATGTTTAATTTCACCAAAAATGCTCCAAAATTACCATTTATAATATAAGTATCAAATTTTAGAAAAAAAAGACATTTTTGGACACATGTAATCATAGGATCTTGTGGTACGCTAGTTTGAGAAGATGTGGAAAAAATTTCTGAAATTTTCACAATGTGGATTGCAAGATATTAGTGTTTGAATTGATAGAAATCATTTTGTTGGCCCAACAAAAAAAATGAGCAGCTGCACTTCACAAGGTCACATTTGGATGAGAAAACGTCTATGTTGTTGGTGCTTTTTTGGATTCATTCTTCAAGGCAAGTTGGCTACATGCTTGAAAATTTTCAGATCATTTAGAATTGTACAATATATAGGAAAAAATAGTAAGTAGAAAGAAGTAGCAAATGATTCAAAATACTAAATTGTTAAGAATTCAATTATAGAATTGCAAAAAAGACAATTGAAATGGTTGTAATGTTGCGATAAACAATATACATCCTATGATTTTATTTTATTTCCAAAATATTAAAAATTGAGTTCAATAAAAGACTTCAAAGTTTATTTTAGAGTTAAAAATCCATAGTTGCTCGCAAACTAAAACTCTTCATAATTTTCATCCCATTAATCAAAATAGAATGATTCAAAGCTTTCCACATATAGATAAATCTAGAAAAACAAATTTAAATTTTTGTTTCTAAAAAGATTGATTTTTTTCTTATTTGCTAAACTACTTGGTTTAGAAAAAGAAAACATATCATACAATAAATTCTTAACCATGTAATTAAAAGTTATGAAAATCATTGGACCGTAAAGAAAACCCTCATCCACATGTTGTGTGAAAATTTCAAAGAAAACAAAACAAAACTCCCACTATAAGACCCTTGAAGAACAAATATTTTGTACTATAATGTATTAGCTCCCTCCAAGTGGCAACAAATATGCTATCATCCTCCAATATAACCTCTTAGTTGTTATTATATTTGATTGCAAGCTCGAATTATACTTGAATTAAAAATAAAAAATTCACTTTGGAAGCTTGTAACCAAATATACTCCCTCTGTTCTAAAATGATATTTTTGTTAGACAAAATGTTTTGGATTAAGGTTGAAAATAACATTTTTTCAAAAGAAAATTGAGCTATAAGTAAAGTCCATTGTACTCTCATCTTCCTAAAATTTTGAGTTTTAAACCCCTTTTTTAAAGTGTGGTTTTAGAGTGTTTCAAAATTGAAATTTTGAACCATTTCTATAGAGCACCGATGGCCACTCAATGGTATGTGACAGGAAGATACAAGAGTGAAGATACTTGAAAATGCTTCAATGTCATTATTTACTCACTAACCAACTTATTGGTACAAGAGTGACATTGATTTAGGGTGCCATTGAAACATGAGGGGTCACCAAGGCATAATGTTGACTTCCTTTTGTCATTCACTTCCTCCCATCAAAGCATAAAATAGTCTGCTATTAAAGCAACCACTTAAGCCTATCTAACTCATCATTGACAGTAATAGATGTTTGAAGCAACATGTCACTCGCTCTTTGATAGAGGTTGCATTTTGAACATGGTCGCTCTTAGATCAAACTACCTTACACTATGAGCCACTCATGTATCAACATACTCAACCCACATAGTCGAGATTCTTCAATTAAAAGCTGTAAATGAAAGAATTATTCACAATTGAAATGAAAATGCTCCATATTTTTATGGTTTTAACCATTGTATTTGCTATAGAGGGTGGGAAAATCTCCTTTCTTCAAGAACAAGAAGATCAGTTGGGGACAAAGGGAGTAATAACTTTTGAATTTGGAAGCTTGTGGTCAATTATAGTAAAAACTCTTACTATAATTGACTACAAACTTCCAAATTGAAATTTCTATTTTTAAATGAACAACCAAGTCGGAAAAAAGAAAAGTAGAAAAAAGAAGAAGTAAAAGCTAGGAAAAATGAATGACTATCAGAGAAATTGGAGAAACAAAGAATGCACGTATTCATTTAGGGATAAGGTTACGTAACTCAAAGCCCGAGCGGGAAATTTTGATTGAGAACATTGATACCTGACTGATTTGCGCAGCTCGAATTTCAATCGCTCCTCCCACCGTAGCTGGCCATGAATTGATTTGATTAGGGTTTGGTGGCTGCAATTTGGCCTGCCATCTTGTCCTCGGGGCTCACCCGCAGCGAATCCCGTCGAAAGGAGCTCAGATTAGACTTGGACGTGAGCGTCCCGGCGTCTCCGACCTCTCCCTCGTCGAATTTTGCCACAGTGATCACCAAGCCGATCGAACGAAGTCTCTACCTCTACGCAATTCTCGACGCTCATCGAGCACGCGTCTGTAGCTAGGGGACCCGTACTCCACCGTGGTACACAAGGCGGCCGAGAGTTTTCGAAAGGAGCCAGGGAGCTTGCAACGTCGCGAGAGTGGAGGGAGGAAGAGAGCAGCTTCGGATTTCCCTGACCGCAACACAAGCCCGATGCAGGAGAGTGTCGCCTTTGAGGATCCGTCGTTGAAGGATGAGCTTTTGAACGAGCGATACAGGAAAATCGATACGATGGCAAGGTACGCCCTTGTTCTGCATCACCGCACTGGTGTTCTAATTGGTAATAGTGTGCCAGTGACGGCACAGTCCTCGGCCGTTACTGACGAGGTCTTGTAGAATCATTCATATTTCGACTTGCACCTGCTAATTTTGTTGACTTTAGGGCTAAGATGGTATAATTGACTATGACTATGAGCTTCCAAAGTGAAATTCCTATTTTAAATTCAAACACCAAGTCGGAAAAAGAAAAAGAAAAGTAGTAAAAGCGAGGGAAAGTGGAACAAAAGCATATCTCAGCGCACAAAATTAGAGATAATCACATGAACCGTCCCTTTCAGAAGTACTGTGTAATAAATTCCCCTTGCCTGGTGGTGCTGGACTTTATTTTTTGATGCGCAGGACACTTTGCTATAGAACTTGAAGCTCCTCTGTCAAATCATGCTCAGTGCCACTTTTGCAGACGATCATCGACTCCCTTTGAGCATTGAGCTTTGCCGGTAGTTGAGATTTTGTGAGCACGAGCGAGCGAGAACGATTTAGGAATACAACTATGGCTGCTGTTCTGGAGACAACCATGGCTGCCAGACTTCCCCCGCTCTCGGAGTCCCAGGTCTTGTTCAATCGCAATCCATCAATCTTGTGTTGTGGCTGATGATGGAAGATTCATCACTGAATTTGTGGATGCAAGCATATTGATTTTTGGTTGTTTGAGCTGAATGCGTTTGAATTTCAGGGTTTAGCATTGATCGGCGATTTGATTTTAGGATTTAGCGTTGATCGGACTTAAGGTTTAGAATTGGTAGGCTTTCGTGGGAAAGAGAACTCAGAAGGGACGAGGAAAGAAAATATTTATTTGAAAGTGTAGAGAGATGAATGTATTGATAGTGGTTTTTAGGCCTTTCAGATTTTGGAAATTAATAGGATTTCGGGGTTTTGGATTGTGGAATTGGTCGATTGCAGAGAGCAATGGTGCAGCTTTTGTTGCAAGAAGGGCAGGAGCATCTGTTCCAGCACTGGCAAGCTGGACAAAATGAAAATTCGAAAATCAAGTTTCTCAATCAGGTGATTTCCACTATCTCTGTTTCTCTAGGGTTTCCTTCTTCCTTCTTTGATGTTTGGTGATTGTGATCTACTCTGAATGTTTGGCTACGGCTGAGTCCATACTTGATGATGCCCAGGTGGAGAAGTTGAATGATAATTACCCTGGAGGACTTGTGACTTACATTCACAATGCAAGGAAGCTGCTGGCTGATTCCAAAGCGGGAAGAAATCCCTTTGACGGCTACACCCCATCGGTAAGTATAAGGGTGTCCTTATCAAGTCTGGGTTTTAATGCCTTTCTATTTGGTTATGTCCGCTGTGTAATTTTTCAGAAGTGAAGATGGATCGGATCTGAGTGGAGTTGGCGCTGGTGAGCTTTTCATGAAATTTTATACTGACGTGTAACGGGAGTGTAGGTACCAACGGGAGTGCAGTTGAACTATGGAGATGATGAGTTCATGAAATTTGAAGCAGCTGGTGTGAAGGATGCCAAGCATGCAGTCTTTGTGCTGGTAGCAGGTGGCCTTGGTGAGCGCCTTGGCTTCCACGGCATAAAGGTACACCTAATATTCCTCACGTTTTGCGTACGTAGATATTGCGGTATCATTAGGTTTTGACAAGATCAAGCAAGTTGCTTTTTAATTTTCCAGAATTGTCGCTTTTACTGTCGATATTCTGAACCTGACAGAGTTTTAACTGCGTAGTAATGACTTCTCATGAACTCCTTCCGTTTGCAGCTTGAGCTGTTTTCTCAAATTACCACGAAAACTCGCTTCCTGGACCTCTACATCCAGCACATTTTAGCTCTGCAAGAGGCTAGTGGTAAGAATTTTTTGAATGCTTTTCTTTTTCTACCATCAAATTCCTGTCAAAAACATAAACGGAACGAATTCCTAATACAGCGGTATTTTCCCAGGGAGCTCCGGGAGTGGCCTTCCACTTGTGATCATGACCTCCGATGACACTCACTCGAAGACCCAGAAACTTTTGGAAGATAATGAGTATTTTAAAATGTCACCAGACCAAGTGCACCTCTTGAAACAGGTCACCTTCACTGCACTCTGCCTTTTTTCATATGTCTTAGGCACATAGTTAACTCAGATGACCATGCCCCATGTGCTAGTTTTAAAAGTCCTGTTTTTCCCACTAGCAGTTTTAACCTGAGATAGCTCTTTGCGAGGGTGAGGCTCTGATTGTGATGTGTTATATCCTTTGACAGTTTGATGGTTTCTGCTTACACCAATTCAGAAACGATTTCAATATGACATGCAATTTATGCTTATTCTAGTGTCTTGTCTTTGCTTACACGAAATTCTTTGTTATTCTAAGAAAATGAATTGACAACGATGAGATTGAGTGCAGGAAAAGGTAGCATGTCTGGCAGACAACGATGCAAGAATTGCCTTGGATCCCTTAGATCCGTATTGCATCCAGGTATGCACTTTCTCTTGCATCCTGTCTTGAACAAAATTGAAGACAACCTATTAGAATAAGACATGAAATGGTTGATAAGTTTTGCGCTCATTGAAAGGTGGGAGGAACCTAGAATTGAACACAATGTGCTTTGCTTCAGACAAAGCCTCACGGTCATGGAGATGTACATTCTGTACTTTACAACAGCGGCCTGCTTCCAAAATGGTTAGTATATTCTGCCCTCTAGTTTCTGACGGTGTTGTTTCCATACTTTTTCATTGTACAATCAACTAGTAGTTGGTTAATGATCTTAAATGCTTAGCGTCTATCACAAACGTACTTTACTACTACTCGACTATTACTGCAATGCAAGCATGTATGTCCTGCATAAATGTCCTGCATTTGTGAAGTGAGAATATATTTGAGCTGAACTAGGGGATTTCGTTCTATTTATTCATTTTGTAATATTTGCAGGCAGGCGGAGGGGCGGAAATGGATTCTATTTTTTCAAGATACAAATGGATTGCTGTTCAATGTACGTGCTGGTCTGGTCTTTCAACTTCTGTATTTCCAGCTCTCGTAATATCTCCAGTTATGCTCAATCAAGTTCTTCAATTTGACTCTGATTCTATGCATTACTTGCTGGTTTTCATTTACCACAGGCTATCCCAGCAGCATTGGGTGTAAGCGCAATTCGAGATTTGGACGTCAACTCACTTGCAGTGCCCCGGAAAGCAAAAGAAGCCATTGGAGGAATTACGAGACTCACTCATGAAAACGGTTAGTGAGGGTGTTCATGGTCCTTATCCGAGAATTGCCATGCCGAATTTTCTATCTACTACCTGTTGAGTGCCGGCAGCTGGAGAATGTCCATTCATCGTGCCTTGTTCACGTTGATAAATTCACTTGATATTTTCACCCTAAACCCTAAACCCTTTCACATCGTCCTGTCCATTACGGACTCTAGTCTGACACACGCGTGATTGTCGACCAGGGTCGCAGATGGTTCTCAATGTAGAGTATAATCAGCTAGATCCATTGCTGCGTGCCTCTGGCCATCCGGATGGTGATGTCAACGACCCCAGCACAGGGTATTCCCCATACCCAGGTAACATCAACCAGGTAAGAGCTTGTCCGCAGTCGTCCTCACGAGGCCCGCTCTAGGTTCATGTTAGGAGGAAATCAGTAGGGAAATGCACAAAGTTAACACGGTTCATCTTTGTATTAGACTGAGCTATAGTTTTTCCCTCCCTATTCTGCTCAATTTGGTAAGCTGGGAGCTAACGTGCTAATATTATCTTCTCGAATCGAAAGGACTGTCAAATTTCGAGTTGGAAGAAGATTACGTTTTGGAAACTTATCACAGTATGGGTCTACATGAAATCCTCTCCTGAACTTGGACTTTTTCACTGCCGTGCAGCTGGTGATAAAGATTGGACCATACATTGAAGAACTTTCGAGGACAAAGGGATCCATTGTTGAGTTTGTTAATCCGAAGTAAGTGACTCATATTTCAAGCCTGTAATACATCAATTCTATCTCAAGCTTGAATGGATGACACATCCATGGAAATAGTGAGTGGAAGACTGCTGGCATGTTGAATGCCATGTCCAGATACTCCATTCCTGTCCTGCGCTTCTGTACTGATGTTTCCCCATCTTCTCTACGAGTTTCGTTTCTCTATTGTTAGAGCTTGTCTGTTCATGTGTCTGACATTGAGATACAAGGTCCGAGGCGATCGCAAGTGTACCTTAGTTGTTACATGAACCTAGAGTCACCTTGTTATTGTGGCTAAGTTCACCCGCTTTCCTTCAGAACCATGTTCAATTTTCCCAATCTTCATTGACATAGAAATATGGTTTACAGATATAAAGATGCAAGCAAGACAGCATTCAAGTCATCAACAAGGTTGGAATGTATGATGCAAGACTATCCCAGAACTCTTTCACCCTCAGCAAAAGTGGGGTTTTCTGTAAGTTCCGTTTCCTGAACCTACGAGACAGAAGTGCCTGAATGTGGTTTTACGGTCACGGTGTGCAACGTTTTTGCAGGCTTCCGCATACCGTATTCCTTGTAGAGGAGACTCTAACAGGAACCATCATTATACTTCCATCATGTTCATGATCTGCTATGAACAATTTACTGATATTCCGTGGATGTATTTTTCCTCATGAGCCACTGAGTGCTTAAGATTAAGGCAGTGAGATGAAGTGTTTTGAAAATGCTTGAGTTGATGTGTAGGTGATGGATAGCTGGTTGGCATATGCTCCCGTCAAAAACAATGCTGCGGATGCTGCGAAGGCAAGCATACGTCTTTCGATCTCATTCACCTTTACTTGCCATAGGCTTGCGTCATATTTTCGTTCATGTGCTCCTGGTTGCAATTTCCCTTCAATCTCTGCGTTCCAGGAGTGGTATTAGCCATGCTTACTATGTTCGCATATCTGGGTGTTCAGATACCGGAAGGGAACCCAAAGCACAGCGCAACGACAGGAGAAGTGGCCATCTACAAAGCTCACTGCCTTATGCTTCGAAAGGTAATATTGAACGTACTTCTCTTCTGTGTCAGTTCGTATTCAAACACAAATAGTTACCGTCATGCATGTTCTTGCTAAAACGATTTAGCTCGAGCTCAATGGTGTGCAAGCTATTGCTTAAAATCTTTGCCAGGATGAGGGATCGAGTACAGGGTGGCCATTAGCATGATTGATGTTAACAAGGCTCATCGTGGATGTGATTAGGCCGGAGCGCAAATTGAAGATCCGGATCGCTTTGATGTATTCAACGGACAGAAGGTCGAAGTGTGGCCCCGAGTTGTTTGGAGCCCAGCATGGGCTCTGACCTTTGCAGATGTATGCAAGAATTTGACTGGCACTTTAAAAATCTCGCGACACTCTTCTCTTGTTCTTGACGGCGCACGAATCACTCTGGAGAATGTCTCAATACACGGCGCTCTTCGACTTCGAGCTCTTCCAGGGTCCGAGGTGAGAACACCAAGTTCTGCTGCTTTAGCATTTTCATGTTCCAGTGTCGTACATGTATCGCATCTCTTCCAGGGTGTCTGAAATCATGTTTTTGTGTGGTGCTTTTAGGTGAAGCTCTCGAACGTGCGCGTCTCCAACAGGGGATGGAGCTTCGAGCCTTCAGATGAGAGCGTTATAACGTTATCTGATGAAAACTATGCGATCCGTGGCTTTGATATTTCTGACGACAAATTCGACGAGTCTATTTTAGTTTTCGAGCAGCCTGGTTTGTGCCTGCTACAGAACCTCTCGATTTTGAGTTCGAGGTGAAGTCTTGTGAGTTGTTGTCTTAGTACACTTTAGGAGGAAATAGCTGTTGGGAACAACAAGCATGATCATCTATATCATTATCATTAGAAAATAATGAGTTTACTCATGATCGTTCATGAGTTCATAGTAATTGAGTATGGAGCACTTTCGCACCAGGATGCTATGGATCCTCCGAGGTATACCTCGTCGCTAGTAGCTCATCAGATAAACAAATTTTTTTGCAATTGCGACCATCAGACCCCCTGTTTAGAATTCAATAACTAATACTGCGCCTATTTGAAGCCTTGGCGTCCTAGCATGCTACCCATGTTGAGGTGTAGGTAGCGACATTCAAAGAAAACTGCTAGATGACAAAAGAATGCTGAAGCTAATTTGAATCCACGCCTGTGCCACATCTTGTCTAAGATGACATCCGTCTATGAATTTATGATCTAATGGCCCCAGTGGCAGGGTCTTTATTTTGACTGCTAATTTGTACAATAATTTGTTCACAAGCCATACAAAATAATTTTGGTGGAATATTTTTTGAGAGATACCTTGTTTCTTAGTGGATGAAATTGCAAAATTGCTGCAAAATCTTGAGAACGAAACTTTTTTTTGGATGAATGTACATAATTGGCTTTCTTCCATATTTTTCATATTTCATTTACGGACATGAATGTAAGTGGTTTTGCCAAAATAGAATGTAGATCACTTATGGCACTCCTATAAATAAATGAAATAAAAAAACTTTGCTCGGCTAGTGCTCATTAATAAGGGATGACTTCCATGTGGAGTCGGGAGCCATTGAAGCCCACCGATTAGTAGTGAAATGGGAGTCCAATTTTTTAGGGTTGTTTTTTGACCATGTGTCATCTTGTTGACTTCATTGCATAGGCCAATTTTTGGAAGAAGGATGACAAAGAGGTTAAAGTTTGTTTGTTTGAACAATTTTAAACTCAAAATAAAAACGTTGCCTAGAAACATGAGATTTGTTGAACTATTCTCTAATTGATGGTTCTCCTTCACTCTTGAAATCCTCCCTTCACTCTAACTATCAAATTGCTAAACATTCCAAGCCAATTCTTCTCAATTGTATTCAAGTTTGAGTCACAAAATACAAAAAGGCGAGAGATAGAGCTCTAGAGGTTGAATTTGTAGTTGGAATATAAGCCAAAGAGATTTAGATCAAATTTGAGTTTGTTGAACCAGGTGTCTTTAATTAGGTCCCAAAGAAAATTTGTTAAAGGATAATTCTAATAATTATCTACTACTAATCGTAACAAAAGAAAATGAATACATGTATCATTTATGTTTTTTAATTCATAGATGGCCGTATCAAATAGGGATCTCAAATTTGGACTTGAAATAAATAAATATTATGTAGAACAATAATAAAAAATGGATTTGCATGCTTGAGAATGACCAAAGTGAAAGAACAAGGAAGAAGACATGGCATGAGGTAATACAACCAAGTTGTAAGTTGTTGGTCTCCACACAACCTTCTTGGTCCATTTGGCAAGTTGAAACAAGGAAGTGTAGAACCTACGCTCGATGCCTTACGCCCAATGCATTGAGATGTGAAGGCCCCAAGTAGTGATAGTCCAACACCTAGACTCACTATACTTGAGGCTCTGTAGAAACAAGGATATGAGAAGGATTATCTATGTGAAATTCGGTTTGAAAAGAATCAAACTTGGGGCTCTACATTGTATCCCCTCTTTTAAGGTGAAAAGGGTACTTGGTTGTTATTGAACTCTCATCAAAAGGATTACTATACATGAAGGTTTGATTTGACACCTAGTGCCAAAATTAGATTTTTATATTAGACTCTTGGAGGTCCACAAAATTGAATTTTCACACCAGATTCTTAGAGGTCCACGTTACCTCACACGATTCACAAGATGACATGAGGCACTTTTTTAAATGAATGACTTAGTTTCTACAAAATTTGACCTTTGCGTAAGATGTTTATGTTTTTATAACTAAAGAAAATAAAGAATAAGAGAAAAAGAAAAAGAAATAATGAATGAATCTTGCCAATTTTACTAATTTGAAAAATTAGTATGGTGGATGGTTTGAATCTCTTCACTCGATCTAATGGTTACGATTACAAATGGTTTGGATTGATTCAAGAGATCCTATGGTTAAAGGCGATTTAAGGTTTGGGGTTGATTTAATGTACTCCTCTATCTTGATCAACCTTCTCTTTCACACTTCATCTTTCATGCGCTTTATTTGTGGTCTGGACTTTGCAAGTGAAGCATGATTCAATCAGAAAAAATGGAATGGTTGCTAAGATTGAAGTCACTTGTAATAGACAACAACTGGAAGGGAGGATCAAGTCAAAGTTGATGGATAAAGACACAAAATATTCGACGGTTCTATTTGATGATAATGATGATGTTGTGTGAGCATCGCTTCTTGGCTTCATTAAATCAATTGATGTTGGTATGATTTGTTTCTAAAAAACTAGCCAAGAAGTAGGGCATCATAGGTAGTAGCTGCTATTCTTTATACAACATGACAATAGAATCTACTCTTGCATGCTCTGACCCTACAGTAGTTGTTACTCTTTGATCTACTTTAGAATTTCGTTAGGGTTGTTTTGTGATCATTGTGTGTAATCTTCTTTTGCAGATCTTGGAGTAAGTATTTTGGAGAATTGCTTCAATTCTTCTATGTCTATTGGTTAGGATTGCAAACCTAGGGATTGTTGAAGTAATTCCTATCTTGTCGTTTTCCTTAGAATATTATTACTGCAAACCTAGGGATTGTTGTAGTAATTTCTATCTCGTCGTTTTGCTTAGAATATTAGGACTGCAAACCTAGGGATTGTTGAAGTAATTCCTATCTTGTCGTTTTCCTTAGAATATTATTACTGCAAACCTAGGGATTGTTGTAGTAATTTCTATCTCGTCGTTTTGCTTAGAATATTAGGACTGCAAACCTAGGGATTGTTGTAGTAATTCCTATCTTATCCTTTTGTTTAGAATATTTGGTTTAGGATAGTACCTTTTTCACAATGGCTATACAATATTTTAAAATCTTAGGTAGTTTGTTTTGCCACGCTAATTTATGTGTTTATTTAGGCTTGCATCTTGTTTAGTGATTTAGGGCATATGTCATAGCTTGAAGTGGTAAAATAGGTTAGCTTATGGCTAAGTGAAATAGAGGCTTGCGTAGAGTAGAGGCTCGTGAAACATGAGCAGATTTGTTGTAAATAGATTGGAAGACTTACACTTCCTCTACGGCGTTAGTGATCAATGTTGATAAAGATGAATGAATACTTAAAAACACTGTGAGGCTCACTATGTCAAACTTTTGTCTATTGAGAAGGTAGAGGCATTGTGACTAGAAGTTTGTTAGAAAAGACAAGGGCATATTACTTCAAAGTGCTTTTGAGGGGATTAAAAGATGATGCTTCAACATGTTGAAAGATGAAATTTACATGGTCTTCTAAATCTATTTGTGGTCTTTGTTTAAAGTTAAATGTTCTCATTTACAAACGACTTCCATCAATTGAGGCAAGATTTTCTTTCCTATTGTGACACTAGCTTTTTCCATTGGAATGTCTGTCAACGTCAATCAAGACGTGTCCTAACATGTCAAATTCACATTAGTCCAATTTAATTTTTTGGATAGCCTGTCCATCTACCTATAAAACTTGTACATCACCTAAACAAACAAGTTGTTGAGGTCAATAGACAAGCCATCTAAAATAAAATAAAAAAACTTCTTTTAAGATCCTGATAAATGCTAAGGTTGAATCCTAACGTTTTGTCGATGAGCCAACCATCTATACAAATGTGACATGACGTTGAAAACCTTGAGCTAGAGTTGATCCAGTTCCCTTGACCACTAGGGTAATAATTGAGCTCTAATCAGGCGGGATAATTACATCAAACCTTTTTATATTAGAAAAGTCCCATTGTCTCCTTAAGGGACAAAATGGATTTTGGGCAGGCTCTTGTAGTCTCAATATTTGTTGTGGTTTTCTGTATTTTTTTGTGAAGATAGAAAAACACATTAGCTTTCCAAAAATACAATTTTTATTTCAATCGCAGCCCAAGAGCAAATGTTATGGCACAAAAAGCCCTTCTTTTAGTTCGGTGGGCAGAAAGAAATCTTCAAAAAAATTTAAAGTAAATTTTTTTTAATGGTTTCGAATAGATTATATTTTTATGTAGATGGGAAGCTTTAATTTATCCCATTTGGATTTTTTATATGAAAGTTATCAACAATCTTGTTTTGGGGGCAATTAGAGCATCTTCTTGAAAAAACAACTTGTAGGGTTCAATTTTTATAATTTTTCAAAAAGAAAAGGTTTGCAAGGTTAAGATCTCTTGCCAAAACAATCTCACCAATGAGATTAGTGTATTTCAATACCATCTTAGAACTAGTAATAATTCAGGTTTTCCTTCAATCTTGAACCTAATTCTACTTAACAATTTTTTAATGCGTGAAAACTAAGTGTATTTTTTTCTAAATTTTTTTTCTAGACTCTCAACTCAATTCTTTATCATATAAAATTAGAAATTCAAACTCAATAGAGCAAAAATTATAAGTTAAGAAGGTTCAAAGCCAAAAAATGTAGTTGAACAACGTGAAAAAAAACTTGTTTCTTTCACTTTAAACGCAAATATCTTGCAATCTACATAGTCAAAGTTTGTGAAATTTCTTCTACACATTCTTATACTAGTCTAGTACAAGATCATATGGTTAGATATGCTAAACAAAATACAAATTTTTTTTTGCTCTTTGCTATAGAAATGACAGTTTTCAGTGATTTTTAATGGAAAAGAGGCCTTGGGACTTTAGGGGTTAAGGTCATCATGGAAGATAAAAAGAGGTTCACTTATGAAGCACATGCCTAGTTAAATAATGAGCATGGATTACTATGCGCCCAATCGAAGAGTAGTCTTAGCGCCCTTGGGGGTTGAATTGCTAGTATTAAATATTAAACCCGGAGTTGAGTACAAGCCAATCTATTTTGGGGGGTTCTAGAGCAATAAGTAACATTTTCTATGCGAAAGGCAAGGATGACAAAGAACTTGAGGCAAAAACTCATCTTCATAGAAAGAACTTGAAGAACGACCGTGAGATGCTTGAAAGGTGAAAGAAGTGTACAACGTGTTAGGCTAGTTTGACAATCGCAAGTCCATGGGAATCTTTCCAATAGAAGAAACAATATCGTATAAGTTAATTTCTAGTCTTTAGCCATTGGTGTCAAGGTTCATGGATGTTCTTGAAAGGGTGCACAAGCGCGGCATCATGTATTGCCATGTGCAACCAAACAACATCATGATTGCCAAAGGAGAGTAAGAAGAAACTAAGATGTTCTATATCTTAGATTGGAATTATGCTATTACTATGAATGAGGCTTTTTGCTTCAATGGAGGAGTGATGTATGCCTCAAAGTGGATTTTAAAACATTTGATAGTAGCAATCATCAATTTGTGGTCAATGAGTTAGATGATATTGAAGCACTTGTCTACACCATTTTTGTATTAAGAGAAATGGAGAAGTACAAAATGTTATGAGGATTGAATAGCCAAAATTTTGAAGAAACCCAGAGGTTCCGGAGCAAGTATTACCATAAGTATTTAAGATGGCACTTAGCTTGGACAATTGCATTTTGGAAGGATCATGTCAAACTGAAAAGGGAACTTCATGAGATGATCCACTTAGAGATTTTATCATATTGACAAGCGCTTTTGCTCACAAGGTCGATGCTATTAAACTTGTTGGCCTAGCAACCATGTATTGGAAATTTCCACCTTCAACTTGGAAAATCCTCTAGCAAGTGTTACCATTATTGACACCCCTATTGATTTTTCGCAAATTTTAGGTTCTTTCTGTCAAATGTTAAGCCAAATTGCATTGACTCTAGTTCACATATTCTAGGTTCCCTCTTTCAGATTTTAGGTTCCCTTGCCATAATCAATAAGCAACATTGTTTTTAAAAAAAGGTGTCCTATGATGACTTGGAACAATCACCAAATCCATATCTACACTATTTCAAGCTACTCAGACATATTAATTAGCTCATCAACAACACAGCTTGAACAACTCGTATTGTATTGTGGTTGAAAGTGCATGTTATAGATCTAGAAAACTAACTAATTATATATGCACTTGATAGAAATCTTTGACCATGTCAACTATATTCAACACGACATTCCAAACATTAGAATAAACTTTGAGGAGCGTCGACTTTGTAATAAACTGATACCAATAAGACCGTTGTGCATGTCACAACATGTTTAACCTGTTCCTACTCCAAATTTTATGCAAAAAGACCTAGGGACTGATAATTATGGACAAATCCAAAGGGTAAAAAGATTGCTTGTAAGAAGTGCTTCCAATGTCAAAGTCATCAAGTTTTGAAATAATGATCAAATCTTCCTTGATCAAATTAAACTTAAATATAAAAGTGGCATGCCTTAGCTAGCTTTGGTAACAAACAGCTTCATTGCATGGGAATCCCAGTTCTGTTCTCACATGAAGCATTATGATCTTAATAACTGAGTCAACATCTACATTCACAATATAGATGTTGAAAATTCAAGATAGAGTTGAATTCTTATGGCAATAGAAATCTGTAAATGAAATTGGGGGAACAAAACCCAGTTGCAATTTAAAAACATTGGAAACAGACCAGTGAAAAAATCTATGAAAAAATTCATTTGGAGCAAAAAAATTAGAGAACAAACTCGGGACTTGATACTTGAAAAAAATGGTTCAACATGAGAATTAGAGCGAAATATCTGATGCAACTCCAATAAAAACCTAGACGTTGGTAGTCATTCTCACTGAAGGTAGGTACACCCAAATGTGCCACTGACCTTAAACCGCCATCTATACTATGTGTACATCTCCAAAATCAGTTCTGTACCTATGTGGAAAAAACGCTTTTAGAATCAAACTTTGTTCCTTAACAACTTTTGCATACAGCATTCAAATGCCATGTTCTTTGGTGCGTTGGAACCTCCTTTCAGTTGCCTACAAGAACATATAAAAATTTGACCAATCTAATAATAGTAACTAGGCTCAGCAGCAAAAAGTGACGGTTTTGGGTGTACCTACCTTAATGACTAGACTTTCCATGAGCTCCACAGCTTTCAGTTCATCTGGAAATGAAATTGTGTTGTAAAAAATGGTGCCCATTTGATGATGCCTTTCTTTTTCCAAAGCATTTCAATCATTCTCAAGGACCTGCCTGCCTCAAATGAATACCTTTGGGAAAGGGAATTGAGATTCTCTCTGTACATGTACAATGGCTTGTGTAGAAATAAAGAGAGGTACCGACAACAACTACAAAAAAAGAAAATAACGAAAGCATTATTTGGTCACTCACTGAGCGCCGTATATGCGTGCTCTCAATAATGAATGTTGAACTTGTGACTCTTATTTTGATTGCAATGTATAGCCAAAAATATATATTAAAAAAGAAATGGGTTCTAACAACTACCAAATGTCATGCACGCATTTTACAATGAATGTGAGACTTTTGAGTCAGCCTTTCGAGTTGCCATCTTGACATGGAATAGTGAAATTTAAGTTGCCTCCACTAATTTCTTGACATTTGACACTAAACTTCGCTTATTCAGATGTCGAGACTGATTTCTCGACATCTCACATTCTTACAACTGTTAAAGTAGGATCAATTGATTCCAAACGTCTATCCAAAAAGTACTCCCTTACAAATCCAGATAATATATAGATATTCATTGCACAATGTTCAACATTGAATTCAGGGAAATGGATTTGAAAAATCTATCAATTGAACTTTGAACTTTTGAACTGCTTACAATATTTGGATATTGCACATGAAGGATTGATTTGGCACTCACCAACCAAAATTGAATTTCCACATTAGATTTTCAGAGGTCCATGTCACCTTACACCATTCACAAGATGACACGTGGCACTCCTTTTCTTCGAGAATTGACTTACTTTTGTCAAATCTAACCCTCACTTAGGATACAATATTCAAAAAGCATTCCTATAAGTTACATAAGTTCATCCACTATTTTTGTACGTGATTAAGAAAATCAAACCCCATTGGCACACGACTGTGCTATTAGTGAAACTTGTTTGATTATAACTCATTGATTTCTACCTTAAACCCTTACAGATGTTGAGGCCTAAATTGAACAATGTGCATTTTGACTCTTGGTGACCAATGGCAATAATCTAAATTTTCATCCATCCAATTTTTTCCAGATTTTTATATTGGTTTTGAGGATTCCTCTTCACAAAATTTAGGTCAAAGAATACACTACAAGCATGTTTTAAGGTAGGAGGTCTCCCAAATCGACCGTATTCTAATTGCGTCCCCTATCTAGGAAGGAGTGGCATGCTCCTTGAAATATCTATTACAGTCATTGGTGAGGTAGGTAGGTTTAAATGAGCGATTTATAGACCTCCTAGCATACTTCAAATGCTAACTTTTCCACTCCTAAGTAAGGCCATGAAAAGAATTGAAACATGGGTAAAAACATTTTCCGTTGACCACAATTAGAACATGAAAAATTTCAAACTCATAACCAAAAAACTTTCTCTCAATTTACACCACCCTAAAAAACAATGCAATGGAGTTATTTCTCTCTCTTATTTCTTAGCGTCACCTCCCCTGGCTAAGAAATCGCCAGCCTCGCAACTTGAGACCGACAAGCCCACGAAGCAGCAGCTCAGGTATCAGTCCTGGAATTCTGCAGCAGTGCAGGTGAGAAGTACCATACCACAGCTTTGGCACTATTCCAACACACGCCCCCAAGCCAACAGGTGAAATCATCATCAGGACCTCCAAGGAAGACCACTCAAAAAGAATACTCCCCAGTATGGTAGAACCACTCATAGTCCACCACTTAAGCAATTCCACACATGCTCTCGAGCAATAGAAGGCAATGTAAATTTAATGCCATGTAGAAAGATAGAATTGATGGGCATTGCCAATTTTTTGTGATTTTTTCCCTTGAATTCAAATTACTGTGTTGGCCTGAACCCATATCCAATATATAGACTCTTCCAATTCCAATCATTCTAGAACTACACTTTCCTGCTCACTACATAGGGACATGTGTCTCATGGCCTTATTAGCCCCAACCTTGAAAAGGAGGAAAACTTCACATTCCAAGCTTTGGTTGGAAATAGCTGCACCGTACAAGTTGGCCACAAAATGGGTGGTTCTACCATAACAATAATACGGAGGACACAGCAGTGAGAAAAGGCTGGAGATTTTTCATTCCCCCGCCTGCCGCTTTATTGATTGTCTATAATACAATACAGTGGAGTCACAAAACTATACAGTTAGTTAGTTCATGCTCATGACTCTAATCATGAATAATGGAGCCCGAATTTCCTGTGGCTACCCCCCCCAAAAAAGAATCTGAATCAGCAAATTCAGAACAACAGAACCGAAAACATGAAGGCTCTACATAGATCTCCTGCTCAATGGAAACTCTCACACACCTCCCCTCCCGTTGCGAATCTCGCAAATGCATGACTCCAGCCAACAAAATTTTATGAGGAACCTGAATCCCAGGCCCATAAGGGAAAAAAAGGAAAAAAAAAGAGAGCTGAGAAAAGGATGGGATCCCACATCCCTCAAAGAGCCCGGCGGTGCCGCTGCAACGACTCCTGTCTCTGTAATCTCATCTGCTCCCTGAAATTCTTCAGAAACGCTTCCACACGCTGGTCCACATCGTCCTCTTCCCCCAGACCCTGCGTTTCCAAAGCCTCCTCCAGCTTGTCGTCATCCACAATCATCACTTCACGGGGCCGCCGTGCAGGCATCGACGCTTGCTTCGTCAAGGTCGAACCAGCTGATGTGGAGTTCTTCCTCACTCCTTTGGGAAGCTCCACAGGCTTTACAGGTTCTGAGGGTGTCTTCGGAGTGGTATCAACTGGCCCAGGAGGCTCCTTGGAAGTCCGTGGTGCAAAAGCGGAACTTCTTCGCACGAAGTCCGCGTAGCTTCTAGACGAGGAGCTGGCCAATGGGCGCCTCCCACTCGCATGCCTCGGCGGAGTCCGTGGGGGCAGAACAGAAGGACGCGTCGTTATGGGATCCTGAGGAGAACTCGTGGTGACAGGTCCAGGAGGTGTAGTTTTTTGCACAATCAATGGTGTGGGCACTGGGGGAGGCTTTCCTGTTGCATTGGTGCTGGAAATGGATCTCTGAGAGGGAGAGGGAGAGGGAGAGGGAGAGGGAGAGGGGGAGAGGGAGGGAGAGGGGGAGGGGGAGGGAGGAGGCAGTTGGGGTGCAGGGGGGGGTGATGGCTCAAGCTCATCATCCTCGTAGCTGCTGCTTTCGTGTGGGTCGTGGTCGACATCTGGTCTCAGTTGTTGGACTTGGGGCTCCACTTCCTCGGTCTCGGATTCGACGTATTCGTGTTCGAATTCTTCTTCTTCGTCGTCGGCAGGAGGAACCAGGTCCGACACTGGCTCGTATCGAGCTTCGTCTTCTGATTCTGATGATCGAGTTTCGTCATCGTCAAGGTCATGCCGAATTGGGCTTTCGACATGCGGTGGATCGTCTCGGCGACTTTCGACATAACCGGGGCTGTCGTCCTCGTGCTGTCCATGTCGCTGGTACATGTCCTCTTCGGTCTCGAATCTGCTGTCCTGCTCTTGGGATTCATAACCTTCTTCTTCTTCTTCCACATCGGGGTAAATTTCCTGCACTTGGGGCACATACCGCTCTTCCGCTTCGGGGTAGATCTCCTGCCCATGGGGGGGCACATACCGCTCTTCCGCTTCGGGATACCTTTCCTGACCATTGGAGGGCACATACCGCTCTTCCACTTCGGGATACCTTTCCTGACCATGGGAGGGCACATACCGCTCTTCCACTTCGGGATACGTTTCCTGCCCTTGGGGTGGCATATACCGCTCTTCCGCTTCGGGATACGTTTCCTGCACTTGGGGCACATATCTCTCTTCCACTTCGGGATACATTTCCTGCATTTGGGGCACATACATTTCTTCCGCTTGGGGATTCACAAACCTCTCGGGCGAGAATCTCTCTTCCACCCGGTTAGGCCCAAATCTGTCCTCGCCTTTGGACGCTACGAACCTCTCGGGCGAGAATCTCTCCTCCAGTCGGGGAGACCCAAATCTATCCTCAACCCGGGACCCAAATCTGTCACCGACAAACCTGTCGTCCATGACGAACCTCTCCCCGCCATTCAATTCAAAATGCCTGGGTCCGAGGGCTTCCATCTCCTTGGATTCCGGCGGAGGGCCCAAGGCAGGGTAGTAGACGGGCACCAGGACGGACGTCGGCTGCGCCGCGATTCGCCCCATGAGGAACGCGGCCGCGGAAGACTGCGACTCCGACTGCGCGCGGGCCGCCGCGGCCTCGTTGGCGGAGAAGAAGATGTCCGGCATGCGCAAGGGGTCCATTTGGGTGGCCGACACAGGCCCGGGGGTCGTGAGATACCCTGCTGCCGCCTCCGTGAACGTCTTGTGGTTCTGCTCCGGCGTCGTCACGCTCCCGGCGTCGGAGCCCCACACCCCGGAGGTGGCCACCAGCACCCCGACGATGAGCACCACGAAGCAGATGGACGGCGTGCACCAGTCTTGCAGAAGCTCCAGCACGGGAAGGAGCGACTCCGGCGCGGGAACGCGCGTCACGACCACAGGGAGGGCCGCTAGAGTGAGGGTGAACACGCCCAGCAGTAAGCTCTCCGCCAGGGCCCGACCCGGCAAACTCTTCTGGGGCTTGGTCGCCATGGTCTCCACCTTCAACCCTTGCAAGCCTTTCCCAAACGCCGACGAAAGGTCGTGGGACACCTTCGCCGGCGAGACCCCAAACGCCATAGAGGCCCCTGCCGATCCTACACCACAAGGGCACGAATGGATTGATTGGAAAGACCCCAAAATAGTAGGACCACTTCAGAACCCGGCCACTTCCTTACACGATTATCAATGCATACTCTGCGAAAGGGCCGTCCAAGACCCAGCGATCCACAGGCTCCCACTCAAAAAACAAAACTCTCAACCTTGATTCAAAAACCAAAAACGACAAGAGCTACGCGCAGATCAACAAGGACCTCAACTCACAAGGGCGCCTCATTCTCTTTACACGAGAAGAAGCACGCGCAGATCAACAAGGAGAGCAACTAACCTGCGCACAATCCGTGGCCAACCCAAGACACCAAAACCTCAGGATCAACCAGATATTGACGTCGAAACCAACGCCCGCCCTTGCCTTTTAACCTTAAACACGGCAAACGTGCAAACGGCCCTCCCTCACCTTCCAGCGACCTCCATCGAAGCCTCGTAAGCACATTACAGACAGAAACAAACCCACGCACACACGCACAGTTGAGTCGTCCCCCACCAAAAACCTATCCCATCGCTCTCACACGACACACACCACAGTCGCCACGGCAATTTACCGCTGCCGACACCGACGCCCGGCCACAACTGCTCAAGCTGCTCAAGCTTCCACCTTTGCAGCCAGGATCCCGCCCTGGCGGAATGTAGAAGCTCCTGCTACCCTACCCCAGCTGCACATGATCCCAGCAGCACCCAAAGAGCCAGAGGCGACAACAGAACAGGCCGCCTTTCGAGCAATGATGGCGCGATCAGGAAGAAGGGTGGTTGCTCTCTCTGTATAAGTTAGGAGGTGTGAATCTTCTGCAAAGTGAGGAGCTGACTGATTGAGGAGAATTGATCAGTCTTTCCAAGTCGGACGGACAGGGTGATGATGATGATGGCGACGAGGTGGAGGAGGCTCCGAACTGAGAGCCAGGAGTGGGGGAGGTGGTAAGAAACAAAGACAGCCACGCTGGATCACTCGCCGGCTATGGCGACGACTGGTGGACGGTTCTGCAACCGACGATGGCTAGCTGTGATGACAGAGATGCCTGGAGGAGACGACGGGTGGGCGGGCCTTTCCCCGGGCGGGAGAACGACCTCGAGGGGGGGGCGACCCCGAAGAATCCCCGGGTGATTTCAAGTTCCAAGGACGGAGACGCTCCCACCAAGGCGAACGAACAGACGGACGTGGGGTTCTTCGTTCGTTTGTCCGTCCGTCCGTCGACCGTTTGTTTGGCAGTTCGAAACGTGGCCGTGACGGACTTGAGCACTTTGAAAATTTGAAAATTACTAACTTATTACGTTAGAGTGAAGTGAGTCCATTGGCAATTGGTCAGCAATATTAATAAAGTGGGGTTTTTTCCCCCTACTGGCTGGAATTGTGAATAGTGAGTGGGGTCCGTCACTTCCTTTTTTTTTATATGTTCTTACTAATTTTACCTACAGTATTAAAGTTTATCATAGACTGGGTTGACCTTGTCCTGAGTGAAGTGAGTATTGAATTAGTATATTTGGGCTTTTGTAGTTTGTACTCCGTAGGAAAGATCGAGGACGAATATGCTGAGTGCCGCTTTCTCAGGGCAATGATAATGTGATATGGATAATATAAATTTTCTGGCAGCAGTAACTACTAATTATACCACTGTATGCTATGGACTTTCTTGCAGTGGGACACTGAACCCCTAAATGCCCAACGCCTTTTTTAAAACTTCTTGGAATGTGCTCTAAGGTAGGTACACCCAAATGTGCCACTGACCTTAAACCGCCATCTATGCTATGTGTACATCTCCAAAATCAGTTTTGTACCTATAAGGAAGAAAAGCTTTTAGAACCAAACTTTGTTCCTTAATAACTTTTGCATACAGTATCCAAATGCCATGTTCTTTGGTGTGTTGGAACCTCCTTTCAGTTGCCTACAAGAACATATGAAAATTTGACCAAACTAATAATAGGAACTACTAAGGCTCAGTAGCAAAAAGTGGCGGTTTTGGGTGTACCCACCTTAAATTGAACAATCAGACAACATTTTGAGGTTGGGGTGAGCTAACCCCCTCGCTCATCTCCTTGGGAAAACCCTGAAATTTTTTATTTTCTATGCAAGATTTTTTTTGCAAATTTTGAATTCATGTTTTCAATCAGTGGCCCTAAATTAGCTAGGGGGGCTGTAGAAAATAGATTTTACACAGTACAAAATAGGGGAATTTTTTTTGTATGCACCCCTAGATGGACTGGCAGTAGGAGTGAGGGGGCCAGTTCACCCTGGCCCATTTTGATAAGTTGGGTTGGATTTTTTAAATTGTAACCATACAAGTTCAAACTAGAGATTACATAGGAAAATAAAGACACAACAATATAAATTATGGATTGAAAGATTATAACATTTAATCATGCGGTGTTAAAATTGTGAAAGTGATTTGAAGTCTTTCAATCCTCTTTTCATGTGTCAAATCTTAAAAGTTTGTCACCAAAAAAATATGAAGATAAAGGGCATAATATGCGTAACCTCAATCAACTTTTGGCTTCTCAAAATCTACTTTACAATCTTTTTGAATGAATTTCTAATGTGATTTTTCTCCAAGATTTAGTATAATTGAGGTAACGACGCCAGTATGTGAACCTAAAAATGTGAGCGTAGGAGCCTTGAGCCTAGGTGTAAGTAGGTGTTCTACAACTATTGAAGGTGTTTATATATACATACTTATAATGTAAGTATCCTATAACCATAGAAGGGGCTTATAACATAGGGACCTATAATATAAATATCCTATAACCATGGAAGGTACCTATAACATAGACATCTATAATATAAACATCCTATAATCATAGAAGGTGCTTATAACATAGGTACCTACAATATAGACACCTATAATATAAACATCATAAAACCATAGAAGGTACTTATACATAAGTACCTACAACATAAACACCTATAATATAGGAACCTAGGCTCCTAGAATTATGGGCTCAAGATCCTAGGCTCACATACTAGCAACCACAATGTATTTGAGGCTCATTTCCAAGAGTCCTTGACAATATAGAAAGCCAAGATTGCCATGGACATCCCTGCACAAAATTTTAGATAGAAAAAATAAATTTAATCAAATTTAAAATCAGATTTTTGATACTAAAGCTAGACTTCAAATAGTTTTAAAAAAACATATAAATTACTAAAATAGCAACTTGGTTAGATTTTATTTTACTTCAAAGTATTGTCGACACCAAAATTTGGTGCCTTGGGCATTTAGAAGTCAAGATAATTGGAGAGGAGGTGGAGAGGAGTTAAACATTGGAATTGCTTTCATATGTTGCACGAAAATTATTTTCTTATTCAATTTAATATTTTATATGTTTGGAATAAATAAAAATCTCCAATTAATTAATTAAATAATAATCTATTTTTTTAATCAAATACACAAGATAGAATTATTTTGTAACATTTAATAGCATATATTGTCATTATCTTGGTTCCGTTGTAGATAGTATGAAATATTCCACACCTAACATAACTTCATCAATAGTTAAATAAAATAGTCTAGGTTCAAGGAGATGAGCAAGACGGGATACAAATGAAAGGCAATTAGGGGATGAAGGCTACTAAATGCTATGTCTACGAATGCTTCTATAAGTAGAAAACAAAAATATATTACAAAAAAATTACAAACAAAATTACAAATAAAAGCAAAAGTAAAAAAAATTGAAGTAAAAACAAAATAAATCAAGTATTGTAACATTTTAAATCCACCTAACAATTTTATTTTCAAAATTGTTACAAAAATATCTACAATTAAAATCAAATAATTTTCAATTGTAATCTCTATTCATGCCAACGCGTACAACTTCTGTTACATTTCAAATCCATCTGGCAACTTTTATTCTAAAATTGTTACTAGCTTATCAATAGTTCAAATCAAATAAGTTTCACTTGTGATCTCTATTCATGCCAGCATGTACAACTTCTGTCACATTTCAAATCCATTTGGCAGCTATTATTCTAAACTTGTTAGTAACTTATCTATAGTTCAAATCAAATAATTTTCATTTGTGATTTCTACTCACGCTAGCATGTACAGCTTCTATCACATTTCAAATCCATCTGACAACTTTTATTCTAAAATTGTTACTAACTTATCAATAGTTCAAATCAAATAATTTTTATTTATGATCTCTATTCATGCCAGTTTGTACAGCCTCTATCACATTTCAAATCCATCTAAATAACTTTCAATCTAAATTATTATTAACTTATCCATATTTCAAATCATATAATTTTTACTTGTGATCAGTATTCATGATAGAGCATATAACTTTCTTCTTTGCTAAGATATAGCTATGATAAAAAAAAATTCATATTTTCCAAGTGTCAAATGTTAAGTACTCAAGTTGTAAGGTACTTTTCTAAGTGGCATTTTATAATACATCTTAAAAGTTTTCAAAATTTAGACCACTTTTTTATCCTTAAGTGGTTAAGGTAACTACATCTAAATGCAACTTAATAAATAATTCAACATGGTTCGTAGTATTATATTGAAAGTATTGTGGAGTCAAGAAGAGATTTGGATTCTTTTTGAAATTTTTTTAGAAGGCGTTTGCTAGATACCATATAAAGAAACTATGAATTTTCAAATTGTCATCAATAGGTATTTCATATACCAGTTTTAAACACACATTGAAAATACATTTTAGGCATGAATTTGTAAAGATTGATTTTAAAAAGGAGGCGATTTTAGGTGTAGTTACCTTAGCCATGTCTTCCTATATTGACAAAATGAATTATTTTTTATTTGCAATAGATTTACAACATCCCAATTTTTATTTTATTTTATATTTCAAACCTTTCATTCATTTTGAATACTTTTTCCAAATACTACAAAAATAAATTACTAATTTAAAGAATTTTTCATTCACATAAATGTTCTTTCATGCATTTTGATAAGAGGGTCATTTTTGCACTTACAAACAACCATAATTCATAATTTTTCAAAACATCCAATATTCTTTTTTTGAATCAATTTATGCCAAAACCAATATAAATTAAACGTAATTCCAAAAAAGACTTCTTTGTCCATCTACCTATCCACCCTTGGGCTTAAATATAGACCTCTCCACATAGTCAATTTTAATACACAATTGACAAAATGAATTGTTTTTAACTTCTTAAAAGATAGGGGTAGTCAATGGGAACAAGAATTAGGAATCACAATTGGATTGGGGCAATTTTGGATCTATCTACCTTACTAGAATGGCTTTGTTTATTACTCATTGACTAAAGATATATAAGGTCCATTGCCCCCATCAAAGCATTGGAATCTATTTAACAAACCTTTCCACTTTTCGGTCTTTTCGTTCTTGAATTTCTTTTATTGATTTTTTGTGGGAATTGAGAGTGTGGATAGAGGATTTCAAGTGGACTGGGGCATCCATAGATCCATGCACACACTAGGTGATTTATTGATATATCTTGGTTATTTTTCCATTTTCATTTGTAATAGTAATTTTGTAAAATGTAGATTGGTAATTTGCCTAAGGTTGTCATTCTAAAATTTTCAAATTAGGAAAATGAATCACATATGAACTAGAGAATAGTCTGAAATTCCTAAAATGTGAAGGTGTACTCTAAAATTACACTTTGGATATGTGTTAGGTGAATAATTCAATTGTAACCTTAAAACAAATGTTATTGAAAACTATAATATTTTTATTCAAAACAAATATTTTTATTGCAAAGTGAAATATAGAAGAATAATTTGATGATGGTTTTTGAATAAAAGCTATAAAATATGATTCATTGAACATAGCCACATGGTTGAATCTAACACTAACCAATATTTATTAATAAAAAGCTGAACCAAAATGTGGTTGATGTGAAAATCACCTTGACAACTAATTTTTGATGGAGTATTTCTAATTTTCATGAGAACTTGTTGTACTAAATTAAATATGAAAGGTTCTAATTGTAGTGATTGTTTAGATTTTTAACCCCTAAAAATAAAGAGTAAATGCCCAATTGAAAATTTGAATAGGTTCCTACAAAGTCAATTTTTAAAACATCTTTATAAAATTTTAACACAAGGTGTGGACATATACCATATTGGTAATATAATTTTTTTTTCAATTAGAAGCTTAGATTTAAAGTTATTCTACTTGAAGTTTTTTGGACAAGGTGGGTAGCTTTGGACAACATTTGCAAAATTATTCTTCTAGTACCTCTAAAACTTAGATAACCATATACGGGATGCAATTATCAAAAAAATTCCATGAGTAAAGTATCTTGACTTTGTTAGGTAGGGACAGAAAAAAACTTTTTGTACTCCTAACTTTGAACACCGTTATCTTTCAATCTGTGTGGACAAAGTTTTTGAATTTTTTTTCGTTCATCCTTGTAATAGTCTACTATAAGTTTATATGGTTGAATTTATCTTTTAATTTCTTTTTCTTTTTCTATCTACTGTAAAATGTGGAAATTTTTGACAATCTTTGCTTAAAATTTGTCTTGGTCCTTTAGAGATTGATTAACTTATTTAATCATGTCAATTTGAGGGATCATTTATTGAATTAGAAATTTTTATATTTGAAGTAGAATGTATTGACATCCTTTATAATATAAAATATTTGAAAAAGAGGTCTTAAAATTTTGAATTGTGCAAATGATAGATAACCAACATAAAAATTTGCAATAATTAGATGGAGGAAAAAACTAGGATTCTATGTATTTAGAGACATGTTTTATATTCATATGTTGTTCAAAGTTTAAACTTCCGGTCTCTAAAGGCTTCAGTTTTGAAAATAAATAATGGTTAAAGGAAATAATAAATATCTTACAATGTTGATATAGAATTTTTATCCCTAATGACCCAAGTAACTATTTTTTGGTTGATGCACTTCTTTTTTGAGTTGCTTGTTCTTAAGTTTTGATTTTTTTAAAGTTTAAATTATTTCTAAAAAATAGACCGTGTTTTAAATCCAATGCAGTAATTTCATTAAATTCCAAGATAAAACTCCCTCTTATAGAGTTTTTCAAACCTAAGTGGTGTTATGTAGTTGAGAGCTCATTTTGGGAGGTTTGATTTGGACATAGACCAAAAATTCAGCCAATCAATGTGATTCTTGTCCACCTCAAAAAAATTGGATCTACCTTGAAAAGGGCAAATTCAAGGAATTCAAGGAGAAGACAAGTGTTCCATTCTTTTTCTCTCACAAACACTAATTAGTTACTCTCATTTCAATGACCATTGTGCATTGCAAGCTCTACTATGAATTGAAAAATGCTTGGAATGCTGTAAAATTTTATACGTGCATTTTTAACTCTCTTATCTTTTCTAAGCACAAAAAAGCATAAGTTCAAAATGTTCCACAAAGATATTTTCCTTTAAAGTGCATTGCCTTCTATTTCCATTGATCCAAATAAAACTTCAAACGTAAATATCTTGTAAACCGTAAGGTCATATAATCTGAATTTTTTAGGGTGCCCACTCTCAAAGTGAATTGTAAGATCACACAATTATATTTTATTTGATTTGAAGAAAAAATAAACAAACAAATTGCTCAAGTTCATGGTAATTTTGTCCTATTTTGAAAGTATCCCCCCTCCCCTTGGATCATTACTTAAGATGTCAATCTCAATGGTGAAAATGTTATAGCAAGCGATGTGAATCCTTTCTAGGGTGATTGCAAGAAATTCAATTTCATTTCTTGCATTTTGATTTAGCAATAGTGATTTAAAAAAATAAATTTAAGCATAATATTATATATAAAATAAAAATGACATGAACATTCAATGATTAGATTATTTCTTAGAATTTTTTTTATAGACTCTCAACTCAATTTTTGAACTTAAAAAACAAACATTAATCCATTTTTTACTGAAAAAAAATTAAGGTAAGAGGATTCAAAAGTCCTATAATCTTGTACAATAAAGAAAATAAAAAAGAAACATATTCTTTTTCACTTGATTAAACACTAATATCTTGCAATCTACAAGGTCAAAGTTTTGGAAAATTCTTTCACAAATTTTCATCAACTTGTCTAGTATCATATAGTAGGCAAAAATTTCAATGGGTGGGTATGCAGCAAACCTCCTCCAAAATATATGTTCCTCTATTTGGGCTCTTAGTTTGATGTGTATGACAAGCCAAAAAAATGGAGAGATGAAAACTTTGGAGTGGTCAACTGAAATATCATAAAGATAGTTTGCTCTATAAGTGATTGTACTCTAAAAGTGATCATGATACAAGGCATATTTTGCTTTCTTATATGCCCTAATAATGTACATTTAAGGAGATGTTCACTTCTAGTGACCAAGTGCTGCGTTTCAACTTCAAAAACTTATAACTAATTCTACAGAGGTCCAAAAAATATGAAATGACTAGAACGCTCAAAAACAGTTTGGGCATTAAGAATCGCCCCTACAGAAGTGCCTAAGTCAGTGCACAGGGATGTCGAAATGAAAGTGACTGTGTGTGGTGAGAAACTGTCGTCCCATGTGTGTGGTTCTAGGCTATTGAGCAAGTGACATGGTTCACAATTATGTGTAATTTTGCTCACAATAAAGTCTTGAATTTGGTGAGGTTTGCAAAATGACATTGAAATGTCAAAAAATAGCAAAAAAACACATATAAGGCTGAATCTCCTTCTACTAAAATGCTTCTCAATCACTCATAACTTCTTAGACTGATGTGAAATTAGCCACATAAACTAGACTAGTATATGGCTAGTATGTATACAACTTTTTCAAAATAATTTATTGGAAACGGACAGTGTATGAAGAAGAAACAAACCGCCAAAGTTCACTGTAATCCAAAAATGTCCGGATGTTGAACTTCGAATTGCTCCCAAGCATTCAAAACAACTTGGATTGACATGAAATTTTTATCACACTAAGTAGACTGTAAAGGAAACATAACCCAACAAATTTTATTGAAAAATAACATTATATGAAGGAGATGCAAGCCCTCAAAGTTGCAACCATCAAATGTAGTTTGGTGAACTCAAATTGAGTTTGTGAACCTCGATTGGCTTCCAAGAAATCAGTACATCTTGGATTCACCTGAAAATTTTACCACACAAACTAGAAGAAAGAGTACAACTTTCTCAATAAGTTTTATTGAATTTGGACATTGGATGCAAAAGTTACATGCCGTGGAGCACGCATTATGGCTGGGCATGGCCATTTGTCCAGTTTGAGTCACTTGTTGAGCTGGAGTGGGGATGCCCTAATGGTGAACCTTGAGCACGGCTCGCCAAGTGAATTTTACACAATTTCCTATGTATCGACCACTAACTATCTGCACGGACAAGCTCCAGGCTACGCATGACAACCTATTGTACTAGGCACACCAGGCTACTGCCTTACTCCTAATAACCAAGAAATAAATCAAATTAAATGATTTGTATTCCAATGTCACTATTCCTATTACAATCAATTACCATCAATTTTAATTGGGTGACAAAATGAATGAATAGTTTCATGGGTAGATGGTGAGAAGTAAGGTTGGAGAGGTAGCTTTTATAGAGAAATCCATTGTCCATTGTGAGCCCTCAAAAAGTACAGGATAATTAGAATAAAAGAGCTTGATTCCTCATTGTAAAAAGTTAGAATTGTGTTGAAAGTAGAAATTTAGACCTAATTTAGTCACAATAGAATAAATTTTTCTAAAAAAATTTGAGCTAAGAAAAGTTGTTAAATAAATATAAATTCCACCTCCAAAAATCTGTTTGAGATTTGGATTTTCTAATCAAAATTTATGGACAAAATTCACAAAGGGGTTGGAAGGGAATTTTTTTTGACATTTTCAATCATCCTCTCTGAAATTTGTCCATAACTTTTTATTGGAGGATCCAAATCTCAAACGGATTGTTTGAGGTGAAATTTATATTGATTTAACAACTTTTTTTAGTTCAAAATTTTTTAGAAAAAGTTATTCTACTACGCCTAAATTAGGTCTAAAATTCTATTTTTAACACAATTCCTATTTTTGACTTAACTATGAGTGGTTGAGCTCTTACCGATTCTAATATTATTTCTCCCACATGGGTTGTTCTACCTCCTACCACCCCAGGTGTATATAAAGAGATTCTCTCCTCCTACTCCAACAGTATTTCAAATTGGAAATGACTTTGGAAGCAAAGGAAGTTAGTCGCTAAATTCAATTCTCTCAATGAACTAAAATTTTAATAGTCGCAAGGCAATGTTAAAGATGCAAATCCCACTTGGCGTCCCGGCATGGCGCGTCTAGCGTGGGGATGCTCTTAAAGCATCGCCACGGCTGCTCGCCAAGCGGCCTAACACGCTGACTGAGCGAGCCCTGGCTTCATTTCCTCCCCCACGGCTGACGCGCCAAACGGGGAAAATAGCCCGGCCGCGCCAGAATTTTAAGGAGACTCGGGGAAGTAGTGGAGCTTCAGCGCGGCTCGCCAAAGGCTCTGACTACCTTTTTCAACCCAGTTTCGAGGCACTGACAGTCCTCTCACCAATCTTCGAGGCACACCCCCTTTTACCCTCAAACTTTTCTCACAAGTAATTTTAACCTCAAAAAAGTTTCCTTTTCTTGTGTGAAAAAACTGAAAAGCAGGCATTTTCCAACTAGAATAAAGTTACCTTTATTTTGTATCTAGATAATTGGGAGAAATGCACATTCACCTTAGATACGTTGTAAGAGGTAAGAGAAGCTTACTATATACACATGGGGTGGTAGGAGGTAGAACAAACAATGTGGGATAAGTAAATTAGATGTAGTAGGAGCTCTACCATTCATAACATTCAGGAGCCTTCAAAGAGGCTGCCTTTGCCTCTCTGAAGTCTTCATCCACGAAATGCATCCACGTATTATAAATGTAAGCTTTAGGACGGAGATAATGGTAGTACATTTATGGTGCGATCAATTTATTTGGCTAATTCTAGGACAAAATATACAAACAAATAATTATAAAGATAGATGGTCTGTCAAAAATCAAAGAATTCATTGAGTATTACACCAATGACATCTAACCATTTGCCATCAATAACTTAATTTGATTTTCTTATCGACAAGAGAAGATCTTTATGTACACTTGGGGTGGTAGGAGATAGAACAACCAATGTGGGATATGTAATTTAGAGTTTGTAATTTCTCAACCGCTCATAATTAAGTCTAAAGTAGGAATTGTGCTAAAATTATAATTTCAGACCTCATTTAGGCATAGTGGAATACCTTTTTTTTAAAACATTTGAACTAAAAAAAGTTTTGGAATCAAGCTAAGTTTCATCTCCAAAAATCCGTTTTAGATTTAGATCTTCCAATCAAAAGTTATGGACAAATTTCATAGAGGATGTATGAAAATGTCAAAAAAAAATCCTTTCAAACCCCTCTATGAAATTTGTCTATAACTTTTGAGTGGAAGATTAAAACCTCAAACGGATTTTTGGAGATGAAATTTAACTTGATTATGCAACTTATTTTAGCTCAAAGTATTTTGGAAAAAGTTATTTTACTATGCCTAAATGAGGTCTAAAATTATAGTTTTAACACAATTCTTACTTTAGACTTAACTATGAGCGGTTGAGAAATTACAAACTCTAAATTACATATCCCACATGGGTTGTTCTACCTTGTACCACCCCATATGTTCATAAATAATTGTCTTCTAATTGCAAATCGCAGAACATGAATGGCTTACAATGCAATTTGACGGAATTAAAATAGTGAAACTTTTGAAGTATGTTTAAAGCTATTTTTTGTGTTAAATTCCCCAGTAACCCGATTGTGCAGTCATGGCCTTGGCACTGAGCAGAAGTCTGACATTATTGACGCGTGGCTTATTAGCTAATGTTGGGTGTGGAATATTCCACATCATTCCGTCAGAGGGAAGGCAGCTGCTCTCACAGCTCTTGAATGTTATGTTCATAGTTTTTTCCAAAGTAGAAATTGTGTTAGAATTAAAATTTCAGACCTCATTTACGCATAGTAGATTAACTTTTTACAAAACACTTTGAACTCATAAAAGATGTGAAATCAAGATAAATTTCATCTCTAAAAATCCGTTTGAGACTTCAAGTCTCTAATCAAAAGTTATTCACAAATTTCTACTATGCATTTCTACAAATGTAAAAAAAAATTCCCTTCTAATCCTCTTTTGAAATTTGTCCATAACTTTTGATTGGAGTCTTAAAATCACAAACGGATTTTTGGAGGTGAAAAATGTCTTGATTTCACATCTTTTATGAGTTCAAAGTTTTTTGGAAAGAGTTAATCTACTATGCCTAAATGAGGTCTGAAATTGTAATTCTAACACAATTCCTACTTTGGAAAAAACTATGACTAGGAGTGGTGGAGCTCCTACTACATCTAATTTACTTATTGCACATTGTTTGTTCTACCTCCTACCACCCTATGTGTATATAATGAGCATCTCTATTAATTCCAAGAATCAAACTAAGTTGGAAATGCCTCTGAAACAATGTGATCTAGATCTCAGTGAACTAATGAAAAGTTTTTTGAGTTTAATTTTAAAACCATCAAAATCTTTTGCATTATATATCTGGTACTCATAACATATTTGGCGCCCCTGTATGGCGCGCAGCCGTGGGGAAGAAGAAGAGTGGTGAAGCCCCACTCTTCAAATCCACTCACCAAAATCCCTCTTGGCGCCCCTGTTTTTGGAGTCAGGCATGGGGATGCTCTTAGCCCGTCCCATCTTCAAATATTAGTGTGGCCGGGCATAAATTCTGACTTGCCGTGTCTGCCGTGGGGCAAAAAAACAGAGCGGCCCCATGCACTGGCCGTTTCATGGCCCCTTGGTGCCCTACCGTGGGGATGCTCTTAGATGAGCGCTTTTTGAGCCTTCTACCTTAGATGCCAATTTCATTTTTCTTCCTATGAAAATTTACTGAAGATTATTTTAAGGAGTTTAGCTTCCCTCGAAAAGTAATCAGCTCTTAAATGGTCGCTTTAAGAGCAGACCACTTCCAGTTGTAAAACCGAGGGGCTAAGAAACATGGTCAATTGATGGACCCCTGCCTGCCAATAACTTGAGCCCCAAGTGAGGATACTCTCATGTTTTAAGTTAAGATTCGTTCACATCGTTGTGTCACATTGATAGCTGCGGCAGCTTTCAGTACAACTGCCAACTTCTGTGCATACTTGCTATGGACTGTGGCCGAATAATTACGGTAACTAAGAGGTAAGGTAGGTACACCCCAAATCGCCATTTTTTGCTACTGAGTCTAGTTACTATTATTAGACTAGTCAAATTTTCATATGTCCTTGTAGGCAAGTGAAAGGAGGTTCCAACGCACTAAAGAACATGGCATTTGGATATTATATGCAAAAGCTATTAAGGAACAAAGTTTGGTTCTAAAAGCGTTTTTTCCACATAGGTACATAACTGATTTTGGAGATGTACACATAGTATAGATGGCGGTTTAAGGTCAGTGGCACATATGGGTGTACCTACATTACTTCACACTATGGTCAAAGGTTGTGAGGTTGTGGAATCCTACCAATCGAATTTCAAAAAATCAAGAATTTGGCCTCTTGACCCTTCACATTTGAAGGCACAAGTCCAAAGGCCATCACCCTCTAACTACCTACATGGCAGCAAATTGCCTTTATGGCGACGGTCTCTCAAAGGAAGTTTGGGTTGACTAGAAATGGAGACCCAAACTATAGCCGAGAGGCCGTCGACTAATGACAAGATCTCAAACGTTGGATTGGTATGGGTCCGGACTTTTGGCTTGTCTTTTGGAGACTTCACACTATGGCCAACCAAAGGCTCCAATTCCTATATTTTATTGCCTATTTATTGCTCATTTTTTTGGACTCTCAACAAAGTTTGGCCACTCAATTTCATTGCCTCTCAACTTGGACAACCATTGTGTGAAGTGCCCCTAGGATATATTCACGCTTGATGTTTGCAATGTGAATCCAGTCTAGAAGTACGTCTAAATTGGTTCTTAAGACCTTCAGTAATAACACTCTTTAAGTGAGAACATATCCTTAGTCTTTATTGATCAAAATCAAAGTGACTCTTTTGCAGTCTATAGGTGGTGCTAACTGCTATGGTGGGTATCCAAAAATTGAATGCCACTTTTTGCAAGACTTTTTGCTACTATGCCTAATACTATTATTAGATTGACCAAATTTTCATTGATTTTCTTGTTGGAAAATGAATAGGAGGTTCTAATGCACCCAAGAATGCAGAATTTGGATATTATATGCAAAAGTTATAAAGGGTTGAAGTTAATTTGGTAGATGAGTTCTAAAATCATTTTTGAAGTCCTAGTACATACATATTGATTTTGGGAGATGTACAAAGAGTGATGATGGTGGTTTTAGGTAGGGTGCAATTTTGGGTGCACGTGCCTCAATCTATTGCTATCTACTGGTGGAGCTTATAATGTGCATCATTTGGCCTATACATCACTGATTGAAAAGGCTAGTGTAAAATATTAAGCTTTTGGACATAACTTACATGTGTGGGAACTCTGACTGTTATTCATGCAACCCAAATGCCAAAATGTGAAATATGCATTTGGACCATGAAGCATCACAAAAAACTAGATATTGATTACACAAGGTGTACACAATTAAAATATAAGAGTCTATAAAATATTTAGTATTGGATTTTGGTACACCTACAAACAACACTTTGAAACTCATAATTTATTTATTCACATGATGTCCAAACGTTACTAACATCCTAAAATGCATTAGAATCTTCTTTTAGTTGCCAATAAAATCCAATAAAATAACTTGTGTTTACTAATAGTCACCATACTCAATTATAATTAGTGACGATTTCAAATGTAGAAAGTAGAAGTGTATTTGATGGTGTAATGGTATGCTAAATTTGGAACTCATCCAGTGTGCGCTTTGAAAAAAAATTGTATCAATATTGCACAATAATTGGTTAGAAACTTTGTGCATTAAGCTTATTCATTCATTTGACTTCTTTATGGTTGTAGCCATATAAAGATCAAAACAATTTTCTATAATGTTCCATATAAGTTATTCAAGTCTCTGAAGATCTTCTTTATTTTGAAATGCAATAATTGTTGTATCATTGAATAATTATTTGTACAAAGTACTACATTTGCACCACTTCTTCATTATCCAAAATTGTATGCTTGGATTAATCATTGTTTTACTCGTAGGTTAGTATGTGAAATACATTGGAAACACGTCTTGAAAAAAATTTCTTGTGAAGAAGGAATTTCCAAAGATGAAGGATGGAGTCGAATAAGAGTTGCAACATTTAAAGTTGCATGTCCCCATATAGATGCATGAAAGTTTGCATAAAGAAGCAATGGTCTTGTAATAAATTGGATCCATTTGATAAAAGACTTTGCGAGTCCATTTTGAGCATGTTTGTATGGAATTGAATAGGTCAAGTCAATCCTCGTTGTAGTACAATAATCTTCAAAGATTTCAATTGAAATTTTTGAACATTATCCATTTGTAGTATTTTGATTGAATAATCAAGGAAATGAACTTTGAAACGAATCAACATTGAAAGTAAATTGGCAAATGCCAAATTTATTGTTGATAATAGTAAGATGTGCGATTGTTTGCTTAATGCATTAACCAAACAAAAAAATATCGAAATGGTCCAGACATGGGATTAACTGAATCACAAATATAACCATGCAAGTCATCATGTAGCCTTGAAAGCATAAGTGGTAATTTGTGAAGAAGTTTCCATAAAGATGGTTTGGCAATTCATTTGCCTTGCAAGCATGCTTGGCATAATGCCATTGAATTGGCATGTGTTGGTTGCAAATTGTCTCCAATAATACATAGAATAATTTTTTTGAATGAAGTAGAGCTTGGATGGACCAATCTTCCATGCCAAAGTAAAATTTTATTAAATTTACAAGATAAAGCAAAGCTAGATACAACTAGTGGCAAGATTGCAATCCAATACAAGCCACTTGTCGCAATAAAGGCTATTTCCACTACTTTATTATTTTGTACAAGAACCAAAGACTATCGCTTATCTAGAATTTTGGTCAAGAGATGAAAGCCATTGATGCCAGGCTCCCAGGTGTAGAAAAAATCTTGATAGCTAATCAGGCTCCGAGGTGTAGAGAAAAAATATTGCATGTATATAATGGCATTGCCTTTAGGCAATATCACCTTTGTTGGTCCTTTCTGGAAAAGAAATATATTTGATTCATCCATTGTCATCATATTTATGGTTTGTCAAGTTGAAATATTATCTTTATCAAAAAAAAAATTGTCCTTGAGGATTGTATATGTAGTTGCATAGTCAAAGAGTGCATTACAAGACTCACTAGTAGAAGTATCTTCAACAATATGAGTTTCAGAGTCTTAAGCTCCAAATAGACCCATAGATGCATCTATAGGGTAGGCTTTTTGAGTTTGAGCTTGAAGCTTCTTGTTTTCTTAGAACATCTTAACAAAATATTGTGATGTTTGACAGACATTCGCCAAATGGTCCACTTTGCCACATTCATGGGAAGAACGTGTCTTTGGCAGATGCTTACCATAACTATTAGTAGAAAAAATAATATTCTTCTTTTGTGCATATTGGTTATTACGACTATAGTTACTAGGATGTTCAAAGGGATTTTTTTTCATGTTTATGTACATTAGGTTTAACATTATAAACCTTGAAAATATGGGATTTAGGAATTATAGTTCCAACTAGACGGGCCTCTGCATTACTCAAAAGGAATTTGTTTTGTTTTTTAGCAAGAAATAATAAAGACATGGGATCAAAGTGGTTCTCAAATGTCATATTTCTGTATTGTTGAGCAAGTACAGAGACTAGAAGAAATGTTGAGACAATTTTCTCAATTATTTCCTCCTTGATAATGGTCTGACTATACTATCTCAACTATGATATTATGCAATATGGTTCATTATTAAAAGAAATAAGTGTTGAAAATCCAACAACCGTAAATGACTCCAATAATGATGGGTTATGAGAAAGAAGATAGTTTTTTTGGTAATCAAAGCAAGATTTGAGCTTATGCCAAAGATCATTTGAATTTTCAAGTTCCAAATATTGAAGCTATAAAGATGGGACAAGATGGTGACAAAGTAAAAGCAATGTTTTCTAAGAAGTAGAGGTTGGAATCAAAGGTACTTACAATAGAAGTACGGTCAAAAATAATATACTCTCATAATTGCTTCGCAAATATATGCACTTTTGTAGTTTTCACTTGTAATAAATAATTACTGTCATCAATTGCTAGTTGTGGAAAAAAAATTTTGCAACCTTAATGGCTCAATAGTAGTAGTAGCCACCGAGATTGTTGTAGAAGTAGTAACAAAAGATGTTGAAGTGCCCGTAATAGAGATAGACTTATAGAATTTTTTTGAAATTAGGATTTGAAATGAAATAAAAGATAAGGATGAAAATGAAGATAAATATGAAAATGAAGTAAGCAAAGATAAAGTTAAAGTAAATTTTAAAATAAACTAAAAATAAACTAAATATAAAAATAAAAAATAAAATGAAGATAAAATAAATGTAAAAATAAAAATAAAGATGAAGGTGAAGGAGAAGATAAAGATAAAAATACAAAAAATATATATCAAATGTCAAAGGTCAATTAAAATAATAAACAAGACATGTGAGCCTTAGAAAATCACCTACAAAATCATATAATAAAAAAGTTATATCAATTATAAAAATTAATTTTTAAAATTTATAATCTTTCTCTCTAAAACGTTGAAAATAACTATATCTGTGCAACAATGTAGACTATCTTTAGACTATTTGTAATGAATGCTTAATATTTAGATCTTTGGAGGCAAGGTGGAGTTTTTGCAACGTCTTCTTGTAGGTAGTTAGAGGTTGAAGTATTGATCGTTTGTAGTGTAGGTTTGATTGTAGAATCCTGCATTTCTTGAATTAAAATTTGTTTGCATTCAAAGGATAGATCCTTTTAATCATCATCGTGTGACTCATTCATGGAGGAGGTTCAAAAGTATATATTCCTACAAATGGAATAAATTTGGAAGACGCTATTTGAAACCTCTTTAAGAGATCAACTGGTAGTATTTCAAGACTTGAAATCCTAGGGAACCACATTTAGAAACGTATGATAGTTATAGGGTTGACTTCACAAACTCTACTAAGTCCTACAGTTCTACTAGTAATAAAAGTAGAAACCTCAGCTCAACAAATTTTGAATAGCCAATAGAGCTACAAGAGATTGTAAGTTAGGTAGGGAGATTTAAACATGACTAGAATGGTCAAGGGAATTTGTGTTATTGTGTTCGGATTCATGACTTGAGATCAAATATAATTTTGGTTTATTATAATGTGATGGACTAAAGTGTGATGACTCTACTAATTGATATATAGTATGCTAATCTTTGCACTGCCTAGGGAGATCTAATAGGATTCTAAATGCACTTTGCTGTATTCATGCCGTGGCGTGTAAGTTGTCCAGTCAGATGTAGAAGATTTTTGAGAATACAAGGAATTTGTAACTAACTTACAATGTGCAATTAGAGAGGGTTGAATCTACAAGTCACATTGATGTTTTGACATTCAAATCATAGAAATTCAATAAAATGCACGCAATGGGCAAAAGATGCAACAACATTGAATGGCTCTTGAGTGCATTCTAATCAAGGTTTTGTTGATACAAGTTTGGAATGTTTTAGCACTCTCAAGATAAGGGTTAATAAATGGATTGAAAAATATCTAGGTCTAACAAAGCTAACTCAATGCAAGCTACCTACAACTGAATAAATGAACTGCGATCTTGGCTAGGCAAACAAGACCTAACCACAATGATAAATATGAATCTTTTTTTTTTATAAAATCCTATTTTATGAAATAGGGATTGCCCCCTATCCAGAGAAGTTGGAGAAGAGTTCCAATGTCAATGTCATTGGAGGTAGATCCATGTGTTTAGGAGACATGAAATTCACCAAAGGCTTAAGACCAATAGTATTTGCATATAGGAAAAAAAGAATCATCAAATGACCAACCTATTAAACTTTAAACCAAGGAATATTATCCACATATATACGACAATAAGACTCATTAGCTACTACTTGAGGCGTAGGTAATTTAGTAAATTAATTCCATGGTCACTTAGCAGTTGCTGTAAATTGCAATGCTTTAGAGGAAGTAGGACACAATAGAAATATGAAAAGAACAATATTCAAACAAAGCATTATCACAATGGTGATGGATCTCCTATTTTTTTCAACACTTCAACTATTTAGGTGCAATAAAGACTCTAGCTACCAATAGTAGGAGGTTAGTAAAAATTAGATAATAGCTTGTAGATGCTATGTAGAGAATTGACGTGTTACCGGATCTTCCTTCTTTTAGATGCACGACAATCCACAACCTTCATTTTTTTTTATATATTGCCTTTGTTGGATCCCTTTTGCACCTAAAAACACAATATGATCGATATATAACTCCTACTTATTCCCAAAATACATAGACCTAATGCTTCAAATCAATTGCCACCTCAAAGACACTGACCATACCAAAAAGTCATTGAATAGATTGACAAATTTATGCAAGATTTCACAGATTTCAACTTTAATGTTAGCTCTAACTAGCCTTCTTCAAAATAAACGAAGAAGTTCCTTTGGTCATTCCTATAATTGTAGTCTAGGAATATAAATTATCACCAAAGACCATAAAATGGCACAATACTTCTCCTGCACAACAAGACTTTGTTCTGGTGCTCAACTAGGCAACCTACTATCTAAAGCAAAATTTAGTAACACAAATTGTTACATAAACATCAAGCCGTTGTTAAAATTTTGTAAAACGATGCAAGTTACCTGACGCAATTATGCAAAACAAAGGATCATCACACTAAAAAAAAGTCAATCAGTCTTTCTATGTTTTAGGATTTTGGTAACGTATTGAACCACAATTGGAACAAACGGCATGCATCTTGTGCTTACCCTCTTGTAGCCGCTACTCTATCTTTCCACCACATGACTGGCTAAAGCTCACAACAGGTCTAAAATCCTACAGGAACCACAAGTAAAGCCCTTTCTAGAATTGAAGATACTCTAAAAATGTCCCTAAGCAATTGCATAAAAACAATCAAAATCAAGGCAAAGAAATGAAGGAATAGAGAATTAAAACGTCTCTAATATGAACCCATGTCTCCACTTGACCTCAAAATTCATACAATCTAAACCTTGTATGCTTTGGAGATGAAAAATTTGCCACACTCCTAAGCATCAACGGCACAATACTACAATGAAAATATACTCAAAGCTCAATTACAATATTGCAATCCTAAATCCTAAACCACACAAGTGCCTCTCAAAGCAAATAAACCACATGACCATACAACACATAGGACCAAAATTGGCAACACAAAGGAAATACAAATCACAAACATGATCTAGTGTCAATCACTATTGACAGCGAACCCTATGAATGTTGACTTTGCACCACCAACACCACTCAAAAATCAACTTGAAAAATGCACAACAAAGCTTATCAAATTTGCACAAACCCAACACTATGAATGTGTAGGGCTCATTTGTACGTTGCCAAATCCTCTGCACTCGCAAGCGTTGAACATCTATAAATCTCACTTGGAACGTCACCAATTCAATCCTATACTTATGATCTACATTCCATTGAAATGCAATAAGCAACCTACAATTAAGCTTCCCACAACTTAAGATCATATTTGCAATCTGCCTTCCTCCGATTGCCGCAACGTTCAAATTGTTTTTTGATCAACCATGTTCTTTCGCAAATTTCTTACCTAAGCTACATGCCCGCGCTCAGAGGTTCCCATGTTCTTAAGTCTTGCTCTCAAGCTCGTTCGAGTGTTTCCACAATATTCCTAAAGTTCCCCCATCAAGGAGCGTCACATTTTTTAGACGGGACCCATAAAAATAAAAATAAAATATTGAAGATTTAACCCCTAAACACCTATTGTCTCTATGGGAGACAAAATGGATTTTGGACAAGTTCCTATGATCTCAATTTTACAGAGACTTTTTGAAAGTTTCTTGTAAGATAGAAAAACTCATTAGTAGTCTAGAAATATAATTTTTACTTCAATCAATGCCCAAGAGGAAAAGCTATGCCACACTAACCTCTAAATAAGGGAGATTGGGCAACAAAAAAGATCTACAAAAAATTGAAATACTTTTTTTCTTGTAGATCAGTTATATTTTTGTCTAAATGGAAAACTTTGATTCATTTAATTTGGATAAGTAATGTGAAAGTTATGAAGCTTCTTGTTTTGCAGGCAATCAAAGCAAATTTTTGAAAAATATATTTTTCTTTTCACTTTAAATGCTAATATCTTTCAATCTTCATAATAAAAAATCACAAAATTTTACCATGTCATTTGTGATAATTGTAGAACAAATATAATATACCCCCAATTTTCATCAACCTTTTGTGTGAATTTACTTGAATGAGAACAACTTACTAAATAATTCAAAACTTGATTATGAAGAGGAATACAAGGTAAATGGATATAGGATATACTTTTTTCACAATGAAGCTCCAAATTCGATTTCCCTAGCAAAATCTAAGCTACAATTTTATGTGATATTAAGATAAAGAAAGAAAGTATTTAGAAACAATATTGAAACTGAAGAAGGTATTGGTTATTAACTCAATAATCACACTCATGAGTTAAGGACTTGGAATGGTTATCAAGCTTGTTATTTCTTCTAGTTGGTAGATAATTGCCTTAATCTCTAAATGCCCGAGGCACCAAATTCTAGTGTCTACAATACTTTGAAGTTAAATAATACCCAACTCAATTTCTAATTGAAGTCTAGTTTTAGCATCAAAAATCCAATTTTGAAAATGAATAATTATGATTTTTTTATTCAGGATTTTGTCCAAGGGTGTCCATTGCAATCTTGACTTTCCGTTGTGTTGAGGGCTTTTGGAAATGAGCCTCAAATACACTAGATCTTCGAGAAAAATCACATTAGAATTTCATTTAAAAAAATTTGGAGTAGATTTTGAAAAGCCATAAACTGATTGGGGTTATGCAAGTTCGTCCCTTCAACCTCATATTATTTTTTGACCAATATTTTTTTGATTTGACAAACAAAAAGAGAGCTGAAAGATTTTTATAGTTTTAATACCCTTATTATCAAACATTATAATCTTTCAATCCTTAAATGACATTGTTGTCCTTTCTTTTCTTATGTGATCTCTAACACGTGTAGTTTGAATTTGTACAGCTACTATTAAAAAAAGATTGATAGAACTTCTAAAACATGTAGTATATTTTTGTTCAATTTAGAGCAAATTCCAAGAAGCTCAAAATTGGCCTTGGGCATTTAGGGGTTACAGGACAAAGTTCAACCTCTCCACTCAAACTTTTCACTACGAGTACCTCCTTGTTTCACAAGAAACCCATTCACACCCCTGCACCCCATTCTGTTCTCATGTACCAGTGGAATAGAGTACATTCTAGAAAGAAAATGTGCACCACTAGTACATTGGGGGAAAAATCTTCAAGGGCAGGAATGGGTATCGTCTATCTTATAAGCGCTGGTTTGATAGTCGGCTCAGAAATACAAAATTTCCATTTCTACTCTTCTTCAATTTCTCTACAGTCCATTTCGGGGACTTGAGTCATTAGCTTCCAGAAAAAAGTCGGTTTAAACATATTCAATTATCTATTGTCGGACCTGCTGCAAAGCTATCGTAGCTATGGTGGAGATCAGCTTGCCAGGCAGCTCAATTCAAGTTGAGCATCTTCTCGTAAGCTTGCTAGAAAACGAAGCGTGCACATCCGGACACCTATTACAGGTCTCTCGATTGCAATAGTCAAGACTTTGTGGCATTGATCTGCAATAAATCTGTACAGGAGTTTGTAACTGGTCTCCTCAGAGTAAGCTAAAAGAATTACTACTCATGGGTTAGTAGAATAATCTGCGAGAACCAGATGGGTTGGGAAAGTTCTGCTATGCTTACAATCTCGTGCAAATGTTAGCAAGAGATTTTCTCCTGATTCGACACATTCTATGTCCATACGTCAAGAAGCAACCTTGTGGACTAATATACAATCTGCGAGAGGCAGACCTAGTGGAGGTATCCCATCGTCATTTTATACTCCATCTGGTCTTGCCAAGTCAAGCAATCCTTGGCCCAGTCGCCACTGCTGCCTCTTCGTTTGAAATCCGGCCTTTTCTTGGATCCTTTGACCTCAAACACTGCCACATGCAATGAAAGGTAAGTACATCAGAAAAAAACCAGACCTCAAGTCAGGATGGTGGCAAACATTTCGATCCTACACGCGCCAATTGGAAAGGCTGGATGCGCTAGGAGATCATGATTGAAAATGCAGGAAAAGAATACAAATCTGAGAGAAACCAGAGTATATACCCTCATCAAGACTGCATGAGCTTGCCCCGACAAAAATGTCATCCGGATCCTGCTCAAGCTGTCTCACGAGTTGCGGCAACATGTTTTCTTTCCTGTATGCAGAAACAGGTCAGATTACTCGATTCTTGATGTCCTCAAAAAACTTTTACAGACAAAGCGGTAATTACATAACTGAATGCTTGGTAGGCAGTCACAATGTCCGTACCTTGCCCACGATGGAATCGGTTTCTGGGAACGCTTCTCTTCTTCCTCGGAATCGTCGTCTTCGGAGTCTCGAAAAGGTGAAATCTCGTACGAATGCTCCCCTTGTCCAGTCACTCCTCCCGGAGGCCCTGAAACGCCAACCATCAAAATGAGGATGATGTCACAATTAAACACTAGATAAGCAATCCAGCAGGTCTGTATTGGGCAGGTACAAACAGCTCTACAGATAATTCAATCTTGGAAAACAGTCATAATATTCCTGTTCTCAGCAGCATACTATTCGCTCCTAAAACTCAAGTAGACAGACCTGCGAAGCCAACTTGCCCAGGTTGGCATGGCTTGCTGCCTCCTGCAGTTGTTGCGCCAGATTGGACTTGAAGGATGTTGATCCGATCTCTTAAGACTCTAGATGCTGAACTACCACCGCTAGAGACCGCAATGGAAGCCAATGCAGCATTTCCCAAAGCTTCAGGCGTTGTGCGAAACAAAGGCTTCCCAGACCCCAAAATTACATTCGAAACACCAGAGACGGGCTCAGGTGTTGTGCGAGGTACTCGCAGTGCAGCCTGAGAGTTTCGAATGGCTCCTGCACCTTCTGCACTGTGGTGAAGGACTCGAAGTGCATGTCCTGATACGCTCTGGGAACTGACTCTTTGAGGGTCAACGACGCTGTCGACACCAGACAGATGGGCGCCAATTCCCTCCCCAATGCCCATAGCCATATGCAGTGAGGCCATGAAAGAATGGTACGGACCAGCGGCAGGCATGGCAGGATCGTTCGAAGGTCGACGCATCTACATTACACAGTATATGCAGTGTTACACATATTAAACTTGACTGCTATGAAGTGCAATCTGACAATTGTAGCAATTTTAACTTTCCAGAAAGATATCATGCTGTAAAGATCATAAAGCAAGAAGTGCACTGAGCTTAAGGTTTCTGTAATTTGGGCCTCAGATTAACAAGTGCTATTCGAGGGTTTAGTAAGCTCCAACCTGGCTTGGTCCTAACTATTAGAAACAAAAACTTTCAGATCTGGACAGAATTTGAATGATGAATACCTTTCCAGCTTGTTGTCGCCCCTCATTTTCAAGGAGTTTCATCTGCTTGGCGGCCTCTTCCTTGCGTTTTCGAGTGGCCTCTTTCTCCTCCAACCAGGCAAGCTCCCTTTCTTCCTCTTTTTTCCGACGTTGCTCTACCTCTCTTTCTTTGTCCAAGCGTCTCTGCCGCTTTAGCTCCTCCTCAATAGCCTTCCTTTCTTTTTCCAACTCCTCCTGGTCCAAAAGATACAGAAACATGGGGGGCATTTTAGATGGAGGGTAATTTACGCTCTTCATTAACCGAAAGCGACACGATAATGTAAACGCGGATGAAACGGTTGAAACATCTTCTAATTTAAATAACCAGTATTAGTAGCCACCAGTCATGCTCCAAGATGAACGGGTTTTGAGAAGAAATTATTTGTGAGATGATACTGTTTGTGGGAGGCTTAGCCCAGAAAAACACAAAATTGCAGAGATAAACGGGCGAACTACAGCGACTACAGCAACAAAAAAAACAAAAAACAAACCCTACAGCGACTGTGGTGGAATATAAAATGGCTATTGAGAAGTACCATAGCTCTTTGCTTCTGTGTTTTCTTATCCAATTCTAATCGCTGCCGCTCCTCCATCTCTCGATGAGCCTTCATAGCATCTTCCTGACGTCTTCGCTTATCCTCCCTATCTTTTTTCTCTACAGCTTCATGTTTCCGTTTCCGGGCTGCATTCTCCGCCTCTTTTTTCCTCCACTCTTCCTCTTTTCTACGCTGCTCCTCCAGAAGTCTCTCTTGTTTCTCTTGATCCATTTTTAATTTCAACTCATGCGTCTTCTTGACCTGTAATCACGTGCCCTCGAATTGATCAACAATTTCTCAAATCCAAACTAACAGACTTCAGATTGATGTAACAGAAGTCAGTCTTTACGTTACCAAGAAACAATATCACCTGCTCCTCTTTGCCAAAGCAGATGCACCACCAAGTGGCACGGGTGCGGAATGGAGGTAATGATTTATGCATTCAACGCAGGAAACTACTGGGGCAGTCATGGAACGAACTTACACTCAGTGATATAATGATTCAAATTTTAAAGGATGACTGTGGCTAACCTTCAAGAGCACATTCTGGTTATTCGCCCCTTGACCATTAGTGGAATCCGCCATCACTGACTTAGTCGGGCCTGTAGCAACAGCCTTTCTCTTGCTCGCTTCCTCGTTTTCCTTTTCCGCTCGAATTTCTTGCTGTCTTAACTTCTCTTGCGCGACTTTCTCCCTTTTAGTCAATTTCTCTATGGCAGCTCTTTCCTGCTTCTCGCGTTTAACTATTTCTGTGGCCTTCTTACGCTCTTGCCTCTCGAACTCCTTCTGTTTTGCCAATCTTTTAGCTGCTTCAGCTGCTTCCAGGGCTTTAACTTTCACATCGCGTTTCCCTGAAAAGTGAAACCCATTCTGATGAGAAGTTGAAGCACTGAATTTGACGATCAGATAGCAGAGAATATAGAGTATAGAGCTCATAACAAACATACACAACGCAAAAATTCATGGAAAGAAGCTGGGACTCACCATTCGGATAAGGAGCAGAGGGTGGTTGTTGTTGGACAAGAGGTATAAAAGAACGCATATTTGATACCAAATTCGAGCGAGGCAAATTGGAATTACTCGGCGGTACACTGGGAACATCACTAATCAGATTCGAGGAGCACTGTAATTCCACTCGCAGCATGGTGTCAGGACCAGCGTTGGCTATGCACTGAGAGAGTTCCACAGGCTCTTCAGTAGGTTCGGAGGTGTCGTCTCGTTGATGATCAACTCTCTCAAGTTCATTGCCAACGTCAGGCGACTGTGCCTCCAGGACGGTCTCATACGCGACACCTTCCAGTGAGCGGTCTCTAGACAAAACAATTCTGCTAGGAGAGGCAGCAGGAGCGTCTGACGACTGTCCTCGTCCGTAATCCACCCCATTTGTAGCAACGTCAGATCTCCATCGCCGCGCTCTAGCTTTAGACCTTGGAGATAGCCGCTTTCGAAACTGCCAACGATTCAATGTCAGAGTGACATCGGGGTGAAACTCTTGTTCCAGAGAACATCGTATTGCTTCTTCCATTGCTCTTGCTTCAGAATGCGTCACTGAAGAGACCGCATCAGACTTGACTTGCTTCATATCCACTCTAAATGCTTCATCCTTGAAATTCCCCAAATTGTTTGGTTCCTTCACATGAGGGATTTCTGATTTTGTGTTCGTGACGCCATCCTGCATAAGTTCTCTCGTCATCTGCCCAGACTTCTCTTCGTCTGCCTTGATACTGTCATCACCGATTGTATTGCCACTATCCGACCCGTGTCTTATGGAGGCCATGGGTGTTTTGAACATATGAACATCCGGTGGGTGTTTTGGACATCCGGTGGGTGTATTGCCACTCTCCGGCCCGTCTGCCTCGATACTGTCATCATCGTTTGCATTGCCACCCACCGGATGTTCTCCTGAACCATCTCTGCAAGCCACGAAATATTCTGCAATAGTGGACTTTCTGGTCACACCGGCAGTTCGCAACACATAAACCTCACTGGCTGAGGTATCATTTCCGGCTTCAGGCAACGCAAGCGAAACAGCAACAGAGGATGTCCTTCCACTCTGACGGGACGACCTATGCGACCTTGCCACAATTAGGCGCTCCGGATCACCCGATTTGTTCGAAGGGAGAATAGTCCCTTCAGTTACCTCAGAGAGCAAAGGAGTGAAGGTCTCTTTGATGTTCGGAGGCATCGTTCTAGAGAACTCGCTGATGCTAGTTACATTAGGAATCAGTGTGGGAAGTTTTCTGAGATGTTGACTAGCTTCTTCACTTGCGGAAAGGCGAGCTACTGGAGGACGAGGGTTCTCACTAGTGCGTACCTGCATTTCCTCCTCTGCCACCTCTAGTTGGAATGGTGATCCTCTTGGGGTCGAGTATTTCTTCTGAACCAATGCGTCCCCTTCCGAAGCTACTGAATACCGGGCATCTTTTTCTGCCTCTTCTTCGGCAGTAGCAGCGACCAACACAGTCGAAGGAGCGTTACCATCACAAAGCCCAGTTTCCTTACACATGGTTACAGGATGCTCAGCAGGGGAAAAAGCAACTTCTCGGTGCCGTAAAACCGTCTCAATCGTATCCAGCTGTGGCTGTGGGTGTGGCAGGATTTCATGCTGGCCATCCTTCAAGTGGTCAACACTGGTGCTCATTAGATTCGCTAAAGTTTCTGCGACACGAGAGCCGCTCCTCGCAGCCAGCTCTCCAGCTCTCAAACGTGAAGAGGCAGCTTCTTGTGAATCAAAATGTGGTAACCCCTGCCTCACCAAGCCATTTGCAACAGAAACATTCTCAGAATCCTTTCCTGCTACACGGGTGACGGATTTCTGACCTTCGGAGTCAGATGATTTTGTGGATCTCAGTTCATCCAGTATGATTTCTTTCGGTGGTGCACATACGTCCGGTTCACTATAACCCTCCACCTGCCCCTCTACAATTTGGTTCGGTGATCTGTCTTGAACTTCAGCCTCACACAGAGGCTCTAGTTCGACATCCTGATCAGCTGACTCCTGGCGAACAACCTGTGCACTGGGCATTTTCTCACAAATGTCAGGAACAGATTCAACAACGGTTTCGACCAACCTCGATCGTTCTAATTTGGGCTCAACCACAGTGTCGACCATGCGGGCTCTGGATCTTGTAACTCGTTGCGCAACCTGAGGCGCGGATGCTTGCTTGGCCCGCCCTCTCCGAATTGGCTCCTTGGTCACAATCTCAGACCCGACAGCTGCTTGAGGGACTATGATTGCACCCTTGGGCCGTCCTCTTCGACTAGGTCCTTTACTTACATTCTCAGGCTCAACAACCTTGCTTACAATCTCAGTTTTCACTACCTGTGTATCCCTACAATTTTTCACCTCCGTCTCCACTTCCACCTTGCATACAATCTCAGACTTATCACCCCTCACTACATGTGTGTTCCTACAAGATTGCTCCTGAGCTTCCACTTCCAAGGCACACTCCTTGGCTTTCCCAACCTTGCGGTCCCTCTTAGGCTTCGTTTTCTTCTCGGGAAGATCCCCCAAGGAGGTCCGGTTGGTTTGCTCCCTGAATTCCGCACCATCACTCGACAGTACTCCATTCTGTTCATTACGATTCTGTACGACGATGTCCTCTTCTTGTTCTCCACGGAGCCTCTTCCGGTTTTCTCCAGGCGGAGATTCATCAGTGGGAGGAGGAACATGCACATCGCCTTCATCAACTTCGCCTCTGACCGACGCTCCAAAGGAACCCTGGATGGTGGGTTTAACGGCGTGTACAATGCTTGCGTTCTGCTGCATCCTTTCCGCTTCCAAACAGTTCCTCAGCGATGGTAGAATTCCTGCAGGTTTGATCGCCACAACCCGACCCCCGTCCTTGACATCGTTGTCACAAAACCTCGTGTTCAGATCCCGTTTGGCAAGTCCCCTCGTGTGTGGGGCTTTGGTCTTCAAAGAAGACCCATTCGGAACAAATCCCTGAAACCCAACCAAATTCTCCTTGTCATGACTGGGCACTGGCACACGACCCTCTAACTTGAGGCGCTTCTTCCTTGGCTGGATAGGTAACATGTCAATGAGAGTTGACGTATTGATATGAAACATCTGCTTCTGCTGCTCGAACTCTGCATCCCATTGCATCTCCATTTGCTCTTGCCGAAGCAGAACAGAACGCAGAATTGCCTCCATCTTCCCGACTTTCGCATACCCAGCTCCTCGCTTCCTTCACAGCTTCACTGCTTCGCTCCTCCCTCTCACATCTAATATCACCATTCCCCTCCACCCCAACGCTTGAAGCCCTAGAATGTCCATGGCAATGCACAGAGTCAGGATACGAAGAAACAACAACCCGAGTGCACAGCATGAGAACACCACTCATTCATCACAAATTCAACGGGAAGATACATCCTAATGCATACCACAATCACTCAACTTCGGACATCCTGCTGCACATCGTGCTCCACGACAGTTGCAAAAACTCTCCCTAATCCCTTTCAATTCCCCACACTCACTCGTTTCCCGCCCGGGAGGCGTTCAAACTGCCGTGGCGAGATGGCCGGTCCGTCTGGTCTGTTCGGACGTTCCAACGTTCCAATTAATTTGAAAGTGATTGGTCGTTACGGGTGTTCCCCAATTTCAAATTTTCAAAAATATTTGAAACGTTAATGGGCCTCGCAGTTGGTCAGGCGGCTTTATTTTAATTATAATATTCTAATATTTTAGGACAGAGCAGAAAAGCCATGGACCTAGCTATAGATGAAAAACACTAAGTGTAGCCAGATGATAGCTCATTATTCATCCAAACGTTCATACATTCATCAAGAATGGAACGATGTTTTTGCAATATTCCTGAAAATGTCAAAAACTGGTTTTTCGTCAAAAAAAAGCATTGAAAACTGTCATTTTCAATGCAAACAAACAAAAAAATTTAATGTTTGTTTCTTTTGCATATCCAATTGTAGGATCTTGCACTAGACTAGTATGAGAATGTATAGGGGAAAACTAATTCAAAAACTTTGATTGTACTGATCATAAGATGTAAGCATTTGAAGTGAAGAAAACAATTTTGGAGGCTCCTTGCTTCACTAGATTATAAGGCTTTGAATCCTCTCAATTTAACACCTACAGGACCAAACTTCAATTTTTAGTAACATAGTGATTTGGGGCAGCTCACTACAAATGGAGTTTTTATTTTTTTTCTAAGAAATTTTCACACAATATGGGGAAGAGTTTTTTCTTTAAGGCCGAACAATTTTCATAACTTTTGACTACATGGTTAAAAAGCTATTGTATGATATATAGGATTTTTTCTCGATTGGGCAATACAGATAGATTTTTTTAAATCATTTTTTTCAGAAAAGAAAAAATTATTGAAATTGGTTCTCTAGATTTATGTATACGTGGAAAGTTTTGAATCATTTCATTTTCACTAATGAAATAAAAGTTATGAGAAGTTTTATTTTGCAAGCAATCATGGATTTTCTACTCTAAAATAAACTTTGAAGTCCATTAATTAACTCAATTTTCAATATTTTTGGGGAAAAAAATAGAATAATTTTAGTATGTAGATTGTTCATTACAAAATTTCAACCATTAGATTGGCATTTTTCAACTCTATAATTAAATTCTTAACAATTTAGTATTTAGAATCATTTTCTACTTTTTCTACTTACTATTTTTTTTCTATATGTTATACAATTTCAAATGATCTAAAATTTTCAAGCATATAGCTAACTTGCCTTTAAGAATGAATCCAAAGAAGCACCACCATTTTGGAGATTTTTTCATACAAATGTGACCTTGTGAAGTGCAGCTGCCCAATTTTCTGCAAGGCCAAAAAAAGGGGTTTTGTCACTTTAAAAGTTAATATCTTGCAATCTATATTGTGGAAACTTTTGAAATTTTCTACATCTTTCAAACCTATGTAGTACAAGATCCTATGGTTATAGGTGTCCAAAATTTTTATTTTTCAAAAATTTGATATTTATATTAGAAATGGAATATTTTTAGTATTTTTGATGCAAACATAGTCAAAGAACTATAGGGGTTAAAACTGTTGTACTACAGATTTTGAATTTAAATTTGTTTAAGTTGAAGAATTGAATTAAAAGTTTGAAGCCTTCCTCAAAAAAATCCATAATTTCATTCTTTTAAAAATTGTTAATTCAAAGCAAGTACAAGAGATGAAAAAAAACTAACTTGTTGATAGCTAGTCTAAGATTGAATTGAAATACACTAATTCCAACAGTGAAAAAGTTCTAGACTACAAACTAAACTATTTGTAATTTTATTTTTGGAAAATTGTTGAAATAAAATTCATAATTGGATCCAAAATATTATTTTCTCAAAAAAATTCTAAGATTGCCCACAAAACAAGAAGCTTCTTAACTTCCACATAGCTTCTTGTTTTGTGAGCAATCTTAAAATTTATATATATTTTTAAGATTTGATTCATTCAATTTGAATGGATTTATCCAAATTGAATGAATCAAAATTTCAAATATAGACAAAAATATAATCTATAAAAAATAATTTTTTTCTATCATTTCAGTAGGTGAGGGTACACAATAAATCGAAAAAAAAATACTTTGGCTTTAATTTGTGGCATAACTTTTGTTCCTAGGCACTGATTGAAATTTAAAAAATTATATTTTCCAAAAGCTAACCAATTTCTTTTTCTCCAAAATTAAGTTTCAAATATTAGGGGTTAAATGGTAGCAATTTAATAATTTTATAGCCAAGTAGGGGGAATACATCACCAAATATTACCTCAAATCAAATTTGTAGCTCTTTTGAATTAGAAATAACTAAAAAAAATCCCTACTCCTAAATAATTATCAAATAGCTCAAATTTGAATAGACGGTTTATGACTATAATAATGTTAATACTTAAAGGACCAGCCTTGTATTTCTGACAACATAACTTTTTTAGGTAGATACATGTGAGTGGAAATTTGACTTATCTAGATTGAATATTTTTTTACAAAGTGTGGACAAGGAGTATCTTCCATGAGTGCTAAATTTCATGTCATTTGAGTATATAAGTGAAAAGTTATGATGCAAAATGTTGTTTGTTTTTCAACTCAAGCAGCCCATGCAAATAAGAAAACATCATTCTTTCAATAAATAAAAATTTGAGATTGGTTTTTTAGATTTATATATACATGGAAAGCTTTGAATCATTCCATTTGATCAATGAGATGAAATTTACAAGGACTATTAAGTTTGTGGGTAGTTATAGAATCTCTACTCTAAAATAAACTTTGAAGTCCTTTATTTAACTCAATTTTTAATATTTTTGAAAAAAATAAAATTATAAGATGTAGATTGTTTATTAAATTAAAACCATTGGAATTGTCATTTTTCAATTCCATAAATAAATTCTCAACAATTTAGTATTTAAACCATTCTCTACTTCTCAAATATATTATACAATTCCAAATGATCTAAAATTTTCAAGCATGTATCAAACTTGCCTTGAGGAATGAATCCGAAGAAGTACCACCACTTGGAACATTTTTACATACAAAATGTGACCTTGTGAATTGTAGCTATCTGGTTCTATGAAGGGTCAAAAAAGGATTTTTGTCACTTCAAATGCTAATATCTTGTAATCTACATGGTGAAAAATTCTAAAAATATTTCCATATCTTTTCAAACGAACACATTAGAAGATCCTATGGTTTCATGTGTCCAAAAATGTTTTTTTCTAAAATTTTTTACTTGTTCTAGAAATGGCATTTTTTGAGCATTTTTGGTGGACACATTAATTTTTAAATTCAAGACCTTATATCTTTTAGGGGTTAACTTAATTTAATTTATGAAATTCATATTCTATTTATGTTTATATGTAATGTTTGTAAGATTTTAAGGATCTTCATAACATTCAAGAGCTGTGAGAGCAGCTGCCTTCCCTCTGACGGAATGATGTGGTATATTCCACACCCAACATTAGCTAATAAGCCACGCGTCAATAATGTCAGACTTCTGCTCAGTGCCAAGGTCATGATTGCACAATCGGGTACTGGGGTGGTAGGAGGTAGAACAAAATATACAAACAAATAATTATAAAGATAGATGGTCTGTCAAAATCCAAAGAATTCAGTGAGTATTATACCAATGAATTCTAACCATTTGCCACCAATAACTTACTTTGATTTTTAGTTAGGAAAGAGAAGCTCTTTATGTACATATGGGGTGGTACAAGGTAGAACAACCCATGTGGGATATGTAATTTAGAGTTTGTAATTTCTCAACCGCTCATAGTTAAGTCTAAAGTAGGAATTGTGTTAAAACTATAATTTCAGACCTCATTTAGGCATAGTAAAATAACTTTTTCCAAAATACTTTGAACTAAAATAAGTTGGAGAATCGAGTTAAATTTCATCTCAAAAAATCCGTTTGAGATTTTAATCTTTCACTCAAAAGTTATAGACAAATTTCATAGAGGGGTTTGAAAGGATTTTTTTTTGACAATTTCATACATCCTCTCTGAAATTTGTCCATAACTTTTGAGTGGAAGATCTAATCTAAAAAGGATTTTTGGAGATGAAACTTAGCTTGATTCCACAACTTTTTTTAGTTCAAATTCTTTTGAAAAAAGGTATTCCACTATGCCTAAACGAGGTCTGAAATTATAGTTTTAACACAATTCCTACTTTAGACTTAACTATGAGCGGTTGAGAAATTACAAACTCTAAATTACATATTCCACATGGGTTGTTCTATCTCCTACCACCCCAAGTGTACATAAAGAGCTTCTCTTTTCTACGGGAATTCAAAATATGTTAATGATGGCAAGTGTTTAGATTTCTATGGTATAATACTCACTGATTTCTTTGTATTTTGACAGACCATCTATCTCTATAATTATTTGTTTGTACATTTTGTCCTAAAATTAGCCAAAAAAATAGATCGCACCATAAATGTACTGCCATTGTCTCGGTCCTGAAGCTTACATTAATAATACGCGGATGCATTTCGTGGATGAAGACTTCAGAGAGGCAAAGGCAGCCTCTCTGAAGGCTCTTGAATGTTATGTTAAGAAATACAAATGGTTGATTCCACAGAAGCCTGCTTTCAAAAACTTTATGATGAGACAACAAGCTTGGATAGAGGATGTAGAAAAAAGAGCTGCAGGGTGTGATGCCAAGATTGCAAAACAAAATGCTATAAGCTTACTAGCTGCAAAGAGAGTATTCAAAATAATATTTAATTATAAAAAAATCAAGTTGAAATAAAATTATTTTTCTACAAAGATTTTAAAATATACAATTTTCATATCTAAATAACTTTTCAATCTTTTTTTAACAACTCGATTTTTCAAAAATGCACTATTCACGAAAGTTAATTATATATATGTTTATATATATTTATTTTTTCATAGAACTTATTATATTAATCTTAATCTTCAATATTATTTTCATTAATTTATTTCATGAATAATATATGTAACACTGCCTTTTACATATTTCTACATTAATAGAAATATGATCTAACTTAATCAGGAAATTGATCCAAATGAAGACCTACATAACGAGTTAGATTTATTTTGGATCTAATTTGCATGGTCTTTGTAGACCATGCTTCCTCTCCTATTGGCTCATATATTTGTGGGCTCTAAAAATTTAAACAACTTGATTGTATAGAATGAATGTTTGAAGTTGAAATAAAAGTCATGTTTGATGTCTTGTTAGACTACATTAATTGACTTTGAACTTAAAAAAAAATTGTATAAATGCCAAAACCTATCAAATTGTATCCAAAGGATGGTAAGTGTATTAGAAATCCAAATGTAAAAGTTGAAAAACAATAAAAGATAGATGTTTTGTTGTTTTGTTTTTAATAGAAAAAGGTAGTTGATAAGCAAGAAAATAAATTTCTAAGTATCCATATCATAGGATTAAGAATTTTTAAATTGTTACATTGATTTGACATAATTTTTAGTTTTCAAATGTTGTAAGAATTGAGTTTAAGAAATGAGCTTTCTACTACTTTTTTGAGCAAAGAGACAAAAGTATCTTTAAAAGCCATTATAGGTGGTGATTAATTTTGTTGATAAAACATGGATGAAATGAAATTATCATTCTATGTGTTAGCATCTTGTAGATTTTTTATTTCCTTTTACACCAAGTCTAAACTTTTATTACCTAAAATAATAATAAAAACTTAACCTTTATTTGCATAAATAAAAACTTTTATTGTATTTGTTGAATTTTGAGACATTCAAAAAGGTAAAGAATTCATGCCCCTTTTTTGTCTTGAAAATAATTATTCTAGCTAAATAATGTTAAACAATTTGTCTACAATATAAAAATCTTTGTATATTTTACTTCATTAGTAAAAATCAAATAAATGAAAGATTTCTATGCAGATATTAGTCTATCCAACAAAAACTTATTTTTTAAATCTCAATTATTAAAATTTAAAAAAAAAATCTTGTAAAATTTTAAAAAAGTTTTTCAAATTTATTTTAGAAAATAGTCAAAATATTAAAAAATAAAGGTTAAATATATAAATATATGTAAAATTAATTGCAATAAGAAAAAAAATTCTTTAAAAATTAGTAGCTAAATTTATAAAAATCAAATTTAGCATCCAACATTCTACATTTTTCATGACTACAAAAAGCAATGGTTTTTAAAATTGTCATTTCAAAGTTCAATTTTAAGATTTGAATGTAATCAATCGTAAACAGAAATTTATTTTTATTTGATTTGTGTGATATTTTATATTTTCAATTACCTACCATGATCTTATATTCAAAATTATATAGTTTAATATTTTTTATCTAAACCAACTAAACAAAATAATGAAATTGGCTTCAATGCTTTTAGTTTATAATAATTTTTAGAGAAAAGAACACCGAATTAGACATTCTTGCACTTGAGGGGTGCGACATTGCACTTGCCTCGTACGATAGTCAATATAGTCATCTTCAAATGTTGGGGGGGGGAGGCTAATGAAAATCACCATTTTCTCTTTGTAAGAAAAAAAGCTCAGTGCAAATTTTTCAAATGTTGTTTATTTTATAATTACGTCATGAACATGTAGTACACTTTTCACTCCATACTACTTTAAAAGCATGCTACTCTAAACTGCACACTGAAATACATCTAAATCTAAAGCCTACAACTACAAGGCTGATAGTATACTACATAGGATAATAACCCACTAATACATATTCAAATCATTCTGCAAGCGTTCGTCGTCCAGGTCCTCCATTTGCATCGCTAGATATTCTATAAGGTGCGGTTTCGCCTCGGACGGGATGATAATGATCTATTCTGTTTGCACACCATACAACGTAATGTTCGAATGTAAAACGTGACCACCTCTATCTCGACGTGGAACATCCACCCAAGAATATATAGCGGCTTCTTTCTCAATCCATGCGAACCTCTCACCAGACGGTTCCCATGTAGATTCAATGCAGTTCCGATACCTCACTCTATTACCAGCTGCTTCACCTTCTGCTCCAGCTCTCATTGTAGGCCAATACCACAAAATCTTCATCTTTGATGCCCATGTCCTCTGACCAAATTCGAGCACCTTCCCTAAGAAAAAAGGTACCCCTTCTCTTACTTCCGTTAGCTCAACTGTAAGAGCTACATATTGACCCACAACAATATCATTATCCGGATTGAATGGCGGAAATGCATCTTCGTTTGCATCTTGTGTTACTTCTGGTAAAACTGCATTTCTTCTGCCTCTCCTCCTCCCTCTAGTCACTCTCCGTGATGCTTGTTGTGCGGGTCTGTCTCTGCGGGGTCCAAAGTACCCCCTCCTCTCAGGATTTGGCATGGTTGCCAGAATGACGTCCGCGGTTGCACTCTCCACTTCTGTCTTATTTGCATTGTCTGTTCCATTTGAAACTGTATCTGCTTCTTGCACATTCGATGCAGTACCACCAATCTCATTTCGGTTCACAGCATCGCTCGGCCAAAACGGTAAATCACGGAAGCCTTCTCTACTTCGTCCTGGAAAATCCTTCAAATACTCCTTGAATTGATTTGTTTCATCCACTACTTCCATGTCCCTGATGCGGTTGTTCCCTCTCAACACCATCTTCTCCTTGTATGCAACAAAATCGTCCAATGCTTTCAATTCTGTCTGATCAGCAGCAAAGACCTGTGCAAGGTCTGGTTTCTCTACTACGCTTGGTAATGAACTCAAACATGAATGTCCTCCTGCTGGGCCCCATTCATCTGAGCAAAAAAGTTTGTGTTGCACGCGGACCAAACCATTCTCCACGTAAAACCTCATATGGTGCGGGAATGTTATGCCCGTCAACTGCTCTCCCCCTCTTAACAAATGAGGTGTGATAAATGCCTTCCAATCGCGGATGTGCTCAAGCTTGCGAGCACTCACAAAAGACTCCGTATACGATGTCCCTTTCTCCACTAGTTGCAACATTTCGTCCAACGTATCTATATCTTTCCTCTTCAATACATTGGAGATGACACTGAACCTCTGATCGATGTCCTCATGAGTGTGGCCCACTATCAAAAAGCAAAGATGCACTTCCTTGAAGAAACCCAACCCAACCAATGCAGCGCACATGGCAAACATGTAAATGTTCTTGTTTTCTCTGGTGGTGTTATCCGCTTGAATCCTCAATGTCGGTGGCAAACATCCCTTCCTTTGCTTGACGTCACATATTACATTCATCACTGATGTTATGACTTGATTGCTATTGTGTTTGTGATGAGCATCTATCTACACATCTGCATACAAACCGATCCCGTGCACAAGTACACCACACAAATGAGTCTTCACAAATTGAGATTCGATGTTCTTCACGGTTTGCCTCATCTTCGGTATCATGGTTGTATTTTGATCCATACCATCCACAATCAAGCACATAAAAAAATCTGGAGTGATCATTGCTGATCTCTTGAATATCCAATAATCTCGCCTCTCCTCCATCTGATATTGGATGTGCAACATGTACAACTCTTTTATCTTCACCTTCGCTAGTGCATTTTTCGTGGATTCCATTCCACACTTGTACTCCCAACAGTGATAGCACTTGGAGAATCTGGAGAACGGTGGAATTTGGACGTGTGGGAACTCCTTCCGCCAAAGTCGATGGAACGAGCTCAGAGACAATTCCGATCCGTCCACTAATTTCTTCACTTCTTCATTCACATAACGGAAAACATCCAGCTTGCTCGTATTCATTGGCAAGAGAATCAAAGGTAACACTGCATTGTCTGTTTTCTTGCGTACTGATCGATGCGGTTGTTGACATCCAGCTTCATTCACAAAAACGTCAAGGCTTTCTCTAGCTGCTGACATTTTCGCACTTTCCCTTCCTTTACAAGTATTTCCATGAACGGCTACCACTATGCCGTATACAGCGTGTGCTGTCTTCAATTGTTTCAAACGCCTCTGAGAATAACCCAACGCTGCGGCGTAACATGCATTACAAACAACTGCACCGTCTAATTTTGTCACGTACTTGTCTCTTATGGAGCCATCGGTGCGAGTATAGAAGGCATTCAGCATTTGCATTATCCAGGTTGCACGCGCTTCGTACTTTTGCCCCCATGCCATATACCGCTGATCCAATATGTACTTGGCATCTACATCACGCAAGCAATTCCGTTTACATGCTCCTTTCTCCTTTGCGCACATAACACTATCGAGGGTAACTTTATGACTTGCTGACTCCCCCCTTTCTCTAGGGCTTCTCACTCGAGCCCTTCGATTTTCCATTGAATAACTCCTCCTCTGAGTATGCGGCGCTAATCCTCCTCCTCTGTTGAAATTTGCAGTGCTACCTGTGGAACCTTGCGTATGATCAAAACTTCTCTCTGGTGTGTTTCTTCCACCAGTACTCGGCGATGTCATCTGTGAAGTGCTCGGGATGTCCTCTGCGTCATTAAAATCAAATTGAGGTGCATTGATCGGGGGAAAAGAAAAATTATTTCCCTCTCCTGAAGTCCTGCTTGTTGTTCTCACTTCTGCGGGACTTGGCCAACGAACAAAAGCACGACGCCATCGTATGACTTTCTCTACACAATCTCCCATATACTCCCCTACCAATTCACCAACCCATTCTGTTTGTCGCACAACATGTGCAATACGAATCGCAATTTCAAAAGGGCATAATTTCACAGAGTGGAGTTCATCACCGCATGTCAAGCGAGAATCCACCATGCCAAATGCCACCACACAACCATCATTTCCAATAAGTTTAACCATGCCATCGGTAGATTGCGGTTGCCTAGCAACAACTGCATTGTCTTCCTCTTGGAATAGTCTGACTCGCACCACACGTGCCAATCTTTGCCCTACGGTTCTTCGCTCTGTGGAAACCACCGTTGCTCCAGTTGCATTAAATACCACTGGACTTCCAAACGCTTCTGCTGCCATTTTCTTCAATTATTGCTTCTTCATGAGTACCGTTCTTGATACATAACTTTGTGAATAGACTTTCTTGGGAAACCAGAGACCTGCACGCCGCACAGCAATTGCAAAAACCAACATTAAAAACCTACTCTTCTTTTCTTCAAATAACTACAAATCGTTAACATAAAACCATACAAAATAGTACAAACTCCTTTGAGTTCCCCGGTCTTTTCATTCCATTGTATGCGCAACAATCCTTTGATGTTTCCTTCTCTTACTACTATGTGCCAAAATGATAAAAAAAAGGTCCACTGTTAAAAAAAAAAAATAATAGAGAAGGAAACAAAAAACAACAACTACTGCCATCCTTGGTACATAACATTACAACAAACATAAGCAATTTTGTTCTACTCTTCTTCACTTATATTGCTTGAACTACGTTAAACACATATAGTAGACAATAGAATTTCAACAACCATTGCATATTGCATCTGCAACTTCCGCTGTATGAAGACTACTTAATTTAACTAATCATTTTGTCCACCTCTATGACCTTCAAAATGCTAGTACACTACATAGAATGACTACAAAAATAACATCCTTTATGAATTTTTTATTCCCTCTTCAACAGTACAGTGCTAACTAAAATGAAGTACTTCAAATTGGCTGCTGTTTACTTCCTTAAATAATCATTTGTACACACACAGAGTCACAAACTGACAAAATTAAAAGAATAACATTTTGTACTATGCTAGACACAATTGGAAACAGTGCAAACGCTCAATACTCTTCTACATTTAATTATGCAAAAGTTCTCCCATTGTTGTCTACTAATGTGAATTGCTAATTTTTAAATGCAAAATGCCTTTCCGAAGACTCTTTGGATTGTAAATATCACGAGCAAAAATAAAACTATGCAAAGAAAAAAATTTCAAAAATAACCTTTCATATCTGGTACAATACAAATCCTTTTGTCATATGTTTTACAGTACACATTAATTACATCAAAATTCACTTCCTTCTTGCAGTGAAATTTTGCTACACATATTTCATAGATATAACATTGTTGAAGTGAAAATCATATGGCATCTCTCAATCCTTTCTTTCCACTTGAATGCTAACATTGAGGTCTTCCAAAGCACTAAAACTTTGTAGTGTTTACATAATAAAACATAACAATCACATACCTGAAATATTTCTAAACAAACATTCAATGACTATCGCATATGAAATATCAATGCCATTTCCCCTATATCAACCACATTTCTTGCTCTTCTCTAACGGTTTGAAGAAACTCCCAAAACTGAAAATTTGAGCGTAGGGTAGTTGCAAGAAACACCTGCCATTTTATGGCCAAAAGGGCCGTGGTACTAGAGTACTATGAAGGACAAATGATAATCTTTTTGAAATTAAGGAAAATTGTCACTACTTCTTCTGATGCATTGTTTACATAGTACTACCTCTTTATCCCACGCTACTGCACCCTCTATTAATGGTACTCTTTCTTTTCATTCCATGTGGCCATTATAATCATAAGAATGTCTTCCCATGCAGTTGTACCCTATTCCACCCCCAGTGCGTTTAAAAATGTTGAAAGATTCCCATGTTCAAATGCTATTAACTGCAATTTTTGTCAAAGATCTTGAAACTACAATTTAACTCTTAAAAATGTCTAATAGTTCCAATATATGCTTCATCTTTATCCATGGCTCTGATGCTCAAAGAAAATGACCAAAAGGCCTTACACTGAAATTTGATTCTAATTCGAAAAAAATTGAAAATCATAAATTGGTTGTAAGTTACGATTTAATAATACACTTTGACAATCATTCCAATTTCTCGAGTTCCACTGATCACAGGTTAGTTTTGTGTAGGTTTAACTAATCTTGTATGGTTTCCAAAGACTCTACATGTCATCCATAAATTGTTAACCAACTAGACAAATCAACAATGCCATCAAAAGGGAAGACATTTTCTAGTAACTCAACTATTAGTTGTAGCAATTTCGGTCTACACTCTCTACTAATGACACTACCACACTCTATCTTGCGACTAGGGTGAATTGCCCCCCTCGTTGCCTCGTTGTGGCAAACTTTGTAATTTTTTATTTGTGACACATCATAAAATTTGGAATATTTGATTTCATTTTCACAATTAAAGGCCCGAGAGTAGCAAGTAGAGGTGAAGAAATACCAAAAAACATGATACAAAGTAGAGGGCAATTTCTGTAAACTATCACGGTTCGGGGGAATCACGGCTATAATGAATGGACCCCCTCTATGACCCACACAAGCAAACAAATTTTTTTTGGAATGCAGTACATCATAAAGCTTTGAAATTCTAAATTGATATTGGCAATCAAAGGCTCCATATTTCCGAGAAGAGGAAACGAAATTAAAAAGATCATGGCAACAAGTAGGGGGCAATTTCTCTAAATTATCCTTACTTGGGGCAATGAGATAGTCCATTCTCCCTTCTCCCTTGCCAAAGCAAGGATGATTGACATTGTTATTTCTCCCATGGACCCAACTAAGGTAGTTTGCTCTAAAAGCGCCCATCTTCTTGAAATCGACCCTACTTTTAGGTGAAGAATGGAGATGGGGTGATCCTTAAATGGACCAGTTTAGCAATTGAATGTATTGAGGAAAAAATATTTTTCTATTGCAAGAGCCAATCATTGTCTTTGATTTTTGCACATCTCTTTACAAGTTGCAAGTGGACAGATTTTGGAAGACCTACGGTCACAAATAGGTGCCTATGTCCTGAATCTTTGAAAATTCATAAGAAATTTTAAAAATGCTTGGAAAAATACAAAACCACTTCTGTTAGGTACAACGTCCATTTTTCTGGTAAATGAAAAATGATCTAAGAATATTATTGTCCACTAAAGCCTGTGAAAAAGGCGAATCAGCCCTTAAATGGTCACTTGAAGAGCATACTGCCTTACTGTAAAAAATTAAAGCTAATATTGTGGATTTTGTGCCACGTTTTATGATATTCATAGGCTGGAATATGCAAATTTGGGACTCATGATTGCAATTACGAATTTATAATTTCCCAATCTACCTTTGTGCATCAAAAGGATGTCACATCCAGATGAGTCATCCAAGCTGTCACAGTGTAAGCATCTATAAGCATCCAAGCCGTCGGATGCAGTGCTACACTTCGAAGCCTGCGGTCGCGGTTAACGGCTACTCTCTCACATGGGAGACCTGCGGTGACCAAACCCTACGCAGCACTCTTCCAGTATTGCGGAGCGGAACTGCTACTCTATCGTTGCAGCAAAATTTGAATTGCCAATTAGTGTTTGCAACATCGCTGAGGAGGCGCAACGAAGGCGCTACAGAGGGCGACGCTGCAGCTCGAAATTTCACTTCTGCTCGGCCGGTGCTCTTTGCGTAGGTCTGTTCTTGACCCCGCTCACTTCCCCTTGCAACTACGGAGATTGTTCTTCGATGAACAGTAATTCCCATCAGACCCTCCGCGCGCGCGGAGGGTTTGATTGGAATTACTGTTCATTGAACAATAGTTTATGAATTTTAATCACGTTTTTCGATTTCATAAAAATAAAAATAAAAAGCAAACTAACGAACGTTTACCTGTTTTGCGGACGCTTTCGCCGGTGCGGTCTCTGCAGGTCGTTGTCGGCCAAGCTGCTGCCGCTGGAGAACACCGGCGTTTCCTGTCGAGGCTGCAGAATCTCCAATTGCTGCATACGCTGTGCAGCCGCGGGAGCTGCGTCGACTCTCCTTCGTGGCCTCTGCGAGACACACAGATACGTGTTAGTTGTCTGTAACAGTAGCTAGGAACTTCGACAGTCATGCACATTAAGATCTAGTCAAGCACACATTCAAATTTAAGCAAGTTCGATAGTCAAGAACTTCGACAGTCAAGCACACATTCAAATTTAAGCAACCAAAACAGAAAGGGACGTACGTACTCACCGGTCAGCACACATGTGGCGACTCGAATCGGAACATAGTTGTAAGTAACTTAAGACTGAGTGAGGAGTTTCTGTTGTTTCGGTGCGGTCTCCTTCTAAGTACTGCTGTCGATTGAATCTGTAGGTATCGATCACGAGCAAAGACACTATGTTTTAGTACAGTGAAACCCTAGTAAACGATCTCCATCAACTGCTGGGAAATAGCTGTCCTCGCACTCGCCGAATGAGATTTACATCGGGGACCGCCAAATCAATTGGTGCGAATCCGAGAAGGTATGGCAACCCAATCCACTCTCAGAATTCATCAAATGTGGAGAGCATCTTATTGTTCCGAAATTTTGTATGTCATTGGTTCCTTGAAGTGGTGAAGACTAAAAATAGGTATTGCAGTCCGGTTGCAGTCGTAGGTTGTTTAGACCATGGACGTGAAGTTCTAACTCAACACTTCAGGGAAAATAAAGACGGAATCATATTAGAAAATTAATGTAAAGTCTCCATTCACCAAAGAAGTGAACAGTGAGGCTTTCTCTACAGCAATCTAGAAACTTGTGCAATGTAAAATTTTGCAGACTTATTTTGTGTTGAGCTAAGAATCAATTGCAAAAAACTACGTGTCATTAGATTAGGTGTTTTCACAGTCAACGCAAATTGAAGTTCACGGTAAACCTAATAAACTGCATTAGGTTAATGGAGCCTCTACCTTACCAGGAGATCGAGATGAGTAGAATTAAGATTATAACGTACCCCTTGATTTCTGCTGCGTCTGTTATTGATGCTGGGTAATAAAAGTATACTGTACAGTAATTCAAGGAATATGGTACACAACCTCACATGATCCTTTTCTTTTTTGTCGTCACTAATTAAGACCGAAGCTGGAATCATCTGCCTTTGGTAGTGCTAGCTAGCTCAATGCAACTGAAGGGTGTATTAATTCAAGTAGCATTATTGGCAAAGTTCTCAGTGATTGTACCCATATAACGAAAATCTCGACGTGTCCTGGTTTTTCGATCATCTACTTACGAAAGAAGTGGTTGCGCATCTCAGTTTTGACAATTATAAAACTTACGTCGGTCATTTTTTATGAATCTCTCCATGCTTGTTGTATATACCTTGAAGTTAAGATTTGTCTCATGTGGTGTTCAATATGATGCTTAATTGTGAGCATGCCCTGGAGTTGGAATCGTCCAGGGGATCCGCTTCAAATTGCCGAGCCATGCACATTAAGATCCAGGGACCGGGACGTTCAACGAATTCTTTTTAAGAATGGTCAATTTCGTTAGCTTGATTGGCGTTAGCTTGATTGGCGTGATTGTGGAAGCCACAGTTGTGACATTCATGTACACCAAGCAGTAAAACGAAAGACATAACGGCAATTCTATTTGGAATCTGGGTACAGTGGGGTACAATAGTGTTACAAACTGCCTACTCTGTCTTTCAAAGAAATATTCATAATGTGAAATACAATTGGTATTTTTTAGTCAAGAAATCACTTAGTTGGTGAATTAAAATTGAAATTAGTTATTTAGGGTACCACGGCTTCTTCCCCTTGCAGTTCTGAATTCAACTAGTTCACATTAAGTATTTTGCATTTGTTTGCATTGGTTAAATGTAGAGTGCTCATGTGAAACTTCATTTTCAGTTCAGTAGGTTTCATTTGGTAAAGACTGAGTGTGATTTAAATAATTAATCTCATCGTGAACTCGACAATCGTGATTAAAGATGGACATGACCTTTACCACTATAAAACGGAGCAAGGAGTGTAATACACATGCAAAACATCGATTCAAATGGAATTCATGATTAAGCAGGATATTTTTTTCAACTGATGGACAGAATGTCCCGGACATCCCATACCTAGAATTTTTTGACCTCAGTTCAGCGATTTGGTTAAATGATAACATTCGTTAAAATAGCAGGCTTCTGTGACGCCAAAAAAGTCACATTGTAGTGCCCAAATCTCTGGGCTACGGTTGGAAACTAGTTTCCAAACTGTGTACCCAAGGTTGCGTACAAATTGGATGTCTTAAACTCTCAACCAAGCAACTGAAACTCTGCAACCCTATTGGAATTGCACCACCATACTGAAATTTGCCATGTGCCCCATGTCAAAAAATAATTTTGAGGCTGAAAGATTATCTTGCACAATGAAGTAATATACATCAAGATGTGACAGATGCCGCCACCAATGAAAAATTCTCATGTCGAAAAATAAGTCATATATAAGGTAGGAGGTTCATAAATTGCCCAATAAAGGACTAAAATTGAAATTGGGGGAGAATAAATTTTTTGAAATATTTTTGAGTAAATTCTCCTTAAAGAATAGTAGATTTGGCATGTAACCCAAGTCGATTAGTATTTTTTGGAGCTTTGTGGAATTAGTTATGAAATTTTGAAGTGGATCTGGCATAGGGCTCCAAACTAGTCCACCCTTGAAATGTACATAGTTTGAACATCATTGGAGGCTATGAAAAAACTTCATGAACCAATCGTGTACATCTTACTGGTAAATGGTTTTTAATGCTAGAACTATGTTGGAGCCTTTTACTGTAGAGCAGGATGAATCATGAGTCCAAAACTTGTAGTGGATTTGAATTCATTCTGCAATAATAATCAAAACAGAACAAAAGATATCTAGTAGAATATCAAGATTTTGGAGCACGTGTCATACATTGCAAATTGCACTTTTTAGTCGTGTGTAGACTATTAGCTAGAATTTAACTCAAAATTATTTCGAACCCTTCAAACTAAATTTTGAAGAATAAGCAAGTAAAAGAGTACTTGAATTTACAGTGTTTTCACTTAGGTATAATGTCATCTAAACGGAACTCTGATGGAACGCAGTAGATGTTAAAATTTCTTAAGTTCTGAATTCTAAATGTCTTGATGAGGTCCATTACAAATTGCAATGTCATAGAAGAATTCCCTTGCCTCTATAGTATATGTCATTTTAATAATTGTCTGCAAAGTGTTTCCTTTGTATAGGAAACATAAAATGCACAGACTTTGTTTCAACTTCGTACTATAGAGTTCTGAGTATATAGATGAGAATGCGGATTTGAACACCTAGTACTTTGTTATTCTAGATTTGTTACAGCTTGCACAGAAAGTATTTATTGAACAATTTTGAATTTTTGGGTAGAAACTAGGAATGCTACTTGTCCCCCTATCAAAGGGTTATCTTGAGCTTAAAATCATTTCAAGAGTATACAAATAGGTATAATTTTTTCACGAGGTTTTGTTAACTGCAATTATTGTTTCTTCAGAACATATAATAGTGCACATGCATGAACGTGAATGACGAGTGCCACTGTAATCATATATTTAGTAGGACATATGCTTGTTCATTGATTTAGATCAAATGAACATTGCAGTGCGTGATTGCTTGAAGAGTAGTACGTACAACTTGTTACCTTGACTTTAATTTTATTTAGAACTATGCCTTCAAATTGTGGTTGCAAAGAGTTTTTCAAATTCTAATTGATGTTATTGTTCATTTTATAATTTTTCTTTAGGTAATTGAAATATAGAGTGCCCAATTTCTCTATAATGGTATTCCTTACTTTTAAAAAAATAGAGAATTCGACAATTTCATGTATCTCTTGAGCATGTAAATGGAAAGTAAAACAAATTTCACAATGTACACAAGGGTAATAGAGTGAGGCATTGTTGAAGATGTTGACATTAGTTTTGGATGTGGTACTTTTTTGCAGAACAACACACGGACCGTGGCGAAACAACAAAGAGAGGGAGTTTCACAAACATGCATACAATATTAGTTTTTGGAGACTAAATTGACAATAGCATTTGCATCAGGTTTTTGTCCTCACTCTTGTTTAATGTTGTTCAACATGTCATTGAATTATTATTTTTGGGTTTAGTATCCGAAAAAATTTGCCAAGAATGAACGGAAGAGATTGAAAGAGTTTTAAGTTTGAAGACAACAAAAGTAAATACAATTTTTAATTAATTTAGGTTGTGCTACATAAATTTTTTTTTAGATCTTAGTTTTTTATTCGTAAGTGTTTGTAGGATAATAGGTTGGTGGCAACTTCACTTGAATTGCTATTGGAATTTAAAAAGAAACAAAAGAAGTTAGAGTTTGTGTAAAATTCTATATTTAGAAATCAAATTTGTAATACATGTTTATAATAAAATAACTCATTTCATAAATGATTGATTGTGATTTTCATATTTAATTTTGATCGTGAAGTTCTAATGTCCGTCAAATGCACTTGAATGTCATGTCCATCAAGTGCACTTGGTATAGCTTTGATCCACAAACGATGTAGACATTCAATGCAATTGTCCATTATAGTGTTCATGTATTTATATTATACTGTAGCAAGGTATTGTTTCAGTATCCATATATTACTTCAAAAAGAACATTTCAAAGTTTTAATAGTAGTGATGTAATAGGAGCTAAGTAGTTCAAACGTTGCTAGGTGGTTACTCGTAAGTTAACATGTACTTTATCTTATTACTTTTGGAGAATTTTTTGTACTTTGTATAGTGGACAAAAAATATTATATTAAGATAATAGTGAGAAAATTTATGTTATGTTTTATTGAGAAGAGATATATTACATTTTCATATATTAATAGTGTTATGTATTGAAAGTGTAGTGCATTTGATGAAACTGAACTGGTATTCTGTTTTGTATACATATACACAACATTAGGTGTTTCACATATAGCTACATGTACTTCTAGAAATTGTTTTGGTGTATAAATTTTTTATGTAGGAACATTCATTATTGTCTGTCTTTCATGAACATTTAGTTTACTTAGAGGCCTTCACTTCATTTGGAACGGTTTTTTACCTCACCACAACGGTAGCGTGTTTTCTCTGTGCTTTGTATAATTGAGATACAGTCTTAAACTTCTGCATATAACTTTGAGAGCGTTGAAAGACATCATCACATACGAAAATGTTGCTGTTCAATTATTTGTAGGTCAACATGGCTCCGAAGGTTCATTCAAAGTGGTTGGAGCATGGATGGTGGATTGTAGCGGAGGACACAGAGGAGAGTTTTTTGTGGGTCATGGATTTTCCAATCGAGGAAGGGCGTTACTGGGCTGCATTGGGGACTTCTTTTGGAGTTATTGAGGGCCTTACAGGCACTGCAGATGGAGGGCTCACTGTATCAGTGAGTAATACTGAAACGGCATTGGAGAAGTATAAATTGAAGAAGTCGCTCATGATGGCTCCAATTCCACCAGAGCCCCTTTCACTAATGTTACCAATCCATGGCTTGAAGACCTTGGTAAAGTATTGGAAGAATGTGCCAGAAGAACTACGGGTACGCAGAGAAGCATCAATTCATAAGTTCAAGGAGATGACCCTTCAGCAGCTGCACGCCGCACGCACTCGATATAAAGAGATTCGGAGTCATGAAGAAGTATCGAGAGTGAATCTTGACGTTGTCAATGAGCGTCTTATATCTAGAGATCCGGAAGACACGAATGAAGTTTATCGAGATGCAGCTGTTCCGGTAAATGACAGTTGGATTTCTTTGAACGAACGGAACCGGAAGCGAGCTGCTATTGAGGAGGGAATAGCAAGCCTTGCAGAGGAGGAAGAAGTTGCTCAAAGGCAAAGAACTCAACGTCAGCGTTTGCAGTCTGCAACATCCAATGTTGTTGTTGAGCCAACGGGAGATACTGAAGTTGGGAGGCATGATGAGGTAGTAGTACAAGGGAACGCCCAAATTATGCCATCGTTAGTGGAGGTGGAAGTTGGAGGGGAATCGTTGGAACTTGTGGAGACTACATCTGCACCCCCCATACCAGATCCAGCAGTAGTGTCCCAAGAGTTTGAAAACGAAGGTGAAGTTGGAGCTCCTGTAACAATCACAGAGGTTGGATTCGGGTCGAGACCCCTAGTAGTGTCCTCAGGTAAACAAATATATAGGTCACGTGTTGTAGTGGCCAATATGGAGGCTCAAAGATTTGGCCTTGCAGCAAGACGGGATGCTAGTAGAGGACGTGGGAGAACTCGAGTACAACATCATCCTGAACAGGAAGTGGTTTCAGAAGGTCAAGAAGATCATCACACTCTTGGAACGGGGCCAACAGAGGACAGGAGGATTCCAAGGCGAACTCTAGCTCAAACACATCGTCAAATAGCTGCTAGACAAGAACGTCCTCCACAAGGAAATGATGGGCAAGAAGAAATTTCTGATGATGATTCTTCAGAGGGGGAGCCGGAGCACATACCAACCTGGCGATTGTTACAAACCGTCCCTAGAGCCTCTGTGGTATTTCCAACAGAGAGTGAATACAAAACGGGATACGTATGGGGGCATAATGAGTTCTTCGATGCAGACATCAATAGTATTCGGGACGTGAAGAATGCTGAGACGAATCACAGAGTGCTAATGGAGTGGCGAGTGAATGAAATGTATGAGCGCCTCAGAGGATCAGAAGCGCACGAAGTTAGTGCAATAACACTTCGTCCCGTTGCGTATTTTTATAGAAATACGGAGGAACAGGGCGAGACAGAGATGGTGGAGGTTCCCTTCAGTCAAGAGGGTGCGGCACAAGAATTTGAAGCTGCTTTTCTGAGGCATTGTTAAGCTGATCCATCTATATCAAATTCTGCAATGAGGAAGCGTTGGCTGGAGAACAATATTGAGTGGGAGCCAGTAGACGGACAACACATTGTTGGTGCATGTAAGCGAGCACAGCGGGAAAGAAGAGATGGTAACATGTCCGATACAGAGTACTATGCGCAATTTGAAAGACGAAGAGCAAAGTTTGTGGTGTACAACAACCCACAGTTCTACATTGAAGCATCTGTCAGAATAAATGCGAGGGAGTTTGATCGCAAGTTCTTCACAACGCATTACGAGAATTTAATCAAGCTGCGTGACATTTGGAAAGCATGTGGAAGTCCAAGTGTAACAACTTGATCTGATGATGCTCTCAGAGCGAAGGCATTGACAATGGCAGCGAGTGCATTACATTGGAGTCAAGATCTGCCGAAGAACATGTCACTAGGAAGTTTGTCCAAAAAAATGATTGACTTCACACGTCATGCTTGGAACGAAGATGAGGAATCATACAAGGCAATTTTGCAGGTGTGCAAAGACTATGAGGAAGGCAAATTATTTTTCAGCAAGAAGGCAGAGGTGAGGTGGAAGAAGATGGCAAGGGAGCAAAATCTTGATGTCACTGTGGATGGAAGCTCGAAGAGGAAGAGGATGGAGAAGACTTGGTTCAGGCCTTTGAGCAGAATTTCAACGGAGAATTATTTATGTGTGGTCAAAGAAATGGCTGCCAAAGATGTGATAGGAGGGAAGCGATGATCACAACGTTACTATTTCGATAGTGTTGCTTCTCCAAACCCACCGAAAGGCACGGTAGCATATGCAGTGGATCGATTACAACGGAAGGATGCGGTTAGAAATCAAGTTCGTTTCTTGATGGTGCAAGCAGGAGAAGTAAATCCATCATCTGTACAAGATTTCTTCGCCATAAATGCAAGCAAATACGGAGATTCTCGTGGGAGGCGGTTCATTCTAATGGGGAAGACATTGGATAATGACGCAAAGACTTTATGGTGCTCGCCTGCAGTGAAAACGGTGCAAATGTTGAACACTTTTGAGAAACTCATCCCATTTGTTCGGCAGCACTTTGTGGATATCCGAGCGGGCCGCAAAGGATATGAGGGCTATGGTCGGGATGTGGAGGACGTATCAAATGCTCGATGGAATTCGCAAGTTTCCCTCTCTGGAGTCCAACACGGAAATGGCGAAGCGTTACTGCACGTCAAGTGTCGTGAAGGGTTCTTCAAGGATGATTACATTGAACTTGGGAAACCGTGTTTATGGATTTTCGATTGTAGACGGGGAGGTTCGGGAGGGGAGGAAGTGGAATGGTCAGATGAAGACTACAGCAAGGTTATACAACAACTTCAGAGTTGGATGTCTTTAATTTTACGGTGGAATGTTGTGTTCTTTTTTCCAACAGGCGTGTACTTTGATGAAGAAATGCAATCTAGGATGGCAGTGCCACAGGGTTGTCACGTATTAGAGGGTTCCTGGATATTTAAACGACAAACTGTGTCTTCATATGTGCATGATCTCCGTCATGGTGAAGAACAAAAGCGTGGAGTTCAACCTGTAGGCGACGTTGTCATCATCATGCAATATCCCGAAGAGAGTGGGCCCATGGAGAACCTTCCAAGCAGTGCAGACGATTTGGATGTGGTATTTCAAGATTCTTGGAGTGCAGAAATCATGCCTCGAGCGGAGGATAAGTTGGAGAGGACCCCATCAGAGTTGAAGAAGATGGTACAGATGTACTTGCCACGAAATTGGGGACTGGTGACATTGGGCATCACCATGGCAGTGCCGGGGATTCTGGAGACTGGATTCGTGGGCAATGACGTTATAATTATGGAAGGAGCAACGGCTTGAACGCAATTTGTGTACAACACATTGTAGTTGGTGTACGGGGATAAAATGTTGATGGTGAATACAGTGAGTACAGCAAGCGAACGCAGGATTTCGCAAATGTTGAATACCACAAATGAATCACCTAATCAAAGTGCTCCCCGAGCAAATGTGAGACAGCCACGTGGTAGTTCAAGAAGGGGCCTGCGACCATTGAGGGAGTCATCAGAAGAACGAGCGAGATTTCAAGTTTCTGTACGGGACAAGCGAAAGGGCAAGCAGATTGCAATTGATTCGGGAGCCTCATCTGGTGATACAGAGTCCGAGAGAACGCACTCAGACAATTTACCTAGTCGTGGCCGAAGTCTAGGTTCTGCAGACACCAATGCCATGGATGAAGTGCGCGGGGATGAAGCAGACTCGATGGAAGTGGAAGAAGATCCTGATTATGTTCCAACAAAAAATATTGTTGATGTTCGTCATGTAGAAGTGGAAGATGTTGGAATTGGCGTGAGAGAAAAGGAAGGTACACCAGCATCAGTGGAACCCATGTCAGCGTTATCTGCATTCAAGATGTTGGACTCTTTGAATTTGGTATCCGGTGAAGACGGATATTTCTATGATAGAGAACACGTACGATATACTCGGACTGGTGAAGAAGGACAGTACGTGTTCCACCGCGAAGTTTCTATTTTAGAGGGTCCTACCTTATCACCCACTTTATCGGAAGGAGTGTCAACGCCTGTTGCGAGTGCTATGGTGGATAGGGCGTTGCAGTACACAACTTCGGTCTTAGTGAGTGAAGTTGGTGGACCAAGTTTGGTTGAAGAAGTAGAAGCACTTGATAGAAGGGAAGGAGAAGAATTGACACAATCATCTGTACAAGTGTTGGAGACACCGGATGAAGAAGTACGAAAACAAGCGTAGTATAGGGTGTGTGAGAATGCAGGTAGTGTGTGTTAGTTTATAAAGTGTTTGTGGATATTGGAGTGAACGTTTTTTGTTTGGTGTAAACCAGTATTTCGAAAATGTGAAGGTAGTTGTGAAACCTTCAATGTCGAGTTTGGTTTTTTAAATAAATCTTTCATCACTTGTAATGATTAATGTTGTACATGTGATGTTGCTATGAAAATGGTATAATAATAATGTAATTGTAGGATACATTGTTGGAAGACTGGTACATGAAAGATAAAAAAGTGATTCAAATGACATAAGCATGTGTTTGCAATTGGTTGAATTCAAAAAATAAATTTAAGTGCACCTTTGTAGAAAACTCCTATGCTAAATTGAAATATTGCATGATGTAACATAAAAAAGGTGTTCTTGAAAATATGGGGGGTACCCTATTTTTTGAAAATCACTTTTCAATGAATAGTTTTGCATACGGTCATTGCACTTGGTCAAGTGCAAGAATGTCTAATTCGGTGTTAAAGAAGAATTTTTTTATAAGATTTATACTTGGGAATTGGGATGAACAAATGGAGGAAAATTATCTCAATTTTGAAGAAGAGTGTAGGCAAAAGTTTTGTAATGGAGAACATAATATGTCATCAACAGAGTCAAGTCTTCCTATCTCTCGTACTTCAACCTCTCCAAAATAAAGAACCTTGCCATCTAATACAGTAGTAACAGTAGTGCCATTTCTATTCCAAAGAGATTTTTTAATTTAGTTTTAATTTTTTTAACCCCTAAAACTCTGCTTGTCCCCTCGGGGAACAATTTGAGTCCGGGTAGGTTCTTCTTGTCTCAGTTTGAAGTGAATTTTTTGGAGATTTTTTGAGGTTGTGTAGCTTTGCAAGAGCTTTGTGGATATATAATTTTTGTTTCAATCGGATGCCGGATGAAAATGTTATGGCACAATGAGCAAGAAGTGGAGATTGACAGGCAGCTCAAAAAAAATTACAAATAGTCAAAATAATTTTTTTTGAATTTTTTTCCTAAAAGATAATGTTCTTACCTGTATGAGAAGATTTTATTCATTCTATTTGGACTAGGGATGAGAAAGTTATGGACAATCTTATTTTTTCAGGCAATTTAAGCATCTTCTTGAAAAAAAACTTTTTGTTCAACTTTGAATGTTAATATCTTCCAATCCGTACGGTGAAATTTAATGAAATTTTTACTACATGATCTCAGACAAGTTAAGTACAAGATCCCACAGTTGAATTCCCCAAAAGACAAAAAATTTGGTTTCCTTAAGTGAATATAACATAAGTGGTGGTTTATGACAGAAAACACCCTCGGGGTTTTAGGGGTTAACATATCTAACTATAGAATCTTACACTTAACTACTACAAGATTGTGTAGAAGGGGTTTAAAAAACTTTCACCATGTCAATTGCATTTGTGTTTAAAGTGAAGATTACATTTTTCCTTGAACCTTGCATAATTAGAATCTAAAAGTTTGAATCTTCTTAACTTGAAAATTTGCAAAATAGATTTTGAATAAAACATTTTACATGTTGAAGAATAGAGTGCAAGTCTTGTAAAATATTTTCAAGAAAAAAATTTGATTTTCATTCTTAAGACAATTGTTAATAGAAGATAATAAGAAGTATGAAATAATGAAAATAAGACAATAAGACAATAAGAACTATGAAATAGAAAAAATATCTAAATCATTAATAGATTAATATGGAATTAAAACACACTAATTCCAGTGATGAGATTGTTTTAGCAAGAAAACTAAACCATGTGGAACTCAATTTTTTTGAGAAATTGTGAAAATTGAGTTCAAAAACAGATTCCACAAATTTGTTTTTTTAGAATGTTCTGAGTGCTTCGGAAAGAAGATTTTTCATAACTTTCTCATCAATAGTTCAAATTAAATACACAAGGAGTTCACTTAGAGTGCCCATTAAAAATCATGTGCGAACAAAACTTTGGACCCCTATTTACTTTTCGAATTTTGAATAAAACAAAAAATAAAAAATAAAAAAGTATTTTCCTACTTTGAAAGTTTTTGCTTTGAATTATTGATATTTTTATTTGTTAATAATAATTAGTTACAAATTTTTGAAGTAAAAAGATACACTATAGAACTGAAAAATAACTTTCACACCCTAAATTATCTAAAAATTGTCTTAAAAATGAACCAAAATTCCTAAAAATAACTCTCTATTGAAAGCTCATTTTGAGTTGAATATTGATTCAATGGTCATCTAAATGTGTTCTTTATAATTATTTGAGTTAAAAAACATGCCATTTCAGTTTTATTTTCAGGTTTCAACTTCTTCTAAAAATCATTTCATATTTTATTTGAGTTGGAAATTTTGGCAATAGGAACCTATAGTCATTATTAGACAATGTTCTAAATTTTAGGTTGAAATTATAGTTTATAAGAAACCACTTGTTCGCACGTGGTTTAGTGTAGCAGCACATGTGCACCCCATGAAATTAAATAAATCAAAGCTTTTCATGTATAGAAAAATATTTTATATGATAAACAAGATTTTTTTAATTTTATTTTGAGTGTTTGCAATTTTTTTGCTGCCCAGCAACTTCTATTTTAAGATTTGGATAGCATAACTTTTTCCCTAAAAATCAATTGAAATACAAATTTTTTTTCTAGAAAGTTAATGATTTTTTCTATCTTCACAAAAAATCTTCAAAAATTCATGCCAAAAATTGAAATCATAGAAATTTGAGAACTCATGGTCCTTTACGGATTGATTATGTTAGTTTGTAACAAAATGACAGCATCAAATGTCATGAATAATGCATTTTTATTTTATCAATGATTAAAACTTCTGAAATTCTATAAATTTAATTATTCTCTAGTTTGAGAATTAGCAAGTATTGAAGCATATCATCAACATTATATGGTGATTTTGAGGTTTAACCCCTAAAGCCCCAAGGCCTTTTCTCCATCAAAACACACTCAAAACTGCCACTTCTATTGCAAAGAGCAAAAATCTATAAAAATTGTTGTTTTCTGCATATCTAACCGTAGGATCTTATACTAGACTAGTATGAGAATGTGTGCAAGAAATTTCAGAAACTTTGACCAAATAGATTGTAAGATATTTGCATTCAAAGTGAAGAAAACAAGTTTTTTTGCACCTTGCTTGATTAGATTTTTGGGCTTTGAACTATTTAACTTAAATTTTTTGTATTGTTGATTTTGATTTTCTAAGTTTTTATGTTGAATACTTCAGTTGAGAATCTAGGAAAAAAAATTCAAGAAAAAAACACTACATTTTTACTCATTAAAAAATTGTTAAATAGAAGTAGGTTCAAGATTGAAGGAATAACTAAATCGTTAATAGCTCTAAGACAAAATTGAAATATTATAATCCCAACGGTGAGATTGTTCTAGCAAGCAAATTCAACCTTGTCTAATAGTTTTTTTTCTGAAAATTGTAAAAATTGCATTAAAAAATGAATCCTAAAAGTTATTTTTTCAAGAAGATGCTTAGATTGCCCGAAAAACTAAGATTGTCCATAACTTTTTCATTATTAGTCCAAATAGAATGAATCAAAGCTTCAAATGTAGACAAAAATACATAGATTTTGAAAAAAATATTTAAGAAATTTATTTTCACTTTCTGTGATTTTTTTGTGCTGCCCGCCAAACTCTATTTTTGGCATAACTTTTTTTCCTGGGCACCATTTGAAATAAATTTTATATATCCACAAAGCTCTCGCAGAACCGCACAACCTCAAAAAATTCCAAAAAATTTCTCTACAAATTGAGGTCACAGGAACCTACCCGGACCCAAATTGTCCCCCGAGGGGACAAATGGGGCTTTAGGGGTTAATATCTTCAAGATAGTTTTTGGAAAAATTACTGAATCAAACATAAAATGCATAAATTAATATAATAGAATTATAAACTAATTATTACCCAAAATTATAATTATTACAAGTATAAAAGTTAAGAGATGTGTATTATAAATTAATCTAAATAGCATGATTTTATTATTGCCTTATGACATTGAATTTACTTAAGTAGCCTATATATAATCACCAATTAATCCCTTCACTAAGCCAAAAAAATTCACAAGATTTGTTTAGTAATTTTTTTGACTTTTAAATTCCTATTATTATTAATCATTTGAAAATAAAAATTAGAAAATCAACCAAATGATTGCAAAAACTTGGCTCAAATTCAAAATCCTTTGAACATCCAATATTAAATTTTAAAATGCATTAGAGTTCCTTCAATTCAATATCCATTGTCTAAAATAACAAGTTTATTATATTCACATTCAAACACTCTCATCTTTCTCATTGATAACCTTAAACAACATTCTTCACTTTTTTATTTTGTACAACAACATTGTGAAACACTTTGTCATCCAGATGTCGACGTTCTATTCATTGGATTGGTTATATCCTTAATATGCACTTTTTTCTCCAAATGAGCAAACTAGAATATTACAAATATTACAAAAAGAAAAAATTAATTATTCAAATTAAATTAATTATTAAAAATACTAAATACACTAAAAATGAATACTAATTTCTAAATTCAAGATTCACTTAATTTTACTTGGTTATATGAGAAAACTCATTTTTTTGGTAAATGTAATATTGTCACAAATTGTTGAGAAGATAGTAAAGGCAACGAAGATACAACAAATGTCAATCAATATCACATAGCATCATTTTTATTCAAATCAATTTTATAAAAAATTAAATATATATATTTTTAAATTGCAGAATATAATATAACCATGTTATTATGTTAAAGCATATCTAAAACATATATCAAATCAATGTTCTAAGACTATTTAAAAGCTCTTTTTTTCATTATTTCAGTTTGAAACAATAGCAACACTATTTTAGACATTATAATGGTTAAATTTACAAAAATGAGACCTGTGTCATCATAATCATGGTAGATCAAGTCATCCCTCAACCACAAAGTCTTTTTCTTCAATATATTGAAAGAGATGTCATTGTTGAATGTGCATGACTAAGGTACCCAAGAATTGTAGGGCTACCACATCCTATGGACGACATAAATGCCTTTCAAAATATTGTATTTGCATTCCAAAACAAAGGTGCAAAGGAAATTTTTCTTTCTTCCAAAATGAGCAAAAATGCTATCTCCTTTAGTATTCCATAGACATTTGTTACATGACATTCTAGTTTTTTTGATAAATTTGTAACATCTTGCTATATTTGACAAAAAATTAGAAACTTACTATACTTCATCACAAAGTTCTTTTGTCATGAATTGTCACTAGTAATTATACAATTATCGTCAGGCAATGCTTTCATGTTACATTTGTTCATTTAAAAATATTGTTACAACACAATATTGTCATTTATGAATATAGTGCAATTTAGGCATGTCATTCATATTTGAATTTGAAGTGTTGAAGTTGCAGGATACTATGGGTGACAAAACACGTATGACTTCAATGGTTTAGCGATGGGTAATTGACACCATTACAAATCAGTGTTTATTGAAGACACATAAAGTTAGTGCAATAATCATACAACATCATATCCATGCATAGTTATTGTACTAACACTCCATTTTTTTATCTTTCACAATTTCAATACTAAGTCAATTGAAAAGCAAGAATTGTGTTCAAAATAGAAATTCAGACCTCATTTAGGCATAGTAGAGTAATTGTTTACAAAAAACTTTGAACTAAAGTAAGTTGGAAAATTAAGTTAAGTTTCATTTCCAAAAATCTGTTTGAGATTTAAATGTTATACTCGAAAGTTATGGACAAATTTCAAAGAGGATGTTTAAAAATGTAAAAAAAATTCCTTTCCAATGCCTCTCTAAAATTTGTTCAAAACTTTTGATTTTGGTAGAACCACACTAATTGTTGACCAAGGACCCATCTCCAACCTATAGGGTGTACTATGTCCAACCAAGGTTGCAATAAATTTTTAACCAAAGCTTTGAATGTGTTTTTTCTCCTTTTCAAAGTTAAGACTAATTGAGTCATGACGCATGTTCCAAAGCACTGAGTAGAAAATAATTCTTAAATGATCAGCATTGGAAGACTCTATATGTTAGCTATAGGATTGGACCAACTAACGGCTTCCAAAATTCATAACAATTTCAATTCAAGGCATAAAATTACAAAAAAAATTGCAAGTCCCTTGATTTCTATCTTTCTACATGGCAAAAAATTTACATGCCTTATACTGCTCAAAACATGCATAGATCGCTTAAGAGGTCAACAATGGATGGTTCTACTATAGAGGCTTTAAATCTCAAACCATTAGATGATTTTCAACCCCTACAGAGGGTTGCAAGTTCCCCAAGGTTCCCGGCCCTCGGAATTGTGTCGCAGCAGTTGCCTGATGTGGCACAAAAATTACCATTTTATATTATATTATATTTTTTTTCAAAAAATAAAATAATTTGTCAAAAAATAAAATTTCCAAAGAAAATAAATTCTGATTGTGGTGTTATTTAACCGCTAGGGGAACAACGTCGGGAACGAGCCTAAAACACCCCTCCCAAACCCCCAAATCTTATGTAATGTAATTTTTGGAGATGAAACTTAACTTGATTTACCACCTTTTTCTAGTTTGAATTTTTTTGTCAAAAACCTAATCTACTATGCCTAAATGAGGTTTGAAGTTCTAATTTTAACTCAATTCCTACGTTTTGACAGTGAGTTGTGCAACTCTCATTTTCAAGTTATCCCATATCGTTTGTGTATTCATTGAATAAATTCAAAATAAAATAGACCTCCCTACACTCCATTCTCACCAAGTGCTAGTCAAGATATTCCTTCACTATGTCACGAAGTTATTTGGTGGCTTATCAATGGATTCAGTTCAAGCTAGAATTTGATGGCCATTAGAATATGTACAACTATTAAGTGATGACAAACAAAATGCAAGAAATTTAATTAGGTAAAAAATTATTGTTAATTAGAATGGTGATCAACAATTGAACATTGAAAATATTTTTAACATTGACAATTGGAACACTGATATTATTTAATAAGTATTATTGCAATGCAAATAGCAATGACATTATTGTTATGGCTTTTCCGTGTATTTCAACACACATAAAATGCACAATAAAGATAATAGATTTTTGTGCGTAAATTGTGTCTTTTGCGTACTTGTGATGAACGTAAAGAAGTTACATAGTTAATATTGATTACAAAGTATTGTCAATTTTTTGCAGTAATCATGTGCATCATAACGATGTGATAAGTTATAAATTAACGTATGCACCTATGAAATGACAGTAACCACACAATCAACGACGCTAGCGTGCGAGCCTAGAGCGGCGAGCTTGTGAGCTGCGAGTGTAGAACTTGTGAGCTTGTGAGCCTCGAAAACTTTAAAAAAATTAAAAACTCCCCCTAAAAAATTTTCAACTGAAAAAAATAAAAATAAAAATAAAAAATGCTATATTTAGTAAGTTCTAGATACCTATGACTGCTAACCCTATAACCGTGGATTTTAATTAATTTTTGGCAGTCTTTCAGTTTTCATTTTTCAATGTCAATGGTTAAAACATGGTCAAAAATTGAAATAGAAATAAGAAAAAAGGAAGGAAAAATATAGTATAAGGAAATTAAATAAACAACAAAAAAGATGAAAACAAAATTGGGCTTACAAAAAAAAATAAAAAAAGTGACAAAGATAAAATCAAAATTGGAAAATAAATGAAAAAAAGAAGACGAAAATGTTCTTCAATTTCAATTCCAATTGTAAATAAATGTAAATTAATACATTGTAAATACAGTATCCAACAAAATGTTCATTCTTCTATTCCAAGATTGTAATGATCCCTGCTCGAACTAGGAGTAGCTTCAATTCATTGAAGCTGTAACTTGGTGCATGAATGAATACATCATTTTGAACATCCATCTTGCAGAAGTACCTAAACAAATAATACAAGTGCTTGCAGTTTACGTATTGCTGGCGACCTCTGATTGCGGAAACAACCATGTTAACGAAGTCTGGACATGTGCATGTGGGATACATACCCACTGTAATTTGATATACATTTCTGTTAGTGTCTGTCCTTATCTTTAGTGACACTATTGCACCTAGGCCTGGAAAGGGAAGCAATGTCACTCCTACAATTTGTCCTCTAACATTGCTTGCGCTCTCCCATTTGTTCCTCTGTTCTGGTGTTGGTGCATTTGCAATTCGACGTATGTTTCGATTGTTCCAAGCCGTTGGATATTGAGTCGGATTTGGTGGTGGCGGTTGATCATAGAGAATGCTTTTGAATACTTTTGACATGCTGAAAAGTCGACGTGGTGATAATATAAGGCTTTCTTGAAGACGGAAGCCCGCATGCTGCAGTAGCAAAGTTTCATCCCTATTAAGATGAGTTCCAGTCAAAATAGGCCAAATCTCAGGCACCTCTGGCCAATCAATGACCCACTTCCGCTTTGTGCCTTTCACACATCGTTCAATGTCATTCCAACAGAACCAAAAGTCCACCACAAACTCACGCTTACTTTCGTAATCTTCTTTTCTTCCACGGTAGGTGGGAGCTGGAGTTCCCTTCTGTCCCTTTGACATTTGTGCCGTACACTTCATGTTTGAACCTCGTTGCTGAGCTTGACATTTGCGTTTGATTTGTGGCTAATTCGTGCAATGTGCCACTTGGATGTGTTGCAATCACTTTCAAATGCAATGGGGACATGGTGAAAATTGTTTGTTGCAATTTCTCTATTTTTCCCTTCAGAAGACTCTACAGAAGTCGACTTTGACCTTGTTCGAACACGTGGTTGCGAAAAATTCACCTTATCAGGTCGATGTGAGTCTTCTGCGTCTCCAATGGGCACGTCCAATTTCCTCTTAGTACTTCCAAAAATCTCCTCTCCTTCCAAATGCGGTACTCGAGTTCCAACACCTTTTGATCCAGGAAGTGTATTCAATGCTTCGGCAATTTTCTTTGGATCTCCGCTTCGTCTTGCCGCTCTCAATCTCAATTCCCCTTTTGATGAACCGGATCCACATGCATGACCTCTCAAATATGCACGATAATTAGTCATTTGCATCCATGCCCGGATGCTATCATTGCAAGTGGCGTCAAACAAATTATTTCCTCAATTCCCGGACATTTGAAGCCACTTGTTGTGAATAGTTTCGGACAAATTGCACGAAGGCATGTTAGCCATCTCCTCCAAACTTAATCCCTGCAAAATCCAACAAAATGATACATCAGTTATTATGTGAAATTATATGTTCCTTCAAACCCAAAACTATTTTTCAACATTCAAAAATGTTAGAGGTTAAGAAAACTTCAAAAAATATGAAAGACATTCCCCAAAACAAAATTTAAAACTATAATGCCTCCAAATAAACGCTCACTGCTAAAAATTCCTTCTTTCCTATTACATATAACTAAACAATTTCATTCCCATTTTTTTGTTAATCATTCACTCCAACCTATCAAAAATAGGAGGTCAATCTAGTACCACAAAACACTAGTCGGATCCGACTAATGCCTAAGTGATTCCAGCTTCACCTCCTTTTTCAGGTACCTTCTAACGATTCCTTATAATTTTAAAAAAAATTTGACAAAAGTTCTGATTTCTGATAACTCTACATGTGATTTATAAAATGTATACATGGAATCCAAACTTCCATTCTTTAATTTCACTCAACACATTTATCAATGTTTAAAAACAATACACATGTCCAAATTTAAAGGCCACTTACCATTTGCATGAAACCGCCCCATTGGCGGTAGCAAAAATGCCAAAATGCCAACTAGTGGTCCAGGTGATGAAGTGCTTCTTCACTTGCAGCCCCTGATGATAACCACCACGACTGAATCGCAAGGTAACGGGTCTCGGCCTGCTCCATAGTCTCAGAATCTTTGTATTGTTTGCACATTTTGTTGTGTTGATGCTGAAATACATCTTTGATGTGCTTTTGTGTGTGCTTATTTAGGGAAGTAGCCCAATGCAACAAACATGTCCTCTCACGATTCTCCATCTTTTCATTGGGTGAGCCGCTACTGTAGACAATTCGCACTGCATTCCAATTGGCCATAGCGCTATCTACCATGAACCCCTTAAAGTTTACGTGATCTACATCGTTCCGTGACATCACATCATTCAAGCACCTCCAAAACAACATCTGATATCCGTATCTTCAGATTGCATATCACATGTTGAAATAGTCATGACCTTCTTGTATTCTAGATCATACACGTGGCAAGCCATTGTGGTCTACTCCTTCACCCGCTTGACATGGTCAAACATCATCCACGCGTTCTGAAGATCACCTCCGGGTTGCATGCGTTGCACGAGGTCCACTCCACTACCAGGCCCTTCCGTGAGCATCTTGAAGACATACTCCTTCTCTTTGCCTTGGCCTGGAAAGACGCTCTCGTGTATAAATTCAAACTTTGACTCCTTCTTCATAGTCATTATGTTATCGATAACCCCCCTCGGTTGCTTGAGCAAAATGAAGAGATTACATTCCGGATGTTTGGACTACTCAAATACTGGAAACAATCCATTACCTCCTCTAGTTCTTCACCCTTCAACATTTGTTTCTCTCCCTCTCCGTCATGAAACAAATAATCAGTTAGAAAGTCTTTGCTAGAAGATAGAGCAATAGCAGAATTAGTGGCCGTTGGTGTTTTTGCCACTTGCTCCGCGATGAGACCACAATTTTTTTCTGTTGAATCTCTATACATGCCTTTTGCCACTGGATGATTGTGATCTCCAAAGTGAATAGCTGCTCTACTCATTTTTGGATTTTCACTATAGCAGTAGTAAATTCTAGCCTCAGATGTGCTGAGACACCTAGATGTGACTTTGTAAACTTTGCAAACTACAGTAGAATCTTTAGGGGGACTATTCCCTACGGCAAAAGGGAACATTGTATATCCCATCCACTCTGTTTCATTCTTCCCTAGCTCTCTTCAAGTAATCACAGTGCGGATTTTCACAAGCGAGGTGACCAGCACAATATGACTTACGGAACCTCAAGTTGTTAGTATTGTGTATGTTAGTAGTCACTACCTTGCACCACGGGTGTCCGTTGTATCGCTTATCCATTCCCTCCAAGTTGCGTGCAGTTGATGAAGATGAAGAAGATCGACACGGAGGCAACTCAAAGACAACATCTCCATTGAAAACAACAGGCAAATACTACACAAGATGGTGCTTGATGACGTTCAAATCCATTGTTGACAACTCGTTCCGAGAATGTTGAACAATAGTGTCGCAGTCCGAATTTTTGGTTTTCAGTTGTTTATCTAGAAAACGGAACGGAAACTATCGATTAGTATGTAGGTTTTGTCTAGAAACAGCAGAGGACGGAAAATTAGGAAAGACATTGAAATAGTGGAGTAGTTCGAACGAATCCAATCCTAGTGGTGACACCCAGGAACCGGATTGGAATCGGATCCTTGGCCGGAAGTAGCAGTGGACCGGATTGGGGGTATAGGACCGGATTAGGGTTAGACCGGATTGGTGGGACCGGACCGGTAAACGTCATCATGACGGCTTTTAGGTCAGGAGAGACTATAAAAGGCCAGCACCTCCTCAGTCGCACTCCTTTTTCCAAACTCCGTTTGGTGAGAGTGTTTTGTCGCGCTCCTCGTGTTTCGGCGCTGTGTGAGTGTTCGCGTGTGTGCGTGAGTGTGCGAGTGTTAGAGGTGTGTTGCAGGGTAGGTTTCCGGTTGCGTACCGATCGCTGTGCAGGATTCCGGTTGAGATTGGAGAGAGAACGTGAGAACGGGACGTGCGGCTAGGACTGTGTGAGGTAGAATCGGAAAGGACTGTCTTAGATCTAGTCTGTGTCCATGCCGCAGCTTAGGCGGAACAGACCAGGCCCATCCACGTCGTCGGCTTCGGTCAAACTCCGGAAGGTCGTTCCGGTTCTCCCTTCGACAGAGGAGGAGATGGAGATGCTCCGGTTGGATCTCAACCGGATGGGGTGCCAGGGTTTGCTCGACAAATCCTGGGGTTTTAAGGACGAGCGGATGGTGAAGGAGATCCACGGGAAGTGGACGAACCAGTTCGACAACACGATCTGATGTGTTCTACATCAATGGACGGAAGAGATCTGGAGGGAGGTTTATAAGTTCCGGGCAGGAGGCCACGGGATGGCAAACCAGAAGGACGAGTACGTCCGGGGCAAGTTCCGAGGAGCGGTCAACCCCAAGGATGGATACGCGGTGGAAGACTGCATCGACGACCGGCACCGGAAACTGTTACAGTTCCTGATCCCGATCCTCCATTCGGAGAAGCCGACAAGGGTGACAATCACCCTCGGCAACACTATTTTCGGTGCCCTGAGCGGTGACCGGAAAGCGGACTGGGCCTGGATCATGTTCGATCTGGTGGCTCAGTTGGCGACGAGGGTCGGAAGGAGTAGGCCGACACCCGTGTGTCCCTACCTCTTCCACCTCTATGAGCAACACCAGCTCCTTTTAGACTCGGAAGAGAAGGAGTGGAAGGCCCAGGAAAATCTCCTGAAATACGGAGAATCGGAAACGGACGAGGAGGAAGAGGAAACCGGATCCGAGACCGAAGAAGAAGAAGAAGATGAAGAAGAGGCGGAGAGGCAGCCCAAGCGGCACAAGACGACGTCTCCGACCGGAAGAGGATCTCCACTCGGTGATAAAACCGGAAAGGAGAAGACACCGGAAGGGGAGAAGGTAGGCTGTTCGAAGAAGGGACCGGTCGACCCGTTTGAGAAGTTGGTGAAGATCCTCGTCGACATCCGCCTGGACTGGGAGGCGAAGAGAATCGCCCTAATCCAGATCGGAGAGTTGGTGCAGGCAACACCGGATAGCAAGTTGCCAGGGAAGGTAGCGGAGTGCATCACCAATCCAGTCGAGATCCGGAAGCAGAAAGCAGAGATCCGTCGACTTCAAGAGGAGGTCGACATGTTGAAGGCGGAAGTGGCCACCTTCAAGGAAGATATGGCCGCCACCCGGATAATGGCGGACGAGACGCAAAAGGTGGCGGAATCGGTAAAGGCGACTTTCGGAGAGACCGGAAGCATGGCAGTCAGGGCCAGACTCTTCGATGAGAAGGTCTTGGAGGAGAAGAAACTATCCGGTACCCGGATAGTCCGGATCCTGACTGACTTCTCCGAGCAGGTGGAGAAGAATTTGGTCTTAGCACGAGGAGCGGCGGACCGGATGGAGGAGTGTACACAGAAGCTGACCGGATCGATGAGGGTCCACCTATCGGACATCTCCATGCCGGAATCGTTTCCGGAAGTGCCAGACCCAAGGGAAGGAAGGGACCAGACTCCGCAGTCAAAGCCGAGTCAGCCTTCCCAGACCGCGCCGATCAACATCGAAGACTCTCCCGGTTCTGATATGCCAAATCTGATGGCCGGAGAGCGGAACAGGAACTTGGAAGAAGTCTTCGAGCAATTGGAGGCGGAGCCCAAGAGTCCTTCGTTGGGGCGCGGGATAGCGATGTAGAATAAGTTAGTAAAGATAGGACAGGAACGGATCCGGATTAGTAATCCGATCCGGTAGTGTTAGGAGGACCGGAAGTTAGGATCCGGATTTAGGTTGACTTTTAACGGCTCTTTTTGCCTTTTGTTATTTTTGGAAGTTCTCAAAGTGTATATAATTCAGTCCTCGTGCTGAGGACTGGGAGTCTTTCCTTCTACATTTTCTTTGTGTTCTCTCTTTGTACTTTCTTGTTGTACGTTCTTCCATGTTTTGGCAGAGTTGTGCGTGAGGGAGTTCGGAAAGCACGAGCGGATGCGTTGGGATTTCTCCCCTTGGTGTTTTTCTTGGTTCTAAGTGCATGTGAGCGGATAGGATAGAGTTGGGAGTGAACTTCAGTGCCTCAGCGCTTCTAGAGTTTGAGATTCCGGGTGAGAAAGCCGTTGTTAGGCTAGGCGGATAGGGAGGGATTCCTTAGTCGCGCTAGAACTCTTGGGTGAGAAATCCGATTGAGTGTCCGATCTCCTGTGAGGTCTCGCCATCTTAGCGGTAAACGGAAGAATTCTAGTTGACGTTGGAACGGACGGGTACACTTGTAACTGCCTTAGCTTCGCACGGAATAAGATGACATTAGGGTCGTTGTAGTATTGAGAGGATCGTACGGGGGGTCTTTGTGTGACCAGTGGACCGGATTGCGATCTGGATTGCTGTGAAGGACCAAACCGGATCCGTACTAGCCTAGGAAGGAAGAGATTAGGAAAGTGGGTCTTCAGCCACTATAAGTCACGGAAGGTGTGGTGGGCCTACCACTCTCAAAAGCAAGCGGCGAACCCTCTGATGGCTAAACAGAGGTAAAACCAAACCGGATAGGAGAGGAAATGGTTGTGAGTTGTCTAGAGCGGATTGGCCTAGACAGATACCCGGACCGGAAGAGATAGGGTCCTTGGGTTGTTTTGGATTCGACAACCGGAAGACTAGTTGGAATCGGAAGAGAGAAGAATCCGGTCCTTTGATTTCTGGGTGTTTTTGGTTCCGGTCATAGGAAGAGGACCGGAAAAGATGACTGTTGTCCCTGACTTGGCTTAGTTCGTTAATAGAGTTAGATACTTCACAGAATCTCGTGGGTTCGATCTTTAGAGTCACTTTGTTATGCTTTAGAGTGGTTTTTGGGAGTATAACATGGGAATTGCTTATCCTGTGCTGCGACAAATAGCTAGTCTCTTCAAACACTCCATAATGCTTACACGGTCGCCTAGAGTAGGATGCAAAGGTGGACATAGAAGTGACGACTGCACAAGACTATTACACGGAGTTTCCAAAAATAATGGACTATCCATTGAGATCTCATTTGACTTGGATGCAACTGCGCATTGTTGTTTCACAAGTGTCAAATCAAGGGACTCTCCTTCCAATTCACTAGACAACTCTATGATTGGATCTAGCTTCTCGACTTTCACTTTTTGGAGAATGCCAGTCCTTGGTAGCACCGTAAACACTTTGCAAGGTGGGCTAGACGAAACTCCATGAACTATGTATGGCATATCCACTATGGAATTATCTGACTGACGACTAATAATCTCGGTGGAGGCACCTAGCATGGACAAAGGAAGTCCATAGGCTCTGTAATTTCCTATAGGAAGGTACCAGCAATGGCTTTCTTCTTCAATGGGCTTGACAATGGGAATGGATTGTTGCAACTCACCGGATTCGGACTTCCTCTCTTCTTTTACATAGATAGATGACTCTACAAATTTAAAGCGAACATGAAGGAGGTGATTTAAGACTCTAGCCCTACCTCCTTCATCTACTGGAAAAACAAGTGGAACCTCGTGACCATCAACTCTAATACAAGCCATGGTTGTAATGCAAGTATGAAGTACTGCAAGGGGGAATACACAATCCAACGTATGGGAAGAGGGAAACAAACACCTTCATATGATGGGATGCCAATACCTACATATGCAAGACATGAATATGATGGAAAGTTGGTGTTGATCATTGATGGCGTAGATGGAAACAGTTCTGCAACCGCCATAGAAGCCGCCATACTCGTCTGACTTCCCTATAATCAGATTTTAGGAAGGAAATCAATGCTAGTAGGCGGCGTTGTCAGAGTTCGTTCATGTTTATGAACCTGAGATGCCGGCACATAAAAGATTTTTCAAGTAGATTCCCGTATTATTTTGCAGGAGTCAGTAAAAGCAAAGTGTCAGAGCCATTTTGGGATTTCCACGATTCATACTTTTAGTACTGACAGCTCAACAAACAATGCGTTGGTGCGTTGTTTGTCATTGATGGTGTGGACGGAAACAACTGTGCAATCACCATCCATGTCTTTTTTATGACCTTATTTGAGAGTGTCAGAGTCATTTAGGGATTCCCACGATTTATATCTGAAATACTGACGGTGCATTCAACAACCTATTTTCTAAAACAACTTTCAGTGTTACTTTAGGCTTCTGACATCACTTTACTCCTTGATGTAGCATCCAAGCTTGAAGGTTCAAGCTTCCACAACTTAAATACAAGACGGTGTGTAAGCTAGAGCCATTTCTATTTGGTTTTGTGCTAAGACCGTGTGTAGTTGAAAGCAAATGCTTTTATGCAGTAGACTCTCACCTCATGCTAGTAGAGACTTGGGACGCTCCAACTTCTAGTTTGCAGTATAGAAAGAGAAGGAAGAGGCCTAGTTCCTTGTATTATTCATTCCGAAAGGCACTTACGAGATCTAGGATGAGTCGAGGAAGGAAAATCATGTCAAAGACAGATGGGGTGACTGCTGGAGAGCTGCGCAAAGTTCTGCAATTCAAAACTGGTGGGAGTGGTGGCGAGGACGAAGGTGGACAGCAAGTCCGTCATACAATGCAAGAATTGTCGGAGGACACGACCGGAGAACAACATGAAGTAGCACTCGAAGTTCCTGCAAATGTAAGAATGTTTTGAACCTTTTTCTATGTTTTAATGTAGTTAATCTTCGTCATAGTTTATGCAGTGCAACTTCAATGGATATTACAAGTCCAACTTCCTACACTGTCACACTTTGAACTTCAAGGATCTATTTTCCAACATTCATACTTGCATTCCAAAATCAAGACTAATTCCACTAAAATCTGTAGAGACTCGAATTCTTTATTATTGTCCACACATTATAAGACATGAATCCTCAATGTTCAATTCTCATGTTTTGAGGGATACTGAGTTTGTGCATGCAAAAATATTTTCTAAGTTATAATATGCTTGGAATTGTTGAATAGCATGCATTTCAAGAATTCTTAGGGTCACTATGAGCATCACAATAGACTATTACATGATTTCTTCTCCATTTTTTAGAATTTCAAGTGAAAAGTGTTTCCAACTTTACATATAAAGTCTGGAACCCATGCACAAAAAATGTGTAGGTTGGTTTAGGGTCTTCAGATATCTTTCAATTAATATGATATGCTTCTATTAAAACCTAAGTTGGATTATTGAAATATTTATTAGATGAAATACAAAAAAGAAACTATTTCATAGACAAAAAAATTTCCTTGTGCCAGTATGAATAGTACGACTAAATGTTCTTTATGTTCCTTGTAAGATGATTGTCTTCTATAATTTTTAAAAATCTAATTAGAATATAATAAAACAAATTTAAAGGTATTGGGGCTAGGTCTTGCTTTATTTTATAACTACTACGTTTAGGTTTGTTTATTGTTTTTTTCTGTGTAATGTCATAAATCTTCTAGAGATGTATATGTATTACAACAATTTAATTCAAAGTCCACAGTGCAAAGAAATTCTACAAATTGTGGTCAAAGTCATCTGAAATTGTAGGCCAGAGTTCAAAAAAACTTATATTTCCAGCTTTGAATGCTAATATCTTTAAATTTGTATGGTCAAATTTCAGGAATTTTTTACCACATGATCTTAAATAAATAAGGTACAAAATCCTACGATTAGATTCTTAAAAAAATAGTTTCTTTTGTTTTCATTAATAAACAGAGCACAAGTGGCAGTTTTGAGTGGTTTTTGATCAAAAAATGATCTTGGTTATTTAGGGATTAATGGATGGAATAGGAGCCAAAAAGGGTCTACTTTAAAATCCAGGGTGTGATCATTTACTTTTTCTAAATGGAAATTGAATGTCCATTGTCCAATAGCCTTCTTACAAGTTTTAAAAGAATGTAGGATCTCTTTAAGTTGAATAAACGTCCAATTTAGGAATCTTGTGTATTACTTTTTGAATGCCAAGTGCTTGTTTTTGGTCAAAACATATATTTCTTTAGGCTGTGCTTGTGTGGATTTTACAAGGCCTAGAATCACAAATAGGTTCCTATGGAAGAATTCTTTGGAAATGCATAAGTAATTCAAAAATACTCTGAAAAATATGAAATTACTTGTGTTCGATTCCTCATCAATTTTTCTTCTACTGAAAAATAAGGGAAAATACTTATGGGCATGTGAAACCCATCAAAAAGGCAAATCAGCCTTTGAAGTGACGGTTTAGGAGCCACCTACCTTATTAAGCGCTTGCTCTCCAGAGCATCTACCATTTGGCTGACTTGATTGTGGCACAGACAAAGAACTATTTCCTTCAAGATGACATGAATCCGTAGGATATGCTTCAATGATTGTATCTTATCTTTAAATTGTTTAAGGCCACCATCATGTCTCGTTATGATATTCCTTCTTGTGTGTCATTACATTTAGCCTATAAACTGAATAATATCAGCACTCCTAAATCTGAAGTTTTCATATGGTATCAGATAGCTGCTATATTCTATCAGTTAGAATGAACTTGGCCATAATTAGAATGTTAAAGTAATCCCTTGATCAACAGCTTAGAATGAAAAGAATTGTCAGCCATAAATTGTTGACAGGAAATAGCCATTGCTCTCCGCATGTTTCAAGATTGCAATTTATGATGTCTGCGACTATCCCACCACAAGGGCGAGCTTTTCTCGCAGGGAAAGATGAAGCAAGTAGTTGACATATGGTTGATCACGGCTGGCTGATGACGATAAGGCTGGCTGGCTAATCACGATTGGCTAGCTGATCATGGCCTGCTGGCTGATCAAACTGGCTGATCACGATTTCCGGATGCCTGATCACGATAAGGCTAACCACCTAGAAATTCGGCAGCTTCACTGGGCTCCTCCAAGTCGAGCAAGCAAGGCCCCGACTGTTGAACTTCTGCATTTTGCGTGGCTTCACTTGTTTTCAGAAATCTGATAATTAATCTTTCATCATGCAGACCACCGCAACAAGGCGCAGTGCTAGGCATCGTCTTGCTCAGGAGGACAACTCGCAGGATTCCGGACAGCACGAAGCGCGTCCTTCCAAAAAGGTGAACTTTTTTTCCTGACTGGCATCGGCATCAGCATTGTGTTTTCTAGTTGGCTATCGGCATCGTTTTTGGTTGTTGGAAGTTTGCTCGGCATTGTATTTGCTCATCGGCATCGTGTTTGCTAGTTGGCATCGGCATCGGCATCGGCATCGTGTTTTCTCGGAAAGTCATTTTCAATCCGTTCAATCCATTCCATCCGTAGTTGTTCCATCCTTAGCCGTTTTGTCCGGAACAAAGGCTTCGGTGACTTTTTGTATATAAATTGTGATCGGTGACTTCTGTACGTGATGTGCGATCGCTTCGGTGAATTCTGTACTTCCCCGTCAAGTGACTTCTGTGCGCTTTGGTGACTTCTGTAGTCTATACGTGATGTGTGATCGCTTCGGTGACTTCTGTACTTCCCCGTCAAGTGACTTTGTGCGCTTCGGTGATTTCTGTAGTCTGTACGTGATGTGCAATCACTTTGGTGACTTCTGTACTTCCTCGTCAAGTGAATTCTGTGCGCTTCGGTGACTTTGTGCTTCCCCGTCAAGGTACCGATTTCGGGGGGTGAAGCTTTGCTTCACCCCCCGAAATCGGTACCTTGACGGGGATCACTTTTTTTCTTCGAAATTTCTCAATCTGTAGCACGGTTGATCAGGGTTGATCAAGACTACCTGATCACGGCTAGCTGGCTGATCACCCAGTGGCTAGTTCCAGCTAGCTAGTCTTGGCTAGCTTTGCTCACTTTGCTTAGTCTCTCAATCCATTCAATCTCTTTGGCTGGTTGATTTTGCTCAGTTTGTTCATTTCTTTGAGTCGGTGAATTCTCAGTGTGTTTAGTCTCTCAAACCATTCAGTCTCTTAGGATGCTAAACCGCTTAGTCGTGCATTGTCTAAATAAATAATGGGTTAACTAAATAATGTCTAAACGTGTTAATTGAATCATGTGTAAATGTCCAGGTGAACTTTGGGTCAATTTGTAGAATGCAATTAGGAAGTCTGAAGCACACAAATCAGTCCCTAACTTTCTTGTGTAACCTGTAGATTAAATTCACAGAGGTCCTTGGAATGTGTCAAAGATGGAGTGATGATCTTTTGTGAAAAATGTTAGTAGTTGATTGTCCAACAAGTTGGTGATGTTGGTGCTCATAAGGGTATTGGACTATTGGTGCTCAAATGTTTAATTTTAGTCATTTTAATTGATCTTCTAGTTGGTTATAAGTAAGGTTGAAAAAGGGTTGGATGTGTTGAGAGACTGACAATTAAATTACTAAATGATATACTTACGTAGCTGAAGGTCATGTCCCCGTGCTAGTACCAATTTAGGGAGGGTGAAGGAGATTCTTTCCAAGACCTAGTCGGATCCGACTAGGGATTGGTGAGGATTTCCTTCACACACCCTAAACTGGTACTAGCATGAAGATTTACCTTATAATTTAATTTCTTTTTTAATTATTTTCATGTGAAAGATTAAAATTTTTAAAGTAATTAAAAAAACATATAATTTCATCTTTCCTTTGAAAAAATTGAATATAATATATAATAAAAAATGATACAAGCAATAACTATGCAAAGATTTTACATAATTTTGAGTCTTACATAATTTTGGTTTTAGGGTCCTGTTTTATATAAATTTGTGGTATTTGAAGTTCAACGATGAAATATAAAAATAATATTTAATTAAACAAACGTGCATTTTTTGTTTGCACATTTAAATTGATTGGATCTGTGGTTTAGAGTATAATGACATGTATTAAATTAATTCAAATGAATATTTTTTACAAGTGGATGTTACCATTTTTTGGGGGTGAAGCTAGTGCTCTCTAGACCCTAGTCGGATCCGACTAGGGTCTTGAGAGCACTAGCTTCATCCCAAAAAAATGGTTACACCCAATAAGCACATTAATACTTTAAATTCTTTTCTCATAGCTTTTACTTGTATATGAACTATTTTTGTGTAGGGGGGTGTAATCGTAAGGTAATTAGCTTTAAAAGCATTCATTATAAAACTTGGGCACTTTTCCACCTGAACTACTTCTTTTATCATTTTTGGTTGATTTCTTGAGATTAATTTTTTTTATATAGATTCTAATTTTTTTTTATAATAGCATATGTCAAATGTGATCACTTCTTTACTTTAGGTCAATTGTACACATACTTAAATATTATTGTTTTCTCATATAGGTCCAAGTAAAACAAGGAAAAAAAGGACCAACCTCAGCCTCCATTGTGCAATAAGACATTGTCACGGTAGCAGATATTGGTGGCCCATCGCAGGCAATGGAAATGCTCCCTTCTCCTTCCAACATCGACATTTCAGATGATGATGCTGATGAAGAAGACTTGGTAAGCTTTAATGATATTATGGATGCTGCCGATCGTGCAGCAGATGAATTTGAGAAAGAGCCAATAGCTAGTCGTTTCTCAGACCATATGCGTTTCCGGAAAGGAAGGCAACCAATGTTCTCTGAGGAGAGCTCAGAGACTGAGTATAGCTCAGAGGAGGAGTCTCTTGCTACGGTTGCTAGTCCCAATTTTGAAGAAACTGGGGACAATGCAACTAGCGCTCATGTGAATGGTCCCAGAGTGGTCTTACTCCATTATAGCTCAAATGAAGACGTGGATGTTGATAGCCCTTTGATTCGATTTACATCCTATGAGAGTTGGTAGATCATTAATTCTTTATGTAAAGCCCAATGAGGGTGGTTATTTGATTAACTATTTATTTTCATCCATCCATTGTAATATAACATGGCATTGGCATTAAAATTTTATGTTTACATTCATCATCAATTCAGAAGTTCATGATGTCTTATGATTCCATTCAATTAGAATTTTGAGTTTATTTGGTTTGTCATTGTAGATGGAGGAGTCTCCAATAAAAGAGACACAATTGGAGTGGACTCCAGGGACGGATGACACCACTCAGCCTGAAATTGAGGAGGAAGATGAAGGAAGTCATATGGAAGAAGATGGCATTGATGATGAAGAAAAGGAGCTTCTTGAAGATGAGCTCCGTCGATTGCAAAAGGTCGATTTAGTTGCCACAATTGCTTCGTTAAGAGTGAAACCAGAAAAACTTTTTCGTTTTTTTATTCCCTTGTGCAGATTGGTGTCCATGCCCATGGTACGACCTACCTTGTCTTTTGATGTGAAGAAGCTGGAGCAAGAATTTTCTCATGGGTATCGACGAGGGTCTGCCGCATTCTACGTTTCCACTACAAATGAGGCAGGTGAAAACATGGAATTTACAGAGTAAGAAATGCGCAATTGGGGGTCAGTTTGGCAAAAAGCGAACAATGAGTTCATGGATTATGTTAATTCACATGAGGCATTGCATTTTTTGAGGAGGGCAAAGTTTTTTGTGTGATGGAAACCACCGTCTGCTAGCATGGATGAGTCACATTTCTAGACTCTATCCAGGAGACGAGGCATGGCACATTGCAGTAGATTGCATTGTTCTTGATACAAAAGGAAAAATTGAATTGGCCATGGAAGTCATGCATGACATAAACAAGTAAGTGATTGTTATCATACATATTTTGGTAGTACATGTTTTAATGTTTTAATTAGATTTAGCTTTTTTTTTCATGAGAAAAGTAAGAAAATGAAATTCTAATTCTAATTTTTGAAATTCAGATCAATGGAAGAGACTCTCATGTGAAGACCAACTTGGTCCACACATTGCATCGTGTGCAGAAGTATGGTCTTTTACCTTTGCCAAAGTTTTTGGAGATGTTAAGGCCGTCAGAGGTGAAGAAATGTATGGCCTCCAGTACTAGAAAAACCTGGTACTCGATGCCAGCTGATGTATTCACAGCTTTCATGTTTCAAGTATGTTTTTGATTTTGAAATTTCATTTACATTGCTATGTTGGTCACTTGTGTTGATTTATTATACAACACTATTATTAAGAAGCTTTTGGTTTCTTTCAGCAAGAGATTTCACTAGCAGCGGATGCGGTGGGATGAAAGTATAGTGAGACAACTGTGGAGGCTGATAAAAGCGAGGCTGGCATCGCAAATGCTATGAGATTGGGAGCTAAAGAGAAAGCGAACAAGTTGTACATGAAGATGATGAAGTTAGTAGCAGTGGCTAATCCGGCAAATGGTCCTGAATTCTTGGAAGAGGTATTTGTATATCCTCCAAAACGATTTATTGACATACTTTTACTTTCAGGTTTTTTTTTCATGTGAAATGATGTCGTTTTAATTATGCAGGTTGAGAGGCACTATTGTAATAACGAAGTCCCAGAGATGACCCTTGAGAAGCTGCAAATGATTGCTACATGCAACACAACTTCTCATCACAAGACAAAGTTTTTGAAGTGGTGGAATTCTTCTGTGCCATCCCGTGATGCTAGGAAGTTTCCTGCTAAACCAGTATCTGAGACCCACCTTGGGCCATTCTTGAACATATGTGTTTGATATGTTGGGGTAAGTGATATTGTATTAACCTTTCTAATGTTTTTTGTAGTTGCTATTTTTCATTGAATAAAGTTCCTTAGTATTCATGAATATGCATGTGACTAATTTTTTAATTTTTTGGACATGTATGTCACATTGTCACTTTGTTGAATAAACAATCTTGTTGTTGCTTTTTTTTTAGATTGAAGATGCAGCTATTGAATACTTTGATGGTGTGATCAAAGATGATAACATCACCATCAATATGGAAGTCCCACAAAGGCCAGAGTTCCTCGCGGATTACATAGAAGGTTGGAGAAGGAGGATGTGGGAGCACAGGTTTCAGGCCCAGTTGAAGGGAGCAAATTATTTTAAGAAGAGTGACTCCTTCATGAATTATGAAGGCTCAAACCAGGCGGTTCGAAGAGTTCTATTTTGGTTTGTTCATAGACCCCTTTATTTTTTGTTTGAATAAGCGATGAAGAGTACATATTTCAATTTTATACTTTTAAATAAATCTATGCGTATAATTAAAAAATTGTTTGAAATGGTGAAGGGTAACACAAATTGGAGGTGAAGCTGGTACCTCAAAAAGCTTAGTTGGATCCGACTAAACTCTAAGAGTTACCAGATTTACCTCCAATTAGTGGTACCATTGTCTTTCAAATAGATTTTTGTGTATGATAGTTTCCCATGTAAATACAATAATTTGACTATAGTTTTGTAGATACCATGTGAAGCCCCAACTTTTTTCATGAAATGAATTTTTAATTTGGTTTTCTTCATTTTCTTGAATATTTGGCTTATTTGCTTTAGCATAGCAACTATAAAATGCACTAGTAAATTCTTCTTTATATGGTTAATACTCATTGTTTTCTTAGTGTTGCATAAAAGAATGTGTTGATTTGTTTTTAGTATATTGTACTTTGAAACTTGTATGCAATGACACATTTGAATTACACCGCAGGTATTTCAAGTTGGAACTTCTTCCAAAGGGTGCAATTGCAAAAAAGGATCTTCCTCTGTTCTTGTCTACTTGGCTTGATTGAAATTCAACAGATTGCATGTACACCCTAAATCAGCTCCGTATGTTCACAACAGCTCATCTCAGTGGAGGAGGGTGGTATTTGGAGTGCCACATCACCTTCACGCCTCCGTCTGGGATGCAATACTGGAAGTCTTTTGAGGGTTTAGGTGCCATTGATTTGGACGTTGATGAGTTTGTAGGATTGAGTGATAAACAAAAGAAGAGGGCCATTGCAAGGAGGGAACACAATGATAGGAAAAAGGAAGCTAGGGAGAAACTTACCATCATCGCAAAAGAGAAAAAAGAAGCGGAGCGCATTGCGAAGTTAGCAGAGAAGAAGCAAGAGAAGGAGAAGGAGAAGGAAGAGAAGGCTAAGGCCAAAGGCAAGAAGAAGGTGAATGACAGAAATCCAATTCCGGCATCTTCTACCGTCGACCAAGGCTCACAAATGCAAGGTGGGTCTCAAGGTGGATTGAAGAGGAAGGCATTGTCGCAGTTGACCAAGGATGTCCTAACGCATGGCATTCAAGCTCTTATGACTCAAGATGATGAGGGAGACAACACGGAGGATTTGGTCCTCAATATCTCTATTGTAGACCTTGTGGATGACATGCGCTCAAAGGAACCATCGTGGTATCCTGAGATTATGGAATTTTTGACGAAGGTAATATATTTGATTTGTTATTGTAAAACCTTTTTTGAATTGAATGACATGATGATTTTGTGAGTTTATAATTTATTTTGTGGAATACGATATGTTTGTAGGTATCAGCAGGGAAGCCTCAATTTTTTGATGGTGTAATAAATCGAAGGCCAGGAGTGGACCTCATCTTCTTTGACTATCTAGAGAATTTGCCCGTGCCTGGAATGTTGGTGCCAACAAATGAGATTCTACAGTGGAACGAAGATACAGAGTACGAGGCAATGCATGCGGTATTTGTCTTTGCAGAAAGGCATCTACAAGACCATGGATGTTTGATTATTATTCATTCATTCTCCGTGGACTCAAAGAACTCTATTCTAGGGCTGTGCAAGATTTATCCGATGTTGAAGAAGAAGGAGTGGTTGGACATGAATTGATTGCACTTGACTTCGGCATTAGACAACAAAACCACGGTAAATATAATTGAGCTTCTTTTGAAAATGATGTCATTTTATCATTTATTTTGTCATTAAATTCTTACATATGTTTGGTTTAATTTCTTGCAGATGCAGAAGTTTTCAATCACCCTACTTGTGAAGGATTTTGGCTCAAAAGGGAAATCCAATTTTTCTTTCAAATTCACACAAACTATGAATAATGCAGGCTTGGACATCGGACGTGATGACATTTTGATGAACTTCACGAAGGAGAGTGACTTGGCAATGGACGGTCCTAAACCATGGCGTGGGGCTCGTGAAAAAGACCCTCGTTTTTTTCAACTCCTCTTGGAAGCAACAACAGGCGAAGGAGATGTAGTTTTAGATTGCATTGTAGCTACAGGTATAAATTTAATTTAATTATGTTGACTACATCTGTATTGTTTCAAATTATGTCATTCAATTAATGTATGTGAGCAGGGTTGTCTTGTCGGACGGCTTTTCGGGTTTCGGTGACGTATTAGACATGTCGCGTCGCGTGTCGTATATGACATGTGTCGAATATAGGCAACATATGCGTCGCAAAAAAATTTAGGATTTTGAAGTTTCTTACCCCATGGTAAATGGATTTGTCCTACGTGTCTGGTTGTCCGCAGTGACGTGGAAAGACAGAACCACGTCAGCTTGGGCGACTGTGGGTTAGGGCGCGTGCGGGTCGGGGCAGGGCGACCGCGGGTCTAAGAACCAGGGCGACTGCGGCTTTTGGAAGTGGGGTGACTTCGGGTCTGCATGGGCGACTTCGGGTCCATAGTCTATAGGCGACCGCGGGTGGGGGATGGATTGGGCGACTTCGGGTACCGAGTGTGTGGGCCATTGCGACTACGTGTTAGGGGCGACTGTAGGTCCAAGGGCGACCTCGCCTTGGGCGACCGTGGGTAGGGAGAGTCCCTTTCTGCCCAAATGAAGGAATGGAGGAGACTTCGGGTCTTGGGCGACCTCGGATAGTCCCACCACCACCCTAGGTCGCCCAAGACAAGAGGTCGCCTACCCGCAGTCACCTAGACCCGAAATCGCTCCTTAAACACAAAATTTGACCAATTTTGAGACAAAGACAAAAGAAGGGCTCCCACCACCACCCGAGATCGCCCAAGACAAGAGGTCGCCCTAAGAGGTCGCCCAAGATAAGAGGTCGCCTACCCGTAGTCGCCTAGACCCGAAATCGCTCCTTAAACACAAAATTTGACCAATTTTGAGACAAAGACAAAAGAAGGGCTCCCACCACCACCCGAGGTCGCCCAAGACAAGAGGTCGCTTTAAGAGGTCGCCCAAGATAAGAGTCGCCTACCCGCAGTCGCCTAGACCCAAAATCGCTCTTTAAACACAAAATTTGACCAATTTTGAGACAAAGACAAAAGAAGGGCTCCCACCACCATCCAAGGTCGCCCAAGACAAGAGGTCGTCCTAAGAGGTCGCCCAAGACAAGAGTTCTTCTACCCAAAGTCGCCTAGACTCGAAATCACTCCTTAAACACAAAATTTGACCAATTTTGAGACTGCGGGTAGAAAGAGAGGGTCTATTCCCACCCGAGGTCGCCCAAGACCCGAAGTCTCCTCCATTCCTTCATTTGGGCAGAAAGGGACTCTCCCTACTTGCGGTCGCCCCACACCCGAGGTCGGCCATGACCCGAGGTCTCTAATGACCCTCCATTTAGGAAGGAAGAGAAAGTCTATCCCTACCCGCAGTCGCCCAACACCCGAAGTCTCCAGTATCTCTCCGTTTGGGCAGAAAGAGAAAGTCTCTCCATCTCTTGGCTTGACCTTTTGTACTATGTTTGTATTCATTGTTTAAATCTAATTTCCGTGTCCATGAATTCTTCTATGGAAGATTGGTCATTTACTTTCTTCTACATATATACCAACTACTTGAAGTAAAAACCACTTCACATTTATTTCTAGAAAAAATGTTCAATATAAGTTGGCTCAAGATTAAATTTAAATCAAAATGGATAATAGCTCAAAGATGAAATCAAAATACAATAATCCAATTGTAAAATAATTGTAACAACAAAATTAAATCCTTCGACAAGTCAATTTGTTGAAACTGCATTCCAAAATGATAGCATAAATCCCTAAAGGACAATTGTCCATTGAACATCCAACTGAAAGGCCTAAGGCATGTACAAGTGAATAGCAAAGTAATACAATGCCAATAGTGAATTATAATTTGGTGCAATGTAAAAGGTCTTCCCAAACCCTAGACCCTAAACCCTAAACCCTAAACCCTAATATCAAGTTTATTAATTTTGTATGCCATGCCTAGAGTTATGTAATCCCATTTTTTTTGCTTCTTTATGAAGAAGTCACCTAAATATATAGAAGTGACATCCATGTTTTATTTTTCATTGTGAATTTTTTTCAATTCAACGGCCTTTTTCCTTATATGTAATTTTGAATAAAATGAAGCAAATGGTACATGACTAAAATCAATGGTGGAGGAGAAAGTAATAAAATGAAGAATGGATTCACTAAACCTCCATTCATTAGACCCCACATGGCCTATCTTCCACATTTTGGTGAAGAAAAAGTTTAAAAGTCTTGTAGAACCTTACTAAATTCTTAATTGTGATAGTTGACATGTTTTTCTCAAAATTCATTTCAAAGTGTACCATGAGCATCCAAAATCAGATTTAGGAAGTGAAAGGTTTTGATCTTCATATTCATGTTTTGTGGCAAGGGCTCTATTGCAAATCTTTATCTTCTTGTATTTAGGGCTCTGGTAAATGCTTTTTTTTTATTTTTTATTTTTAAAGCTATGGTTTCCTATTTCTTTCTTGAACTAAAAAAGAAACCCTTGAAACTGAGCCTTAAAGACAAAAAAACTTGAAGAAAATACCACATTAGAACGTATTTGGAAATAAATGAAAAGAAATTATTTTAAGAAGACATTAATTGATTGGGGTTATGCATGTTATGCCCTTTACATTCATATTTTTGGGTGATTAAGATTGTAGTTTTGAAATGTGATAACAAGATTAGAAGGCTTCAAATCACTTTCATGTACGTGAGAAGTGACAACCTCTTTATCAAACTTTAGAATCCTTCAACCCATAAGTGATATTGTTGTATTTCCTTTTTCTACGTGATCTCTCACATGTCCAATTTGGGATTTGTATGGCTATGAGTTAATTAAATTTGATAAAAACGTTTTCAAACATTGGTTTTAGGATAAATTTAGAGCAAATTCAAAGATGCTCTGAAAAGGCCTAAGGCATGTATAAGTGAATAGTGAAGTAATACAATGCCAATAGTGAATTATAATTTGGTGCAATGTAAAAGGTCTTCCCAAACCCTAGACCCTAAACCCTAAACCCTAAACCCTAATATCAAGTTTATTAATTTTGTATGCCATGCCTAGAGTTATGTAATCCCACTTTTTTTGCTTCTTTATGAAGAAGTCACCTAAATATATAGAAGTGACATCCATGTTTTATTTTTCATTGTGAATTTTTTTGAATTCAATGGCCTTTCCCCTAATATGTAATTTTGAATAAAATGAAGTAAATGGTGCATGACTAAAATGAATGGTGGAGGAGAAAGTAATAAAATGAGGAGTGGATTCACTAAACCTCCATCCATTAGACCCCACATGGCCTATCTTCCACATTTTGGTGAAGAAAAAGTTTAAAAGTCTTGTAGAACCTTACTAAATTCTTAATTGTGGTAGTTGACATGTTTTTCTCAAAATTCATTTCAAAGTGTACCATGAGCATCCAAAATCAGATTTAGGAAGTGAAAGATTTTGATCTCTCTATTCGTGGTCACCATGTCTTGGATTCCATGAATTTCAAACTTGAATTTCCCTCTTTCTTGGACCCAAGGTCGCCCCACCCGCGGTCGCCCCTACTACCGATTTTGGGAATTTGAAACTTGAATTTTGTGTTTAAGGAGCGATTTCGGGTCTAAGCGACTACGGGTAGGCGACCTCTTGTCTTGGGCGACCTCGGGTGGTGGTGGGAGCCCTTCTTTTGTCTTTGTCTCAAAATTGGTCAAATTTTGTGTTTAAGGAGTGATTTCGGGTCTAGGCGACTTCGGGTAGGAGAACTCTTGTCTTGGGCGACCTCTTAGGGCGACCTCTTGTCTTGGGCGACCTCGGGTGGTGGTGGGAGCCCTTCTTTTGTCTTTGTCTCAAAATTGGTCAAATTTTGTGTTTAAGGAGTGATTTCGGGTCTAGGCGACTTCGGGTAGGAGAACTCTTGTCTTGGGCGACCACTTAGGGCGACCTCATGTCTTGGGTGACCTCTTAGGGCGACCTCATGTCTTGGGCGACCTCAGGTGGTGGTGGGAGCCCTTCTTTTGTCTTTGTCTCAAAATTGGTCAAATTTTGTGTTTAAGGAGTGATTTCGGGTCTAGGCGACTTTGGGTAGTAGAACTCTTGTCTTGGGCGACCTCTTAGGGCGACCTCTTGTCTTGGGCGACCTCGGGTGGTGGTGGGAGCCTTTCTTTTGTCTTTGTCTCCAATTGGTCAAATTTTGTGTTTAAGGAGCGATTTCGGGTCTAGGCGACTTCGGGTAGGCGACTTCTTGTCTTGGGCGACCTCTTAGGGCGACCTCTTGTCTTGGGCGACCTTGGGTGGTGGTGGAAGCCCTTCTTTTGTCTTTGTCTCAAAATTGGTCAAATTTTGTGTTTAAGGAGCGATTTCGGGTCTAGGCGACTTCGGGTAGGAGAAATCTTGTCTTGGGCGGCCTCTTAGGGCGACCTCTTGTCTTGAGCGACCTCTTAGGGCGACCTCTTGTCTTGGGCGACCTCTTAGGGCGACCTCTTGTCCTGGGCGACCTTGGGTGGTGGTGGAAGCCCTTCTTTTGTCTTTGTCTCAAAATTGGTCAAATTTTGTGTTTAAGGAGCGATTTCGGGTCTAGGCGACTTCGGGTAGGAGAAATCTTGTCTTGGGCGGCCTCTTAGGGCGACCTCTTGTCTTGAGCGACCTCTTAGGGCGACCTCTTGTCTTGGGCGACCTCGGGTGGTGGTGGGAGCCCTTCTTTTGTCTTTGTCTCAAGATTGGTCAAATTTTGTGTTTAAGGAGCGATTTTGGGTCTAGGCGACTGTGGGTAGGTGACCTCTTATCTTGGGCGACCTCTTAGGGCGACCTCGGGTGGTGGTGGGAGCTTTTTTTTTTGTCTTTGTCTCAAAATTGGTCAAATTTTGTATTTAAGGAGCGATTTCGGGTCTAGGCGACTTCGGGTAGGAGAACTCTTGTTTTGGGCGACCTCTGAGGGCGACCTCTTGTCTTGGGCGACCTCTTAGAACGACCTCATGTCTTGGGCGACCTCGAGTGGTGGTGGGAGCCCTTCTTTTGTCTTTGTCTCAAAATTGGTCAAATTTTGTGTTTAAGGAGCAATTTCGGGTCTAGGCGACTTTGGGTAGGCGACCTCTTGTCTTGGGCGACCTCGGGTCTAGCTTGGGCGACCGCGGGTCCAAGAGTCTATCCAAAGTCGCCTCAGCCGCGGTCTCCCTTATCCGCATTCTCTCATACCCATGTTCTTCTACCCGCGATCGCCTACACCCGTGGTCTCCTATCTGCGCTCGCCCCCACCCGAGGTCGCCCCAACCTGAGGTCGCCCTTACACGAAGTCGCCCCTACCCGCGGTTGCTGTGTACCCGAAGTCGCCCGTCCACGTCACACCCGCATGCGCCCCTAAAATGTGCCACGCGGACGCCACATGGCATCCACGTGGCTTAGGTAAAAGGGGGGTAATTTATTAAAAAGTCAAAGGTAAATTTGACTTTATGTGACGTCGCGGAGGGTCTACTAGATGTCGCGTGACGTCTATCTGTCGCAATGTCGCCAAGTCGCGCAGAACAACCCTGTATGTGAGATTGTTCATTTTTCCCGGGCCTCCATTACTACTTATTGTGGCACGGGCCGCCACATTGTTGCATTGGAGGAGGATGGAGATATTTTCAAAGCCATCCTTGAGCCCATGAAGAAGTCTACTCCGGTCGTGGAGACAGCACAAGCACCACCGGAAGTTCATGAATCCCAAGATCCGGATGGCATGACCATTGTGCCTCGAAAGTTCTCTCGACAGACACCATTCAGTAAGTAAGTTTGAGATTTTTTAGTATTTTTTTAATTCTAAGAAAAATCTTATGTTTTGCAAGTCTAACATCGTTTCACTTCTATTTGTAGTCATCAACGATTGACATCAGCAAATGAGATTATGAAGAAGCGAATTCTTCTCTTAAGTCCAGAAAAGCCTTTTCATCTTCCCGTATATGGGTAGTTGCAAGAAACACCTGCCATTTTCTGGCCAAAATGGCCGTAGTACTGGAGTACTATGACCTTTTGCAATAAATTTTTTTTAAATAAAATAAAATATGGATAATTTGTAAATCATTCAAAAAAGTATACATGTGAAAATTGAAGTCTAGAAAAATTTATCTCTAAAACTTATGTACAAAAAAAGAGGCCTAGAAAAATAGAAAAAAATAGATATTTTTGAGTTTATTTTTAGAAAATAGTAAAATAATTCAAATAATTCAAAAAAAAATAGACATTTTTTCTTACTTGTAGATTCTCCTTTTTCACTATTTTTTAATTTTGGAAAATAAAAATTGTATTCTTTGCACGTGTACATAGGTAGTGCACTTTGAGCACATGTGGAAGGTGGATACTTTACTAATTTTAGAAAATTTCTTCATAGTCTTGCATAACTTTAGTATAAATCTTTGTCACCCAATTTTTACTTTCAAATTCGTATTTTTGGATCGAAAATAGGACTCAAAACCCCTAAAATGGCCAAGGTAGACATCCAATCGGGGGCAGTTTAAAAATAGTAAATAAATTTTGAAAAATTGGAAAAAAATAAAGAATTTCTGAAACTTTTATGTGTACCTTCACTTCAAATTTCATAGAAAACGGACATATGATGCAAAAGTTACAGCCAAAATCCACTTGTCCAAGAGCAAGGGGACAAGAAATAGGACAAGTGTTTCTTGCAATCACCCATATGCCGAGTAGATGGCATCTGTGTTTGTGGAATTTGGAAGCTCTAATCCAAAACGCCGCAAAGATACGTATGCTTTGAATGTTCTAGAGTTTATAGATGGTAGTGCGTCAGAGGGTAGGGAGACATCAGAGTCATCATCATCTTCTACTGAAGGTTCCGCTACTGAGTCCACTGCCACTTAGATTCTTGAGATTGACACATCTCAGGAGTCGAACTCTTGTATTGGATTTCTAATTTGATTGGACTTGTGTGTTTTATGGCTAAGTACATCCTGGACATTTGATATTTCCATTTGCAATTTGTATATCATGATGTCTATCAAATATGAATACATTAATATATTGCAAAAAAACACTTCAAATTACTATTGCAAGTAAATCAAATTTTATTTAACCCTTAAACGCCACAAAGGACGTCTTTTGTCCAAAGAATGAAAAAGAATCTCTCCATGCAGGATAGAAGTACAATTATTCATCCTCGGTATTAGGGATGAAAATGAAAAATCTTCTAGAGTATTTTGACTTCTAATAAGTTTATTTGGCTTATTCAAATTAGATGATGCCACATGGTACCAAAATGCATGATTTCCACGGCTGTCAGTCCGTCCTTCAATGGTCAAATGACTTCACAATTCTTTAGCTTCTGAATGTAAAGAATCCACGGTCATAGGTCCCTTACCTTTTTTTTATGCAAAAAAAAGTTCCCGCTCACAGGCTCACGGGCTCACAAGCTCACACGCTAGCAACCCTGACCACACAATATTCATTGTCAATCTGTAGTTTTCAAACTTTGTAATGTTGTTATACAGACTATTAGAATTCACAGTTCTTTTAGAAACACTTAGCAACATGCTAATAACATTCCATTGCAATTCTAGAGTTGATTTTCAATGCTTCTACTAAACATTGTCCAAAATTAAGAATGTTTTGGACCATATCTATTGAAAAATGTTGCATGCTTGCTTTTGCATGATCCAAAATTTGCATGCCTGTTGAAGAAGATTGCTCAAGCATATATGTACCAAAACAAAGCATTATTAGTAATTTAAAAAGATTACTAACTAAGCCCTTCCAATTCTAATACTAACAACTTGTTTTATTCTCTTAGCTTATGATGTAATCGTTCTCCAAACCCTCTTCTTCAAGGCATATGATTGAATTGGTTTCAGTATGCATATAGGTGCTTATTTGAACACCTTTTCTAGCTTTGTCTCTTCCGTTATAAGGTAGAAGATGACTCCTTCGCCAAAATTTGACAAATAAATTTCCAAAGGAAAATTGTATATTCAAAACTCTTGTTTGCCACAACCATTTGGTTGTCCTTGTGATAACATAGCTTGCTAGATCCATTCTTATTTCTGACTTCAAAAAATTAAGGATGAGTCTGAGATTTGCCCAGTTTTAGTTTTAGCTCAGAATTCAAATTCACTTTCCACTTTTTGGACCTCTTACTTTAAGCAAGAATTAATATAGCAAGATAATAAAATATGCTAGCTCCAGAAATAAAATATAAATTTCCATAAAACTGTCATTGATGTGTTGAAAAACACAATATAGCTCATATAAAGTACTCAATGTAGCAAAAAGTGTCATTCACATGTTCCCAAAACCAACGTAGTTCTAACAAGGTACTCAATGTATATCACAAAGTAAATGTGCTTATAAAATCTAATTTTCATAAAAATTAAGAAAATTGCAGTAGTACAACATTAGTGCCCAAGTGCATGCACAATTGTGCATTCACAAAACTTTGGAATGCACAAAAACTTCCTTTATGCCCTTAAACTTCAATTATCTAAATTAAAGGGTTTACATTACTAGAAAAATAGTATTAATTTGACTAGATAAAAAAAAATTCCAAAAAGTGTTGATTTGATATGTCACGCATTTGTTAAATTGAATGTGTTGACTTGGACAATGCGAAACAAAAAATTGTTGATTTGGATTGATTTGGGTTGATTTGGATTGCAAATTTGATCAAGTGAAAAATTTAATTTAAAAAAACTTCCAACCAATCAAAAGCCAACGTATGCTACATTATCATTTAAACAAAATTGTTGTGTAGGTAGCTGCTATACATGCAATCCATGTAGGTGGCTCGACCACGTGGACAATCACCTATATGGCAATGCAAAGCAGGTAGAGCCACACACACAGTCCACCCACATAGTAGCGCCATACAAGCATATGGGTACAAGGTTTCAAATCTTGCACCTCATGCTTGAGGTAAAAGTCCCTTGGCCACTAAACCACCCATGAGCTCTTGTGAGTAAATTGTAATCTTTTTATTTATTTATTAACTTTTCATTTCCCTTTTGTGAACTTAGCAGACTTTGGAGGTCATTTTTGTATAGAAAAACAATTTTTTTCAAAAATCTTTAAACTTTTATAAATTTGGAAATCAAGCTAATTTTTGTCTCCAAAAATCTTTTTACAGTTTTGAGTCTCCAATAAAAAATTATGGACAAAATTTAGAAAGGGTGTTTAAAAATGTCAAGGAAAATTTCCATTCCAACCCCTCTCTGAAATTTGTCCATAACTTTTGATTGAAGACTCTAAATCTAAAATGGATTTTTAGAAATGAAAAATAGCATGATTTCCCAGCTTTTTTCAGTTCAAAGTTTATAAAAAAAAAGTTGTTCTACTACAAAGTCTAATGATTTTAAAATAATCTGAATTGTGAATGATTAAATTAAAAAACAAATTTCATTGTACATAGAATCCAATCATGGTCACTTTAATGTTATCTAAATGACAAAAACTTAATTGAAACTCTTGTAAGTCTAATTGAACAAAAAAATGTTGATATTTTTTATTGACATGGACATTATATCATTCAAATCAATAGAAATTTGGTGACCGTTTTGTTAATTTGTGCCAAATCAACTAAAAGTTGTAAAATCGGTTGATACAGTATCCACTTCAACAAAAATTTGACAATTTTTTTGTTGATTTAGACATCATTTTTTAATAGAGTTAGGAGATTCTCACCACTACAAAGAACGCAAAATTCCATAACCCAACCTAACTTCAAGCACCTCTGAATTTCAATGAGATCTAATGTGAAACAAACAACGGAAGATAAGACGAACAACGTTGAGAATGTAAGCAAACATCCTCAAAAATCTAAACCAAACAACGGAAGATCAAACAAATAACATGAATAGTACACTAAAGAATGAAAAAGTCTAAAACAAATAGCTAAAGAGTAGACAAAGTGGAATTGGAGAACAACAAGGAGAATTCGGGATGTATAATTGCAAACTTCCAATTTGTCACTTGAGACTCACAGTTTGATTTTTACTTTTGTTTTTTTGCAATTTAAGTTCTAATTATATACAAAAAGTCCAAAAACCAATATAAAACCAAAATAGGAATGTTACATGCCAAAATAGCATTTGGTTTAAATATAAATTTATGCCTAGAATACCCCAAATATTCACCTACACATAGGTTAGAAATTAGAAATTGGTAGAAGTTAGAAGATAGAAGGTTTGAATAATATTCCAAAAATAACCTAAATCTACTAATAGAAGTGATTAATCAGGGCTAAATTGGTTAAGGAAATTCCAGTGAGATCCTTAGGTTGAACTATAGAAATAAGTTTTAGTTTCTCCATTACATCAACGAAACAATGGAAACTCCAATTGTTGGCCTACATGAGTCATCACCTCAAGACGAACCAGAAGAGAAAATCTACTACTAGGGGATGGTGATCTAAAGTTGAATTCACACTAGGGACTCAACGGCAAAGTCCATTGACCTAGATTTCCCTCAATGTAAGATTCCCAAATAACCATACTTTAAAGATATAACATGATTTAATCCTCCTTCTCTGATAGTGAAAAATAAAAATGTGGGCTTGCACATCTTTTGTAGAATACCATGAGAGGTTCCTCAAAAAGTTTTAAAATTTCTGATAGTCAAAAGATGTTTCTGCGAATGGTCAACTGTCAAAACTTATAATGGAAATTTCATGGAAATTATCTAGGTGGTGTTAAAATCTCACTACAAATTAGACTAGTTTTTTTTTAAATTAATAAGATTCTCATATAAATTTTAAAATATTCCAATAGTCTTTTCTATTGTATTTTAGTTTAAAAGATTAAGATGACCTGTGTTTTTGAAACACTCATCCATGCATCTATCCTACCGCTGTAAATCTTTGTCTAATATGATGATGGTTACTTTGAGCTAATGCATGACACTAATTTTGATGTTTATCTAGATCATTGTAGATGTTTGCTTCTAAAGTGTAATGGTCACTTTTAACTGTAGAATGTTGAAGTTAACCTACTATTGTAGATATTTGCCTAACATCATCATCACCTGTAATGACTAAATAACATTGATTTTGGTATTTGCCTATCATTGTTGATATTTTAATACTATAATGATTACTGTTGATTGAATGATGGTATGATATTGATGCTTATCTTCTATTTTGAGATGTTTGCCTAAGATAATGATCATGCTTCATGTGAGTGTTTTATCCTCATCCTTAGAATAAAATGTGCACATCCAAGTTGTTGTTGTTGTTGGATTTCTAAGTGAATGTCTAATGCACCATCCAATTGTGCATTTCAAGTAATGGATAGATATTGTGTTATGCTACTCCTTACATGATCTAAGTGTAATATCTTAAACAATGCAATTGAAAATTAATAATATTGTCCAATTTTGGCTAAGATAAGCCAAAACTATGGATTGCAAAGATTAATTAAGACAGTCTAAAATTTAACTAGTCTAATTTTTAGAGCTTTTAATGCCCTTTCCAAAATGATAGAATTTGCTTCAATCAGCTTTTCTCTAGGAGTTATTGGCAGATGAAGTGTGGCTTTTAATTTAACCTCTAAAGTTCCATTGACCCTATAGGGGCTAAAATGTGACGCTGGGTAGGCTCATATAGTTTGCAGATTTATTGAAATTTTGTAGAGCTTTTTGTGGAGCTAAAAAAATACACAAGCTTTGTGTGAATGCAATTTTTTTATTTCAGTCAATGCCTTGGAGCAAAAGTTATGCACAATAAGAAAAAAATAGAAGTTAGCGGTTTTAACAAAAAAATCACAAAAAGTCAAAATAAATTTTGTGAGATTTTTTTTACAAACACTACTTTTTTGTTTTTGTGAAACTTCAATTCATTCTATTTGGACTAGTGATGAAAAATTTATAGACAATCTTATTTAATTTGGAGTCAATCTAAAATCTTCTTCAAAAAATAACTTATAGGATTCATTTTTGAATGCTATTTTCACAATTTTTCAAAATAAATATTGTTTGACAAGGTTGATCTTACATAATACTTGCTAGAACAATCTCACTATAGGAATTGTTGTTTTTCAACTCTATTTTAGAGCTATTAACAATTTAGATAATTGTTCAATCTTAGACCTACTTCTACATAACAATTTTTTAAAGAATGAAAATCAAGTGTGTTTTTGAATTTTTTTTCCAAACTTTCAACTCCATTTTTTAATGTTATTTTTTAAAATTCAAAGTCTACATTAGAAAATATTCTTACAAATGGTGATCAAAGTCATCTAAAATTACAAGATAGCGTTTAGAAAATCTTCTTTCTAACTTTGAATCAAGGTTGTCACATTGGGCGGTTGTAGGTCACCGGACAAGACAGACGGATGGACAGTCCAAATGGGCAATCAGACAAATTTAAGGATTTAGGATTTAGAGCTTTAAATTTGACCATAATTTAAGGTAAATCCACCATAATTTATGATAAATTCAAGTGATTTAAGGTAAATTAAAGTAAGCTTCCACAATTTTAAGGTAAATTATCATGATTTAAGATAAGTTAAGTGTCATTAAGGTAATTCCACGTTGGATTTTTTACCTTCATAGTAAATCAACACATGTGTCAGACAGATGGCACCTCTACTGGACGGGCGAATCGAACGGACGGGGAGGCGGTTTGTCCGTCCAATGTGACAACCTTGCTTTGAATGCTAATATATCTTCCAATCTATATAGTCAAATTTCATGAAATTTTATCACATGATTTGAGACAAGTCAAGTACAAGATCTTGTGGTCAAATTCCATTAAAAATATTTTCTCCATTTCTTAGGCAAACGTAGCAAAAATGGCAATTTTGAGTGTTTTTTGATAAAAAAAAGAAGTGGCCTTGGGACTTTCGGGATTGAACTATAAAACTTCATTTGTCAATTTCTATTAATATAATGATGCAAAATAATTTTGAATTTTGAGCTGAATCTACAAAAAATTCTAGTTTCTAAATTTTGAATTTTATTTGAAGAATTTTTATGATTTTCATCCAAATCTACTTTAAACTAAGTCAAAACTTCATCTTAATCTATCTCCATTAATATTGATCTACTTCTAAATGAAAATTATTTTAAGTTTCTTTAAATATTCTCTACATGATTCTACTTCTAATTTGTTACTTAGTTTTCTTCAAAGGATTCAACTTAACTCCCTACTTGTTAATTACTACTTTGGATTTTTGTTTGTAAATTAATATTTTTAGATTTTGAGTAACTTTATTTTATACATTCTAATATGAACTTTCTAAAAAGTTGAGACACTCAAACTTTTGACTTCTTTTGAGAAAGTTATGACTAGATGAAGTTTGACCACTAGACAATACTTGGAAACTTCATCTACTAATTTCTAATAACTTAAATTATCAACTTAATTTTGAATTTAGATTTTGAATTTTGACTCAATTATAGATTTAAAAATTCTAATTTAGATGATTTTGGATGATTTTACTAATTTTTCATTCACTCTTATTACTAATTTTTATTTAAGTGTAACTTCTTGAGTTTTTATCTATATTAAGAGTTTAATATGTTTTCAAAAACCTTTGAGAATTAACTACTAGATTAACTACTAAATTCAAATTTGGTATGTCAAGTTAAGCCATTAGAATTGTTAATATTCCTATTTCTTAAGCTAGTACTATTATGGAAAAAAATGATTCAAAGAAGAGAAACTCAAACACATACCTTTAGCGTTATTGATACGACAATCCTATCCTTGTAGATTGTGATTGTAATTTTATCGTAGTATTCATCCAACTCCATTTTTGTGGTGTTAGCATACTGCTTCATAGAATGGTTACAATAAAATAAAGAAGTCCGCAACTCTTTTTTTATTCCTTCTCAAATCTCAACTCTTTTCATTTTCTAAGTCTTTTTTATTTCTAATTTTCTCTTTTCTTTTGAAGTATTTTGGAAAGTCAATCTATAAACTTCTAACTTCCTGATTGCTTATTAATTATCTAAGGGATCAAACAAAAATTGGTGATAAGACTTATTTAGTTCTTCTAAGTATATATAAGTCCAAGAATCTCCAAAATTCAACTATTCTCAAATTTGACTTCTTCCCCTTATCCTTAATCAAAGTCAAACTTCAATTAAAAGAATCACATATTCCACATTTAATAACTCTCATTCCTCTTTTTAATTCCTACTCAAATTCTACTTGAAGTTTAGATTCAAATATATGAGTCATTTGTTTCCAAATCTCCTTTTTCTATTTTGTCCCTCCTTGTTGTAAAGCTTTCAATTTTTGTAGAGTAACAGAGTGCATTGGACCTCTCTATGGTTTTTGTAAACACACTAGAGTGCTTCAAAACCTCCCTAGTGGTTTTCATAAGCACACTAGAGCATGTAGGCCTACCTTCAATGGATTATCAAACACACTAGAGTATTTTAGAACCCTCTTAGTAGATTTTCAAATACACCTCAGTAGTTTTGGACCCCTCTAAATGGATAACCAAACACACTAGAGTATTTTAGAACCCTCTTAGTAGATTTCTACACACACAAGTGCATTCAGAATCGCTTTTGGATTTTGTGTGAGGTTTCTATGTGACCCCAATTTGCTTTGGATGTATGGTATGTCTTTCCAGTCTAGCTATTGACCTTTCTAGCTAATCCAACGAGCCGGCCATAAGGACTAGCTTGTTTCCGCAAACTACAAATTCAAATCAATAAAGTTTGACTCACAAGGACTAGCTTGTTTCCACAAACTATAATTTGAATCAATAAAGATTGGTCTATAGGAATTGGTTGCTTTCCACAACTGTAAATTCAAATCAATTCAATGCCAATCTATAGGGGCTAGCATGTTCCAGAAAATTTAAATTTAAACTAATTGAATCAACTAGTTAGTTGGAAACCAAAAAAACTTGCCAAAACAATTTTTTCCACAAGTTAGTGGCAAAGTCAAAGCTTCACTATGTAAATGGAAACAAAGGACAATAACCAATGAAATGAAAAATAAATTGTTAGTAAACCCCAAAACAAAAATGATGCAATCAATACCACAACTTAGACCAGACCATGTATTTTGCAAGTCAAGACTTTGGGGGGATTTTCTCTAGTAGATTAGAAAATCCTACGAAAGGGATTAATGTAAAATGATTAGTTTAACACAAGAAAACCAAGAATAGACATCCAATGTTAGTAAACAAAATCAAAGACACGATGAAAGTAGAATATATTCAAAGAGCTCCTTGTGTCCTTCAAGACAAGCTTCTAGACTCAAAACAATAAGCAAAAATTGCTTTAAAATACCAAGTAGACAATAAATTGGCCAAACACGTAAACAAAATGCCAACAACTATGGCAAACAACAAAAGAAAAAAAGATGCTAAGTAGGAGCAGGGAGCGGCCTTTAATACTTTTCCAAGGCTTCTCCCCCTCTCATTTAACCATTAGATATTTCTAGAATTAACTCTAAATTATTTTTAATTTAAAAAAATTGAATCTACTGTAGTGATCAATTTAACTTTTGGAGAAAGCTCCAAATGACAAATATATTGTGCCATTGGCTTCAGAAGGATTTACATTTGAGTAGGTGCCTAAAATCAGTCCATTATGCCTTCATTCTTAAATACCTAATTACATCCTACTTCACCAAAGAGCCATGCCCTAGACCCAAGTGCTAGGATTGATTTTTGATGATCTAACTAACTGGGTCGTGATGGTTTCCTAATAATAATAGGATCAATCCAAATCTAATACTTTCAAGTGGAAGGCAAGCTCATGCAAGCTCTAAAAACGTAAAATTCATCAAGATATATCATTCCTAGCAAAAGTTATGTGCAAATGAAGTTTTGACCGCTAATCGATATTTCAAGCTTCATCCATAATTTTCTCTATTTTTCTACTTTTAATTTGAGTCTAGATTTTTTACTATAATTCTAAGCTGGGGTTGCATTTTTAAAAACCAAATTTGGCCTTTGATAGAAAAATCCTACCTAACTTCATCCATTCTCTAATCTAAACTTCATTCCTTATTTATCTTTTAGGACTTTCTTAAGTTCAAACTAGTTTTGGATTTCTCTACCTCTATCTAATTGTAAACCTGAATTCTTGTTTGGCACACTCTAACCTAATTTACTTTACTAATCCTTGATTATCTTAAAGACTAAGCTTTGTTGGATTTGCTACTATTCTCAATCTTTTACACTTAGACTTTGGAGATTTTTACATAAATTTTTTAATTTGTTATCCTACTTCTAAATTGAGTTTTTTTAGGAGAAGCTATTGAAGGATGAAGTTTGATTGCTAGTCAATACTTCAAACTTCATCCACTAATTACTACTAACCTACATTCCTAATTCCACTTTTAATTTCAATTTTGGACTCTAAATTATTTTTACTACTTAATTCCCTAATCTTCTTCCTTTCTAATGCTATTAGTTGTTTTTCATCTACTCTATTTGCTAAACCTCATTTGCCTATGTTTTTCTAATTTTAGCTCTAATTTCTATGTATTTTTATATTTTTGAAATCCTCTAAACTTTCAGTTTAAGATTCTAATATTAACTTGACCTAACTTCTAGTCTTAATAATATAACCTAATCTTAGGCCTTGGCCCTAATTAGCAACGCCTAACCTAAGGTAATTTTAACGGGATGAGATAAATTAGTGGCCTTCTTTGGCTTGAAGGTTCCAAATCATGTTGTCAAGGTTTCCCTTAACCTTCCTTCATTTGCCATCCTCTTGTCTCCTAGAAATCCCACCAATGCTTTGAAGTCACTTTACTTATAAAACTTTTGGAGTTGCTACCTAGCTTCTTGGAATTTTTTTCCTTGCCTCCTAGCTAGCTCCATCCTTCCTTCACTTTTTCTCTCCTTCCTTTTTCCTTTTCTTCCTCCTTTTCTTTTCTTTCTAACGCTATTTAGTTTCCGCAACTAAGTGGGGTTCAACTACCACCAAGAAATTCAAAAATCCTAATGAAGTGATCTTGGACAAGACACCCACGGTCAAACGATCCTATCTCCAATGGAGTCAAGTATCCCCCCCCCCCCCAAATTCAACAATTCAATGACATAATGTGGTTGAGCCACCTAATGACAACCTATTCCTGGATCTAATGGTCCTAATTGACCCTTCGGGATTCCCTTGATCCTATCTAGCACTCTTCTTCCCCACTATCCAAACCTCCTTACCTCCTCCTCCTCCCATTTCTACTTGGGCAATTGAGAATTAAGTTGGTGCAAATGTGAGCTTTGAGAGAGATGCTTTAGAGAGAATGATTGAAGTTGTTGATTTGCGAGAGGCACTTGATCTCAATGTGTGCTATTTCCTCCCCTATTTTTATCTGTGACATTACTTCTGATTTTTGTCCTACCTAAACTACCTCTACTCTATCCTATCTAATTTCTACTCTCTACTCCTCACTTTTGCCTACTTGTCCCTATCTAATCCTACGTTCCCCTTTCTTCCGACATTTAATCAAAACTAGATTCTGACCAAGAGAAGACCAATTTTTTTTTAGACCATAAAGACTTGAATACAAAGGTTGCCTAGATCTTGCAAGCTGTCTAGATTGGGGGCTTTCTGAACTGAGGGTTGTTTGGACCCCAAAAGATAGCGTGGACTTGAAGACTGCCTAAATCCCAAGGGCAGCCTAACCCTGCCATTGCTGATTCTTGCCTCATACCCGAATCTTCAAGTATTGGCCTACCCAATGCTCGGTACCCAATATTGGCTCCGTCCAATGCCCAACCACCTACCTGCCGGATATTGGTTGGATGTTGAGAGTACTGGGGGTGCTAGTTAGTAGCTTGGTATTTAAACTAACTAAACTGAGATCCTATTGTTCTACTATTTGACTCGGGTCTCATGGCTAAACTTTTAGTACTTAGATTTTTGAAAACTAACAAGAATCCACTAATGTGGATATTTGAAAACTAAGTGACTTAGTTCCAAGGGCTAATTTGAACACCTAGAATTAGTTTTTAGAGAGTGTTGAAGGTTTTAAGCTTTGCTACAAGAATGTAGCTTTGAGACACAACAAAATACTTCTACCACCTAGGTTCAAAGCTTTGCTATAAGAATGTAACTTTAAAATACAATAAATTATTTCTACCACCTACGGTAGATTCAAAGTTTTGTTGTAAAAATGTAGCTTTGGAACAAAACAAAATATTTCTACCACCTAGACTCAAAAGCTATGCACTATAGGCCACCAAAATGGCATTGCCAAAATAAAATGGGGGTTTACTATAAAATTGGTACAAGATAAGGCAATTTTATTGATCTGTGAACATACGAACCTTTAAAAAACAAAAGAAGAGTATGAGCAATATATACAATGTGGTAGGATCCCCACAACCTCCACAAGTTTGAACAACAACAACAATGGGCATAAAAGGTCCCTAAAAGACCATTCAAAATAACTTGGCTAAAAATGCCAAGAATTCCAAAATAAATTGGACTCAACAGACCCAAATACAAAGATGGGGTGATTTGAGAGGAAAATGGATGCCCTTATTTATTTTTATGAGGCACCCCTCTCCTCTCCTCCCTACCTAATTAATCCTAATTTTCATACTAATTCATACTAATCCATTTCAAAATTTTCAACCATGTACTATAGAAAATTCATCCTTGTCTTTTGGATTTTGACTTCCCCCAAATACCTAGATCCTCATTGGACTTTCCAACCCCTGTAGGTCCTTGTTATATATCATTGTATCTCCATTGATGTATAGATCTTGATTTCCATCCTACGCCTCTAGATTTTTGTTGACTTCTTAATTTCTTGCAGATTTTTATCCTACTTCTCTAGATTTTTGTTGACTTCTCAATCTCTAAATTTTTTTGTCCTACTTCTAGATTTCTACTTCCTTTGTTAGTCCAAATCCTAACTTTTGGAGAGTAACTCCAAATCACAAATGGATTGCATTGCTGGCTTCAAGAAGATATTTTGAGTCTATACCTACACCCTGACCCTTTTTACTATGTATAAAAACTCATCAAAACCTAGTGCCAACTAAGACCCTAAAAGGAGTAAAAATTCAACTTTTTGAGGTCAACTTTTGAGTGAAAAGTAACTTGCCTATGCTCTTTAGGGGATATACGGGGGATAAAAAAAGACCTATCTTGGGCCTTATTCAAATTTTGTATGCCCCCAAAATGTCGGTCAATTATATCGTAATCTTCAAATTTTTTAGTTGTTGAAGAATCTCGTTGATTTGGGTACCTTGCAAATTGTTAGAGAATTTTATTAACATAAAAGAAGCTAGTATAACATTTAGTGAGATTTTACCACCACCTAGGTAATTTCTACAAATTTTTCCTTTTAGTCTTTGATGGTTGACCATCTGGAAGAACATCTTTTGCCTATCAAAAAAATTTGAGATCTATTGTTAAACATCCCATAGAATTCCAAAAAATAGGTGCAAGCTCATACCTTGCTTTGCACCCTTGAGAAAGGAGGATATAAATCCTGCCTCCTCTCTTAAAATTGGTCGATCATGAAATCTTTCAAAAGCAAGGGGGCTTGGTGAATTGACTTCACTTCCGATTTTATGGCTTGTTTTTGCCTCTAAATTATCAGTTTTGGATGGTAGATTCCCTATATTGGTCTATCTTGCGGTAATAACTCCTACATACTATAATTAACCCCTAAAGGTTTTTGACTATGTTTTCACCAAAATTGCTCTAAAACTGCCATTCCTAATACTAGTGCTAAATTTTAGAAAAAAACACATTTTTGGACACTTGTAACCGTAGGATCTTGTATTAAACTTGTTTAGAAAGATGTGGAAAAAATTTCAAAATTTTCCACCATGTGGATTGCAAGATAATAGCGTTTGAATTGAAAAAAAATCCTTTTTTTGTCCCTGCAAAAAAACGGGCAGCTGCCCTTAAAAAGGTCCCATTTGTATGAAAAAATGTCCAAAATGGTGGTTACTCTTTGGATTTATTCTTCAAGGCAAGTTGGCTACATGCTTAAAAAATTTCAGATCATTTGGAATTGTACAACATATAGGAAAAAACAGTAAGTAGGAAGAGGTAGAGATTGATTCAAAACACTAAATTGTCAAGAATTTATTTATGAAATTGAAAAATGCCAACCCCAACGATTTTAATGTTGTAATAAACAATCTACACCCAATGTTTTTATTTTTTTTCAAAAATATTGAAAATCGAGTTAAATAAAGGACTTCAAAGTTTATTTTAGAGTAGAGATTCCATAACTATCCTCAAACTAAGAATCCTCATAACTTTTGACTCATTGATTGGAATGGAATGATTCAAAGCCTCCCACGTATATATAATTCTAGAGAACCAATTTCAAAATTTTAATTTTCTTAAAAGTGATTTTTAAAGAAGCTTGTTTTGCTGCCTGGGCTGCCTGCCAAGCAGTGAAAATGACATATCATGCAATAACTTTTTAACCATGTAGTCAAAGTTATGAAATTTTTTGGGCCTTAAAGCTACTCCTCGGAAAAATGTTGTGAAAAATTTGAAAGAAAACAAATAAAAACTTCGCTTGTAGTGAACTGCCCAAGAAAGCTATATTCTCAAAAAAGCATGTTTGGTGCTTTAGGGGTTAAGGTTTTTGCTATTTCATCAATGCAATGAAAAAACTGAAATCTATTGCTAGGATTCAACCTACGAATCTTGTGGGAATTCCCTCAACCAATTTAACCATGATTAGTTATCAATTTTAGGAGGTTTTAGGTTAACTAGGGTATTTTCACTCAAACCTTCAAACTTCCACTAACTTGAGGTTCTAACTTATGAACAAGTGGGTAATTAAAACATTATAGGTATAAAATTCTATTTCAGACCAAATGCTATATTGGCATGTAACATACTTAATTTGGTTCTATACTCTTTTGAGGGCTTTTTATATATAATTATATCTTAAATTGTGAAATTTGAAAAAAACAAAATATGAGTCCCAAGTGACAAATTGGGAGCTCACACCCAGTAGATAATACATTGTGATGTGTTTTAACACTAGATTCCACATCTCACAACATGTTGTAGAATATTGATGTTTATCAACCCTTGTAGATATTTAGTGTGATTGACACCTTTAATTGTAGAATGACGATGTTAACCTACCATTACAAATATATATTTCCCTAACATGATGGTCACTAGCCAACTCTTCTTTTTAACTTTATGAGAAAGTGCCTCCATAGCAATCATTTAAAATATAAAGCAATGTATTCATGCACTTTTTCATCTAAATTTGGTGACTTAATCCAAATTTTTGGCATAATTTTTTTTTTTAATTTGCCAAAAAGTAGACATGCACTTTGAAATGGTGCAATGTAGCCTTATGGTGCCAAAAAAAGGGTTGATGGTCACCTTAAAAGGAGGTATGGCATTGATGTTTTCCTACCATTGGTCATATTTGGCTAACATTATGGTCACCCCTAATTATAGAATGTTAATGTTTGCTTACCACTGTAGACATTTTATTTGGTGTAATCCTGACCTTTAGGTACATAATGTTGATGCTTGCCTCCCATTGTAGATATTTGCCTAACATGATGGTTGTTTTTAACTAATTGTATGATGTTGATGTTTGCCTGATTTTATAGTCATTTTTAAACATAGAATGTTGAAGGCTGTCCATTATTGTAGATATTTGTCTAATATGATGATCAATTTTAACCTCCAAAATAACCAAGGAGCCCACTTTGGACTTATTGAGAACTCTGTTAGGCTCTATTGACTTTATAATTTGGAAATTTTGCATGAATTTGATATAATGTATGTTCTTCATCATAATCTACATATGAGGCTTTGTTCATGCATTAGAGGGGAATTGGGACAAGGAGAGGGCTGTTGTAGGCCCATTCCCCTTGTTGTTCCTGATGCAGTGCAAGAACAACGAGCTCTTAGAAATTTTAATTTAAAAATAAAATAAAATAAAACTTAAATTGGAAAAATATGTTGAAAAAGAAATGTTTTTTTTTTGTAATTTTTAAAATGGAGAAAAAGGCTGAAAAAAAATTCATTTCTCTTTTTGTAATTTTTTTATTGTATGATGTGGCCAAAGTTTCGCCATGTCAAATTGCTGCAAGCAGTAGCTACCTTTGCGTTCCCACAATCTAGGAACACAAGGAAACTCGCAGCTCTTTACAAGGGCTAAATCCCTTCTAATGTCATTTCAATAAATATTGCAAAAGTTAGAAGGATTTTTTTGATTTCAATGTCAAATCGGGTAGCAAAAAATATATTCTAAGAAAATATTACTTGTTTTTTTGAAATTTTACAATTTAATACCCACTAAGAAAAATTGAACTTTTGAATTCCAAATAATGAGGTAAAAGTTATGAGGAATTTTATTTTGTGGACAATGAAGGTAGAAAAAATTTAAAAAATTGTCTTTTGTTCTCAATATTCAATGTTTTTGAAAAATATTATATATGGGTCATTGCAAGAAACACTATCCTTATTTCCTATGTGACCTTCAAATCCTTTAAAAAAACTTAAAAGAAAAATAAAACAAACTTCACTTTTTCATTTAACAACTTCAAATATACAAATAAAGTTTAAAATGCCCTCAAGTATAGAAATGAAAAAACTAATACCAAATAGTTGTCTAATAGAGGTAAAAAAGGTAGAGTCCACTCCATCTAGATCTTTAGACTCCCCCAAAACCCTCCAATTTGACAACAAATATATGTTTTACATAGTAAACGAATGTACAATGTGATAATGGTCGAGAATTATGAAACGCGTGTAGCATAGGGCATTGATGAGGGTACTCATGGAGCGCCATTCATTTTTTATGTCGCAACTGATTTGGACGCAGGCTCATTGTGAGCTATGGCTTCCAACTGTGAGTGCAAGTGCAGGGAATCAACATTAGGTATATGAGGAATTGTTGTCGAGGCATGATTAGCCTTTGTAAATATTATTGGACCACCTATGAAATTGAATGTAAATATTCAAATTTTCTGCACCTCAGAGTGATTGCATTTTATGAATTTACATTGTCACTTATGTTTATAGTTGTTTTGCTATGCAATTTAGTCTAGTAAGTGCATGCATGGTGTAAACTTTTGTGGCCTGAGTTTTAATTTTCTTCCATTTGCTCTTGTCTTTAAATCCAAGTGTATTGTTGTCAGAACAATTTTAAGATTCAAAGGGATGAAGAAATGGTGCCTAAACCTCCATGGAAACTAGCACAAGAGGTTGGAGAATTTAGACAATTAAATTGAAAAATTATTTTTCAATGAGTACTTCATCAGTGTAACAAATGAATGGGATTATTTCCTTCAAGGATATCAATTAACATGCAAGTGCTAGAGACACTAATTTCTCAATAAATATAGACAAGTTTTGAGCTATGGCCTACTTCATGGATATATTGCACAGTCTTATACCTCTATTAATATAACTAAGTCGCATAATTCAAATGCCTATATGTATAGAAAGAATTTACAAACCATCTTAGATCTTTGTAGATTGTGTATGGATTCAATTCTTGATTTCAACAACCTTAAATACATTGGAGAGAGTAGATGGATTAAACTTTTGGTTTTACCACACTTGAATGCAGTGGGGAGATTGGATTTCCCACATTGCCCAAGTGCATACCTGTATTATGTGCTATATACAATTGGGGTTGACAAATTTCAATGTCCGGCTCAAAATTGCGTCCGAAAATTGGACGTCTGGATGCAGCGGACGCTACGGAATCTCATTGTACGGCATGCAGCCTAGCGGATGGGTGGGCGGATGGGTGGGCGGCCAAGCGGCCTAGCGGATGGTAAAGTCTGCTTGTCACGGGACGTTTAGACAACCCTATATACAAGAGCATATTTGGCTTCCTAGAATTTTGGGATTCATTGTTGTCTCTCGCATTATTTTGGGAGCCTCAAAGTAAAGCATCTTAACATAAAGGCCCTAAAAAACAATTGATAGATCAAAGTTAAACTTGTATTACCAAAAAATCACAAGTTCCAATTAAAGGTGAAACTTGTTCTAAACAATTCATTGACCAATTAACAAATTTTTCATAAGATATTGAATTTCACAAGTTCTAATAAAAGGGTAAAAACTTCTAAAAAACAATTGATAGACTAACACGGACAAGTTGTCATAACATTTGTAAACTTTCTAGATGTTCCAATTATTGGTTACACTTGCTTTGTAAGACTTGTTTCATTAGGTGGGCTTGACTCTTAGGAAGTATATTTCTTTGTAGATAAAATTCATTAAAATAAATAATTTGTTAAATTGGATTCCAATGCTTCAAGAATTAATAAATGAAGGCATTTTCTCTTTATTCACATTGTGTTAATGAAGGGCAAATTTTTTGGGGGGTATAGAAAAGGATATAATAACAACTCTATGAATTGCAAGTGCATTAAAGCTATTAATAAAAGAAATTGTGTGAAAATTTCTCTTCTTCCACAAGTCTATAAGATTCCCTAAAGCCAAAATTGAGTCTTTTTCTCAAGTGCTCATTTTATTATTGCAAGATTTCTATATTATTAAAAAAAACAAAGATTCAATATTCTTAAATGTTTCATTAATAGATAAGCTAAAAACATGTAACTGGAGCTATTTTAAACCTTAAAGGCTTATATCATCCCCTAAACCAATTTTTTTTTGTTACGACAATCTTAAACCTTAGAACCTACAAATGGTATTTTGGATCGCATTGGGTTGCACTTTAACACAAAGTAGGGATTATTCCATGAAAAAAACAAGTTTTTTTAAACCTTAGGCTTAAAAGATATATTCCACTATCAGTATCTAAAAGAATTAATTTAGCATAGCCAATTAACAAAATATCATGAGTTCTATAGGTCTAATACTATATTTTTAATTTAATTTTAATTATTGAAATTAAATTGGAACAAAAAATTTTAGATAGTAAAAACTCCATAATATTATTCATAAAAGTGGCAAGTATACTCCAAACACTTACATGGAGTATTTACATGTGCTCGTGAAGAAATTTAGAATCTAAACCAAAAATGAGAAGAGAGGAATAAAATAGGTTATATGTTATTTGAAAATTCTTCTTTAAAAACAAAAAACCTTTACATAGAGTAGTTCATTATAAACAAATTTATTTAAGATAAACCAAAAATGAACCAATTGGGGGGTTTAGGATAGGCAATGTACAATTGCCTTTGTAGTGGGCAATGAATTTTTTTTAAAGTTAATTTTTCATGAAAATCCATTCTAATTCAATTTTTTTAATTTAACCAAAAAAGAGGGGCTCTGTCTAATACATGTATAATTTGTACTATTTATAGTGGCCATAGACAGTCTACAATAGGAGTTAAAAATTGGAATTTGAGGTTATCACCTAGAATTACACATTCAAACAAAAGATTTAACTAAAAATTATTGTAAAAACTCTACCTTCAACATGTGTTTGAAGTGATCTTCTTTAGCGTAAACGTGAAGATCATCCTATTTTTTTCTTCTAATTGAATGCCACAATAGACATTAAGTCAAGATATGTGCTACCATCTAAAAGCTCTTTACAATCTTCATGAGACATCATTTCTTCTTCATTAAAATATCTAGCTCTCGATACCATGTCTGCTAGTGAATTATGTTTCCCGGAAATGTGCATCAAAACAAGATTTAGAGATTTGATGTATGCTATCCACCGAAGCATAACAATATCCGGTGAAGAACAATTAGCTATCATGCCAAGTAGAGGTAAGCAATTAGTTTCCAATACAATGTTGGCTCCAATCAAATAATTTCTATCTGCTTTCAACGCTGTAAGCGCACCCCAAAGCTTTCTTTTCACTTGAGGATATTCTCTCTATCATTCTGTAAGGATCCTTGCCCCAAATTGAATGGCAATTCTTATCCCCTCTGCATCATCTTGCCCAACTGCCTATCCAATGACAATTAGACTTGTATCAACAGTTGTAATCAACGGTCTACCGCTTTCATAATCAACTTGTTTTAGGATTGGTGGTGACTTCAAAATCTTCTTCAATTCTTCCATAACCAAATCTTGCTCATATTGCCACACAAATTTATTTATCTTCCTCAATAACGAGGTTCCGATATGTGAGCAAAATGGGGAATCCAAATTTGATAGAAGACACATGCTCCAAGAAACCTCTTTATTTCGGTGACATTGCTACATGCTTTCATTCTTCCAATAGCATCTACTTTCTCAAGGTTAGGTTTTTGTCTATATTGTCCGCATAGATGTCCAACCACCAGAATCTCATCAACTCCAAATTTTGATTTCTCAATAGAAAGAGTCAAATCCACCTCTTCAAGTTCATCAAGCTTTTGTCTACATCATTGATATAATCATTGACAAATGCTCTACATCCATTATCTTGAAGAGTTGAGTTTCTAATGACCTCGTCGCAACCTTTTATTGGAATATCATCCACAAAAGGTATTATCTTTTTAAGCACAAAATCTAATAAGATTTTATTCATGGCATTTTGCATATGTGCCACTGAGTTTGTGGCACCTTGAGGCAATGTACACATTATAACCAATCCAAGTGGAGTCTTCATGGTTGTCAAATCTTTACTCTCAACAACTAATTGAAATTGATCATAACTAGAGTATAAATCTCCAATGGAATAAATAGCGTGCCCCGCAAACACTTCTGCCACTTCATCAATAATAGGTCCTGAACCTTTGTTTCTAATTGTCATCCCATTTGTTGGTTGCATGTCTTGGATGAATCTCAATGCTCTTGGCTTCTTTGGTACAGTGAACCATTGATTAGAATATGGAGTCATTGAAGGTTCAAGAATATCCATGTGCATCTTTTCTTTAAGCAATTCAACTAGTTTGAGAAGTAGAGCTTGTGGTACCGGAATTGGTTTCAAATCCCACGGCACATGTGGCACTATAAAAATTACCATTGGCGCTATTATACTGGAATGGACACATCTAATTTCATCCGGTGAAGAAGCAAAAGCTTTACCATGTTTAGAAAGCATATCTTGAAACCTCTTCTTCTTCAGCTCAGTCAAGAAATCATCCCCTCCTATCTTCAAGGTTTTTAGAGTCTCTTCGGTAAATTTGTGTCCAATTTTTTTATTTATCTGAGACCCAGCTATTTTTCTGCTTGTTTGATGTGCTCATCCATATCAGAAGGTAATTGAGTTGCTACTGGCTTAACTTTCTTGGCTATCGTTTTGTATTTGGTATTCATCATGGCCTCATATTTCAATCCATAACTCTGAAATTCATCAACCCTTGATACTATCTTCAATACTTCATCAAATATTGATTATGTATGAATTTCAACCACAACTTCACTATCATCAACTTCCAATTTATTGGTATGCAAGGCATGTAAAACTTGTACTATGTCATCTGCAATGCCTTCTTCTTCAAACACTCCAGATATATGATCATCATCTAAAATCATCTTCATCTTTTTTAGCTTTTTCTCCATTTTTCCTACAACCCTTTTACATATAGGGTTTAGATTCTTCACATTTGTGAAGCTTACAAACCACACTTTTTTACACTCAAAAATCCACACCCAATACTCTATACATTGGAGAGCTAAAAAGACGTTGATCTTTTTGTACCCATGGATCCCTTCTCCCCACATGTGCATTTTAAAAATCCATAAAGTTTGAAGAAGTAGGCAGAGGTCTGTCTCTGAGCTGAGCTCCGTGCCTTTCGTTGTTAGGCCTCACCGGAAGAAATTGAATTGATATCTTGCCATCACAACTTCAAATTCGAGCATAATGAGACTCATTATCTAGCACTTTTGTCTCCATTCTCGATGTTGTAATGTGTAGCTGACCCAAAATTATCGGATAAACTACGTAATTTTGTACAAATTTTTTTTGCTCCACTTCTACATCTCCAATTCTTGTTGGCACAGTTGGGCATGCTCCATACAATTCTCTTCTCCCATTATTGGCAGCCCTCATCACCCAACTGTGATTTCTATCAACTAGCCATTTGCCATTCTCATAAATCTTTCGAGACATAATATTAATCTTGGATCCATAATCTACAAGAGCTAAAATAGAATCATCCAAATCCCCTAGCTTAACACAATTTTTGTAGTGGCTCTAGCCCAAAATGGGTGAAAGTAATCTATATTCTCTTCATTTTCTCCTTCCATCTTATGAACAATTGCACATTCATAAGTGTTTGCCTCCATTTCAATTTTTGCTTCGTATGTCATCTCAGAGGCCATCCTACCCATCATCTTTTTTTTTTTTCCTTGAGTTTCTCGAAAACAGACTTTTCCCTTCAAGTCTTTTACCCCCTCTAGTTCTTCTTTCGCCACATCTTGACATTCCATGGGGCACTCACTTTTAGAAAAATCACTCTTCTTACAAATTGCACATTCATAAGTAAATATGTGCAAATCTTTATCTTTCTCTTCATTAGTAAGATATTCTTCAGTAGAAAAATATTCTTCATCAGAAAAAAACTTTCCAACATCTTCGTATTTTTCATCTTCACATGCCTCAAACACTGAATCACACATCATAGAAAATACTTGACTGATTTCAGTCTCCTCATCCTTTGTCATACGAGTATCCAATGCTATTATCATGATTGTCTCAACTGTCATTTACCTTTTTCACTTGATGACATCAATGATATACTCATGAAAATCTTTCTTAGCAATACCAAGAGCTTCTCTCAATGTAAACTTGATTTTGGCATCCAAAATTCTCTCTTCTAATACGTCCTTTAGGTTGATTGAAGATTCAATATCCAAATGAAGTTTGTAAGCTGGACCTTTGCCCTTGTTTTTGTTTGAATCTTCATTTTTCTTCCCTTTTTTGTTATGATTTGGACCTTCCCACATCTCCTTAGGAAGTGGTTCATCTCCTGGATGAACAAAAGTAGGTGATTTTCCATGCCTTTGTCGTGTATGAGCAGCACGGCCTTCTCTTTTTTCACCTTCTTTGAGCCTTTGAGGTTTTCTTTTTGATATTGGCTCTTCCACATCATCTTCTTCAACAGGCTGCCCTCATTTCTCTTCAACAATGGCATCATTTTCTATACTATTGCCTTGTATCTCTCCCAAAAATGCTCTGACACTAACTACATCAATAGGATCCTCCCATCTAGTTGCCTTTCGGATGGCTTAAGCTTCTCTCCGTAAAATCTCAAGAGATGAGGTCTTTGAAGCTTCAACTGCTTGTTGTACCACCTCTACATGGAATGTTTCACCCCCGTTTGCATGTAGAGAATTGGATCTCTCCATCTTATCTTCAATGATCATTTTCATCCCTTTCTTGTCAAAATTAGTGTTTAAAAGTAAGTTTGTGGATGCATTGTGAAATTTTCCCTCCTTGAAAATAACTGTGCCTTTTTTGAAAGCTTCATCATAATGTTTACAACCTCGAAGACTATGGCTCTCTTCTTCATCACAAAAGATGCATCTTCTTGTAAATGTTCTTGTACCATCTAATGATTGAGTTCCTCGTATTTTTGTCAACTCACTCATCTCTACTCTCAAATCTCGGATACCTTTGATAAGCTCATCAAAAGCACCTTCATCAATTGTTTTGGAATTCTTTGAAGTCAATGTTAAAGGCGTGGGTGCAAATGATACTTTCTTAGTTGTTGTAACTGGTACGGGTGCTGCATCCATATGTCTAGCTATACCTCTAGATCTCACCCTCCATTGCTTTGCAACAAGAATAATAGTCTCCTCTACTCTTCTCCAATCATTAGTAAAACCACCTTCAGTGGTTCGATCATCAAGAAATAGAAGAAGTCTGTCTTTCAGAGCATCATCAACTACTTGTAAAAAAAGTTCTATCTTTCTAGTATCAAGAAGATGTTTTTCTGTCAGAGGTAGCTGGTTGTATTTCTTTTCAAAGTCTCGAAACAACTCATTTGGGCTCATATTATTCCCATGATGTTGCTCAATCAAATCAAGAAAAGATCTCTTGGTCATCCTCTTTGAATCTTCATCAAAATACTCATTCTTCAATCTTTCTTCAAACGCCAACCATGAAATCAAGTCTGTAATATCTCCTCGAATTTCTTCTATTCTTTCATGAATCTTAGATACAACGGCCAAGCTGAAAGTTTGTGTCATTCGGTCGTCTAATACTTGATGCACCTCCATCTCACAAACATATGCTCTCAAGAACTTAATAATGTTCTTCCCGTCAAATCTTCTACACTTGTCAACAACACCTTTCAAAGTTTTGGTAGCACCTTGGCAACCAAAATGTCCTCTTTGCTGTTCCATAAACATTGTTAAGGCACCAAGTATGGCCTCCATGTTGGCTTTGGCTTCCAAAGGAGCCCCTCCAGTGTCTCCCATCAACCTCAGCCAAAATTAATCGTCCCGAAGCTTCTCTCAGTGGAAGTACCAAATGTCGTGTTGAGAGCGGTTTGCCTTGGAAAATCACAAGAATTCTGACTGCAATCAAAAATGGCTTAAATAGTAAAAAAATTGTAGTTGTGTAGATTCTTCAAATTTGTTCGTTGAATCTTCAAACTGCTCTCTTTTGGCCTATCCTATAATGGTTCTAATTGGATTCAAAGGTTAGGGTAGGTGATAAGAAATCACAATTTTCGGACATGTAAAATGGGATGGCCAAACCACAAGCTGAACCGTCCGAGGGATTGGATCCTAAATTTCAAACCCACGGTGACTAGCAATTGTGTCTCACCAATGAAAACAACAAAAAAGTACAACCATATAGGTGATGAACCCCACTTTGTTGTATTCACAATACAAAAAGAGGCTAAGCAATGGTTTCACCCATGCCGCCCACAACAACAAAGTTTACAAGAAAAGACAAGCCACAACACACAAGTCTTTGTCTTCAACTCCAACGTTTCCTTCAACTTCAACTCCTTGACTGAACTTTGATTAGGTGTCACCAATGCTTTACAACTCCAAATAAAATGAGTGATAGCTTTTTAAAAAGCTTTTACAATTTTCTACCTCTCCTACAAATTTCAAGTCATTCTAACATTTCCTTTGATTTTAATGGCCACCCAAAGTTTCGGCCTCTAAAATTGAGAGCAACAGACCCTTCTTCACTTCAATACACACAATTCTCTCATAAATACTCCAAATAGAACGAATGATAGCTTTTTAGAAAGTTAACAAAATTTCCTCCAAATCCTAAATTTCTCATTGCAAACAAAAAAAATGTTCGTCTTCTATGGTTGGTCGAAGTCTTTGTCCCTTCTCGTAGGAGGCAACAGACCTTTCTTCTCTCAAACTAGCACAAATCTCAATTCACAACTTCAATTCAAGCAAGAGAAAACTTTTTGAAAGCATAACACCATGATACACAATTCTTCTCATTTTTATTTTAAACTTCTCAATACACAACACCCTCTGACTCCTCAAACATTCGGGCCTTAAGAACAACAACAAGAGAGAAGATGAATAGTATTTCTTTTTTTCCTTCACCCTATCTTCTATCTAAACCACACAAGTCAAGTGAATTTCAGCCCATGTCTTGACCATGTGGCTCCCCCTAATCTTCATTGGTCGTGAATTTTGACCATAAGACTAATTCAAAATGCCTAGTTAGAAAATAATTCACCTCAAAGTATTTAAAAGATAATTATTTGAATAATTTCCTCGTACAACTTCATAAACACAAAATTTAATTTATAAAAAACACTCTAAGTATAGAATAAAGAATCAACAACTAACATATGTCTAATAGAGGTTAAAAAATAGAGTTTCAATTGAAATATCACTCCATCTGCAAGAACTTGAGAATGCGTTTGATGGTAGCAGTAACATAATCGGCACAATCCGCCTTAATTAAAGGATTAACTGGCCCTTCCAACCATCATGAATGACACCACTTCCTTCGATAGGCTTGACCATGCAATAATATTGATTGATTTTTAAACCTTCAAAGCAACTTTCAAAGCAACTTTCAAATATCACTTTATAACTGTTGGAATCAACGCATCCAACTTGTAACAAGATCACCAATGCTTGAGCATCTTGTTGAAGATTTTCATACCATCGTTTCTCCATGCGAGGTTGCTTCGGTGGTCGAGATGGTCCAGCTTCATCTTATGAACGTCCATGTGGCAATGGCAGACCCAACGACAATTGAGATTGGTCCGGCAATTGCGATAAAGGAAACTCAAACTCACGCTCCGGTTGAAATTTTTTATTTTGAGACTTAGAAAACCCCCTCCAATTTGACATAATATGACTTAAATAAAAAATCAAGAATAATAACATCAAATATAATGAAACTTACAAGTGCATTCTTCTCTTTATAGTTTGTCTATCACGATAGTGAGAAGCGTCACCTTAAAGCCACTCCAAATGGTGTCATTTCCTTCACTACATTATAAATATCAAACTCATCTAAAGAACATAAATATATATATTTTTACATAGTATTCGCACTTGCAGTACGACAACGTCTTATAACAAATAGTCTTATTCGAAAGATTCAATTTTCACGCACTTGTTGAAGTCTTTTTTGTACTTGCATACAAACTTTGTTGGCATCGTTTGAAACTCACAACGGCAAAATTGATTTTTCAGACAACATTCATATTCTAGTTACACATGCTAAGAAATGCTTCAATTACAAACTATCCCATTCAAAGCCAAATTTGGATCACAATTCTAAATTAAATCTACAGCAGCTGACCCTCAAACGTGCAAGTAGCCAAGTGTACAATAGCCATGCAATCATACAAACAGCAAGAAATGAAAGCTAATTTTACAAAATAGAAAACAAATTACTGGGACGTTTAAGTGTAGACAAGAGGGCGTTCTACAAAGCAATGAGCTGCCAAATAATAGAAAACCAATGTTTTTATAAAGCTCAGGATTGTCTAAACACACCAGAGTAGAGAAAGTGGACTTCTTAACTATCCTCTCGAAGGTCAGTAAGCCGTCGTTCCCTAGTTCCAAGGCGTCACCCATTCAGTTACTTCCACTCCCATTTGTCAACATCTTAAATCTACAATGATGGAAGTGGACTTTACAAGAAAGATGGGACAAGTGCTTTTACAATCTCACTCTACAGCGTGCTGCGGCTCTACCAATGGGTAGTTGATCTGGAGCTCCGGCAATTTATACAAATTGGAGCACTCAACAAAAAGAACGTACCTACACTTGCATTCTACAACATGGGAGTGTTCACTGGACCATAGGGATGTACCTGCACCATAAACCACATCATATAAAACAACAATAAAAAGTGATTTCAATAGATATCAGACTCAAGTTGAAATCATGGCTGAATTTGGACCAAATTTTTCAAGATTGTTCTCAACACCATTGGGCCTAATCACAATTATAGGTTTCAATTAGGATATAACATTAATACTTAAATAAAATATATCAACCATTCAATTTAAATCAATCAAATTTCATTTAGATTTTCCTAAAGAATATTAATTAATACTTCCAAGTACAACTAAAAAGACTTGTACTATTCTGTACTTTGCTACATAAGTAATTGCTACGTAAGTATAACAATGTCTAATTCAGGTTTGTGTGCATTAGAAAAAGGTCAGTTTAAATTCCCCTACAACTAAGAGCAGTACAGTGAAGAGTAGAAAAAATCCTAAACAAGTCATATTTCAAGAATTTTGGTCATACCAAAAATTATGGACTGATCATACCAATTAGTTGTTACTTCATTTTTTGAGTGGAAATCCCTGCACCGTAAGTTGTTGATATTGAAGACTATGCTTTAGTAATTGGATTCACTAATATCAATTGATATCCATTTTCTAACACTAATTTCAAGCAATCCTAAAATCCCAATTGGCATACCTAACCTAGTTTCATTCAAGGCCTTGTGGGGAAATACTGAGGTCAATGCAAAGAGGGTGAATGTTGACAAGGAAGTTGTAAAAGTTGGTGAATGTCTGGAAAAACAAAGCTTCATTAAAAATGGAATTGCCAAGTTCATCGAGCATTGGAAGACTGGAATGGCACGGGATAAAAAGTACGCCTTAGATATGTCCAGGATTGTAGGATATTGGACGCAAATCCTTGAAGAGATTAATTCTCCGCTGTCTGTTACTTCTTCAAAACTACAAGAGGGGTTCTGGTCACTCTCTGATTGGAAACGAGATCATATTCCAATCTTTGCTAATGAAGAACCTCAGCCTCATAATCCAAAGGACACGACTCCCAAGGATGAAGTGGAGTCCTATCCATTTTGTGGTCCTGTTAAGGACATACCAAGGTTAAGCTTCAATCTATACAGAGACGTATTGCTCCGAGACTTTGTTCTTTGTTGACCCGTAGAGAGTAGTTCCCTTTGGATTTGGCTTGGATAAGTTCTGCAATGTGTTGACCTAGCACGAGGCCCAAATTATGGGAATTTCAAGGTGGAATGGTGGACTCCAATGAGAGCCAAGAAAGATATCAAGGCCGTCATTGCAAAGGAATGTTGGACCCGTAGATGGCAAAAGAAACAATGTCTTTCTCAAGTTTTTCATACAAGCAATGTACTATTTTCCTACCAAATGCCTTCTCATACATAGAGAGGACCCCCTACTATTCATGTAATTCTTGAAGCTTCAGTTATTGCAGCTTTAGAAAACTTAGAAGCTGTTGGCACCATGCTGAACCAAGATATTGAAGATTGCGAAGAAGATTAAGCTTGTGAGTGCATGGTAGTAGTCAATTGATAGTTGAAACTGCAAATCTATTCGCAAGGTAGCAATAAATTTCTAGTGTGTCGGCTACTTGCCGATACATTAATTGTCTTACTATTGTCAACTCCGGTGTGTTGACTGTTGTTGAAAACTGCAAGTCTGTTCACGAAGTGGAAATACATTTGTTGTGTGTTAGTTGCCTACCGATACACTAATTGTTTGTCAATTGTCAACACAGGTGTGTCGGTTGTTGCCCAATACATCGCATGTGTTTCTTTTTCTAGCACTACATTAGTTGTATGTCCTAAGACTATCTACCAATATATTACTTATATGTCAGCTAGCGGCCGATATATGAGTAGTGTTGGCTACCTTTTGTTCCATCTATTGTCTATATCGATACTTAAAAGCCGTAAGTTTAATGTAATCACCAATAACTTGAGGACAAATATTATCGTATCACTAGTATAAGTTGTTTGTTTTGGCTAGTGTCAATGAAGTCGATACACCAATGTCGGTGGAGTTGGTGTGTAGCCCGCCTAACATTGTTCTGTCCTTCACTGAAAACATTAGAACCGCGTGTGAGGTAGTTGAAGCGTTGATATGTCTTCATTATCAATACATATTCACACCTCTGACGCCACATGCTATCGGCTACTTAACGACATACTCCCTCCGTCCCAAAATGATCTTCCTGTTAGACAAAATGTTCCGGATTAAGACTAAAAATAACATTTTTAAAGCATGTTTTGCACTACATATGGAGTTTGGTGCACTCCTATTGCCCTTGAAACTTTAAGTTTTGTAGCCCTTTTTAAAGTGTAGTTTTGGATTATTGAAAAGTGAAATTTTTTGGATATTTTCAAGGAGCACCAGTGGTTATTTAATTATTGAGTGTGAGGTCGTCATTTTGTGGGTAGTTAGTATAAGTCAAAGACCATATGTGGACCTATATTTTGCCTCCCAAAGCCTTCATCTCCTTCAATTAGATAATATTCAAAGAGATGCAAAAAATAAAAACAAAAAGTGTTGATTGACCCCTTCAACCATTTTATTTGTCTTTTGATTAGTGATTGCATAGATGGAGGGGGAACTATCGCTTGGAATTGTTTTGTTAGTCCTAGAGAACAACCAAAAGTTAAATTTGACCAATTTGCAGCTCACAAAGTACAACAGGAAGATCATTTTGGGACAAAAAATGAAGGCCAACAGGAAGATCATTTTGGGACGGAGGGAGTATATTTTAGTATAGGCAGAATTGAGTTTGGGATCAGAGGCCCAGTTTAGCTAGGGGAAGTGCACAAAATAGAGGGGCTTTTGTTTTACCTGCACCCTGGAAAACAATTCATGGCCAGTCAGGGTAATAGTACTAAAGTACTAACCCCTGGGTGAAAAAGCCGAACCGCCCACAGTAAAAGCTCTCCATCTCGAGACTCGTGGAAAAGTAACAGGCCTCAAAGGGGGGCATAAAGTCTATTTCCGTGCCCATCTTTCCTTTTGCGAGGGAGCCAGGCTTGTCGTCTCTTCTCAACCTGCCCGACCTCCCCTCGCTTCGCGTCGTTGCGCCCTTCGTCTTCAATCCGTCACGCAAGCTTCTCTTTCACCTCGCAATATTGTTGCATTTCACGGTCGAAAAGCGACTTCGCCCACGTTTTTTCGCCCTCTCGCCAAGAGGGTTCTGCTTCGTTTCATGGGCCGCCGTCGCATTGTCGCGATTTGGACATGGTTGGCGCTTCCCGAGGGTGTCGTGGCTCCCGCACCGGCTATGGCCATGACGTAACCGCGTTCAGGTATCGCGCGCTTCAATTCCCTTGTGTGCGGAGATTTTTATTTTTGCGTTGTGGGTTTTGTCAAATTTGGTTACAATCCCTCGTTTCCGTGGCGGAGATTTCAGGACCCGCGGGGTTGTTTCTACAGATAGGGATACGAAGCCGTCGTCGAAAATCAGGACAGGCAGTGAGGATTCAGGGCGCTGTAGACGACGATCAAAGCTGTGGTGTTTTATAATATTTTTTTCGGGATGCTGCATAGAAATTGTGGCAAGGGGTATTTGAATGCACCTAGAGATTGTTGGAAAATATTAAATGACGTCGTGGAGGAGTGTTGGTAGCTGTACGCATCGTCCGGAGCAATTACGTTAGATAGTTTCCGATGTTTCTCCTGGAGTTCGCGTGCTGATCCTTGCATATACAAAGTGAGCGTTGCACTTATACCGAATTTATGTTTCCACGTTAGGTCTATTTTAGGTTGGAACGATGTTGTGATTCAAAACAGTCAGTGGACCTGCAGTTCCCTGAGCTGCAATTTAGGGTTGAGAGGAGATCAGAGTCCTATCTTTTCCATTATGCTGATCTCGCCAACATCATACAAGCATTTATTCATAGCTTTTGTTGTTTTGTGACGATTCTGGTATGCATTTCCCGCTTCAAAAAATCCCTGATCACATCCTCTGCCATTGTATAGTCACTCGCGGTTTCGGCGTATATTGCGCGGTTTTTATTCTTCGAGGTGGCTGTTAATTTCACCCCACGTGATTGTTGATTCTGGTTCTTCCACTGATCGTCGTTGTGCCTGGATTCTTTCTTGCCCAGGTGGAGGTGCAACACTCGGCAGCCGAGGATGCAGCGCCGTGTGGGGTCGTGCGCGAGGAGAGGATGATCCATGGAGATGACACTGACTGTGCTTGGCGGTACTAGTTGGATTTCGGGAGTCGGAGTTTCCCATGGTGCACCACGTTAGTTACTAGGTGAGGAATCGCTCTGCGCCACTAATTGATAGCCGAGAACTCGTAGTAGTAGTGCTAGCAGCCCAGGGCCCAGGGGCCAAAGGGCTGGTGCTGGTCTGAGGACTTGGGGGACAAGCGCTCCAATTGGCCTTGGCGGAAGAAGTAGATGTAGTGTCGGGATGTCCACCACCGACTCCGACCACCTCGTGCACGCCCAGTCGCTGCAACTGCACCACAGCCAACTCCACCACCACCCGCACAACCTGAGCCATGGACTAGGCCACGCCATGCACGAGATGCACGTGCACGGCCACGGCGACGCCGACGGTCAGGCGGGGGCGGGGGTGGAGCAGCAGCAGCGCGGGCCTGGGCATTTGGAGGGCGAGCACGTGCACGTGCACCACGGCCACCACGGCCACGGCATGCACCACGGCAACGACGAGAACGGCGCCGGCGGCGACGAGCACGACGAGGATGCGGGCGACGAGGAAGGGCTGGACGAGGCGGACATGCACTCCGACGGCGGCGGCCACCCGGGCGACCAGCCCGTGCCGCTGGCGGTGCGCTCGCAGGGCTCCACGCAGCTGACGCTGTCTTACCAGGGCGAAGTGTATGTGTTCGACACCGTGCCGCCGGAGAAGGTAAAGAATCCTCCGGTACAATCTGACCCGCAGTGGAATGATCGAATGCTCTCACTGGGGTATTCGTCTTCGATCAAGCAAATTTGTATCTGCATATGACCATGGCGTGTTTCCGAAGGACCCGATGCTGCGGTAGACCAGCAACATGTGCGGTGATTCTTGGCTTCGTGGTTGTTACTTGAGCGACCCGCGTTGGGAGTTGTGTTTGAGAGTTGATCGCGTGAGGTGGGTGCATTTTTTTTGCAGGTCCAGGCTGTGCTGCTTCTATTGGGCGGCCGCGAGATCCCCCCAGGCATGTCGGGTGTCAATGTTTCCAGCAACCATCATCACAAGGTGCAGCCCTCGTGCTCTTTTTTTGCTCTTGTTGCAACGACTTTATGATGGCCTTGTATGTGGGGTAGGGTGACTAGCAGCTCCACTCTCCAGACGGAACGCTTCGTCGCAGTATTTGAGGTAGTGTCCCTTGTGTGAGTGGCGATGCCCACCGGTATCTCATTTGAGCTTGTGACTGGCAGGGAATGACGGAGCTCCCGGCACGCATGAACATGCCGCAAAGGCTGGCCTCTTTGACGCGGTTTCGGGAGAAGCGCAAAGAGCGTTGCTACGACAAGCGGATTCGGTACACCGTTCGCAAAGAAGTGGCTCAAAGGTAGTTTTTTGTTTGTGTTGACCCACGGCACTTTGATTGATTTTCCTCTTGACTGGTGCTATTTTGGAGTTTTTTTTCATTCTGGGCATGTCTTTGTTCGTGGGGGATTGAGAATCAGGAACCCCACTGGTGTTGTTTGTGGTACGTTACTGAGTGCCTGGCAGTGGACTTGAGAGTGGACGAGAGATTGTTCTCTCTCCCGGACGCTTTGCACTAAGCCCTCTAGCGTGGAGTAGTATGTTTTTCTGACGGTGTGAACTTGAGAGTGCGTTCAGGATGCAGCGCAAGAAGGGTCAGTTCGCGTCTTCGCGTCCCAGTCAGGAAGAGGGCGGCGCTGTTGCGAATTGGGATGGTACCCAGGCCCCTGGACAGCCTTTAGGGCCGGGAGGAGTTCAACCCGAAGTGACGTACGTCTTTGTTGTGCCTTTTCGTGCTGCAAGTGCATTGTTCTGTTCCTTGCCTACGGATTATTGTTTGCGGAGTCTGTTTCCCTGTTCTTTTCTGAGGGCCTGTTTCTGCCCAATATTTTCCCTGATTTTCTGTTCCCCACTCGGCAGGTGTGTACATTGTGGAATCGGAGAGCGGTCTACTCCAATGATGCGACGAGGCCCATCCGGGCCTCGCACTCTGTGCAATGCCTGTGGCCTGATGTGGGCCAACAAGGTACGCAGCTGCATGATATTGGTGTGTGATTTTAGAAGGTCGAATGAGACGCGAGAGCATGCCCAGGTCGACAGCATGGTCTTTCGAGCATTTTGTTGGAGCAGGTGTCCCGAGTTGACGTGGCTTTTTGCGTGGACTTTTTTCCAGGGTGTGTTGAGGGATCTTTCGAAGAACCTTCCAGTTGCCGCCGGAGGTCAGCAGCAACTGATGTTGCATCCGCAGCAAGTAAGCGAGCAAGATTTTCAAGTTGTCATGTTCGTGATGTGTGCTGGGCCCGGAGATGAGTGGTTGTGTGAAGTGTACTTTTTTGAAGAGTCGTTATTCTGAGTGTCTGAGCTGAGCAGTTGTTGTGGTGATATTTGGCGAGTGCAGATGCTACAGCAGCAACAACAGCAGCTCCAGATTCCGGGCTTGCAGCATAGTGTAGAGAATGCTCCTCCAGTGGGGGTACGTGATCTTTTCTTTCACCAGGTGTCGGAGGTTTTGTATGGCGTCCTCCCCCGTTTTTGCGAGCAGTGGAGACCAGAAGTAGAATTTCTGAAGGAGTGTATCGGAGAATTGATCTGACGGTGTTGCATTGTCCCTTGTTCAGGATGTACAGGGAAGCCAACAGAGGGACGTGGATGTACAGAAGAATATGTCCAGCATGGTGGCAGCGGGTGGAGGTCCCGTTCTGGCCGCCGGCTAGGTGCCGCGTGCTTGCAACTTGCATCTTGCTGTCCACCGATCTTGTAATTTTTTTTTTCCGGGGTTTGTTGACGCCCACAGAAGTGTCATGGGTGCTTTTGCCTACATGGAAAGTCTGGTAGTGCAGTGGCTGCTGCGTTCTCCCCCTACAGAAAAGCTTGGCGAGTCTGCTGCCGTTGTTTGCCGATCCCCGTCTGTGGGAAATGCTTTGAAAGACATAGTGCGTCTGGTTCCAGTGCAAGCCAAGTGTGGAGCGGAGGAGGGGCAATATATTTGGGTGGGTTTGGTGCTAGGTCGAGCCGTGACTCCAGATTTCGGCTTTTGATTGCCATCCATAAACCTACTTTTTCATGGGCGTGTATTTAATTTTTGGTCAAAGTTCGATTGGGATTCTCGTTATCCTTGGGACACTTTGGACTCCGGGAGCTCTGGGCTTCCTCTCGTGGGTCTGTGCATTTGGCTGGTTGTGAGTGGGAGATTGTTGCTCGTTGTGTGTTCTTGAATCTGGTGTTTGTACGTTGTGGTATTGGCATTCAGTTCCGTCTGGTCCTTGTCTCCTTTTTTTCCTCAGTTCTATGAGTGGAATTGCATTGAATCGTTCAGTTTTGTAACTTTTTGGCTTAATTGTAGTGATGCCAGCTGTCTAGATTACGTCTGAGGACTGATAATGTGTTTTCTTAAGTAGTAGTGTAGCCGTGTAGACGGTGAAGCTGCAAGCTTAGTTACCTTGAACTCCACATCTACTTTCGTGCTCCATGCTTACTGCCTTTTCCCTGCAAACCTGCGAAAGTCCTGCCAGACAATCTTTGCCAGCTTGTGCTGTACACATTCACTGTAGAGATAAGGTAGTCAACTCTTTCTCGTGGGAGATATTTTTGCCTTACATGTGATGACTGCTACTGACAAGTACTGCGTAAGTATTTAGAATCATATGTCGTATGTGTGAACGTGTAACTGTTGGATTCTTATTGTCTGTACATACATGGTTTTCCGACAAGCAAAACCTTGAAAATTCATAATCTATTTGTTCGACGTTCAAATAATGGGTATTTTAAATGTAAATCCCCTCAAAAGTGGATAAGATCCCCTCAGAAGTGCATGTAAGTTACACATGACCACAAAACACTCCAAAATTGTCATTTCTAGTGCAAAGAGCTAGGATGTTAAATAACTTCTTTATTGCATATACAATTATAGAATGTTGCATTAAATATATATAAGAATTTGTAGAATAAAATTTCAAATACTTTGACAAAGCAAGTTGGAAATTATTAGTATTCAAATACGAAAAGTTTTTATTCTACATGGCACTAGGTTTTTAGACTTTAAATCCTTTTAACTTAAAGATTTTAACCCAAATAGTTTTGAAGTTTAAATCTTTACAGCTTAGAATTGACTTATAAATCTAAGAATTAAAAATAAATAAAATAGAAATTGATTTTCATGCTTTAGAAAATTGTTAAATACAAAAGAGACTTGAGATAGGATGGAGGACTAAATTCTAAAATGGAATTGAAATATATCACTTTCTATTAGTAAGATTGTTTAAGCATACAATTGACATTCTATGAGTTTATTTTGTTTTGAAATATTATAAAAATTAAGTTTAAAAATGAATCCTCAACATTGTTTTTTAGAAAAATGTTGTAATCGCTTGTAAAGCAAGATTCTTCATAACATTCACATTCAAATCCAAATGGAACCTATTATGGATTTTCAATTAGACATAAATGTATCTTATGTGGACAAAAAAATTTAAAAGTTTAATTTCAATTTTTGTATTATTTTTGCTTTCGAAAGCATAAGTCTTTTTTTCTTAGCACTAATTGACATAAAAATGATATTTACAAAAAGTTACTGCATTTCCTTAATTTCAAAAAATTACTACAAAATTTGAAATTATAAGAACTCGTTTAAAATCTTTAAAATCCCATTATTTGGTTTTGAACTTTTGCAGATTAAAGGTTGTCATTCTAATAAGAAATACATATTTACACTTGTTGGCTTGTTGCCCAATACTATTGCAATAATACTTGACAAAACATATTAGATTTCCCCATGATTTCACGATTTATCCAAATTCAATATTGCCATCACTTTTATCAATGCTAAATAAGTAGACTGCAAGGAAAAAAATAGTTATACATGAAGGGACATCTCATTCAAATATTTATTTAAGAAATAGAAAATATTCCTTAATTTGTTCTTTGCCAAAATTATTATGTAAATCCAATATAAAAGAACTATGCTCAATGACCAAAGGTTAATTAAACCCTGAAGGGAATAGTGAACCAATAGAATTCTTAAAATGTGCAAAAAATCATATTCAATAAGGAAAATGATCATACTGATTAACATCAGCTTGATGATAGAATAGTTGCACCATGGATACATGAAAATTATCCAATTTTTGGAGAAAAAATTAGAGTTACAATTATCTATAACCCATTACATAGGCATGTATTTGAATTTTGGATCAAATATAGTAATATTCACTGAAGCATGTGGGATAGTGGATAGAAGTACATTCAAATAGAAAGACATGACTATATATAAAGTAATATGCTCTACAAGCAATCATGTTCTAAAAGCGATCATGACACAGAGGTACATTTTGCTTTCTTCAATGTACAAACTGTGTGCATTTCAGAAGGTGGTCGCTTTTAGAAACCACTGTGTTTGAACTTCAAAAATTCATAACTCATGCTACTCATAACTTCTGAAAAATATGAAACGACTTGGGTTAGATGCCAATTCCATTTTTCTTCCTATATAAATTTACTGAAAATTGTTTCGATAAGTTTAACTTCCCTGAAAAGGCGATCTGCTCTTAAATGGTCGCTTTAAGAGCATACTACCTTATACAAGTCAAGGTACTCCAAAGGATGACCTCTGAGGATATATTCAAATGTGCAAGGATACACCAACACCACAAATGGTTGCAACATCCTTGATAGAGGCTAATACGAAACACTATGACAATCCAACACAAATGATGTACAAATAGAGATATAACACAGAATGACACAAGTTACAAACCTGACGTGGGAACGGGTATCCATAAACCATCAATCTACTCACTCAACATTTCTCACCAATTCTCTTAGAACGCGACCAAAGACCACATCCAACATACATTCACAGATCCTCCAAAACATCCCCGAAAATAACACACGAACATCTGAAGTTGATTCAGCGAAACTATAAAATTCTGAAGCGCAGGAAATATTGCCCACACCGCATAATCAAGAATCCTCAGAAGTCACCTAAAACACTGATCGACGCGGTGCACAGAACACACAACGAGCAACAATCTCCCACTCACAACCAGCCAAATGCACAGACCCACGAGAGGAAGCCCAGAGCTCCCGGAGTC